>CM033641.1:38923481-39619247 GCA_019512145.1 Engystomops pustulosus
CTGTAGATACGGCGCATGCGTAATAAGGCCAAGATACTGTTGTGGCTTCACTTTACTCATCTTGAGATGAGGCATCGGTGCAGGATCAAATTTTTTTTTTTAATACAATCCAGGTCCAAAAGGGACTGGATTGGCCGTGATATGCATATGCTGTGCACACAATATAGTAATGGCTGATCACAGGGGGTTAACCACAGTTGGCTTTCCAATGTACAGTCCATTGTTGGCTCTCTCATTATTTGACATCTCATTGAATGAGCACTAAGGCCAAGGCACAGGTTTGAAGATATGATAAGTATTCTGAAGTGGATTCCACACTAAAATCTCAATCCAGTTTGGGTTTGACTTGTATCACAGGTGAATGCAGGACAGTCACAGAAGGATATAACCTGACACTTCTATTTGCTTCTCTCCTTTTGAATGGACAGTCTTATTGGTCAACGTGCTATGATACCTCCAAATTATTTTCAGCTTTGGTACCCACCTGACCCAACAGGAACTAATAAATTCTGACCTCCCTCCTAAAAAGTCCTCCCAAATATTTTGTGACTAGCTCCGAAACTGCTCTAAAATTCTCCTGAAACATCTCTCCCCCACCCTAAAAACTTTGAAAAGATACTTGAAGATCCAGTCTGACACTGGGCTTTAGTCTATCATACTTGCAGATTTTTTCTGTTCATGTTATATATTTATAGGGATCCTGTCCCATGTGTTTTAACTATTAACTTCCCACCCAGCCATCAGTGCTACAAGGTGGCTGAGTGGGTAGCACTTCTGCTTTGCAGCGCTGGGGTCCTGGGTTCAAATCCCACCCAGGTCAACATCTGCAAAGAGTTTGTATGTTCTCTCAGTGTTTGTGTGGGTTTCTACCGGGTCCTCCGGTTTCCTCCCACACTCCAAAACATACTGGTAGGTTGTTTAGATTGTGAGTCCCATGGGGACAGGGACCAATTTGGCAAACTGTAGGCACTATAGAAGGGGAAAACCTACTCGACTCGAGTATAAGCCAAGGGTGGGAAATGCATTGGTCACAGCCCCCTGTAGTATACAGCCTGCCAGCCCCCTGTAGTTTAAAAAAAAAAAAAAATATGAACACTTCAACCTCTTCTGCTTCCGATGCTGCCTCGGGTCCTTCGGTCCTCTTCGGGACATTCCGCACTCTGCTGGCACACAAAATGACGTCAGCTGCTTGCCGACGTCATTGTGAGCAACCGGCATAGCGAGGGACCCGAAGAGGAGCGGAACTTCCCAAAGTGGAGCAGAAGAACCCGAAGAGGATCTGAAGGACCCAAGGCGGCATTGGACGCAGGAGAGGACCTACAGGGGACGTCAGAAAAGTGAGTACAGTGTTAATTTTTTTTTATAGACACAAATTTTGTGCTGAAAAACTCGGCTTATGCCGGTATTTGACATAACCTGTTATACCGGCCCGTGATTCATAGTCATGGCTGCAATCGCAACCATAGGGGCATGGATGACATTCAAGCCCCTGGTCTATTGTCAGAAGGTGCATCTATGTAAACTTCATCTCCCTTCTCCGGGCACACTCCATAATTTTATTTAAACAGAAAGCTCAATAAATTCCCTGCCCTGCCCAGACCTTCTATTATTAAGGCCTCATGAACATGTCCAGAATTTTCCCTTTCAGTATTTGCAGACCCGTATCTGATTTGTATAAGCAGAAAATAATGTCTCTGACGCTGCGCAATCCGATGTTAGACTATGTCCTCCTACCTTCAGGTCTCCCTGGGAACCATCCGCAAATACGGGTCACATATGGCTCACAAATTTTTTACGTTTCCATAAACTTCTACGGGGCTGAACAGGTCGAGATGTGGAAAACAATAGGACATGCGCTATATTTTGCAGACCGTATATACGGACACCATACATAGGTACAGAACTCATTTAGGGAGCTGTATTTTACAATATAGTCTATGGGGTCATGTACTAGATTCCGTATTTGTGGCCAGCATGCAAAGGTCCATTGAGGTCTATAGGGAACAGAAGACTTTCCATTCACGGTTTCCGTTACAATGTCATACAATGAGAGTGTAACTGAACCCCTTGACAAAGGAGTAACTGGGCCTAAGATCCGTAGTTTTACCATCTACTCACTAGCAAACAGCGGTGCTTTTCAACCTCTCTACTTGTGCTTTACAAACTAGCAAAGTTACTCCAGGCTCAGTGGAGGGGCCGAGATATTCTCCAGATGGTTAAATGGCAACAAAAATTTTTTTTAAAATATACAAAGTTTCATATGGCATCAGGTCCTGTTCACTATGGAATATAGAATGATCAGGACCATCGCCATTATGGAACCTTTTGAGTGTGGAATTTTTACTGAACATACAATGTGCAACCCTATTGTTTAACCAAGCAAGAGATATAGAAAGATGCACCCGTGACAATGGAAACTACTTGACCATTGAGAATTCCTACACGATGTCCGATTTCTCCTGGAAAGTTGATTATGGCAGTCAGCTGCTCAGATGATTAGATTTTGTGTATCACAACTACTCCAAAAAGCCTCTAGCAGGATTTTTATAAAGACATGTCTGTGTGACAGCATGCCAGAATGAAATGTTCATCATGTCACTGTGCATGTGACTAACGCCGTGTCATCCAATTATTCCTAGGAAAACATAAAGCAAAAAAGGACTGACCAGATATTGTAGCCCATTATGGAAAAGGATGATGAATAGACTTGTCTATATTGCTGTATTTTAAAAGGGAACCTGTCACCCACCAGGGACCTCATTTTCACTAAAGACAGGTTGCAAAAGCCCATTACACCTGCAGTGCAAATATGTATATCTGCCGTTTCTCTGCCTTTACTATGACTTCCATTGCACCCTGTTTAGCCCCAAGGGTTGGGCTGTGGTTTGGATGCATTAAAAAAAAAAAATGTGACTTGTCTGTGCTGCTCACTCCTCAGCTCTCAGCCCCTACCTTGTGCTCCTGTACAGCTCCTCCCTACTGCTGCCTTACAGAGCTTACAGCCAGGTGACCTGACATCATTGTGGAAGTAAAACAGTCTGACCGGAGCTCCTTGTGTGTCCTTTTATATATCCTTTGATAAATCGACGATTTCACTCTTTTCCCAACTATGTTCCAAATTCTTCAGTACACTTCCACACAAACTGTATTTGGATGGGAATAGATCGCTATTCAGACAGTTTTAAGCTGCGTTTTCTTGCATCCTGTAGCCAAATAGTGTACAGCTACTATAGAAGAGATTAAGCAGCAGATAGAGTAGTATGTTCAAATATATGGAATTTATTTTATTAAAACATACTCACAAAATAGAATAAAATCATGCGCATATAAAATCCACCATGTGGACGCCAGACTCGCTAGTTCGCCCGACCCAGGGTTTCGTTACCACGGCTTCTTCCCGGTCAGACTGTTTTATTTTTACTAATTGCTAGATGTGGGATCCATCTGTGACTGTTTGGCAGCTCCTATAGGGGATAGTGTGCATCACAAAAACACTTTTTCTTTTGTATCATTGTGGATGGTAGGAGCTATACAGGAGCACAAAAGGTGGGGGCTGAGAGCTGAGTCGTGAGCAGCACAGAACAAGCCACGTGTTGTTTTTTGAAATACATGAAAACCAAAGCCCAACTCCTGGGACTACACAAAGGATTCTGTCAGGGTGCAAGGTAAGTTATAACACAAAATATTATATTGTAATGCAAATGCTTAAAAAGGCAGAAAGGCATCTTTGTAATGTGACTAATGGCAAAAATGACATCCCTGGTGTCAGGTTCCCTTAAAGTATAAATTCTGTATAAGTTGTATAGCTGTCCAGCAAGTATATACAGCCATAGAAGCAAATACGGCTCAGCAATGCACAACGCATTCAGCTAACGGCCAAAATTACGCAGCTTACCTGGAGCAAGGCAATGAACAGGAAAAACGAGTTGGCTGCTCTTCTGAACTGAGAGTAGAGAAATCTTGGCAGAAATGTAAAAGGGTTGTATTTTGCAGTGCTGGAAAAAAACAGAAGAGAAAATAGCAGAAATTCAGCATCAATGCAGATCTTTTATCTTCCTGTAATTGATGGCATTTCACAGGGCGCACAGAAGATCTGGGCTTAGAAAACACGGCTCATAGATTACACACTGTGATTTATCTACAAGGAGGGAACCTACATAATAACAGAGAAACCAAGCACATCACTAGATTAAAATGTACCTCCTCTCATGGAGGGAAGAGAAATCAGTCACGACTTATTACAAATGTTAATTCTGACACCTTATTCATCATCCGATTGTCTTCTCTCCACAGCAGAGACCTCATCTTGGTCCGTGCTCAATGGAAACCGTACAAGATCAACGCTGCAATCCCTTGATGAAACAAGTCTGCGCTCTGCACTAATGGAGGTATTCACAGGGCCACATGTACATGGTCAGTACATAAACCTTACAGGTCAATGACTCTCAATGGACCCTTCCCATAGATTAACCAATAAAAGGAAAGTTCAGGGGGCAGTAAAATTTCACGTTAATTAATAATCATTAAAAATGGTGTTGTGCAAGAGCAGATCTAGGGGAGTCTGGGCCCCGTAGTAGAATTCCATATAGGATCCCTTTCCCCTTAAGAAAAAAACCCACTTATTTTTAGACTGACATGTTTATACACTTAGATGTATACGTTCATATATACACAAATCTCAGGTGTGTACTATAAAAGTTGCGCACTGTATAACATGCAGCTTAATATGCATATAATGGTGCACATTCTTCATTCTTTAGTGTGTTAAATAAAACTAGAGTATTCCCTACTATACTGTATAGTACGAGGTGCATAATTACAAGGCTACCATTAATGAATAATTACCGTATTCCTAGTCTACTACGCAGAGTCTGAATAAAGCATCACATAAGCTTCTTGACAATCAGAACAGCGTGACAGTCGTGCTTTTTACACCCACTGTGTGAGGTGATGTACCCAGTCTATCCTGCTGCCTTGCCGTGCTATACTTCAGTGGGTTACGGAGGATACACCACCTACCGTTCTATCGATCGTGCTGCCCTGCCGTCTATAGGAGAACATCGCTTTACCGTCCACATCTAGGACATGGAAGTCATACACTTCTGTACTAGAAGTAATATGGCCTCCATACACTGCAAAGCATCTAGGACTCTGGTGTGCAAGATGCCTGTGTAAAGTGTGAAAGGTTGGTCAATCAGTGTGAAAGGTTGGTGATCTCCTGTCCATATTCACTTCATAATTATAATACAGAAAAACCAGGGGGAAAAGGAGAAAGAATGATTTTGGTGCTGGCACCGATGGTAGGAAAACCAGAAGCAACTTGACTCTGTACCTAATAATGAGCCCAAAAACTTTGCTCTGTAATAATAAAAAAAAAACAATGTGGTATTCGGGGGCTAGGACTGATGGAAGGAATATCACATTGTTCTTTATTTGGTACTGGACCATCGGTCCTAGTGCCCGGAGTCATCCGTTCACCTTTTTCTCTCTTTCTGCATCTCGATGTGTAACCTCTGATGTTCTCTGTTGTTGTTGAGGCTGCAGACCCTATTGAGTAACATCCATTGTACATTTAGTTCACTGCAGAAGTCGGAGCGCTCTTGTTCTTCCCAATAAGTACTTTATTAGGTCTCATGCTGTTTGTTCTTTTCCCTACTCTCCTGTCCTGGAGTGACCCCTCTCCACAGTGGGAGACGTCCTCGGCTTCCATTTCCTTCCCAGTGTAAACGGAAGACTTCATAATCGTAGTCAGGAGGAGACTGAATGTAGTGCCAGTCAATTCAATTTAAAGTCTAAACGATTGCTAGAAACAGCCAAGCATTGAGCAAGCTCAATAACTGCAGCTCAGATGAATCAGGGGCATGAGCCCCCCCATTCTAGTGACCCCAATAAGACATTCATCACTTGTAATATCCTATGGACAAGTGATAAAGGTCCGTCATTTAACATGCCAGAAAATATCACAACATGACACCTTAAGGATATTGTATATATGGAAACTTAGAATATCTTCTCCACAGTTAATGTACATCAGATATATGGTGGTGCCAATAATGTAGCTAACGGTCGCTCATGATTCATTAGCTCCCTCCCTTGCAGCACATGACTCTCCAAATCAAAGGCTCTTATATGTGGATCATAAGTGTGTTTTCTATGCATTCCTATGAGAATTACATTGAGGAAAAGACACAGTATAACAGCCAGTGAAGCGTCAGCATGGAGGGGCTCTGGTAACACCTCCCAGAGCTCTCCAGGCTCATTGACATAATTTTAAAAGTCGTTTTTAGAAGGATAACAAATATAACAAGATTATCACAGCTATGATGCCTGGATCTGGATCTTAAAGACAGCACTACAGGATTTAGACTGGTCCCAGGCACTGACAGATTCCACTGTTCTCTATGTAAGACTCCTTTCACACTGCCATATGCTCACCCGGGCAGCAGCGTGCTGGAGAGGTGGAGGGGTGAGCACTACTCACTCATCCCATCTCCGTAGCGAGGCATTTCGAAATTTTTTTCCGTACACGTGTGGTCAACATGCAGCGGCCAGGTCGCCCCACATTAGCCGTGTAAAAGCAGTCTAAATCTCATAGGAATGCATAGAAAACACATTTATTATCCACATATAAAGAGCCTTTGTGATTTGCAGAGCCATGTAAAACAAATAAGAAGATTAGCACAGTCACGGTGCCTGGATCTATGAGTTAGTGTCCCTGGTTTATCATCATGGATTTCAATGGTTTATTTCCTTTAGAGCTCCATGCACATGGCTGTATTGGAGGCCAGATCATGGCTCCCATAGAGGTCTATTACACCCGATCATTGTGCAGTGAGGACAAGGCGACTTGTTGATGATAAAAAAAACCTAAACAAAAACATCAGAATAGCACAAGTACAAAATACAACTTGTCCTGCAAAAAACAAGACCCCATGTTGCTGTACGGAGGTAGTTCCAAAAAGATTCGATTTGAGGAGGTAAAAAAGGTAAATATGCAATGAAAGGGAACCATAACAAATCTAATCAGCGGCCGCAGACAGTGGCTTAGCTGTAGACCTATAACCCCCCCCTGGTTTATATTATATAAGGAGGCTCACAGATCTTTACCTGACACGGTTGTTGCAGAACTTTATAATCTGCGGCTGGTTGATAAAAATAGTTCTGGTTTCTTCGTGATCAGCGAGCGAGGTCTTTTCAGAAACATCTTCTGTCTTTTCATAGCCTGGAGAGGAGGGAAAGGGACATCATTATGGCTGTGTCTTTCACAGTCACTACAAAGTCTTCAGGCTTAGCGATCCACATCCTACAGAAAATAATAATTGGCAAGATGTTCCCATTCACCGCAAAGCATAAGCCATTTCTGTTTTTTTTCTACGGTTTTCAAGAATGAAAGTTATCCAAAGCAAAATTAAATTATCCTATATTCTAGCGGGCTGCAACATATGACAAATTCAGCTCTGCATTACCTGCAGATACAACTACAGCACCATCACAACAAGGGGGGGCACCATTTATGGTAGAAAACTGATTTTCCAACAAGGAATAGCTACAAACTCTGATCGGCATCTTGTACCTGAATACATGGAGATAGCACAGGCCCCAAACCACCACCTTTTCATTAGTTACATGCAGATATTGTACCCAGTCCTTGCCGCAGGTGACAGGTTTACCAGGTGTTTGCTTATCGATTTAAGACGTGAACATAATCGGAGAATGTTTCCTTTACGTGTTAATAGAGCTTCATGTGTTTGGCTTTGATCTGCAGGCATACAGCTCGTGTTTGCATTGCTAAACAACCTAAATGAACTAAGGCTGAAAAGCTAACAGAAGCTCTTCTGCCTCGCTGACAGCAACCCACGCCATCGCTCTGTCTAAACAGAAAAGCAAGCCAGGTCGTCTCCAAAGTCACCTGACCCCCTGCAAATGATACATAAACATACACAGCAAGAACAACACAAAAGGTCACTAGCAAATTAAACATATCCATTCCAGGCCAAACTATTAATGGCTGCAGAATATCTGCTGTTTATTTGTAAAAACATGGGCCTTTCGAGAACACACTCTTAAAGGGGATGCCCACTTATAGCAAATTTTAAACAGGGTAAGTATAAGACGTTAAAAGGGCCACCCATATTATACTTTCTCTATAAAAGTTTGCTGTTCATAACAGGTCATGTGACTGCCAGGTAGTAGGATTGAGGAATTCCAGTGCCTCCCCATGTCCTGCCCGCTTCTGGAGGATGGAGGAGGACGTGCAATCATTACTTTATGTATAAATAGGCAAATCAATATCAGAGGGCGGGGATGCCGACACCTTATAAGGGTGTGGTTATGCGTTGCATTGCGTTTTTTAAACGCAATGTGTAATTGCACCCCAAGGGTGATGGCACGCGTTTTGAACGCGTTTTTGTTTTGTTTTTAAGCTGATCGTCAAAAACCGCACGTGTTAAAAAAACGCAGGATTTTTTTAGAATCTTCAATTCTGTTCCAATTGTGGTAGAATTTGGCATATAAACCCCTTCAAGTTCTCCAAAACACAAAATTTATAACAAAAGGTCTCACCTCCACCCCTCCCTAAGTTTTTAGATGAATTATTAAAGTATTTGCAAGCCACCATTTTAAAATATTCGTCCTAAGTGAATAAAATATTCAAATGCGACACATGAAAAAATGGTACATAATCTAACAAACAATGAATGGCTTTACTCATCTCTAACAACTTATCTGACGTCATGTTGTCCGAATTTGGCCACATCATGGACATCTCCCGGTTCCTACATTCAACCTTAACCATCACCAGGATCTAACACCAGACATGGGGAGAGATTTATCGCACATCGGAGCACGTTAAAGACATGCCCCCTGCCGCGGAGGATAAACCATGAGGCCAAGATCTCCCAATGTAACTGCTAGACATTGTTGCCGGTGGACAAAACAAACTACGGCGTGTCCGACCTGGCATAGTTTTCAGTAAAAATCTGTGAACCAATGAAAGTTCACCGATTTATAACAATTGTGCAGCTATGGGACAGGAAAGCTCCATGCCCGCCCACACCAGCGGCGCTCCTCCACACGTACATGACTGAGGCGGCATATGCGCAAGAAATTGCAATTATATCAGTGCTTCTATGCCAAAAAACTGGCGTTGAAGCACTGATAAATCTCCCCCAGAATCTCCATGGGGGAGATTTATCAGAAGTGTCGGAAGTTAAATTGTTTTAGTTGCCCACGGAAACCAATCAGAGCTCAGCTTACATTTTATAAACAGCTGTGCAAAATGAAACCTGAGCCCGATGGGTTTCCATGGGCAACTAGAACAGCTCTGTTCTCAGACACGTCCGATAAATCTCCCCCATAGAGATACTATGGGGGAGATTTATCATCAAGTTTCTGAGGTAAAAATATTCTAGTTGCCGATGGTAACCAATCAGAGCTCAGCTTTAATATTATAAACAGCTGTGGAAAAATTAAAGCTGAGCTCTAATTGGTTGCCATGAGCAACTAGAACGGTTCTGCTCTAAGAGACTGATGATAAAACTCCCTATATGGGTTTATACTGGTGCTGCGGTTTTGTTGATGTATAAAGGACATGGAAACATTTTCATATATAGCAATATTCCAGGTAAAATAAAGCATGGCTTCACTTATAATAAGATTACACAGCACTGCACAAAGAAAGCATGGCAAACTGGTCCCTGTCCCCAATGGAGCTCACAATCTAAACAACCTACCAGTATGTTTTGGAGTGTGGGAGGAAACCGGAGGACCTGGAGGAAACCCACGCAAACACGGAGAGAACATACAAACTCTTTGCAGATGTTGACCTGGATGGGATAGGAACCCAGGACCCCAGCACTGCAAGGCAGAAGTGCTACCCACTCAGCCACCGTGCTGCCCTACCCCTACATATTGATCTGTATCTCAATCTGTGGATCTTGTAAGCACATGCTGGATGAGTCATAAAAGAAATCCATTATATCTGGTCTCCACTTTCCATTTCTGAAAATGACTAATAGAAAGCCTCCCATGGCTGTGCTGCCATATGTGAATGAGTGCTGATAAAACCATCCGCAGGCACTAAAGGTTTCCACATTTGTTACACTATGTCAGAGGTGAGACAGGTAACGTCCGGACCCCATAGTTCTGCACATGCTGAGAGAAATGAGGCCGATACACTTTATACCACCTCTGGATCATTCCCAATGCTGCTCTACATTTACCTTGTTCCAAGCTCTGTGGTTTCTTTCCAAGTTTCCATTGATTCTCGAGTCTTAATTTCTACTTCTCTCTCACTGTATGAATTGTGAGTGGAAACAAGCAGTCCATCGTCCTATACCATGTCTGGTACATTCATGTGTTATCACTCATCAGGAGGATAACATGAACATACAAGTGACATTATGGTGTTAGTACATGCGTGGGTTTCCTTCGGGTCCTCAGGTTTCCTCCCACACTCCAAAACATACTATTAGGTTGTTTAGATTGTGAGCCCCATGGGGACAGGGAGCGATTTGACAAGCTCTGTGCAGCGCTGCGTAATCTGTGTGTGCTATATATATATATATAAAGAATTATTATTATATAACGGGGATGATGGATGGAGCACACATGAGTAGTCAGCAGCAGTGGTCCCTGCTTGGAGACATCAGGACCATGTACACTAATGCTGCATACTGCTGGAGAAATTAAGAAGTTAGTTATTATCTAGAGTCAGAAAAACCTTCCCACAGGATTTACATGCCCTCTCCACCAAAAAACTAGGGCAAGGAAATAAGAGTTTTCCTTACTTTGCCAATTAACGCAGACTTAAAGGCGTGTGGAGACTTCCAGCCATTCATGCTCAAAGGGGTTTTCCCATGAAGCAAGTTGGGCCCTTTGCACAGGATAGGGCCTAACTTGCCGATCGGTGGGTGTCTGAGGGTTGAGACCCCCACAAATCACGAAAACAAGGGGTGCGATGGGGTCCCAGGTACCTCAGTCGGACCCCTCGTCGCTCCAGGATATTATTGGCGCTCAGCAATTTCTGTCAGATCCATTGAGATGTATGGAGCAGAGCGATCATGCGCAGCCGTCTGCTCCTTTAATTTCCGAGAGCGACGAGGGGTCCAACTGAGGCACGTGGGACCCCCACCCATGTCATTACTTCACAGGATAATGAATGAGTGGAAACAATTGAGTTTAAAAAAAGGGAAGAGGGAATGATTTAGACACCCTAAAAGGACAAGTTGTCAGACTATGTTAATGGGACACTCAGATTTTATAATGGAATAGAGGATTATAGAACCTAGTCTATAATAATGGGGAACACAGCGATACAGAGAGGAGCATATATAAAACGACAGGACTACAGTGGAGGTTTTATATTGCTTTACAGTAACAAAGGCCTCGTGTGTGGCAGGGACATCACTCCTGACACATCATGTATTCAGCACAATGACCCGTCTTATAGGAGGGCACCGAACTTACCGACCATCCCACCCAAACATATCCAAGAGAAGATGAGGTGCTACACATACTGCAAGCTTTTATTCAAGGAAAACATATACCTGGCAGACAGAATACAATTCTGCATGAGACATTATGGATGGACCGTTCATAGCTGATAAAGATTATACAAGTCACTGTATTTGCCTATAACCATATTTATAGGTGTAACACCAAAGGAGTGACATGAGAGAACACCACCAATAAAAGAACGAACAAAAACGTTACAGGATACACAAAAACCTCCATAATGATCATATTAACCACCTCTGAGAACACGGCCTATACAATACAGATATAGATGCAGAAAATAGCAATACAACACGGGTATACCCATGAATAAGAAGATGCTAGTGCCGTTATGCTGCCCAGCCGCAGCCCAGACACATGATTATGATCGTATATTGCTGAAAATGTGACAAAACAGAAGAACTCAATGTACAAAATCCTCTTAAAACTGAATATAAAGGCATGCTGAGGATTGTTTAAACAGCAGGACAACTTATCATTGCACTAGCTCCTCCTGTTCTATAACATGCTGCCTGCAGATTGTGTATGGTGTCCTGTGGGCACCACGTTATAGAACAGGTACAGTGGTAGAGATGGGACACCATGTACAATCCAATCCACTGTACCTGTTCTATAATATGCAGCCTGCAGAAGGGGCACTATATACAATCTACTCCACTCCTCCTGCTCTATAACAGGTTGCATGCAGGATATTAATTAATAGACATTAAAGGAAATAAACGGCTTAAAAAAGCAACAACACAAAAACTACATATACTCACCTCCACTACTTTCCATCTGGATCCCTGCGCTGTCCTCCGCTAGTCTCGACATCCTGGGATCACCTTGAAAAGAGTTATAATTTAAAGCACAGAGTGTGGGGACGAGATGTCCAGAGAGGGAGGGGATGTCACGTCCCCTCCCCTCAATTATGCTCACATCCCTCTATTATGCTCCCAGCAAGGGAGAGGGATGTGCGGGGGCGAGCAAAATTAGCAGCCCTGAGCAACGGACAACTTCTCCCCGCGATCTGTTCTGCTAATTATAACTTTTTTTTTTCTCTAGCCGATCATGACGGGTCAAGACTAGCGATGGACGGCGCAGGTGAGTATTTGTAGTGTTTTTTTTTGTTTAAGTGGTCGATTTCCTTTAAGCAGATTTGCCCTTGACCCTTTAACCCCAAAACTGTAAACTTATTTTACCTTCCAGGAAATGCTTCTCATTCCTCTATTATAACGATGAGAGTATAAACCGGATTCTCCAGTCACTTGTAAATGCCGCACATATATAGAAACTGGTTGTACTGGTGAGGAGGAAGCAGCCAGCCATTCTAACACACAGGAACCTTTTCTACATTCTCCTCCAATGTAATGTCTAATACTTACCCCATCATTAGAGGGCATCTACCACCAGGATCATAGATTGTAAACCAAGCACACGCTGGCAGGATCCACTTTTCTTTAAGCTTTCTATGCCCTTGCTTCTGAGAATAAATTCTGCAAGCCCCTCATGCTCATTTGCATAATTTTAAAAGCCTTTTTTTGTCAAAACTAAAAGATGAAGATGCTAAAAGAAGAGAGGCAACACACGTCAGCGTGCGAATATCCTAATGCCAAATGTCCTAAATTTGGGCTGCTGCCAGTTATGCATACATCTCCATGTGTAATGTGTGAAGGGGGGGAAGGGGGGGGGATTTGACAGTCACCAGGCTCTTACACATCAAATGTTATAGATGACAGGGTTAATAATACAAGGCACAGGTTTTGTCTTTTTTCAAATGGTTCCAAAACTCATTGACAAGGACAAACTTCCCTGCGCAGAACATTGCTGACTCCGTCCCTTCCCCTTTTCACAACACTCAGCTGAAACCACATGATATCAGGAGGACGCCACAGACACGGCAGCATTGTCCAACACGTATAGGAGGTCCATATCTATAGGTGACGGCTCACACTATCCCTATGCCTAAAGGGTTTTGCAGCTTTAAAGGGCATAGATATACATGAGATTTCCTTAGGATAAGTTATAAGATTCAGATCAATGGGGTCCGGACAACCAGCACCCACCAACGATAAGCTGTTTGAGGGGAATGAGGTTTTATGACAGCTTGCTTGTGCCAATGTACATTGTATTGCGACTGTGGCTGCTAATACGGATCAGCTTCAATAAGACAGAGACAAACACACCGATTGAACATAAATTGTCAGGGGAACATACAGGGGAACCCCTGATGCTTGGAGTATCTGATCACTGGGGTGTTAGATCAGACTTCATAATCACTAGAACCATAATCCGGTGCAATACCAAACACAGCCATTGGACAAGGGGGTCGCTCTTTCTGACTGACAACAACCATGTCTCCTAATCCCCTATAACCCTTTTCAGCAGTGCAGGAGCTTCAGTACAAATTTTATTGCAGTCAGTCACCGGACTCAGCGGCCCATATCATCACGGACTACTGAAGCATTGGTGATAGGCCGGCGAGAAATTTACTCAGTTCTGACCAAAATAATCTGCAGACTGTTCTAGGTATAGGCCTGGAGAGCTGTACAATTATACATGTGTGTAGTAAGTAGCAGCAGGACTGTGAAAAATGAACTTTGAATTCAGGTTTGCAGCTCCTGCTAATGCTAGAATTGATCATTTTAGCCTGAAGAGCTTTCTGCTCTTTGCAATGACCTGTTCCACAGCCCCTCCCCTCTACTCTGATTAGCTGATTTAAGTATCCAACCAAAACCCTGATGCAGCTCCTGCTATCAGACGAGAGAGGCTGTAGAGCAGCACAGTGCAGAGAGCAGAAAGCTCTTCAGGCTGAAAGATCCACCCAGAGCCCTTGCTCTGACCCAGAATCTGGATTATAACTAGACTTTTTTTCAGTTCTTTCAGGGCCTATACACAAAACTGCTCAAAGATGTCCTTTAACGGGCAATTTTCTTTTTAAATCATAACATTTCCTGCTGCTGGAATCCTTTCCTGATATTATACTTACTACAATATGCGATGTTTTTAACGTTAACATGTGTGTAAACTTAGCTTGTAAGAAATGAGATTGAGACACTCACACCTGGTCAATTACCTAACTATTTCCGGAAACCAGCATACAAGTGTCTCTCTCACTTCATTCACTCTTATCTATGACTAAGGACCGAAAGGGTCAGAAACGCGTCAGATTTCTTCCTTCTTTGTAAAACTGCTGTATCCATGATCAAATAAAGATAAAGATTTTTACCACGAACAAGCAAGAGTGCGAACCTCATCTGTACCTTTTTCCTGCATCTGAAAGAGAAGCAAGGCATTCTTGGAGGTGCACGCACCGGGAGTGGAGCAGGTCTGTGTAAATGTGTGATCATAGATCACCACCATTTGAACTGAAAATAAAAAACCCTCATTACCTCCTTCTCCAGGGAATAAAATCCAACCAGACGGACAGTGAGGGGATCATCGCTACAAGTGTTGTCACTATATTTTATATCTCCTTCCTCCTTGTATAATGATATCTGCAGAGCTGTAATGTTACTGACGTGTCAGAGGAGTGTATAGCGGAGAGCGGCAGTGATCACTGGAAAGACTCATTCTTATTACAGGAGATTTTATGTAACATGGGGATTCGTCAAATTCAAAGACAGAGATGCCAGACAGAGCGCCAAGGGCCACCCTGGTGGCAGCTCCCTGTGCTAATAAGAGCCCATTTATAGAAAACGCACAGCAAAGCAGCAGATTAGCCCTTGGAAGGACAATAGAAATAATCCTCCCGTGGATCCGCTGGCACATCCATTGCAATGACCGTGTCTACAGAATAAGCCTTGGATAAAAATATTGTAAATCCTGAGCGTGTGCCCAAAGGTCCCTATACACTCGTCTATTACAGCCAATTGTGAGGCATTGCTAGGGACAATGGTGAAAGATGGGAGATGGGTAAAAAGAGTGGGTGAACCCATCTTTTATGAGGCAATTGAGGGGGCAATTAAGTTTGTCCTTCTAAAGGGACCATATGTTGAATTAAAAAGGGGATAAATGTACATTACAGTACTTGCCCTTTAAAGAAAATCTACCATCAAAACCTCATGATAAAGCAGGGACACGCATAGATCCAGGCACTGTGACTGTGGTGATCTTTTTGTTATCCACGGCCTCCTTTATTTTAAAATTAACTTTCAATTGTATGCTAATGAGCCAGAAGGGCTCTGGAGGGGGGGGGGGGGGGGAGGTACAACCATGCTGTAGCTTCACAGGCTATTACACTGTGCAAGGGCACTTCTCCCTCAGACTGTTTGTCTTCCGTCCCTCCGCCTGCTATAATCTCAGTGTTGCAGCCTGTGAATCTGCGGCACGGTGAGGGCACTGGTAACAACCCACCGAGCCCTTGGGACTCATTAGCATCATTTTAAAATCTGATTTTAGAAGGAAGCCATGGATAACAAACATAATTAGATTACCACAGTTGTGGTGCCTGGATCTACGAGTAATGCCCCTGGTTTATCATGATGGTAGATTTATTTTAAAGTAGGTGAATATCCTCCATGATAGACTCTTGGACAGCTGAAACTTCTTCCACAAAAAGCATGAGATCTCTCTGTAGACGGCTGCATTGTAGAAGTTGATAACCGCAAAAATAATTATCAACTTTAGGGGTCGGGCCTGGGATTTTTATGAAGTTGTAATCTACCAGGCCGCTTCTCTATAGCCACTATAGGCATGACCACGGCTAACCCACACTGACGTATCACGTTTGCTAAGGCAGTCATGTTGGACTAGGCCAGTGATGGCAAACCTTTTAGAGGCCGCGTGCCCAAACTGCAACCCAAACCCCCCCTTATTTATGGCGAGGTGCCAACCAAAAATGAAAGCAGTAACTTATTGCTCCCTGTTCAACAACTTTTGATCATATTGGCCTCCTAAGGACAAGATGGAAAATTTGCATCATTTAAGCTTCTTCCCAGTGTCCCCCTGTACACAGAATTGTAGGGCCAGCTGAAGGTCCTCCAAAGATAATTTGGCCCTGTCTACTCCTTCTCCCTCTTCCTACAGTCCCAAGTAGCGAAGTAAGTATCGCTTTAATATAGGACTGAAAGCAGCATCTTTTAAGTTGCTTAAGACTGCAGGAAGTAGTCCTGAGTCCTGTCTGGTGTGCTGGGGCAATGGCCTGGGTGCCCACAGAAAGGGCTCTGAGTGCCGCCTCTGGCACCCGTGCCATAGGTTCGCCACCACTGGACTAGGCCTTTGAGGGAACGTTCATGCAGTTTTATTTTTTACATAAAGAGAAAAAGATTCTGAATGACCAATTTCTTCACCATCCACATTGCTTTGATTCCAATGAAGGATGCCGCAGGGTTTCCGTTGCAAAAAACACGGTAACCCATTTCCTGACGGATAAAGAGCAGATCTTCCCTTTGACGCACACGAGGATGCTTTCTGCTGCAGTATCTTATGGAGCACAACATCAGAATCTGCTAATTGTTTGTGGGCAATATGACATCCATAGGGAATGTATCTTTTTCCAGCTCTACATTAGCAGCCACATCTCAGGGTCTGGGAGGAGAAGGCCATGTGATCCATGAGAAGATCCATCGGTAATGCTGAGCCAGCAATTACATCCCCCAGTTCCATCCTATTACATCATGTGTCATAAATCCTCCCCATGTTCTGCTACAATGTATTTCTACACCAATAAACAGTAATGTGAGACTGATAGAAGAAATACCGTCCTATGCCCGAAACATCTCAGATCCACTACACACATTACAAGTCACCCGGCTTTCCCAGACGTCCACATAAAGACACTTCCCAAAATAGACTGGGCACTTCCTCAACTGCATCCCAAATTAGCCCCAGTAAAGAGAGGTGTCAGGAGGGTTTGTTTACACCCCTCCCAGCATCAGTGGTCAGTACTGGTACAGGGGGACCCACATACCCCAATATATATATACATGAATCACCTAGAAGAAGCTATTACTCCACTGGAAAGGCCAAAGGTTACTGCACTTACCTATGTCAATAGTCTCAAAGCTGGCAAACAGAGCCTCATAATAGCACCAATAAATCTATTATGACACCACAGCAATTACCGTATGTTTAGTAAAATCCACGAGATAAGATTACGACACCCGAGCTCACAAGGCACATGACTGTTCACAACAAGAAGAGGAAACACATATTGCTGCCAACTTTCTTACCTGGCCCTGCTCCCATGTATACTGCCATGGAGTGCAACACAATACACTGCACCCAACTAGGGACACAGCACTGTTAGGGACACAACCAGTGGGCACAAAGAGCAGGCCGCCCCTACCTAGGGAACCAGAGCACCCCCACTAGGCTGCGCCAACATAGGGACACCATGCCCCCCCCCACTAGGCACCCCCACTAGGCGATGTTAACCCAGGGACGCTCAACGCCCACTGATACAACAATCCTTTGATAATCCTTATCAAAACCAAAATGACTAACTGAATATAGCGACAGTAAAATTCTATATAAAAATGGAATATATTTAACGTAATGTAGAAACTCTTCCTAGAATAATAAGCAGCTTTAGTCATTCCTCCTCTGCCTTTAACATTTCCAACCATCTCGAGAATTTTATATTTAACACTTTAACACCTCGGCTTGTCATGTGCCGGGGAACGTGTAAGTGAAGCGCTTACGTAAGAGGTGCGACTTAGCACCCAGGACTATTTATTCTTCATTATCGCCAGCAATAGCTCAGATAAAGCACATGCTGTGCTGGCACAAGCCTTACTGTACCCAGATAGCATCATGCAGAGCAGGGCAGAGCAGTCCTGCTATTATACCCCAGGCACATTACACTCTGCAATCATCAAGCTGTGACCAGAGGAAGCGACACTGCTGAGCCGAGTCAAGAGGAAGCAGACGCTCTCCTGTATTATCCCTCTGTGATGTCATTCACCAATGATCCCAGTATCTCCGGCCCCGGCAGACTCACGCCTGATCTCCATGAGGCCCTGGTCTATTACAAACATGGAAGGGGAGCCAGTCCCAAATACATCTCCGTCCTGCTCATTGTAGTGTGTGCAATGCGCCTTATTCTGGATCCCATACATAGAGTATAAAAAAAAAAAAAAAAATGTCCATAATGGGGAGTCCGCCCAGGAATGAATCTAAACTCTCTGCCTCCTCAGGCGACCATAGACCAGCACCCCCTCTGTACCATCCAGTAGTAACATATCAGGTCATTTTCTATTAATTAGATTCTCCATTTAGTCTTATAACCATGCCGACATTATGTTCTGTTTTTGCCCCCCATCGTGCTCAAGGTGGTTCTGCTGAAGGCAAGAGGCTCAACTTGCCGCATAGCTGGTGCATCCCTGTTTTGTAGAAATCCCATTCACTATGCTGACACCAAACCTCACTGCAATCATAACCCCAACAGTTAAGACATTCGGATTACAGGATTACATTACCTATGCACCTGGCCTTAAAGGGGTAGTCTGGAAGAATTTATTTTTCGATGGGCAGCAGAGGGTATAGAAAAAGCAAGGCTGTATGCAACCTCTTGTCACCACAGGTGGCTACATATAGAGGCTCAGAGGTGTCAGGCAGTGCCACATATCATGTATATCCCTGCCCTTGGGTTATTTTCGGGAATATGGAAAGCCCTCATTTCACCAGGGATGGAAAAAGAGAAGACATAATTAGGGCTCATTCCCGATATCCGGCCACAAATTAAATCAGTTCCCATTGACGCCTATGGTCGCGGAGTGGTGAACATACGTTGTCTTACCTCATCGTGACCGGCAAAATAAATGTCCAATATATATACGGCGCTGGCCCTGCACTCCTTTATGGAGAGGGGGGTGAGCATCACTCCTACCTCCAACCCTCCAGCACACATTCGTGTGAATGTACCCTTACCCCTCTCCTGCTCATGTGTCACTCAGGTACTTCCACCTGGGGAATCGGGGCTAACTTATTGTCACTGGACAACCCCTTTAAGATACGGAGAGCCACACTGGGCATAGGGGTCTGTTGCTAGCAATACTGGAGGTCACCTGGGGCACATTTTATAGAAATAGTAGAGCAGCCGCCAACAGCAACCAATCCCATTACAGCTTTCATTTTCTATAAAAGTTGATTCCCGATTGGTTGCGCCCTATTTCCCCACCAGTTGTAATAAATCTTGTGTCGTGTACAGGGAGCATTACAAGTGCTGTTTAAGCCTCACACAGTCTCCAGGAAAACCCTCCTCTTATTATATCACGCTGTGTTAAAAGCACAGTCAGGACGAGGCTGATACACCGCAGTATCAAATAGCAATCATTGAGCGCGGAGTCAGGCGGCAGAGAGATAAGGAACGCGAGCCCTGGATTCTCCGTGTACACAGGAATCTGAAGTATCACAATGATAAACCATTAACAGTGACCTGCCTGGGGACTAACTACACATCATCGCTGTACTGTGACTGATACACCACGGAAAGGGACCGCAGGATGGAATATTACATAATTACATAATTGTGTTTCTCTAAAGTAACTCTTACTAGACATCGGAGGTGAATCTGCATATGTAACAGAACTGATAGCAGTCTCACTTAGGCCTCATTCACACCTTTTTTTTCTTCTTCAGTATTCTATCAGTGATTGCCATAGACAGCAAACAGACCCTTTATACAGCAAGTGCCCAATCACTTGTCTGCTGCTTTAAGCAAGGACCCGCAGTCTGATAGAAAAATACAGGGCATGTGCAATTTCTTTCACATTTGTGGAACACAAACTTTAATAGAACTCAAAAAAAAAAATAAAAGGATGGCACCGCTAAGAGTTTGCGGTGGATCCCTCAGCTTGCACGTCGAAGAATGTAGCTAAAAAAAAAGCTAGAATGTGAGTTGCAGGGCACATTGGTCACTGAAACTTCATTGAAACGCACCTTGCAGCCCCGGTGCTATGCCTCGTCTAATGCACATAGATGACATCTATATCCGGGCTGCATATGGTCCAATATGCAGAACCTTTTCTTTTGCCATCCAATTTTGGCAAACATAATGAAAAAGTATCAACAGATGCAACACGGACATGAAAAAACACCTGCAGATACTATACTGACACAAATGGTATGGAAAGCGAATGTGTTTCTTTTGCAGATGTGCAATACCCTTTTGTGAACGGGTCCTTATGTGACAGGTTTCCTTCTGATGGAAAGTATAAAATATGCATTGGCTGGAACATCCGGCCGTCTGGGATTTAAAGGTCTATTCCAGTAATATCAATAGCGTATCCATTGGGCACGAGATAACTACTAGAGTAAGGGAAGTCTAACCACTGGGATCACACCAATTAGGAGAATGGAATCGTTAAATCCATGTTTGAATGGAGCGTTAGGCAAGCAAACAAATTGCTACTCTATTCAGAGTCTATAGGAGTGAAGTTTTCAGTTACGGTACCTCTGTTAGGCCCCTTTCACACTGCTGTATTTCCAGCCGCAACTTTGCAGCCAGACTGCTATGGTGCCGGGCAGTGGTACAGTGACCACACACGTGCCACTGTACTGTGCATGGGGGAAAAGATAGGTCATGCTCCATCATTCCCCGTACATACAGCCGGGCGCCATGCATTGCTATGGAGAGGGGAGGGGTGAGGAGCTCATCCCTCCTCCTCTCCAGCGAGCTGCTTGTCTGAGCGAGCATACAGCAATGTGCAAGTAGCCTCTTATATTTGGGACCTCCTTCTGGTGATCAGAGGGGAATAACTTCATATTATTAAAAGATTTCTTTAATGCCTTTAATAAGTGCAGCAGGGATGGATGTGTCAGGGACAATAGGGCCGAGTTTGCCACTTACTGCCTCTTATTTTGCATATGATGAATCTATAGAAGTTGCAAACACAGACATAGCAGAGCGGAGTTTGTCATCTGTACATCTCAGAAGAGTCATGGCGCAGTCACAGCAATAAGTAAGGGTGCGTTCACACGTTGCAGTTAAAACTGCATCGCAATCAGCTTTGAGGTGGTTTTAGGTGCAGTTTTGTCAATTGAACAGGTGAAAGACATGAACTGAACGAGTGAATTTGATTTTGAAGGGGAAACCTGCTCCACAAATGTCACTCACTCATTCAGTTCATGTCTTTCACCTGTTCTATTGACAAAACTGCACCTAAAACCACCTCAAAGCTGATTGCGATGCAGTTTTAACTGCAACGTGTGAACGCACCCTAAGTGAAATAATCCATCATTAGGTACTTACCCCCAGCCCTTGTCCGTAAGTCAGCCACGGTGGCCTGGACAGTGGACATGTTGATGATGGAGGTGATGTTGCTCCTTGGTCCTGATAACACTTAAGGCTTAACCTTAAATTAAAAAAGAAAATAACGCAATTACATGAGAAAACAGGTTATAATGTATCCATAGATATTCTGAGGTCTTTGATAAGAGATGGGGGTACAGATAGAGGGGCTCGCATTAGATTGGGGTATAAGTGAGTGGGTGGTAGAGGGAAGGACATCAGTAAATACACAGTAGTTTTAATAGGATGATAACAAATGTATGAGGAAAACAACATAATTACAATGTATCGATAGGAAGGGAGGAGAAATCATGTCACATCATAAAGAGGAGGTAATTGTGTTTGCGGCTCAGATGTGACATGTAACTACAGCACACACTGCCCTGAATAATGGGATTTAAAGGGATCCCCAGAGGTCAAGGGGGAGATGACCAGGGGCTGAAGTGGAATGACAGGAAATGATGGAGGATGGGAGTCACTGTGCGACCAGATGACTGTCAACAGTGGAGTTATTGAATGATGCTGGAGGGTCTTCCCCCTCTATGCAGTGGATGGAGGGGTACAAAGCATTTTGGAGATGAACTAGTAGCCCAACCAGCCACGACAAGACATAATCAGATAGCTATCGTACAAATGTGGATTATTGATCACCCCCGAGGATATAATTAATCATCGTGCATATACATGAAGCCAAATAGTTACAGTAGATCGCGTCAGATCGGATCGTGCAATGATTATCGCAGCCCATTGTATTGGCAGAGCCTTAGTCATGTCTGTGATCTGAAGTATGAATGAGGGCGAGGGGTGCAGAAGTATGAATGAATACACATGATCTCACAGATGGGTAATGGGGGTCTTAACAGTACCAGATGAGCAGGGCCGGAGATCTGGAGGTGGCCACTGTCACTTCACGGCTCCAGGGCTTCAGTCCATCAGTATTTAGCGCCTCCAGCCCGGCTCTTCGTGCCACCAGCGCCCTCCTCTATGTATTCTCATGTGTACCCAGCCCCGACACAGAGCGCCCCACAACACGACCTCCTCCCGGCCGCTCCGAGCGCTACTGAAGACACAGCAGCCCGGGCGCCCGCTCCCTGCTAGGAGCGTACCATTCTGCCAGAAGGGGGGGAGATATATGATCAAGAGGGAAAAAATGAAAAAGACCATGACATAAGCAGCAAATCCGTGAAGAAAAGTGAAATATACATATAATTTATAATTCAGTCTGTGACTGTGGTAAATAAAAGATGTTTAGAGTCATAGAAAAATGCTGTCTCATGACAGGACCCCTCTGCACTGGTCACGGTTGGATGCGCTCTGCTTTCTGAATCGCGGCCAGTAGCAGTCACCAGCGCCAGTGACAGGCATAGAACAGTGCGGTCTTTACATTCATTAATTTATTAGTCTATTGTGCCCGACTCCTCCATCGCTAAACACTGGGCAGCTCTATGATACACTGCACTCAGCTCTGTCACCAGAAGGGGACGGGTGACTGCCCTACGTCAGTCACTAGTAATATAGGTCACGCAACTTTTCTGTTCACAAGAAACTTTGCAATTAAAACAGGAATGTAAACATTATTATTATTAGTTGAGCGTTGCAGCCAATCAGGTCACTTGTTTCAGCTTCAATTCTGTGCTGGAAAAATGGAAGCTGGAATTTGATTAGTAATCTAGCCATTATATTAGAGGTTTTCATATCAAACCATAACAACCAATCACAGAACAGCTTGCATGTGATGACCTGCTCTGGAAAATTGAAAACTGGACTGTGATTGGTTGCAATGGGGAGTAAGATCAACCATACTAATAAGTGTGAGGCCCTAGAGCTTCCTATTATGAGAGTGTTGTCTGCCATATAGTCGAATAATAAAGGATTTAAATGCAACTTGTCATAAATATGTCTCTATAATAATGTATAATATAATGACTGTTGCACAGCTCCTGTAATTCACCTTTTCTAATACTTTAGTGTGAACAGGGCTTTAGTTTCAACTCCATAGTAATGCAGGTTAACATGGTTGGAAGTATCTCAGTAGAAACCACTTCTTCATAGTTACCCATGCTTGGCAACTTTTTGGCAAGTGAGGTGACCAAAAGAAACATGAAGTCTACATTCATGAACCATGTAGTCACGCCCCACTCTGGATCCTGAGCATAGCATATGGTCGGGTGTAGAAGAGTGGGGGGAGTGAGCGCTCTTCATCCCTCCCATGTCCATTTAAAGCTGAGTAGCCGTCCCCCGAATCTGGCAAATTATAGGACATATATAGGACAATTATAGGCCGCCCTTCTCTGAGCACTAGGACACTTTGCTCACTGCAACAAGAATGGGTGTCATGGACCATAATATGGCTGCAAATTGTGCCAGGGTCGGTACCAGCACTGGGCATACCTGGGCATGTGCCAGAGTGTGAGGGGGTTTATATTAAATAAACATGATGGGGTTGTTTGGTATGAGAAACTAAGGAACAGGAGACTGTTTTAGTTCCACATAGGCTCTGATGCCCAGGGGCCTACTGAAACCTGGAGCAGACCCTGAATTATGTAACCAGATCGCAGGACCCCATGTGCTCGTGTGTATGGAGTTTTAGAGTCGCCTCAATGTGTATGTGGACACGTGCCACAAAACAAAAAAATCTTCCATTCTGAGTTTCGAGAGGCTTCTGTGGTACCCTGTACCCAATAGATTTTCTAACTCTTGAAACTAGGGTTTGTATGGAGTCTCTTTGTGAGAGAGGTTATCTGCACATGTTGCTTAATGGCTGCAGCACAGGGGATGACAATCTGATTGTGAATGGTAATGCCTGAGATACCAGATTGCTGTGCTCTGTAATTTCTGACATGACTGTACTATTGAATTGAGCTGCAGGGGCTGCTCCACCCATGTTTGCTGGACACTGAATTGCTGTGGGGCCCATTCTTGGGATCAGTCGGATTCGCAGTGATCAGATTGTTATCTCCTTTTATCTGCATAGGGGATAAAAAATGATACAATGAAGGTTTATGTACTTTCTATGGAATATTACTACATCTTTATCGGATTCCAGATCCAGGCTTAAAGGGGTTTTCCATCTCTACTATTTAAAAATAGATGCAGGTCCTACGTCTGGCAGCTGCACCTATATCAGGACCACCTGACCCCTTTCCTGTGTGCTGTGCACTCATGCCATATCTCGATTTACCTCAATGGGAGCATCGAAAATAGCAGAGAGTGTACTCTTAGAACGCACAGCATACCCTCCACTCACCCGACTATGAGAAGGGTGTCAGTAGACCCCTGTTCTGGTGATAGATGCAGGTCCCAGAGGTCCCAGAGGTAGAACCCTCATCTATCATCTTTGAAATATCCTGTGGATGTTTCATAAATAGTCTAAAACACTGTGATATTCTGTACAGCGCTACAGAATATGAGAGTGCTATATACATAGAGCTTTATTATTACTAAGCCTGAGTGCTGTTCATCCAAAGGTCAGGAAGCCCCTTATAACATTGAGCAGGTTAGTATACCTGACGCAGGTTACTCAGACTCGGTGTAGCCTTATTGGAAACTACGGAAAGTGATATTTTAGGAAATACATCTTCCTTTGTCCTATGAGTCAGAAGAGGATCATTAGTATTACTAATCCATTGTG
Source organism: Engystomops pustulosus (assembly GCA_019512145.1). Classification (NCBI taxonomy): domain Eukaryota; kingdom Metazoa; phylum Chordata; class Amphibia; order Anura; family Leptodactylidae; genus Engystomops; species Engystomops pustulosus. The sequence goes on from CM033641.1 coordinate 38,948,840, forward strand.
TGTTCTTGATGGCCCCGGAGGAATCTGTTAGATATGGGATGCAGTCGCATACGGATACAGAGCACGGCTTCTTGACACATAGAAAGTGAAACGATGGCCCTAAAGGTGTCACCTAAGACAAGGGGCATTCTTTGTATCGGTGCAAGGTCAGCCCATGCTGCTGGGGTTACACATCTGATAAATTATACATGTACATTTCACCAGCAATGTGTAAAACATCAGTTTCGGGAACCTTAAACCAGCAGGAAGTGAGGCACGTGCTGTCGTACTTTAGTTTTATTATAGAATATTTTATTCATGTAACTCGGGCTGATTGGCAGTATAGTCACTATAATATAATCACTATAATCACTCAGCACAGATCACTGGGGTGCCCAGCCACGGGGTATCATAAGCTGCAAGGAGATGGCACACTATCTTTTATGATATCCCGTGGCTGGGCACCACAGCTTTTTTCCCTCTGATGAGACAAATTGTGTTGAAACGCGTCAGGGAAGGGAGGTGCAAATGGAAAAAATAGGGACAGCTGATTTGGGGACCGCCCTTGTTAGGGAGGGAGCTATCATGTGTCTATACGGCTAAGGGTTTGGCACGTTTTCAAGCAGTCCGTCAAAAAAAGCATGCGTTAAAAAACGGTTTGAATTTAGATAATTGGTCAAACCTGTCAAAAACGGATGCGTTTTTTTGATGAACTGCTTAAAAACGGGCCAAATATGCGTGCAAAACGCCACGTGTGCCATCACCCTGAGTTTTAGTACATTTGCACCAAGCCTTCCCCCAACAGACAGACAAGGGACCCACTAGTCCAAATGAATCCTTCAGGCATGGGATACGTTTTTTTCTACCACTCCATATACGGGTAAGGCCCCTTTCCACACTTGCGCTGCAGATCACGTCAGAGTCTGATCAGGGAGCGATCAGGGTTTGGTCAGTGAAAATGTGACATTTTGCATCAGAGTTCAATCAGTTTTCAGTCAGAGTTTGTTCAGTGTCTCAGTTTTTCACGCACGTTTTCAATGCAATTTCAATGCGTTTTTTACCCGCAGATAACGCGCGTGAAATGGACTCAGGACTGAGCTCTATCTTTTCTATGGCAATTGATGCGTGAAAAACGTATTGCACTTGCGTGTGTCTCAGAGTGCAATGCGTTTTTGATGCATCTCCATAGACTTGTGCAACACCCTCGCCAATGCAAGGCAGAGCTGTGTTTGCGAATATGTCCCACCATGTAGCTTGCAGCCTGTGTAGGGTCTCGTCAGCCCCACAGCATGTCACTACATCACACAGGGGACATTGCAGTGGTAGATCCTGCCTGGTAAGGCAGGAGTTAATTGTTTTATGTGATGTCATATGTGTCAGCCAATCACATGTATTGCACCCTCTCTCTGTGAGCTGAGAGGTAATTGGAGGAGCAGCCACCAACTGACCAGTGGGAGTAATAAAACCCCTGGCCAGCAATGTTCTAGAGAAGACTCTTAGAGGAGTTCCAGACAGACCAGAGAGTCTGAAAGACAGTCTAGTCCAGCGATGGCGAACCTATGGCACGCGTGCCAGAGAGGGCACGCAGAGCCCTCACTTCTGGCACGCGGGTCTTTTGAATTTAACTCAGCTTTAAGCATTATCGGAGCCGCGCTCCGATACTGCTAAAAGCCATGACAGAGCAGGGCGCTGACACTGCCTGCTCTGTCTGATCACTGGAGCGCACAGGATGGTAAGCGTCCCAGCGCTGGCAGCATAATGATGTCATTACGCTGCCAGCGCTGGGCACCTTACTCTGTGTGCAGAACGGAAGAAGCCGGAGGAACGCGGAGTCTGAGGTAAGTTTATTTTTTTTATTCAGGGCATAATATACCAGCAGGAGGGATGATTTCCTGCTCGCTCCCGCCCCTCCCCTAAAACTCCGCCCGCAAGCTGCCGAATCTGCCAGCACAAACTGCGCCCGCAACCACAAGCCCTTCCCCCGCCCGGACCCCAGCCCACTATCGCAAACCCACTATTGCGAACCACCCTGCCCGCAACCACAAACCCCACCTCGGCCCAAACCTCCCCCGTTACCGCAACCAACTCCGAGCGCTACCAAACGGCCCCCCCGCCCGGATTCCGCCCGCAAGACACTCCGCCCACTATTGTAATTCGCCCGCCCAAACTCCGCCCGCTCTCGCTACCCCCCCCCTACCCACTCCAACTCCGGTCACTGCACCGCCCCATCACCCCCTCCCCTGGAACTCATGCCTCGTAAACCCACTGCCCAGATCTCCAGAAGCCGGATTAACATCCCCCCTCCCCCCCCCGCAGCCCTAACTCTGGCCACCCACCCTCTGCCCATCTGCCCATCTACCCTACCAACCCCCCCACCCCTCCTCCAGAACACCAGACACCTGAACTTTTGCCCGCCACGGCTGCCGCCTTGGACAACCAAAGAGCAAGTAATATATGTATTTATGTATATACATATTATATATTTATATGTGCATTTATATATAGCTGTGTAAGGGCTTATTTTTTCGTTATTTATTATTCCATGTTGTGTACTAGGAAGCTGGAAAAAAATGGTGAAAAAAAGCATTTGCATCGCTGTCTTGTGGGATTAGATTTTAATACTTTCGCTGTGCGCTCTAAATCATTTGTCTCCTTTATTCTTTGGTTCGGTAAAATCACAGTGATACCAGATTTGTAGGTTTTATTGTGTTTTAATACTTTTTCAATAATTAAAACAGTGTACGAAAAAGAAAGTAGTTTCGCCATCTTGTGACGCTAATAACTTTAGTGCACGGAGCTGGGGAGGGGTGATTTTTGGCTTAATGAGCCGTTGTTTTCATTGCTACCATTTTGAAGACTGCGTGACCTTTTGATAACTTTTTATTACTCTTTTATGTGATGTAAAATGGTGTAAAAGTGGCGTTTCAGTGTGTATAGGACTGCTGCCTCTTCCTCAATGTCACAAGTATAGGAGTTTTGAAATGCGAATAAAACGCAATGGGAGGGAATCTACCTCTGATCGGGAATGTATCATTTTATTGATTCTAAACTAAACCGTCAGTTTTCTGGTTAAATTGCCGTACTGGCACTTTGCGATAAGTAATTAGGTTTTGGTTTGCAGTTTGGGCACTCGGTCTCTAAAAGGTTCGCCATCACTGACCTAGAGCATTACTATTGGATTGGGTGTTTAGGTTCCTCCTGGGATTCCTTCTACTATTTGCTTGTGCAAATTGTAGCCTCAGTTTCCTGTTCTTAGCTGAAAGGAGTGTCACCCGGTGTGGTCTTCTGCTGCTGTAGCCCATCTGTCTCAAAGTTCGACGTACTGTGCGTTCAGAGATGCTCTTCTGCCTACCTTGGTTGTAACGGGTGGCGATTTGAGTCACTGTTGCCTTTCTATCAGCTTGAACCAGTCTGCCCATTCTCCTCTGACCTCTGGCATCAACAAGGCATTTCCGCCCACAGAACTGCCACTCACTGGATGTTTTTTCTTTTTCGGACCATTCTCTGTAAACCCTAGAGATGGTTGTGCGTGAAAATCCCAGTAGATCAGCAGTTTCTGAAATACTCGGACCAGCCCTTCAGGCACCAACAACCATGCCACGTTCAAAGGCACTCAAATCACCTTTCTTCCCCATACTGATGCTCGGTTTGAACTGCAGGAGATTGTCTAGACCATGTCTACATGCCTAAATGCACTGAGTTGCCGCCATGTGATTTGCTGATTAGAAATTAAGTGTTAACGAGCAGTTGGACAGGTGTACCTAATAAAGTGGCCGGTGAGTGTATGTCACCAGTATATACGTCCCCCAACGGTCGTGTGAATGTAGCCATACAAAAACTTTGTAAAAATTAACAAAACAGTATGTGATCCAATAAAAGAAGCTAATACTGTGTGGTTTACATTTTTTTTTAAAGTGCCTATGAGTGGAATCGCTGCATATTTATCAGAGCCACTGCGCCACGTTAGTGAAATAATTACAAATGCTAGCTTATTGCTAGCACTTGAGATTATTTGCCCTAAGCCGCCACCTTCACGCCAGTGGGGTGTGAAGGGGCGGGAAGGGGGACTGGAGTGGGCCGGCATGGGGCAGCTGTGTTAACTTTGACGCCAGGCAGGGCCTGAAGAGGCTGAAGCCTCTTGATGTATCGTGCTGTGAAAATGCAGTGGCAGGGCCGGCGTATGATAAATATCCCCCGTTATACAGATTGAATGCATTGATAAATATATCCCTTACAAGAAATCATTCGGTTCCGGAGCTCTGGAAATCTAAGCCTCCACACGGGTTGGTGATATATTTAGTATCTTCTGAAAGTTGCTTGTTTCTTGCCTGCTGTGAGAAAGATACATCAAGAATAATGATCTTGATCAAACCAAACTATTCTTGGTTTGCGTTGCTGAAAATAGCATAGTTTTGTCTATTTTGTTACATAAAAAGTTACTCTATAATTAGATGTGTAAACGTGTAATAAAAATGTACTTTGAAATTCTCTACAGATTCATAAAGAACAAAGCAAAAGGATGAGAACAAAACTAAACAGTAAATAATTTAACCTACTAGGGCTCCACTGCGACAGTAGAATATTAGGCATGTTACTTCTTTTTTTGATTTCCAGATCAAAAATCTGTGTCAAAATCCATTATGTGAACGAGCCCTAAAAGCTCGGAATCTCGATACAGTACATATATGACATAATGGCACCACATGTACATGGAATGACTCTGGCTCTGTAACAAAGCCATGCAGAGACTCCATCTGCTGCAGTGCAGAGTCCATATACACAACAATTCCAAAGGAACCAAAGCTAGAGCAGTTCCAGAAAAATTAATCTAAACACACTGGGGCATATTCTATAAAAAAAAATACACTGATTGGGGCCAAAAGATTGACATACAACACTTGTTAGACATTTTCTGCACATTGCCCAATCAGGGAGCAAAACCAGGGATCAAAAAGGATCATGGTATATTAGAAAGGGATGTGGTTTAAGATGCAACTTGAGAGAAGAGCTTTAGTATTTTATGACAGTGTAGTATATGTGTTGTAAATAAATAGTATAGTTTAGGGCTCATTTAGACTGGCCTTTTGATGTCCGTATGCTAACCTTTTTTTTGTGGATGGCAAACTGACCCATTGTTTACTGTGGGTCTGTTCACATGTCTTTTTTTCACGGATGTGCAGACCACATATACGTATCCATAGTAGTCAATGGATTCCCGAAAAAAATGGACGGCACTACAACAATAGCAAATCCATGGGGGACATGTGTCACTCCTATTGCTTTCTTTCTCTTTTTTTTTTTTTTTGTGCAACTTTTTGAGAGACTTTTTGCAGTTTGAGACTTTTTAGGTGCAGAATCAAGCGGCTTACCAAAGTTATCTGCCTTCAGGATTTAAAGGAAACCTACCACATGATATGGTAGGTGTAAGATTGAAATACCGAGCACCATCTCAGGGTGAACTGGTGACGGAGCTTATTTTTGTTATTGTCCTAAACCGCTGCATCGCGGTTTAAACACTTTTTAATCTTTATAGCCGAAGCTGCTTCGGTGCACCAAGCGCCTTGGTATGTAGGCACGAGCTCGGTCACGCTTGGTGCGCCGAAGCAGCTTCGGCTATAAAGATTAAAAAGTGTTTTAAACCGTGATGCAGCTCCGGCACCAGCTCACCCTGAGCTGGTGCTCGGTATTTCCATCTTACACTTACCATATCATGTGGTAGGTTTCCTTTAATACAGTGTTCCGTATTTATCTTTGTAGCCCACATGTTTTTTCAACTTGTGAAACTTGTAGGCTCTGAAATTGTCCTATTTTTGCACCTAATAAGTCCCAAAGCAGAGCATGCTAGACCCAGACTTACTTTCGCAGCTACTATTTTGGACTAAAAGTTGCGCACCACAAAAAGTTGCAAAAGTGATACTAAACAGGCAACTCATCACATGGATCACAAAGGTGAAAAACCTAAGATACATTGCAATGATTAAGTAGGCCAACTTCAGGAAACTTAAAAAAAGTGGCAGCCGAAAAACTATGATACATGTGCCCCCATGCCTCTCTCCGCCTATTTGGTGTGAAGTTTACATAATGGGGGGAAGTAGCAAGCATAGATCGTTATAAATCCCCCCATGTTTCCATGCATAATAAGCAATACATTGTGACTTCATCACAAATATAAATTCCACCCTGAAATCATCATGGAGTTCCACAAGTGTCATTGCTGCTACAGCCAAAAAATACTTTTTCAAAGACGTGAAATTATTCAGCTCCTTTATTATATTTAAGTAGTAATCATCTGTTTCCTAGGAACGGCTAACATCTCTTGACTGAACCCGATAGCTTTCTTAAATGCATCTAAAAAAGAATCAAACATGAAGCAAGTAGTCAAGGCAATGGTCACAAGTAACAATTTAGAACATTCTCCGCTCAGAATGTGCACCTGTCACCCAGCTAAAATAACATATAAAAGCATTGGCCTGTAGCATTTGTGACCCCGTTCTGAGAAGTTTCGCTGTTCAAATATTACTTCCCTTTTTAACTTTTTTTACCGTCTTTGACTTTATTTTACCTTTCCCTTTCTCTGATACCACCTCTACCACCTGCTGCTCACAGACCTGTAGAAGAACCTTCTAGAAAAGTTGACTAGAGCTGCGAGTCACTAAAAAAATTGACAGAAACATGTTGTTGACCATTTATCCTTAAGTGTAGCATTACAAATGGGAGAATTTAATGTATGGAAAATGGAAAATTCCCTATAGGGAAAATGTTCTTCTACAAAAGTATATGTTGTGGGAGATTTGGCCCAGTAGAGACCGTGGTAGCGGGGTACTGTGATGCAGTTCAAGACAGTGACACCAAGGTGCGGTCCAAAACAGGTCTCGCCTGCGTTTATTGCAGCAGCAAAATAAAACAGCCTTCACATTCAGGCATAAAACAAACTAAATCCTACCCGTCAGGGTGCTAACTAAACAGAGTTTCTCTAACTCACCACTAGTACACAAAATAAGTCGCTGCTCCAGGCACAGAGGTCAGGGCTGTGTGCTCTCCAGCCTCCTGTCAGAGAGACCACACTCTCAGCACTGCTCAGCGGCTTTATGCAGACTGATTAGGCTGCTCCCATCACCTGTGTCCAAGGTGCTGGACAACACAACCTCAGCACTCAGGCCTTGCATAATAGGAAAACCTAGGGGAAACATACCGCCCATCCACAGTTAACCCCTTCAGTGTCTCACAATGTGTAAAAGAGAAACAAAATTGCTAAATAAAATTATAAAACTAAAAGTATCCACCTCATTCACAGGGAGGATTTTTTTTTGCGATATGAAGCACCATACATTCCACATGTAGTATCTCACCATTACATATTATTAAATGGGTTTTCCCACAAAGGAAAGTTAGGCCCGGCTGAGACACAGATCGCAAAAACGAGGGGTCCGTCGGACCCCTGGTCGCTTCTCAGACTAAGGCTGGATTCACACTGCCGTTGCCTGCCGTACCGTAGCACAGCGGGCACACGGCAGCGCGCAGGGAGAGGTGGTGAGCGCTGCTCACTCCCGCCCCTCTAAATAGGGATATATGGCGCACGGCGCCGTATGCCGTGAAAAGATAGGACATGTCCTATCTTTTCACAGGGTACAGAGCGGTACGGTGCCGCACGTGTGCTGCATCATACTGCTCCCGTATGGCGCGGTGCCCATTGCCGGCTATGGGGAACGTTTAGCGGCCGTATATATGTCGGCCGTTTATACGTCCCCCATACGGCAGTGTGAATGTAGCCTAATGGAGACTAATGGCCGCCCATGACCGTTCTGCTCCATTAATCTCTATGGTGCTGACAGAAATTGCACTATGCTCACCGGTCACCGACAGACCCTTCGTTTTCGCGATCTGCGGGGTCTCAGCACTGAGATCTCCACTGATAAGCAAGTTAGGCCCTATCCCATTGATAGGGCCTAATTTTCCTTCGTGGGATAACCCCTTTAATAACATGCACATTCCCTGCTACCTACTGTTAGTGTATTAATGGTCCCAATTCACATGGGAGAGACTGATTAAATCAGTGCAGGTCCAATCTCTGAAAGTAGCCAACAGATAAAAGCAGTACATCTTTCCAGAAGTCAGAAAACATCGAGAGGTCTTGAATTCATGGTTGACATTTATTGTCCAGCGACACATGAAGCACAAAAACCCCGTCTCTCTGGCACCGCTGGATACATCAGGAAGCTCAGGTCTACTAATGTATCTGGAGGTTGGCCACGCTGGAGTACATCTTTTGAATTGTAAGGCTTGACGGGTTGCAGACCATGGTGAATAGCCCATCATGCTCTTTCACGCCCAATTTGTATTGAGGTGCTGTAACGGGGAAGATATTCGTAATACTGACCGGTTTGTTAGGCATTGCAATTATTTCATCGCTTGCTAGAAAACCGGCAAACAAACCCTGATAATTATCCCCCCCAAACCTAAAATCCTGAACTGGGCAATGCTTAAGCGCCAGCGGCTTCTAGAAATGGGTCAATAGAAGTCTTTTGCCAAAGGGATTCCTCAACAGAGTTCTGATCTTCCAAATCTCCAGAACCCACAGGTGAATCAGCTTCAAGTGTCCATGAGCTATGTGAAGATCCCTCACCTGCAATCCTGTATCCCGTTCTTGCTAAAAAGGACCTTTGTTTCCAAAAGTTTGCAACATTGATCTTTTTATAGCGGTTAATAAAATAAAGCATGAGACTTCTTACCCATAAACAAGCATTATTTATTAGAAAAAAAAATTCAAAATGAAAGAAAAAAAGAAATTTCTTCAAAAAGTCACTGCAAGAAATATAATATCTTAACTGTTACCTAACAATGTCCTTTTCTGCTCAAATATTTACTCACCTTCTCCATTGCCAATGGAGCTCGCAAGAAACGTCTTCTTGTGTTCCTACTTGTGTTTGTTCAGTTCTTATACATTCCATTAATGGATATTTGTCAGACATCAGAATTGTTTGATTTTTGAGAAAGTGGTGCATGAAGTGGGGGTTAAGGCCCATAAAGGGAGTGCATTTATCTTTTAGCATAAAGTCAGGGGAAGAGGGATAGTAAGAAAGTTCTGAACATGGTTAATTTTTGTTTTTGTGAAACAAACCCATTCAACTCCCATTCAGATGATTGAGGAACCCATCTGGTATTTCCTAATCTTACTCAAAAGTAACTTTTTTATAGTTCTATGGATGTAGCTGATAAGTTGTAGGGTTGGTTGTATTTTCAGTGGTTCGATTGTACACAGCAGCAATGAAAATGGATTTAGCATCAAATAGATTTTGCTTACCACCGAGCATATTAATCCCTTAGTTAGTTAACACGGCCCGAAAAGGCTCTAGTGACTGGGGCATTTTTAGCAAATTAGCGTGTAGCAGTTTAAGGGCCATAACTTCTTCCTTTTTTGTGTGCTACCTTAAAGTTTTTGCTGTGTTTTTATTTTGGGAGACGTAGGGCAAGTTAGAGCGAAAGTTTAAATGAAAGTTTAAAGATTTTATCTCATTTTCAGTTTTATTTGGGGTTAAAAGTGGAAAAAAGGCTTTTTTTTTTCATTTAAAGTACATTTTTGTTTGATTTTCCAATTAACTCAAAATTCGTAAAATCCCTGGGGGACAGTTTTACTGTTTATAATACTACAATTTTTTTTTCTTTTACAAGAGCCCCAATTAGAGAGGGAAATGACCCATTGTGACTGGTGATGCTGATCAGAGCTGTACTGGTCTGATTAGACCCAGCAGCTCTGATGAACCCAAGTCTGTAGAACTGATGGCAGCACCGGCTCCGCTCCTCTATGCATTACAATACTTCAGCACGATGCTGTGAGCAGTGGAGAAGGGAGAAGTGGTAATAAACTGCATTTCCCTTTGTTCGCCCTTGGGTCTCAGTCCTGCTCCCACAGCTAGCGCAGGAGCAGTAGAAAACTGCAGCAAAGTTTAAAGATGTTGCTGCAGACTCGGTACCTGCGCCCGCTGGCGTCCAAAGTCAGCGAGCGGGCAGGGACAGGTTAATTAACTGAAACCCTTCTTTTGGCTAAAATTTGTTTCCCTTATACCCCATGTCATATACTTCTTTTCAGCATGTCACGTGACCAGGGTTACTTCATCACAGGTCCTTTAGCCTCCTAACATAAGTAAACTGTACACCATGCATATATCTGATCACATGAAATCACAGCAGCCTCCATGGAATTATACATGTTGCAGATGTAACAGGAGTTTAGGTTATGTCATCCTAGTCACATGACTTTAAGTACCCAATTATGTAACAGAGCTCTCTGTCAATGATCCATACAGTATCATAGCCTGTTAATCAGGAACAATATGGCAAGGCAATGCAAGTAAATTTTAATATGCATGACTCACTTAGTATGAATGACTCACATCAGGTGAGTTGCATATAAGTTTATAAACTGATTTTTGTAACATTGCAGCCGTGGAGAGGAACTATTTAGGAATAAGGGCAATGCTTTTAGTCATAGTTTTTAATGAAGTATTTATTTTGGGTGGGTTATTTTGAATTGAAGGGAACCTGTCTTCCAAGTTTTAACCCACTAAACTACTAGACAGTAGAGTATGAAATGTCCTTTCTAAATTCTTTCCCATTTTCACATGAGATGAGTCAAGTTTAGTGGTTGCAGGCGGAGTGTCACTTTAGAAACCCTTATCTTTGGTGCCATAGCACCTAGAAACAGGCTTTTTGTGTCATATTAAAGATAATAATATTTCTCATCTTACAGCACCCTTCAGCTTATTGTTCTGAGAGCTACAGAAGTGGATATACATGCAGTTAAAAAAGTGCAGTTAGCATTTCCAACTATTTATTTAGCTGTCTGTAAATCTGGTTCTGTAGTTCACAACTATCAGGCTGATGTGATCTGAAAGATGAGATATGAGTACAATGTTTCTTGGTGCTACAGAACAGTAGATAGGGGCTTCTGAAGTGACACTCTGCCTACAACCATTAAACATGACTCATCTCATGTACAATTAGCTGAGAAGAGTCATATTTGTGTGATTTCTGGGGAGATTTCATTTAAAAGAGGAATTCTAGAAAGGACATTTCATCCCCTACCTGGTGATGGGGGGGGGGGGTAGTAGTTTAGTGGGGTAAAATCTGATGACAGGCTTCTTTTAAAGGAAAACCTACCACTTGTAGTGGCGGTTTCCGATGGCAATATCGGGCACCAGCTCAGGGTGAGCTGGTGCCGGAGCTTATTTAGTTAGTGTTTTAAACCGCGGTATCGCGGTTTTAAAACACTTTTTAAACGTTGTAGTCGGCGCAGGCAGGTACGCGCTCGGCGCTTACCGTGCACAGCGGCTACAATAGGAAGTGAATGAGAGCCGCGTGCACGGTAGCGACCCGAGCGAGTACCTGCCTGCGCCGGCTTACAACGTTATAAAAGTGTTTTAAACCGCGATACAGCGGGTTTAAACACTAACTAAAATAAGCTCGGCACCAGCTCACCCGGAGCTGGTGCCCGATATTGCCATCGGAAACCTGCACTACAAGTGGTAGGTTTCCTTTAACAATTTCATCTGATGCCCTTTTTCGTTTTTGCCTTTCCTTTTTTTTCTCTTCTCCTTCAAAAACCCATAACTTTTTTCATATTTCTATGTACAGAACTATGTGAGGGCTTATTTCCTGCATAACAAATTGTACTTCCTCATGGTGGTATTGATATTCCATACCATGTATTGGAAAGCAGGAGAAAAATAAATTACAAATGCAGTGAAATTGACAACAAGCAGATTCTTGTGGCCACTGTTTTAACGGCTTCCACTTTGCACTCCATGTGACAACTCCCCTTTATTCTTTAGCTCAGCATAACTACAAGGATATAAAATATTTATCGGTTTTATTACATTTTAATAGATTTTAAAAAATTTAAACTTTTTGTACCAAAAATTTCTATGTTTCGCCATAACATGGTGCCAATAACTTTGGTATACGAAGCTTTGTAAGGAGTCATTTGTTGCAGGATGAGGTGAATTCATTGATGTTATAATGGGATCTGTATAATTTTTATTAAAATTTTTTCCTGATATTCAAAAAGGCGAAAAGTGGGTATTCGGACAATTGAGCGCTATATTCCGTTACAAAGTTCACTACTTGGAATAACCATTCATATATTTCGATAGATTGGGACTTTTGGGAAGTGGCAATACCGAAAATGCTTATGTTTTTTATTTACTTTCCTATCAGTTCTAGGGAAAGGGGGAGATTAAAATTATATATATATATATATATATATTTTTATTTTTTTTTTCACTATATTTGTACACCCCAAAAGACTTTAACCCTGGGGTGTCTGATCTCTCATACTATATAATGCGATACTCAAGACCAGGAGTCTTGTACCGAAACACGGCTGCCATGGTGACGATTGTTGCTCCCCGATGTACAATGAGATAGATTTAGATGGTGTCAGATGATATAGCCATTTAAAGGGTGTCCCTGCCTTGACGTCTGTACATTTGTTATATGCACAGGGAGTGTTCAATTAGGATGTATATAACCACATGGCAGTCGTGGAAAGGTTAATATAATAATAATAATAATAATAAAAGTTTACTTTTGTAGTGCAGCTCCTTTCTGGTGGTTAGACATGAGTACACAAAATGTAGGGACATGTAGACATGTGATCCCTTTTGGGTTGTGTTGCACAAGGGCTGACTGTTTGCAAAAGGCGTTATTATTTGGATAGATAAGATTTTGGAGCTCGCATATCTTTTTGAAATCTTTTTGCTGGATTTTTTAAAAGGAATTCCAATCAAAAAAGACACTTATAATTTTTATGACATTCACCTTGTTGGCTAAGTGCTCTTTGACATTGGCACTGTTTTTCACATCTGTTTGGTAATTTCCACGGATGCCTCACAAAACCATTGGTTTAAATGGGTGTTTTCACATTGCCTTATTTTTATTTTTTTACGTTGTCTGTGGAAAAAAATTTTGAAACCTATCCATTGATTTTCACTGATGCGGATCAGACATTGAAAGGAGGGGCATTCTCCGAAACGTCACCACTAGTCAAGGGGTCTGGTGAGCCACGAGGAGTCAGTGTAGACTATTTTACATTTTTGGACTCTGTTTGGATTATGGAAGAATTTGGTGATGTAACCTTGAATTATTCGATTTGTAAATGTATATAAAATGAAATGAATATGAATTTCCATATAGTGGTCTTTTCTATAAATTGGACACTTATTAAGTAGAATGTGCGGTCCCAGATGTAGCACTAACAAATATGTAGTATTTTATGCATACATTTTAGACAAAACTTTTAAATAACATTTTTTCTGTGAATCTATCTGCAGAAAAAAGGGCAAAGGAAGGTTTTTAAAAAATAAAACATTGTTCACTGAATGTAAGCGTTTGGAAATCTTGTTTGTTAAGAAATTGATTTTTCTTGTAAATACCAAGGAAATCTGGATGACTGGATGATATTTGTCAGAGGCTACGAAGAAAGATTTTTCTTTTTTACTGTCATCTTCATATATTAAATACATTTCATGCACTTGGCAAATTAATTTTCTCATAGCAGGCATGTATTTGATTTATGTGTTTGTTTACACTGTTATCTGACCAGATAATAGCCATCAAGAAATCAGAAGTTACACCTCAATGGATTAAATTCATGCCTCAGCTTTAATGTTTAAGGGATTTCCAGGGCTCACATTTAATAGTGTATTTTTAGGTATTAGATTGCTAATTGAACATCAGCGGGAGACCGAGAAAAACATGCATATGTTCACCGTGTAGTGGCAGGACTGTGCTATTGCAGCTTAGCTCCTATTCAAATTAGTGCTAAATGCATCATTACTGCTACAGACTTAAAGGGGTGATCCCATTTCAGCTAATAAATGTTATTATTGTTTGAATAATGAAAAGTTATACAATTTTCCAATATACCCGTATATACTCGTGTATAAGACAAAAAATGTGCTGAAAAACGTCCCCTCGGCTTATACACGAGTCTACTACAAAAAAAAAATGACCACTTAAAAAATATAAACGTCAATCCTACCCTCCGATGTCAGCGCGGCTCCCCGATGTCCCCGATGTCAGCGTGTTCCGTCTTCTTTCTTCTCCGAGGCTCTTCTTCTTTCTTCGGGCAAGGACGCGGCCATGTTTTCTTCATGGCGGCGTATACTATGACGTCAGCAGCGGCCGCGTCATAGTATGCGCATGCTAGAAGAAAGCATGGCCGCGTCCATGCCGGAAGAGAGAAGAAGAGCCGCGGAGAAGAAAGAAGACACGCTGACAACGGGGACATCGGTAAGCCGCCCTGACATCGGAGGGTGAGTATTTAAGTTTATTTTTTAAGGGCCATGGGGGCAGGCTGTATAGTACTAGGTGCTTGCTGTATACTACTAGGGGCTTGCTGTATACTACTAGGGGCTGCCTTATAGGACATAGGAGACATTGCAGTGGTTAATCCTGCCTGGCAAGGCAGAAGTTAATCTGTGTATGATGTAAGATTCTATTATCCAATGATCTGTGTTACATCCTGTCCTCTGTAAGCTGAGATGTGATTGGAGGAGCAGCCACCACCTGACCAGAGGAGTTACAAAACCCCTGCTCAGGAATGTTCACAAGAGCAGTCTCTCCCAGGAGGGAGAAGAGACCAGTTCCAGGCAGACCCTCTGGGTCTGCAGGGCACAAGATCAGAACAGCTAGAGACTAGTTTAGCCTAGCTCAGATGAGAAGAGAAGCAGACTGGGTTACCCCAGTCCAGACTCTATTCAGCCAGCATACCAGATAAGAGCAGGAAGAGCCTAGCCCCTGCCTCTGAAGAGTGGAGCTAATAGATTAGAGTTAGTGAGGAAAGGGGTATCATCCTACCTTCAAGGGTGATACCTGAAGCACTCCAGGACAAGCTGAAGCTTCCTATTAGGACACAGTTACCTCCCAGCCTGCCTTCTGCATCCAGGCTGGCGATCTACCTCCTGAGGCTCCCTCCAAAAGCATCTCAGCACTCCATCACTCTGTTAAAGGCACGTTGCTGAAGTTCCTGTCGGTTCCAATAAAGAACTGTAAGTTGTTTTTGTTCAACCTCTGCCTCCGTCTGGTCCCTGCTACTACGGCTGCCATCATCACAGGCACCCTGTCCACCACACAGAGACTCATACTCTAGACACCAAAGGGTTGCCCCAGGGAGATCCGCTATAGCAGCCTCTCCCTCATCATTTCTTGCCAACACCACCCTGCTGGAGACCTGCCAGGCTGTAGGACAGCCCTTCGGTTCCCCATACCAAGTACCGTGACACAAGCGTGCTTAGGCCGCAACCGCCAGCCACTCAGGTACTGCGGGCCCAGGCTGTCTCCAGGCCCCAAGAAAAGGCTAGGCCCCGGTGGGGGATGTTGCACATTCAGAGAGCTTCACCAGAGGTCACAGTGGGCAGAGGGGTCCGTCTTTAACTAGGTGTTGTCTGTGAGTCGGGTGTCCTTAAGTAGGGGACTGCCTGTTTTCAGTTTGGGTGATGTGATGTATTTACAATTGTTCATGTTTAGAGATGAGCGGACCCAAACAACAATGTTCGAGTCCATAACGAACAGTGTGGGTTCAAGTCACCAAACCGGGACTTTGGTGTTCGGACTCACCCCTCCATCAATGCTGGCACTGATCGTGGTGTTAACCCTTTAAATGCTGGTGGTGTTAACCCTTTAAATGGCACTGGCATAACCGGATGTGCCACTATTTTCATTAGGAGTGTTGCTCCTCAATGATATCACAGGAAGCAATGTTCTTAGAGAAAATGGTGGCACGCAAATGGAGCACGTGTGGCTTTGCCGGCACCATCTGAAGGGTTGACACCCGCAATCGGTTCTTTATTGTATGGCCCTATCCTCATGCTACAAAAACACAATGCAGATAAAAAAAAGGAGCATCACATAGTCAATATGGCTTCTTATGTGTTATGCATACCATTGTTACTACATGCATAAGTAAGAAGTGTTCACCTTTCTGTGCAAAGGAGGGGACAACTCTATACAAGACGTCTCTTGGTCAGTTACTTTGTCTGATGGTTCCTTTATTGCACAGATTTGCACTGTCGCTGTACCTCGGTGTGTTACTGTAGTTTGGACACTGTGCTTGAGCAATGCATTAAGATATGTACTCATTAGAATTTTATGGAAAAGAAAAGCTGGGTGATAGGAACGGATCCCCAGGTATCTATGGGGAAAAGATGGAGAGAAAGAAAAAAATTCCTCTACAACAACACTTCAAAATGTCAAAAGATTTCTTTCCAATGCTAACTTGTAGTATCAGAAGTAAAAATGAGATAAAATGCTATAAATTATTCAGACAGAATAATACAGTACATCATACTGACAAATACATAGCAGTCCCTCATTCTCCATCAGCCTAATGACCAATATATGCAGTATCCAGCCTTGGTGTTGAAGGCTCTTAAGGGTTATGGTTCAGCAGAGGTTTTTTTTCTGTGTGCACATAATTTGGTACGAGTGACACTGGATGCAGTAGTCATGGAAACACTCATAGTTTCTCAATGGTAATTTACGAGCAGAACTTGGCAGCACGCCTAAATGTCTTCATCTAACCCAGAATGGATGAAAATGTACTTACAGACTGTGGGAAAGTTTAAGATTCTGCTATAGAATATTGTTCTATAAATTGCTATTATTCATAATGATCTGTACTCTATGTTTTTAAAGGATATATAGATAATGATGGAACCTTTATGTAGAAATACAATAGCTAGGCAGGTAGAAATAGATGAGATAGTTTTGATAAACAGATATATCCAACTCTCTATCGATTTCATAAGAGAAGAAAGGCCAAGGCAGCACAGTGTTCAAGTAGGATAGGGCCTAACTTGCTGATCTGTGGGGTGCTCAGTGATGAGATCCCCACAGATCACGAGAACGGGGGGGGTCAGATGGGGTCCGAAGTGCAATACATGTCCATTCTGCTCCATTCATCTCTGTGGAGCTGACATAGCACTTAGCAATCTCCATCAGCTCCATAGAAATGAATGGAGCAGAACGGACATGCACGGGGAGCGACAAGGGGTCAGATGTAGGTACCTCGGTCCCCATCGGACCCCCTATTCTCATGATCTGTGGGATCTCAAGTTTTGTTGGAAACCAATGGGACCACAGGCTGACTAATAAATATGTGGTTGTTGGTTATTCACACTGGGGCAGATTTATCAAGCTGTCTGAAAGTCAGAATATTCTTAGGGTGGAGAACACACATTCGTCCAGACACACACACAACACACACACAACACACACAAGTATTGAAGCTATTCCTCCTCCACATATGAAGCAGTCTGGGCAGCCAACTTGTGCTATCTTATAATGTAGTTTGCAGTGTTCAAGAGAATAGAATGGTAAAGTCGCTATCTATGGCTATGTAACATCTATCTCCCTATCTAATCCAAGGAAGAAGTAGCACTCCCCATTCTGATAAAATGCAGGGTGTCTTTTATTCCATTGTGCAACGTTTCAGTGACACATTTTGATTTACAGCCCCGAGGTAGCTTCGGCGCTACGCGCGGCCGTGCGCGTGTGACACCTCCGGCACTTCCTATGGAGGCGTGCGCGGCCGAAGCTACCGCGGGGCTGTAAATCAAAATGTGTTTAAACCGCGATATAGCGGTTTAAAACACTAGCTAAGGTAAGCTCCGGCACCAGCTCACCCTGAGCTGGTGCCCGGTGTTTACATCTAATACCTACCATCAGAAGTGGTAGGTTTCCTTTAAATCCCCTAAACCCTTCCTCAAACTGAAAAAATGTTTTTGAATAAAACTACTTTTACATAGGATTTGGGGATCTTTGTGTTTTATGAAGCCCGATCTTGCATAATGTACCACACATTTACGGACTACAAACAATGAACGACTGTTTATAATCATACCTTTTCAGGAATATTGTACGTAGTAATTGAGTGGCAATTTTAGAGCTTTCATAATATATTCTGAGCTTTCCTTAAGCTGTTAAATTTGGAAAGTAAATTTATTTTGCTTGTTCTCTGAGTGTTGGGTTTGTCAGTATGCAATTAGCTTGCATTCCCTCCTGAAAGGAGAATTGCAGCAGAACTTGGCTTTGCTATATGTTTTAGAGGTTTGCTGCCAACGAATCCATTAAGAAAATTATTTTCTTTGACCTGCCAGTGCTTAACAAGCAATTCAAGTAGATGATTGACCGATTGTTAATGGCATAATAGAAATGTATCCAGCTTCAACTGGAGACATCCATCTTTTCTAGACTCATATACTGTATTTAATAGGAAGTCTTTACAGATTTTCATGTGGGAGATCCTAAGACTGTAGAAGAGGTTGAATTACTGTTGGACATTGGGAAGACACATTAACAATTTAAATGACATAACACCTTGCACATCACACATTTATAGAGATGTATTTTTAGCAGCCCTGCAATAATGCTTTGAGTCATTTAGCCCTACCCATGGGATCTTCAAAATATATAAGACAGCTAACAGAAATGGATTAACTGAGAAGAAGGGCTAATTTGAAATTTCAAATGCATTCTTCATAGAAAAGAACAGACCCGTTCAGATCCGGCCTAACCCTAACCGGAAATTATGGTTTGGGTTTAGGTACCAACCCCGAAGACTTATCCCCACCAGTAATACCAGTGATCGTTCCCACTATGATCATGATTGTTACTCTTTAAATACCACTGTCAAAGCCAGAGAATTGTGCGTTAGGGAGTGACAATCCTAGTGGTGGGGGTGTGTGATCATTACGTCTTCGGAAAGTGGTGTTCCAAGAGTAAATGGCGGTGTACACATTTTAAAACTTAACACACGTGATCAGTGTCAGCATCCATTTAAGGTGTTACCGGTGATGGGGTGAGCTGCACACCGAACCCAAACTTCTGATTGAAGTCCAGGTTTGGTTTTGGGGACATTGCGGTTCGTGTCCACTCATCACTAATCCTTGTACAATGGGAAAGATTTAGTAACCCTCTCTAATGTTGTTAGTGTCAGCACTCACACACACAAATGTAGAATGTATCCGTGTGCATTCTGTGCACACATATAAATTAGTCTCTATTGGTTCATACACACCGTTATGGTTTGCATGGCCCATGTGTGCACCGATTTTCCCTTGATGAAAACCTCAGAACAGGTCCTATTTCTGACTGTTTTGCAGGTTGGACAGTCTTTACTGCAGTCATTGGGCCATTGCACCAATTTTCTGTCTGACCTTTCACTAGAAAGAACCTGCAAAGTGCTTTTACAAGTATTTAAGAAGTGATAAGAAGTGCGCCAGTTTTGTGGTTGGATTGTGCACCACAATTCTGTCCGACGTGTGCCACAATTCTGTCTGCATCACAATTCCAAAGCATGAAGTGCACCAGAATAAAAATGGTGCATTCTGCCAGAGAAGCACATGGGGCACCAGATTCTTGAATGGCCCACATTTACTAAAAACCATGTGCAGAATGGTTTAGATTCCGTATTTCTGGTGCACGTTCTTCATGAATTTGGCACTTCTGCTCTGCCCTGACAGATTGCACCACTTTTTTTTTGGTGCACCTTTAACATACGGCTCGCAACACACTTCTGTCGGACTTTGCATGATAAATGTGGTGACTGGTCCGGACTGAGCACCGGAACACCCCTTTCAGTGCAGAAATTTATGTTGCATTAAGAATAGAGCAGCCGCTACACAAAACGGTCACCTGCGACTCAAAGGTGGAGCTGACACTTCTTAAATACCTGTGCAAGCAGTTTGCACAAAAAAGTACAAAGTCCTACAGAAAACTGGTGCACAGCATTAGTGAATGTTTGCCAATGTGGGCCGTTGCGGTTTGCACTAGTTATGATAAATGTGGGCCAAAGTGCCCAGGCTTGATAAGTTTCCTACATTTTAGGCCAAGCATGCTGCCATTCAAGGAATGTTCCTAGGGATTTTTAACATATACAACCTCGTATACAACCTGCTTTCAGTTACGTTTGTCATTTATTCTTTTCTTCTTTCTTTGGTAGTGGTCTGGGAATGTATATTAGTCTCCTACAGTAGTTTGTGACTTTCGTTTTCTCTAATTGGTGAGCTAAGACCTGCTCACGCGGGTTTTATCCTATGCCGGTGCTTGTGCACCGGCGTATGATTGTCCGTTGCTGCATTTTTGCAGCGGCATACATCAAGAGGCTTCCGCCTCTTGATTTATAGGGGCAGGCAGCTTTGGGCGGCTGCAGCCGGTGACTTTTCACGCCCACTCCCGGCCGGCCACTCCCTCCACTTGGCAGGGTAGTGTGCTGACATAATTACAGCTTTCGACTGATTCTTACTCTTATGGTTATTTATTCGCGAAACTTGGACACTTGCTACTATAATATGCTTTATCTATACTTCCTGTCTTCCTTTGTTTTTGGTCTCTCTGATGGAAAAGGAAAATTAAGACTTAAAAAAAAGACCACCATTCATGAGTAATAGAGGCCTTTTGACCACCTTCTAGTTTGCATTCTTGATTGGAGCCAATGGGAAAACCAAATGTAGTCAAGGTTGTTTAGTTCATCTTAACAATAATAATTAATAATAATTCCTTTATTTATATAGCGCACACACAGAGCACAGCGCTGCACAGAGCTTGCTAAATTGGTCCCTGTCCCCATGGGGCTCACAATCTCATCAACCTACCAGTATGTTTTTGGAGTGTGGTAGGAAACCGGAGGACCTGGAGGAAACCCACGCAAACATGGAGAAAACATACAAACTCTTGCAGATGTTGACCTGGATGGGACTTGAACCCAGATATTTTGCAAATTCGCATCTGCATCTCAGTCATACAAACACCACTCGCCCCAACACTGCCATAATGCATCAAATATACCAGCTTACAGTATGTGTGGCTGCTTTAAAGCACAATCTCACTATAACACTCTATCGATATTTGAAAAACTATTCATATAACACTAATCCCATGAAATGGTCTATTGCTGTATATGAGAATGGTAAAATCATCTAATTATAATGTTACCCAAAGGTATAGAATTGTATTCACAGGTAAACATAGACATTAAAGCGCATACATGTAGAGGAGAAATATCAGTAAACAGATGGCAGTGATCCAATGTTTCTATAAAAGATGTAAAAGTCAATATAAACATTCCCCGGGGAGCTGCATTAGTGGATTACATTGAAGAGTACAGCCATATAATTGATCTTTCCTACCTGAAATGATTATTTAATATATTTGCCTTTTATTTGAACAATTATATTTACATTTATCCCCAAAAGATCATCACTGGAAAGAAAACATATTATTAAATAGATGGGATGTGCACAAAAGGTGCGCCGAGTGTAATTACATGGGAAGGAGATGAGGCAGAGGTGGGATAAGCCGCTGCTTGTGGTGAATGTTACTGGTTGTATAGGTGCTAAAAGGATGAAAAGATTAAACTGCATCTGCACTGTCCACCCACTGGGGTCTGACTGCATTGTGGGGGCAGCTGGATACCCTGGGGCCCGGGTGGCCGGCTTGAATTGCAACCTTGCAATAGAGAACTAGAGCATATAGTGGAGGACGCGCTTTGGAGTACTACTGATGTGCTTGTAGTGATGGATCCTCGGGCGGATGGTGAAGGGGAGGCCTGTGGTGATAGTGGCAGCCAGGGATTGCAGTTTTAGACAAGGTTGTTGAACAATAAACTCACATTCTCTTTGCTATAGTATGTTGTGAAACGTGTAGAAGTCTCTTTGGTAGGCAGACAGTCCAACGCAGCAGAAGGCAACAGGCTGTAACACTTCCTCTCTGCAGGGTTCCACAAGGCAGTCGATTGGTTGGATCTGTAGCTTAGCCTGGGAGAGTACCTTAGCCCTGATTTGGTAGATAGGGGCTGGATAGTAGCTTCCCCTGCTTAGGCAGCTATCCTAATGCAGTCTCTGTGGCATTAGGCAACTAGAGCAGCTGGTCTCACAGTCCGACAAAGTAAAAAGGCTGGGTCCAGAGCCTTGCAATAAAGCTTAGGAGCTCACTGCAAGGTAGTTTGGGTTTAGCAACCAATGGCTGGCATCCCACTGCCGAAAAGAATTACCATGCCTCCTTTAGCTACCTTGCAAGGCAGCTCCCTTGTCATCAAGCATGACCTACAAGAGGCCTTATGACATGATGCGGGATTAAAACCAAACCAGTATATCAATCCCAGAAGGAACAGACTCCCAACTGTAGACAGTATTGTTTCCACCTGAAAATGTGCAATATGCAAAAATTTGACAGGTGCAAAAGTATGGGCACCTCAACAGAAAAGTAACATTAATATTTAGTAGATCCTCTAGTCGCTTCCTGTAGCTTTTAATGAGTTCCTGGATCCTGGATGAAGGTAATTTTGACCATTCCTCTTTACAAAACCATTCCAGTTTAGTTAAGTTTGATGGTGGCCGAGCATGGACAGCCCGCTTCAAATCATCCCACAGATGTTCAATGATATTCAGGTATGGGGACTGGGATGGCCTTTCCAGAACGTTGTAATTGTTCCTCTGCATGAATGGCCAGGATGCCCTGGAGCTGGAGAGGGTTCAACGTAGAGTCACAAAAATGATAAGGGGCATGGAGGGTCTCAGTTATGAGGAAAGATTAAAACAGCTAGATTTTTTTAGTCTGAAAAAGACACAAATACGAAGGGACATGATTAATTTATATAAATATATGAATGGTCCATACAAAAAATATGGTGGTAAGTTGTTTCCAATTAAATCAAATCAAAAGACGAGGGGGCACTGTCTCCGTCTGGAGAAAACAAGGTTTAATCACCAGAGGCGACAGGGCTTTTTTACTATGAGAACTGTGAATGTGTGGAATAGCAGAGCTCTGGCGCTGGTCACAGCAGGGACAGCAGAGAGCTTCAAGAAGGGTCTAGATGCCTTTTTACACCTAAATAACATTGATGGCTATGTTATATAGAATTGTTCCCCTAAATCCCTTCCTCATGGAATCCCTTCCCTTCCTTGGTTGAACTTGATGGACAAGCGTCTTTTTTCAACCGTATAAACTATGATAAGCCGGCTTATACTTAAGTATATACGGTAAGTAAAATGCTGGTAAGCATTACCATTCTGAACTCCATTTACTTCTATGGGATTGTGGGAGATTGTTGAACCGTAGAAGAGAATGGAGCACAGATCAGGCATGCACACCTACACCCTGTTCATGGTACCCTCCAAGGACCCCCAATCTTTTGATTCCAGGGGGTCTCAGCAGTCCAGCAACCCATGTGATCTGAATAGATAGTAAATACCCTCAGGAGCATAACACTTTTAAAGAACTCTATACTTGTTGGAAATAAAGGGAGAGCCAGTAGAAAAGCTGGTAGTTAATTTTTGTGTGATTTCAGCCACCCACTCATGAAGAATAAGATGATGTCAGAATTGGTTTTTGAGCCAAGTTTATTACTTACTCCTCTCTGCATTCTCTACCTCAGTGTAGCATTGCAGATCACCAATACTTGCTTTTAGATGGAAGAATTATGACTGCCCTTCGGTATAATGAGTTCCTCTGTGCAACATCAGCGTACAGAACGCGGATGAGCCATCTATCATTCACTTTTCTACTTAATGATCTATTTGATCTATTCTAGATATGAAATGAGTCTGTCATTGTACAGCCATCATAATCTACAAACACACTGAGTGCCTAAAAAAAATAACATACAATCTTATGTTTACATGTAATCCTATTAGCAGAACAACAAGTGAAGTCACCAAGCTCCGAGTGGTAAGTGAAAGTGTTTATCCCATGGATAAGGTGTGCAACCGTTTCGTCTTGCTCTAAATGAAGACAGAAATTATAATGTCTTCATAGAGCAAGACGAAACGTTGCATCCTTATCCATGGTGGAATAAAACACTTCTTCACTTTACCACTCGGAGTGCTGCTTCACTTGTTGTTTTACTGCTAATCCTATTATTAAACCTTTCAGGCCCATGCAGATGGGTACATGGATTTAATATAGGCACATACAAAAGTGCTCTGTCATTAAAGCCAATGGAGCCGATCTTTTTGGCATACATTTGACTCTGTCACCGGATTGTACCCCATTGAACTACCAGCCTCCTCAGGTAAGGTATGAAATGTCCTTTCTAGACTTCCCTCTTTAATGTGAAATGCCAACTGTTTACCTATAAAAAGTCACATGAACTTAAGCAGATAAGAGTCATATTTTTCTTGAGATGAGTCATTTTTCCTGCTCTTTTAGCTTCTGTGCACACTTAGAGCTGCAAAAAGAGTTCAATTTCCCCATCATGAATGTAGAGACACCTCTTAACCTTTTTGGTCGTGTGCCACTTCATTAACGCTTGTTCCACAATCTTACATCCCTGTGTAAATTATAGCATGATTTATGCGCAAAATACTCAATTTGTACGCCATGCACCAAAATAAGTGCCCCACTTTATCTTAAATATGACACCAAAGACATGTTTCTAGGCACTATAAAATTAAGGATAGGTGCAGCCTCCCCTGCAGCCTCTAAAGTGACTCAACTCAGACAAAATATGACTCTTCTCTGCTAATTTTGACTTGACTTTGGAGGTGATTACTCATAGGAAAATTGGTGAGATTTTACATTAAAAGGGAATTCTAGAAAGGACATTACCTTCTTGCAGGAGCTGCTAGTTAAGTGGGGTAAAAGCTTTATTTGAAAAAAAAAAGTGAAATAAAAACAGAAGGAACTTTTTATCTGTTTTCCATATTTTTACATTAAAAATGCCAGAAATCGAAGTATCTTTGAAACCTTTGTTTCCAGCAACCTGAGCTGCAGACTACAAAAAGCTGGAGATAAACAAGTGGGAAGAGCAGATCTTTGATCCTGGGGGCAGAGCTGCAGGCACTGGCTGTACTTTATAAGATTCTCAGGAAAGTTCAATGTGGAGGCCGCTGGGGCTAATGCTGAGGTGCTGATGACATTAGTGCAGATGATGGGAATGTAGAAGACGACCTGCAGCAGGAGCATGTCCCGCTGTCTGATGAAGCAGTCGGCTTCTCCACTACTTCAGGCGGTTGTTTTCCATGATGATAGACTCGGAGGGACAACGTGTTTCTCATATTTATCTGCGATTATACAGAGGCTGGCAGCAAACAACAACAGACGACACAGCTATTTCATAGTAAATGTTCTGCCGCTTTTCAGATGGAAAAATAAGTGATGGGAAAGAAGATGTAATGTAGTCATTACATGCCGCATGGTGTTATGCGGATTACTCACACCTATATTTAAGGACATTTCTGAGTTATTCCAGGGCAGCTACAAGCTTTCCAGCTATTTGAGAAACAGAAAGATCTTTTATTATTTTTTATCGGAAAGAGAGATCTCTTCACATGGGAAAGAAATACCTTGGGGCACATTTATCATATGCTGGTGCTAATTGCTGCCCCAGCCCCGGCACACACCCGATTTATCAGGAGGCTCTTCTACACCAGGTCTGACCTGGCGTTGAATTGCACCTAGCCTGCACCTGAACGGGCACAGGTGCAACGTCCTACAATTGGGGGTTGATCTAATGGCTTGGGGCAGCTGGATTCGCCTGGGGCCTAACACCGACTTGTCATGGTCCAGGTGGAACAGGCCTCGTCCAGGCCAGGCAGGTTCAGAAAAGGATTATAAGAAGAGGGGGAGACTGCAGTATGATGGAAGTTCCCCCCTGTGTCACTCCCAGTGCAAGTGTTAGTGATTCCTGGGTAGATGGTTGCAGGGAGGCCCTTGATGTTAGCGGCAGCCAAGGAATTCATGTGGAAACAAGATATATTCCAGAACTTCAATGCAACAACAATAACAGGCTGAGGTAGAGGTCCTATCTGCCAATGTCCGAGGTGGCTAGATGGATTCAGTCTGGTAAAGAAAGCTCTCAGCCCAGTTGAGGGAACTTAGGACTGGAGAAGGTAGAAGCTGCTCAGGCAGAAATCCTAATCAGGCTTTGTAAGCATTCAGAGCTGCAGCAGGCCTGATGGGGCTCTATTACCTTCAGGTAGAAGACAACAGCAGCAACAATCACCTCTCCCCACTCCTCCATAGCAATTCTGCTTCCTCTTCTACCATCTTTGTGGAGATTTGAAGTCAGCAGGCACAATGACGTCATTGCCCCTGTTGCACACAGTTTTGTTGCAGGGGCTGATGGCTGCCTGTATCCCCACTGCATCCAACTCCATGTGCCTCTTTCTTTCCACAAAAGTCAAGGGCTGCTGCTGGTTGTAATCACACATAATTAAAAGGGTTTGTTATCTGGCGAGTATTGGATTTGGGAAAGTCTTCTTCTTCATAGATGGCCATAAAGAAGCCCAACTCATTTCCACTATCAGAAAATAGAACATTTTGCATTAAAAAAGAAATTGCAATTCTGACATTACCGCATTCACTTAAGAACAGTAAAACATAAAAAAGTAGCATTTACAGTTTCTGCTATTGTAAACCCTTTTATGAGGCCGAATATTTCATAAATGTAAAGCTTGAAATTAACTCATAAAATCTAAGATCCACTTTGTGAATCCTCCACTTGTAGATTAAAGTGAAAGTGTTACTATTTTTTGGAGCTGTAAACATTATTAGGTTATGGTTTATTTCCACAGTGGCATTCAGATAAATGAGACATTGGGGGTCATTTCGCGTTTTCCCGACGTGTTACCCGAATATTTCCGATTTGCACCGATTTCCCCTGAATTTCCCCGGGATTTTGGCGCACGCGATCGGATTGTGGCGCATCGGCGCTGGCATGCACGCAACGGAAATTGGGGGGCGTGGCCGAACGAAAACCCGACGGATTCGGAAAAACCGCCACATTTAAAAAAAAAAAATCTGTTGCGGAGCTTGCACTTACCTTCACTCAGCCCGGCTCAGTGTATTCCAGTGCGTTCCAGGGAACTTCAGCGCAGCAGCGCCACCTGGTGGACGTCGGAGGAACTGCCTTAATAAATCCCGGCCGGACCCGAATCCAGCGCAGAGAACGCGCCGCTGGATCGCGAATGGACCGGGTAAGTAAATCTGCCCCATTGTACTTGTTTAAGGGGTTGTCCACTTTCAGAAAATATTTGATATGGTTTGTGTAAGGAAAAGTTATACAATTTTCCAATATGCTTTCTGTATGAATTCCTCATGGTTTTTAGATCTCTGCTTGCTGTCCTGCTATAAAAGCTTCTATTTTTATTTCCAGTGGATAGACATCTGTCCATATGATAAGATGGAGGTGCAGGAGCCGTTATTATCATACAACTCCTATTACTCTCTGTGATAATAACAGTTTGTGCCCCTCCGTGTCCGTCAGTGACATTCTATCCACTGGAAGTAAACAAAGAAGCTTTCTATAGCAGGAGAGCAAGCAGAGATGTAGAAAGCAGTGAAGAATTGATAAAGAAAGTATATCTGAAAATTGGATAGCTTTTCCTTACACAAACCATAACAATATTTCATCATATTTGTTGAAAGTGGACATCCCCTTTAAGTCCCCTTTAAGTCTCTTTTAGTGTCATTTTCTGTCACTTTTAGGCTGCTTTCACTTGGCCGTATGCTACCCATGGCATACAGTTGCATATGGCATTTCAATGGGCAATATGTCCATCCATTTTAATAGACGTATTGCCCACTGAGTCATATCGTGCCTTACTATATTTCTCCTAGAATCAGCGCTCACCCCTCCTCTCTCCAGCATGCCCAGGTCGTAGCATACCTTCATGTGAAACCAGCCTTAGGCTATATTCACACAGCCGTATGGGGGCCGTATATACATCCCCTATAGACGGCAATAGGTGCACGGCACCATATGGGACTGGTTTGGTGCTGTACACGTGCGGCAGTGTACCGTTCCGTACCCGGGAGAAAGATAGGACATGTCCTATCCTCCCCTGTAATATGGCGCTGTGCGCCATTCATCGCTATGGGGAAAGGCGGGGTAAGCAGCGCCTCTCCCAGGCGCCGATGTGTGCCGATATGGTATGCACATTGTCGTGTGAATGTAGCCTTACTTTGAGGTAAATCTAAGCGGTTGGTTTATACATAGATGACTCTGCAGGTTTAGAAGGCCTTGGAAGTAGACAAGATGCAGTCAATGAGAAAACCCTCAGGAAAGTTCTCAGTTCCTGCGTTGCTCGTGTACTTCTTGTATTTAGGTTTGCACATTGGAAGTGGCAGGGGGTCATGGGACCTGCTTCACCCAATGAGTGCGCAGGCACAGACCCAAGAACCAGAAGTACCAGAGAGATGCACGACCCGAAGAAGGGTAAGCATGCATTATTTATTTTCCCACCCTGGCTTCAATCCCTTTAAAGTCTCAGATTTTTATACATTCATGTGACCCTGAATTTAATATCTCTAACACCTCAGTCATATGAACTATGTACATAATTTAGTCACCCGTGAAAAGGAACAATTCATTGGTCAAGGACTTCAACATTTGATTGTTGGAGAAAACAATGCATTTTGGGTTTTTTAATAGAATAAGTATTTTAACCTATCAGTAAGTGTATGATTTTGCACATAAATGTTTCAGGGTCTTTCTCTGAAGAGTGGAGATGTATGGTAACGGTACATCTTGTTTCTATGCATTATGCCACATTCCTTTTGCTTGTTAAGATGCTAAATAAAGGTTTAAATAATTGCCAGCTTTTTGCTACAATGACTTCCCAATTGACTAATGTAAAGAAGGAAAAATGGAGAGAGTAAAGAGACTCAAAAATGTGTTCTCTTTTCTTTTGCCAAAACATTATAAATATTAATGTGAATCTCTGGCCAACAATGAAAACATAACTGTGTCCTGAATTCTTATATACGGTAAATGCATGAAATGTAAACTCAGTTGTATGTGCTCTGAACTTCTACTCATTTCAGAAGACGAATAAGTCAAAAGTTTTTTCCTACTTAATGATATAAATGAAGTATCCAAAGGTTATGAATATCATATATGTGGGGGTCTAATACTTGGAGCCATGGAAAATGCTGCAGAAATGAAGTGTTCATAACAATGCAAAAAATATTCTGCAGCAGGAAAATGATACCAAACCTTTAGCCAATACCATTATTAACTATTGTAGAATGGGAAGCCCTAGAGCAGTGGTGGCGAACCTATGGCACGGGTGCCAGAGGTGGCACTCAGAGCCCTTTCTATGGGCACTCAGACCATCCTCCCACACCAGAGTTCACCAAACACTGTATCCTGCAGTCCCAGGCAAATTAAGAGATGCTGCTCTCAGTGCAAGTGAGAAGGTTTTGACAGAACTGCATTATCTTTGGAGGTCATCATGCTGGACCCACCATGCTTCCTCTACAGAGAGGCCCTGGAGAGAAGCTACAATGATAATCTGAATTTGTCCTCTTTCTTTGAACTGGTGGCCTCAGGTGGCCAATACAATTGAAAGATATGAAAGAACAGGTAGCAATAAGTTACTGTTTAAAATTTCATGTTGGCACTTCACGGTAAATAAGTGGATTTCGGTTGTAGTTTGGGCACTCGGTCTCTAAAGGGTTCGCCATCACTGCCCTAGAGTGTTGAAAAGAACAACACAGAGCCTTGACTTCAACATTATCAAGTCTGGGATAACAAGAAGAGACAGGAAGGGAGCAATCCTACATCCACAGAAGATCTGTGCCAAGATGTTTGGAACAACCTCCCTGTAAGGCCATATTTACAGCTCACAATATACTCCCTAAGACTGAGTTTACACCTATTAGGAGACTGCCCGTTCCTTGCCTTACTGTCATACCTCACTTGCTGACGACACACCGACTCATTGTTTGTTGCCTATTAAATGGTCATGTTATGTGATGAGTACTCTGTGATTCTAACAAGCCGCGCACCTGTGTGAAATCACATGACCATGGCCTGGTTTCGATCTGATATGTTACCTGGCCACCTTCCCATTAAAAAAACTTGCAAATGATCCAATATTGCAGCTTTGAAGATGGTGGCCAGCCTCCAGAAAAGCTTTCTCTATCATTATTTGCTGGGGATCAGATACATTATTTTCCCTTTCTTTTTTATATTAAAAGGGTGTCCTTTTTTTTACTTACCCTGTACTATGAACCCATGCTCCCCCCCATTGTTGTTTATGTCAGCAGTCTGTCCAGGAAACGGATATAAAAACTAAAAATTCTTCAAACTCATCAAATTCTTCTTTTGATGACTCCCTGTCTAAACTGGACACCATAATAACCAGCCCTTCAAAACTTTATGGCAAATGCAACCCTGTCTAATTGTCGGGTTCCTTTAAAACCTGCGTGCAAATGCATTGTGCCTAATAATTAGCAGTCAATGTTGCCGGTATCCTGGGACATAACTTCATGCAAGGAAAAGAATGGTAGGGGAACCAAACTTAATCTAAGGGTGGTTTCACATTTGTGTATTGCACGTCTATTGCGCATCAGTTGTATTTTGTCTCTGTTGTGTCTCCGCATCCACAAAAAATTACCGTAGGTTTAACATTAGTTTGAAAACATAGCACCTAATTCCACAGCCTCATCAGTAAAAAAAAAAGGCCTGTCATCCATTTTTTTGCGGACCCATAGACCTCTTTTGCTTTCAAAGTTTTTTCTACGGATCAGTAAAAAAAAAAAAAGCCAAGGTAAAAACACCCATTGAAATGAATGGCTCGGTAAGGCATCCGTGAAAACCACAGAACTTCGGATGTAAAAAACTATAAAAAAGGAAAAGAGACACTGTTGACCTC
This sequence comes from Engystomops pustulosus, assembly GCA_019512145.1. NCBI lineage: Eukaryota > Metazoa > Chordata > Amphibia > Anura > Leptodactylidae > Engystomops > Engystomops pustulosus. The sequence continues at coordinate 38,979,475 of CM033641.1, forward strand.
CAGAAGCAATTTAAGTATAAATCTCTCGAAATACACTTTATGAAAGTAATCAGCTCCAGTCAAAGTGAAACTCTTAGAAAAGGCCAAAATACACAAAAGTAAAGTAAAAGTAAAATGATCTAAATCACAATTTTCTCAGAATCAAATTATTTACTCTTTGCTCCACTTAACTTTATTGGGAGCAATTCTTCAGATGTGACCGTGCCGATGCTGTTATAGTCGTTGTGGTGCATTCCAAGTCTAGGCCTCACACATTACAATAATTAAATATGTGGGACAAAAGCTCCGCGGCACAGAAAACATGGCATGAATACAGAGAGGTACTTTCCTTTCTCAAAGCTGAATATAATGCTGGCAGGAAGTGGCAATTTATTTCTATATTTCCATTGGCTGGTTTTATTGTTGGCTCCTGACAATTGAATCAATAATAGAACGTACAGCGCTGCTGTGTTTAAGTGCGGCTTCGCTGGAAGGAGAGATGTCTGGAACATTACTTAACTCTTTTGCTGTTATGGACTTAAAGATACACTCCTGTACATTGCCTCCACAAAATATTGTATTATTTTTTTTAATGATAACCAAATTTTAGCTTAATTAAGGACCCGACACAACTGCGGCAGAAATGTCTATTTCTGATATTGACATGAGATGTGTACAGGTCCAAGAAGAATTTTCTAGACACTGGTGCTAGTCGTATGTCCTGACCCGAAAATCCAGCAAAGACTGCAAATATGAACCATGAAGTTGCATGGTAGTACTATAAAACTATAAATTATAAAACTACAGAAAAAAAATGTTGTGACCCAGACTCCTGACCTTGCTTTCTGTGTTATTCGTTTGTAAATGTCAGGCTCCAGGGGTAGTGAACACAAGAGCTATTTCAGGTCATCCAAAGAACCTAAAACACAGATTGAAAACATGCAGAAAGGACACATCCTCCATTCCCCAAGAAGCTTGATTCTAGTTGCAACATCCCCCACCGAGGGCTAGCCTTTTTTCGTGGCCTGGATGAAGCCGGGGCCCCGAATATCAGAGTGGCTTGCTGTTGTGGTCTTAGGCGCGGGATGGTAAAGGTGCTTGGTATACTGGAACGAAGCTCTTGTCCAGAGACTGGCAGGTCTCTAGCAGGTGGTGCATGCAAGAAAATGTAGGGAGAGGCTGATAGAATAGATTTCTCTCTGGGGCAACCCCGATGTGTAGATAGGGATCCCTGATGATGGAGGATGGGGAGCCCAAGTTGGTGAACAGCCTAATCCAGGGATCACTTGCAGAATAACTTACAGTTCTTTATTGGAACAGCAAACAGCAGCCAAAGGCCTTAAACAGCAGCAGACTTCGGTTGGAAGGAGAATGCTGGTCAGAGTGCAGGTCCACAGGAATTCTCATTTCTGAGGACCATACACTGCCAATGTGCTCCCTCCCACAAGGGGTTTTATTATCACCCCTTATAATGTGCCAAGCACTTGTCCAACCAGCACAATCCTTCCTTACAGTAATGACAGAGCATATCATTGGTTAGAACAGTTAACTCTATTACCACATTTATCCTGTTAGAGCCTCTGAATGAGTTGTGCAGGCTCCTGACATGGAGGGGGACACTTTGGCAACACATGACACTTCGGCAGGGTTGTTGCATAGTGCCATATGCCGGAAGTGAATTCCAGGCTTAGAAGAAATATAATATTAATACAGCCCAGGAACCATGGCAGTCTTCATCCACCCCTGGATGTAATGTTTCCTGTTTTTGTGCAGGTCAGCTAATAACGGTCAGAGCTCTATGAGTGCCATCTTTTTAACAAGCACATACATTAAAGCGAACCTGTCATCAGAAATATCACTTTTAGCTGATGACAGGGACTTATAGTCTATGCTATGCTAATTTTAAAATGCCATTGTTGATATTCTGAATCATTTCAGTACTTTATAAAAATTTATTTTACATTACCTGGCTCCTTGCCAGTAGCAAGTGGTGGGTCAGGGTGAAAGTGGGTGGCATAAACTGCTGTAGAAGCCCCCGCCCTAAACTCACTACATGCTGCTTGCAGGGAGCCAGGTCATGTTAAATAAACTATTGTACAGTACAGTGCTTGAAAATGGCTGCATAGAGACAGCTGAAACGTTGCATCTGCCCACTGGCGAAATAAACAACATTTTTTTCACGGAGTGCTGCTTTCCTGTTTTGAATTTCTATTGTACAGTACTGAAATAATTTAGAGCATAGGCAGGAGCATAATCTGTCACCAGGTTTGTAATTATTAGCTGGTAACAGGTTCACTTTAGGAACTGCAGCAGGCACATGGCGTATATTTAGCAATAACATTGGTGCATTTTTTGTGATTGAAAATAAAATCCTTGTGTTACTTGATAAAACAGAGTAAATCACACCTTTAGTCATGAGACATGGGCTGAGTCATTTCATCTTGATAGATAAAGTAAACAATGCCTCAACTTTTTTTAATTGTCTTTTGTAAGCTGGTATCAAGCTGTTTTTAAACTTATAAAAATTAAGTTATACCTTCCATCATTTTAAGAAGGTACAGTGTGTATTAAAAATCTTCTTTATTACCAACACTCTCATATACGTGTTTTCTGTACCTGTGTATTCTCAGGGGCAGATGTGAAAACCTGGATACGTACATATCCTCTCTCCTGGTTGTACTATAGTAAAAGGAAGCTACATGGCTGCGAAAGTTGTTTGCATTTGTAGTCTGAAGACTAGCGTTTCAATACAGTAAATAATTGATGGTGCAGAATTAGGACGGAGGTACCTCCAATTATCATCACTTTTTAATTACAGACAGATGGTGGGGCATGAATGTAATTAGTAAACCTGGAGACACAGGAGTCATGATACAGAAGGAAACGTGTAGGAGGATATACATCGGCTTATCATTCTGTTAATCCTTCTGTGAACGAGAGTGTCACTCAGGATGTACTAGGCAAAGTGTCACTCAGGATGTACTAGGCACAGTGTCACTCAGGATGCACTAGGTATAGTATCACTCAGGATGCACTAGGTATAGTGTCACTCAGGATGCACTAGGCAAAGTGTCACTCAGGATGTACTAGGCACAGTGTCACTCAGGATGTACTAGGCAAAGTGTCACTCAGGATGTACTAGGCAAAGTGTCACTTAGGATGCACTAGGCACAGTGTCACTCAGGATGCACTAGGCAAAGTGTCACTCAGGATGCACTAGGCAAAGTGTCACTCAGGATGCACTAGGCACAGTGTCACTCAGGATGCACTAGGCAAAGTGTCACTCAGGATGCACTAGGCAAAGTGTCACTCAGGATGCACTAGGCACAGTGTCACTCAGGATGCACTAGGTATAGTGTCACTCAGGATGCCCCCCCCCCCCCCACCCACCCCCCACGCCACCGATGTGAACCAAGCCTTAACCGGTGAATACCCAAAATAAATATGTAGATTTTTTTTTTTAATCCTGAAAAACTTTGACAAATTGTCAAACAAAGCTTGGGCCTGCACTGACTTAGGCTTGACTCCCCGACACCGTGCGTTCTTACTGAGCATATTCACCCGCTTGGCCAAAATCCTATATCTTCGTGCTCTTGCTAAACACGAAAGTCCTCAGGTTCAGTTTCACTCTCTCATAACGTCTGACCCCTAATAACTCCGTTATGTGTGGCCATCTGTTTTCGTCTTGTAGGCTGTTTCGGTCCGTCCTCGAGCTGCTGTCACATTCAATCCACTGAGTCTCCATCAGCTGTAGACTTCTTTTCGCCCACCGTCCACTGTAGTGAGAGGCGTATCCTAAACCTGACTTTCTCTTGTGTGCCTGTCTCCTTCACGGCTTTAGTCTCCATGTGTTATATATCTCCATCCAGGAATAAAATACTAAAGCGCTTACATTGTCCAGGCCTAGAGAGACACCACTCACTTGTCCGCACTGTTCCCCCGACTCACAATAGGGATCCTCCTGGCGATGACCGCAGGCCCCTGGAAATAACGTCTGGTACTGGAAAGGTGGAGTCGTACTCTGAAGCTTGCCATTAATAAGGGATTTCTTCTGTTCTATGGTGTACCCTAGCTAAACACCTGAAAACCAATCTCCCTTGATGTAATTATGGAGACTGTAGTTGTACTTTACCAGCCCAACTGTAAAGGAACAACGTCCACAAAAAAAAACTTACCTGTAATAGTAAGAACGATGCCATATACATTTTGGAAAGTTTATTACAGATTTTAAGTTTACACAGAACTCGCTCAAATATCCTTTAGATAAGATATCCGCTGAATCAAGGAATCCGACCCATATAGAATGGAAGAACTGCGTTGAAAAACTTAACCAGATTTTTTAGGTTGTAGTTGATCGATAAGGGAGAGTAATTATAATAACGGCCATAGAACGTAACCTCTTGAGTATACAGCCCTTTTTTTCGTTTTTTGTGTTTTCTATTTTTTTATTAAATTCCATAACTTTTTGTAAATGTATTACAAATTATACTTGATAGTATGTGTAATTAATATGCTGCAGTTGCCGCCCCAGTGTAAATGGGCCTCTGTTGTGCCATCATAGTGGATGCATATAAAAGCACATGCCCAGATTTATCAAAAAAAGGTCAACAACTTTTTTTTGGTGCATCTTTGTTCGTGACTGCAGAACTGTTGGTAGCACGGTAAGACAAAGTGACCAACGCCAACCGTTAAGGCAACATTATTTTCTGTACTTTCGGACACAGAGCAGCCTCACACAGTAAACTGGCGCAAGACACTTCATAATACTTTTGTAAGCAGTTAATCCATGGTTCTTTCAGTGCAAAGTACAGACAGAAAACTGGTGCAAAAAAACACTTTAATAAAGTGGGCCGAGGCCCCCTGCTGGGCCATACACAATCACACATCCCTCCTGCTAACGCCAGAATATAAATACAAGCCCAGTGCTGGCAAATTAGTAGTGTTTGAAGATAGATGTCACATACCAAGCCCCCCCCTGCTGCCATTCGTAGATCATGCAGATAAATAAAATAAACACAGCCCTGCTGGTCATTCATAGTGATGCAGATAAAAGCAAATACACATGCCCCCTGCTGCCATTGTCGGTAGTGTGCAGATAATAGCATAATACACAGCCCCTGCTGGCCTTACGTAGTAGATGCAGATAATAGCATAGAATACACAAGCCCCCTTCTGGCCATTCGTGAGTAATGGCAAAGTAAATACACAAGCGCATTCACATGGGTCATTTATCTTCATACTCTGCTTGTTCTAGTCCATTTTCCAAGTTTTTCCTAATTATGCTTTAGTCTGGAGTTTTTGCTGCAAAAATATGTCATTTAGCCTATCTAGAATAGAAGATAAATGTCTTACTAACAAAAAGCAAATGTCCGGAGCGACATGTTCAAAATGTCCCAAAATGTGCGCAAAACTATTCCACAATGGCCAAAAAATGTCGCAATAGAGACAGAAAACACGGCAAAAATAAGATAAATGACCCCCATGTGCTTCAGTACATAGCACAATACACCATGCCCCCTTGCTGGCCATTTGTAGAGATCAGATAATACTCAAATTACACAAGCCCCCTGCGGGCCATTCATAGTAGTGCACGCTTCACACACATAAGCCTTTTGGCCATTACAGCATGTGCACGCCCCTGCTGGGCACTAAAAGCAGTGACCGGGTGTACATGATTCTGAAAGTGTTCTTTATCCTGGGGTCTTCAATTTGAAGACAATGTACATCCTCTGACCCATGGACCATTTCACAGACTTGCCCAGCAGACGTTGAGTTTACAATATAGACAAGCCGATCTCACTGTCAACTTATGAGAAATATCTGCATCAGGAGGTTTTAATATGCTCTATCTGTGCCCCATCCAGAGCATTAACTATCTGTGCCCCATCCTAAGCATTCTATCTGCGTTTACATTGACCGGTTACCCAGATGATCCAATATGTCCCAGCTAGATGTATGATGTGATATTTCATCTTGAGGATAATGAGCTTAAAGGATGCCTACTGTTTATCCAGGCCGGAAGCAGTCCACTTTGGGTAAAGATTGCAGCTTGATCTCAATTGTCACAAGCGTCGGGAGTGTATTTGAAGCATCACTGGTTTTTCCGCAATCAGGAAACCATCAGAAGCGTCATGCACAGAGCAATCATTTCCCACACGCTTAGTAGGCTATGTATCTGACACGGTGGGAGAAATTCACATTGCTTCACTTCTCTGCAGATCATTTCTACCACAGTGGATATGACATCCACATGCAGAATTTCCAACTTCCCCATAAGTTATTTGCAGCAAATTTACATGTAGAAAAGAATGATTTATTACAATGAAGGTCACCTTAACATTAAAGGAGGCAAGGAATATATTGGACAGTTATCCCCGTCATCCACCAAGATATGAGGGGTCTTTTACCAAAAATCACTGGGCCCCCATTGATACTATAACAGGGTATTCCATTTTGGTTCCCAAAAAATGGAGCATTATGGAGTACTGCAGTCCTCAGAGAGCATGATAGAATTGTGTATATAGCCTGTCTAATGATGTATGTGTAGACGACCATTGATCATGCCCCTGTATTAGCAGGTTTTATGTCCCTTTTTACAGTAACTAATTGTAAATACCCAGTTTTAACAGAGACGGGTATGTTTTTTGAATCTGTGTGTAAAAAGAAAGGCCAAGAATCTGCATATTAAAGAACTTCATTGTGTGAATACTGACCCTTAAACCCCATAGGTGAAGTGAATAACATATAATTCAACTTATTGGCACCCAACCAAAGAGGGAGGGCAATTATTAGATACCATAGGACAGATCCAGCTGCAGTATAAACGCAGGTTTACAATCTGTCAGCTTGGTTGCTTCAATGCTATTTCATCATCTGGTCCCTTTCTATGTAGCATCCGTTTCCAAGGGTGATTTTGCGGAATTTGAGATATTGTTTTTCACGGATTCCCATAAACTACTGTACAAGTCTATGAGTCGTGATTACCCAAAATCATTGGGTGCATTTTATATTGTGGCCACTGCCTCTTTATACATAAGGTGCAAGAGGCGCACAAGGGGGGCAAAAAATAAATTCAGACAGTTTTTTGTTTGAAAGTCAATAAAAAATGCCCCCTGTGGGTTCAGATTTACAGACCAAACCCAGACTTCTGGTCAGAATCTGGGTTCAGTTTCAACCCCTCCACGTAAACACCCGAATCGTAGGAAGTTAGTTTTTTCACATGCACTGGAGCCAGCAGGCATTGCACCACCATGTTTGGTAGCGATCTGGACACTGCCCCTGACATCACGATGCGCAGGTGTTACAAGTTGGTGGGGCAGACCAATTCAAAGGGGTTAACAACCCACGTTTGTACCTGATGGCCCCACCAAACCTTAATAACTTGATATCCCTCATCACTAATAATGAGTGATCGTGAAAAAAGTGTTTAGACTTGGACATGCTTTTACTTTTAATGGCTAATGCCACCTTCCACACTTGAGAGGTGCGCGCTGAACTCGCATTACAACCTAGCCAGCGAGTGCTACCGCATCGCCCGGGGGGTAGGGTGTCGAACGCTGCCCACCGCAACCTGAACGGAACATTTGAGTTTAGTTCGTTGCAGCTTTCAGGCGGGGCGATCCAGCAAGCGTCTTGGGCTGCGAGCGTGATGCGGAGTTGCAGGGGCCTTATGGTTTAAAAACATCTTGGGCAAACCGTAGCCATTATTAGTAGTCCTTTGTCATCCACTAAAAAAAAAAACGGTATGTCAATGGATTGTTTTTAACACCTCAACACAGGTGTAATCATGGCTAAAGTGCAGTGGCACCAACCAGTTGTTTTCTCATCTGTCATTTTGTCGGTTTGGGAATACACTGGATAGCAACATGCGCCATGCAAGATGTTGGGAATGCTTGTTGCATGTGTCTGAATGACGCGGAGTATTACACACACAGGAGGAATAGTTACAGAGGGGACTAGGATGCCCTGTGGGGAGAGATAGATGAACGGAGCAGGCTTAGACAGGGATGACGTGAGATTTCTTTTGCATTAAAGATCAATTCCCAAGCAAAATAAAATAATGATATGTTTGAATTAAGGTGCGTGCTCTGGGAGGACATAAATTGTTATTCCTTTAAAGAACTGGGATGACTTGGTGCCTGACACCCAATACACTTTGCTTTGTAGAGTTTCATACATTTGCCAAGTCTTGTCTGGGGTTTGCCTGACATGCACCCTCCAGCAAACTATTAAGTAGAGTTGATTTAGTGAAGGAACAGGAAATGTGCCACAGAGTAGGGAAGCCATAATAAGGTTTCTGAAAAAGTCAGGAAAGGCTTCAGGATTATTCATATCCGGTAAAAAAAACTATCCTCCACGACTGTTCAGCAAAACATGTTGTAGCTGAAGAAAGACTGGAGAAGTAATAGAATAGGATTTTGGGCAGAGGAAAGAGTACCGACAATTGTCCAAAATCTGGAGACAAGCATATTGGGTTTCACCTGATATCATGATCCATAGGATATGGGGATTGTAGAATCAAGCACTTGTGGGCTTATTTGCATGTGAATCACGATGTGATTTTTGGAGCAAAAAAGTGCATGAAGCTGTATTAAAGGATCAAAAGGAAAGTATGTAGGAGACACTACAGGATGGTTACCTGGTGGAAGAGTGAATCATGCTGACAGATTCCCTTTAACCCCTTAAGGACTTTATTTTTTCACGACCCCACCTTCAAAAATCTATAACTTTTTTATTTTTCCATGTAGAGAGCTGTGGATTTGCTTGTTTCTGCCGTAACAATTGCACTTCATAGTGATGCATTGAATTGTCTATGCATATACTGGAAGTGGGAAAAAAATTCTGAAGTGCAGTGAAAATGGTGAAAAAAACGCATTCCGCCATTTTTTGTGGGCGTGGATTTTACGTTTTCACTGTGCGTCCAAATGACAGTCTAATTTCTTCATTGGGTCAATACGATCACATGGATACCAAATTTGTTAGGTTTTTAAATGTTTTCTACATTTACAAAAATGAAAACCTCCTGTACAAAAAAAATTCTTCATTTTGCCGTCTTCTTGCGCTAATAACTTTTTCAATACTTGGTGTATGAGCTGTGGGGTGGTGTCATTGTTTTTACCTGCTGCAATTTTTTTTGTTATGTAATATTTATTATATGTCTGTGCCACGATTGAGCTTATGTCTTTTTTCTTTGTCTCCAATTTGGCGCATCTCTTTAATCCAGACACTGCACTTCACCAACAAAAAAGCAGGTTTACCAAACTTCAAACCCCTTCATGAATGTGGTTTGATATCTCTGAAACCACTTTGTTTCTTCTTACATTAAGGCCGTGAGCCACAATAACATCACGTAACAATACACTGCTAAAATATGGTGCCAAAAAACACAGAGCCCCAAAATAATGAATGGCCTTCGCCCCAAACTTTTGAATGCAACTTTATGGTACCACCTGCATGCATGAAATACATTTCGGGACACTGGCACTGCCTTCCTCCATGGGGCAGACCTTGCTCCGAGACGTCACGTGTCACCCAAAAGAAGAAAAGAGACATTTACAGATTTGATATTCAACAGTATTTTGTACTGTAAGGGTCAAGTCTGTATGAATATTAAAATATTGGTAATAAGACTTTCTCTACCAGGGAAACTTCACAGTCATAAACACACCACAGAGGCTGCTGTGCATCAAGAGAAGGTCCTAGTCGGTATATGCTGCAGGAGGAGAGAAGACGACGCTGGCTGTTCTCAATCCCTAAAAATGCCTCGATTCTTTGGTTAGAATTGTGAATGACTTGCTGGATTATCTCTTTCTCCTTAGATCCCTATTAACCATTTCAGATCCTTTTCCGTTTTTGCGTTTCTGTTTTTTACATCCCTCATTCCAAAAGCATTGATATTTTAAATTGTTTCCATTAATAGAATGTGTTAGGGCGTTTTTCTATGGATAAATTGTTCTTTTAAGTGGCTCCCATTTAATTTCCATACAATGTACTGGAAAACTGGAGAAAAAAATTCCAAGTGCAGTGAAATTGACAATGAACACATTGCCAGCGTTTTCTTGTGGGCTCTGTTTTTACGGATTTAGTGTGTTCTCCAAATGAACTCGCCTTTCTTCTTTGGGTTGGTACACATCCCAGGGATACAAGATTTATATAGGTTTTAGTAGCTTTAAAACATATAAATCTGTGTACAAAAAAAAATATGCCATTTTGCCAATTCTGAGGCCAATTATTTTTTCAGTGTACAACCTACATAAGGTGTCTTTTAATGGTACACTAAGGCATTTTAAATTATATCAATTTGGAGCCTATATAACTGTTTGCTCATTTTTTATTCAAATATTTAAGGATGGAAAAATAGCTAAAAAGTTGCGTTTCGGACATTTGGGCGCTATTTTTCATTATGGTGTTCATGGCCCGGAAATACATTTTGGAACATGCGATTCCTAACATGATTTGATTTTTACTGTTATTTTATTTTATAAGTGTTCTAGAGAGGGCGGGGGTAATTGAAATTTTTCTTTTTTATTTTTAATATAATTTTTTACTATTATTTCAGAACCCCTAAAGTACTTAACCTGGAGGGTCTGATCACTCATAATATATATACTGCAATACTACTGTATAGCAGTATATAGTAATTTCACTGCTGATCTCTAATAGCCTGCCATCTGCAGGCTATTACAGATCACTATCCGTAGAGGCTATGAGTCTCTATGAAAACTGTAGGCTGGAAATATGGCAGACCACCTGCAGCTCCGTTCAAACCGTAGCACTTAATAGGTCACTTGCATGATTGGTGCCACCACTGACTGCGACAGTTAGAGATGGGTGTCAGCTGGTTATACAGCCGACACCGCTTGTATGGAAAGACCTCAGCCCGTGAGTCTCTCCATACAACCCCCTTCCCAGGCACTACAATGTATAGTAGTTGTGATCTGCAAAGGGGTTTAAAGGGTCCATCTATCCTAGTATAAATAGGTAATATCATATCGCCAAGGACATAAGGCAATCCCTTCAGTCAGCTATTAGACTGTGGATTCTCTGACTTTTGCACATAGCTACCAAGCACTGTATGTGTAAAGTGGCTTCTCTTGTATTGGCAGTTAGACCCATTAACTTAAAGTAAATTACTCATAGATCCAGCACTGTGCCGTGGTTATCTTCTTATATCTTTATCCATGGCTTCCTTCTAAAATCTAATAAGCCCTGCATGACTGCAGCTTCACGGGCTGTTACAAAATCTCCCTTCCCTGCTCCCTCAGTAACTTCTCCTTCCCTCTGTCCTGCAGTCATTTCACAAAGTGAGAGGGAGGAAGTGCTCATATACAGTAACAGCCTGTGGAGCCAATAAAGCCTTAGGTCAGCTAGCATTAAAATTAAAAAGTTGAAAACGTCACAGTGCCTGGATCTATGAGTAGCGTCCCTGGTTTATCATGATGGATTTTCATGGTGGTTCCTTGAAATGAGAACTAAAGTACATGTGACAGATGTACCAACACCAGAAGCCTGAGAGTGAAAGCAGCACTCAGTGGAGTGCTTGGTCCTCTTCAAATAACTGATCTTCGGGAGCCAAAGATTAGATTTAAAAGTCTTTAATAGTCTAAAAGGTCCTGGAACGTCCCCTCTAAATGGTGTTATTTTATAATTCAATCCTCTTATAGTAGTAGGAAGCATTGCATAGTCTGGAAGACTGCCAACCACACCGACTATGGCAATACAAACGACTTTCTGACATTCTCTCGTAGTGATAGACCCTTGTTTGTGTCTTTGGGTAACAATGCTTATGTTCATTGCATCAACCTGAATTTTTTGCAATCTTTTATTTGATAGTTTATTCAACAAAACTGTTGTGAGTATTTGGTTTCCAGCTTTTTCATCCACAATGGTTATCCTAGTTATCTATTATTTATGTGTTTATTTTTTGGCAGCATTATACTCTTGTATGATTTACTACATTACAAAGCCCTCATAATGTTTGTCTGTCAGCAACCACACGACTCCCCTACACACAAATACATCAAGTCCATGAGGCTTCCCGTCAAGCAGCGTAAGGCAAAAGATACGTGAGAGAACAGGGGGGACTCATTATTATTATTGACTTTATGATTTTTTTGGCTGTGTTTTATTTTTTGTTTGTTTGCCTGTTCCCTCAGTTATGAAGTGCCAACCCCACAATTTAGGTATTTTTTGGGAGCACATATGGGAGCATCTTGTGACAAGTCCTGACACTATTCCTACACTTTTAGTTGGACACTATCCTACACTTAGAGCTGGAAAAGTGGTCTATGGAGTTTCACCATTCCACCTTCCTGATGGGGGAGAGCATTTCCAAACCTTTTTGGTTGTGTCTAGTCTTAACCCCTGTGCGCTACAGTCTAAACTTCCAGTCGTGAATTAAAGAAGATATCCTTACCAAAACACAGAGCCCACGCCACAATGATAAATGACCCCCCCCCCCCCCCCAAGAAGAGACAAGGCTCTTGTAATTTTGTGACCACTGTAATAGGCTTAACTTCCTCTTCTGTAAGATTACTTTTAGTCTATAATTTCACAAGACCGTCAATGACATACCTCAGGTTATGGGGAGTTTATAAGTGTCTGTTCTTGCCCATGGCAACCAATCTGCGACAGCTTTCTTTTATAAACGCTGTGGGAAACTTAAGCTGAGCTCTGATTGGTTGGACATGGCAACTAGAACAGTTCTGGTCTCAGACACTTTGATAAATCTCCCCCCTGTGCCATTGTTTATGTGGGGACTGTTATCAAGTATTCTGCTCGATTAAACTCAAATACGACTGTTATCCATGTTGAAATACACATATACAAGCAACAAAATAAATGCAGCATATTGGTGATAATTTTTACAAAAACTCTTCTATATTCCTATGGGTTTGACAGAGTTAAAACAGCAGGTTCAGCTGGAAAATGATCCTTCTGATATATACCCCCCCCTTGCTTTCGACTTTGACAGAACATATACAAATGTCAAGATGATATTTCGGTCATGCAGTCGATTACTCCAAGTTTCTTGGTGCGACTTGATCCAGGATCCGAATACACATGACGAGTACAAGATAAAATTGGACCACGCACTCCATGCGGAAAATTTACATATCATTTAATATCTTCAAAGTGATAGATTACAGCAGTGATACTTGTGTTACGTGTTCGGCACGAGGCCTTTCTCAAACAATGTAAATCGAACATATCATACAACATCAATATTTACATACAAATATAGGTGGATATATAGTGGATATAGGTTCATCTATACCAGCGGGGGTCACACGACACAAACAGGAGGTCACCTAAGGCTCGTAGCCGCCATTTTATTGTGTTTTTACTGCAAATTGCATGGTTTTGGGGTCCACCACAACATGAGGAACTCTCTTGCGGATCACAGCATTAGAAAGGTTGAGACCACTAATCTAAATAAATAATATATAAGTGGAAAAATCCAAGGAACATCAATATAATCTCCGTGTGTCAGTTAACGTGGTAACAGTATAGGTTTCTCAGAACCAGGTCATCAACAAGTGTAGTTCACATCAATACTGAACTAGTAGACACACAGGGTATCAAGTGAACAAAGTGAGCAGTAAGCGCCAGCGCCCAGATATACCTGTTATAGACGCCTTTGGTGAGCTAACCTGTTTTCTTTGATTTTGATACTACTGGTATATATCTGCAAGCTTTGTTCACCTATGAGACCCTCTTGTCTTACTAGTATCAGGTATTGATGTGAACTACACTTATTGATGGACTGGTTCCGAGAACCTTATACTATTACCACGTTGAACTGACTACAGAGATTTATTGATGTTCCTTGGATTATTCCACTAGTAATGTAATTTATGCTCATTCGCCTAATCGCCTCATTTTCTCAGGTATGAGGGAGACCCTGAGTGTGATTCTGTGGTAGACCCTGAGTGTGACCCTGAGTGTGCGGACCCTGTGAGACCTGAGTTGTGACTCTGTGTGAGACCCTGGTGTGAACTTTGTTGAGACCTGAGTGACTCTGTGTGAGACCCTGTGTGTGACTTGCTGAAGAAATTTCTGATGGAGGGGGGATGAGGTAGCGATTTCTCTTCAGGCAAGCCTAACACAGCCGGTGTCTCTCATTCCTGAGTGACCAGAATGATGCAGCAGAACCAAATTGACTTAGCCGAAGAGAAAGCAGGCCCCATGTCATTTAGGAAGCTGGAGGAGCAGCCAAGCTAGACACATAATATACATAAATGTAAGTCAACTTACGAACGGACTGTGGAACTTTACAGGTACGGGAAGAACAAAATAGGAATAGTTGTACTTTTCTCAGGGCTGGCATTGCCTAGGGCCCCCTGTCCTAAAGGGCCCCCTGCATGTGTACTTTTGTGTGCAGAGGATGTTGGTAAAGTCACTCTGTATAAGGGACTGTAGAGAGTTTATAGGAGAGAGACAGAGGATAGGGAGATGGCAGCGATAGAAGATAAATAGGAAAGATGATTATAGATGCAGAAAAAGAAGTAGATTAATTATAACTAGAAGATAATAGAAGATAGATAATATGAGAGACAGATAGTACAGTAGTAGAGAGATAGATATGAGAGAATCAGGGGTCAGGAACCTTTTTGGCTGAGAGAGGCCATAAGCGCCACATATTTTAAAATCTAATTCGGTGAGAGTCGTTACAATATGTTTAAAGGGACACTGTACTAAGACACAACTGGACCGAAACAATGGTAATTACTTAAAATAAAACTAGATAATTTACATGCGAGCTTGAATCATAACATCTTGTCCAGCACTCTGGCTTCTTTTTAATGTGCTGCCTGGATCTGGCTCGCTTCCACCGATGATAGAGATGCCGCTTTCAGGCATGGCGATAAGAAGGAAGAAGCCAGAGTGCTGGCGAGATGTCCTGCATGGCAAGCTCCAATGTATATTATCTAGTTTTATTTTACAGGGAATTTACCATTGTTGTGGTCCAGTGGTGGCAGTATCAGCATGGAGCATACACTGTTAAAACAAGCCTCAGCTGCTGCAGAACCTCCTCATACATGCAAAGACGACAGGAGAACGACCTGCCGTCTTTGTATCCCTCCTTTGTATCATCACTTACCTGGACATTTACGAGAAGAGTACCACTCACCCACCGTTATCTGATGGTTGTAGACAATGGACAAAGCCCATTGTTTGTGGCCTGCAAAATGCCCCCATGTAATGGCATGTGGCCTAATATTGCACACACACACACAGTACAATACACATGACACACTGATACTACACACTTACACATACAATGACACACTGATACTACACACACCAGTACATACACATGACACACTGATACACCACACACAGTACACTACATATGACACACTGTACTACAACACACAGTACACTACATATGCACACTGGACTACACACACTACACTACATATGACACACTGATTACTACACACACAGTACAATACACATGACACACATGATACTACACACACAGTACACTACAACATGACACACTGATACTACACACACAGTCAACACTACATATGACACACTGATATACACACACAGACATACACATGACACACTGATACTACACACACCACAGTACACTACATATGACACACTGATACTACACACACAGTACACTACATATGGACACACTGATACTACACACACAGTACACACATATGACACACGATACTACACACACAGTACATAACATGGACACACTGATAACTAAAACGTAACAAAACTACATATGACACATGCTATACTACCACACAGTACACTAACACATGACCACTGATACTACACACAGTACCTACTATGACACACTGATACTACACACACACGTACACTACATATGACACATGATACTACACACCAGTACACTACATATGACCCACTGATACATACACACGCAGCTACAACACTACACATGACACACTGATACTAAACACACAGTACACACATATGACACACTGATACTACAACAACAGTACAATACATATGACACATGATACTACACCACACAGTAAATACACATGACACACTGAACTACACACACAGTACACTACATATGACACATGATACTACACACAATACACTACATATGACACTGATACTACACACCAGTAACACCTACACATGACACACTGATACTACACACACAGTACACTACATATGACACACTGATACTACACACACAGTACACTAAACATATGACACACTGATACTCACACACAGTACACTACATATGACACACTGATACTACACACACAGTACACTACATATGACACACTGATACTACACACACAGTACAATACATATGACACACTGATGCTACACACAGTACACTACATATGACACACTGATACTACACACACAGTACACTACATATGACACACTGATACTACACACAGTACACTACATATGACACACTGATACTACACACACAGTACACTACATATGACACATGATTACTAACACACGTACACTACATATGACACATGACATACACACACAGTACACTACATAGACACACTGATACTACACACACAGTACACTACAAAGACACACTGATACTACAACACACATACACTACATATGACAACTGATGCACACACAGTACACATATAGACACACTGATACTCACACACCGTACACTACATATGACACACTGATACTACAACACACAGTAACACATATGACAACTGATCTCACACACACAGTTACACTACATATGACACACTGATACTACACAAACACAGGTACACTACATATGACACCCTGATACTACACACAGTACACTACAAGACACATGATACTCCAACACAGTACACTACATATGACACACTGATACTACACACAACAGTACACTACATATGACACACTGCTACTGCACACAACAGTACACTACATATGACACATGATACTACACACACACAGTACACTACATATGACACGCTATACCACAACAATACAATACTGACACACGTTACTACACACACAGTACACTACATATGACACACTGACTACTCACACACACACGTACACCACATAGAAACACTATTATACACACACATACACTACATATGAACACTGATACTACACACAGTACAATGCATATGACACACTGATACTACACACAGTACAAGCATAGACACACTGACTATACCACACACACAGTCAACTACATATGACCACACTGATACTACCACACACAGTACACACATAGGACACACTGATACTAAACACAGTACACTACACATGACACACACTAATACACACACCTGACCTGTACCACATACCTACAATGACACACTATACTACACACACAGTACACTACACATGACCACTGATATACTACACTACACCAGTGTACAACTACATCATGACACACTGATACTACACACAGTACACTACATATGACACACGATACTACACACACAGTACACTACACATGACCACATGATACTACAAACAGGAACTACATTGACACCTGATAACTACACAGCAGTACACTACATCTGACACCTGATACACACACAGTACACTACATAGACACACTGATACATCCCACACAGTACACTACATATGGACACACTGATACACACACACAGTGCACATACTATGACACATGATATGACCACAGTACACACTACATATGACACAATGACTACTACAACACACGTACACTACATATGCCAACTGATACTACCACAGTCCACATATGACACACTTACTACCACACAGTACACTACATATGACACACTGATACTACACACACAGTACACACATATGACACACTGATACAGACTACACAGCAGTACTAATATGACACACTGATATACACACAGTAACTACATAGACCACACTGATACTACACCACACAGTACAAACATATGACACACATGTACTACACCACCACAGTACATACATATGGACACACTGATACTACACACACAGTACACTACAATATGACACACTGAGTACTACACACAGTACACAACATATGACACATGATACTACACACACAGTTACACTACATATGACACACTGATACTACCCACACCCCACAGTACAATAAATATGACACCGGATACATACACACACAGTACACTATATGAACACACTGATAATACACAACACAGTACACTACATATGACACACTGATACTACACACACAGTCCCACTACATATGACACACTGATACGACACACGACATACACAGACTATAATAGACACAACTAACTACACACACAGTACTAAATTAAAAACTGATACTACACACACAGTACACTCATATGACACACTGATACTACACACACAGTACATACATATACACAATGATACTACACACACAGCATAATAACACATATGACTACACTGACTAGATAACACACACAGTACAATACATATGACACACTGACTACCACACAGTCACTAATATGACACACTGATACTACCACAAGTACACTTACTATGAACACTGATACTACACACACAGTACACTACATATGACACACTGATACTACCACACCACAGTAACTAACTATGACACACTGATACTACACACAGTACTACAATGACCACTGTAATACACACCATACACTGCAGTCGGCTCCTGCAGGAGAGGGCAGACACTCCAGCAGCACGAGGTCCGGCACTTAGTGTTTGGTCATGTGACCGGAGCGTCAGTGTATGTACACAATTACTGGCGCTCCGTCGCATGACCATCAGCGGGCCATCAGCTGCAGTAATGTAATGTCTGCAGCACAAGAGGGAGGAGAGAAGCGAGGCTTTTTAAAACCCAATCTCTGGATGCGGCCCTGGCTGCGGCCAGATGCGGCCACAAAAGAGCCACATATGGCTGCCAGCCATAGGTTCCCGACCCCTGTGATAGATGATATTAGAGGTAGGTAGATAGAAGATATATAAATAGATAGACAAAAAGTTGGATAGATAAATGGTTAGATAGCAGATATAAATAGGAAATAAACAAATTATAGGAGATGATAACTAGACAGAAAGAATATAGATGTACTAAACAGGCTTCCCAGATTTTTACTTTATTGTGTCCACAATGATTGAATTGCCAGTTCTGTTATGATGCAGTTAGAAGTTTGTCGCTCCATCCAATCAGGGCTGATTAGTGAACCCCATATTCACATCCATATGTCTTGCAATGCTCAGAATCATATTGCAACATCCCCCACCGGGCCTAGCCTTTGCTGTGTGGGCTGGAGACGCCGGGCCGAATACGGAGTGGCTGGCGGTTGGGCCTAGGCACACTAGTGTAAAGGTGCTTGGTATGGGGGACCGGAGGGCTGTCCCACAGCTGGCGGTCTCCAGCAGGTGGTGTGTGCAAGAAATATGGAGGGAGAGGCTGATGTACTGTTCTCCTGGGGCAACCCCTGAGTGTCTGTAGATAAGTCCTGGACTGAAGGTGTACTGAACAATGTCCTCTCTCAAGCGTACATGTGGTCTGGACTGTCTGGTAGATACTAAAGAACAGACGCCTGAGGAGCATGAGGTCCAGAACGATGTGACCAGGGTTTTATCCTCTGGTCAGGTGGTAGCACCTCTCCAATCACACCAGTTTACAATACAGCCTATCATTGGATAACATATTACACCCCATTTAACTATTGCCTTTCCAGGCAGAGGCTATAGCTGCAGATACCGAGATCTCCCTGCATTAGCCTTGGGTGAGTTGATCAAGCCCACCAGATGTGAGCCACTGACAGGTGTAGAGGGCCTCTCCTGGTGTGAACAACTTCCTCTGCGCCCACGCCCCTGCTATTCCCACTTCTGCAGGCAGCCCTGTCGCTGTTGTAATGTTTGTCTGTCTCACCCATCTCTGTTAGTACATAAGGGCCAGCACATGTTCTCACCACTTTTCAATTGCAGACAGCATCTGACATGTCACTTATGTGAATTCATGCAACATGCATCGTCTCCTATCCCTAGCGCAAAGATACTCAATGTAAAAACTGCTGGTCGAAGATGCTCTTGTGAGTATGCTCGCCCCCGCGCTATGTATGTATTATACAAATGCGTATATAGGACGGGTATGGCCAAATTTTAATGCATGCCATCTTCCCGCATGATGATGACGCGTCGTACACCCCTGTCAGTTCCGCTAATGCTCTGTACTAAGCTGATCACCTCAGGATGTACCTCGTGCATATGGGACACCTAGTAGTACCTAGTGCATCGCGATGAGCTCGCGACTTAAGTCGACGTGTTAGCCTGCCATTAGTATTCAGCCTGACCATGTACCTAGTGCAGTCCTGAGTGACATACGCATGGACGGAGTGTCCGGATCAGGGCAGATGATCCCATATGCTGCGTTCTCTCCGTATCTGGTGACTACTCGTTCCACTCCTTTGTCCTTTCCCCTTCTTCCCTCCTTCTCATTGTGCCTATATGGTGCACTATAGTGACACTGCACTCAGCCGTATGCATACTCTGGTCTGTACGATCTATCTGCTATTTAGCATTCTGCAGATACATCCTTGTTGCCTACTGTTTGTGCACGCCCTTGTAGTGACTCACTCGTGGCACTGTACTTCGGGTGATCCTGAAAGTGGACCTTTGTCCCTACGCCTCCATGTGAATACCTGGGTTTTCGACTTACTGCCGCATACTATGTTGGCACTTCATCGTAGTGACACCATGGCGACAGTGACGGTAGATGCATCTGTATGTCAGTCGTCACTCAGTCGGAGTTTATGTCTTCCCCTTTAGTGTAGGTGACACTATAGTGGATCACATCCATAGGCATACTGTTACTAGGCACTAAGTGCACTACAGGATGCATGTGAATAAGCGCTAGTCATCGAGCATATGACAGCTGATGTCACTAGTGCTCGACACCTGTATCAGTCATGGACAGACATGATAGCCTTAGGTATTACGGTTGCAGGCCTTGCACGTGATCGACAACTCGGGCTATGTGCATGCTTGAGTTTTTTTTGCACTGACAGGCTATAGCACTATTAGCGCTGCCACCGATCTCTAGTCTAGCTGAGCCCTGTGCCTCTAGTGATCTGAGTGACACGTGCTCTAGTGGAATCCTGAGTGCCACTATACCACAGCAGTTGCATATGCCGTTGACACTATACCTAGTGGCATCTGAGTGATACTATTACGGACCTCGTGCATCATGATGTACTACTCATATTCTAAGTAGCGATAGATCACTGGATTCCACGGAGTTTTGCCCCTGTACTTTGATTCGCCTCTGCCCATCCTGCGTTTGATTAAGTTCTAGTCCGCTTGCTTCTGTCTATCGCCTTCGCATTCGTCCACACTGGGCCCTCAATGAATAGACACTCGGTACTGAGGGTTGGGGATTGGGTGTATGGTTTGATGCCGACTTAGTGTCTACCAGTGAGCACTTTCAGATGACAATTATGTGATTGGAGTGAGTGCTGAGTGACACTGTTGGCCGCTTAATGCGTCAATTAGGCACTTAACATTTTATGGCCAAAGTGCTTATTTAGGCACTAGTTTGGTTTTCCTCCTTGAGTGATGAAACTTAGAACACAGTTCGTGGGTCGTATGTTGCCCCCTAGTTTGCACTAGCATAGCCTGAGTCACTCAGTGACACTGTTACAGTGTCGCCTAGACTATGGTCTGTGCCTCTAGTCTTGCAGGTATCCCACTGATCTGGTGATACTAGTGCTTCATTTTCAGAGACCTAGTGCATCCTGAATGGAAAAATTTGTACCTAGTGCATCCTGAGTGTTGCATCGTAGTATTTATGTTTAGTATGTACATCATGTTTTATAGTATCACTCATGGAGTGCAGCTTTCTTATTCTGCTTCGACTCATAATTGTTACTAATGTTTGTTTTGAATGTTGCACTCCATGTTCACCCCCCTGTTGAGGACAATCTTTTCGTGTTAAGTTGCTCGGAGTAGTCTTCAGTCACGTGACTAACGTGGATTCCACGTTTGTTACTCTATGTTTGCATCCTTGCGTTTGTGATTACGTAGATACCTTAGTTTTGTTACGTCGATATGATACTTATAGCTAGTGCATCATGAGTGACATGTGCCTAAGCATCCTGAGTGAAATTGTGCCTAGTTGCCATGCTTCTGTTAGAGACCCCCTTGTGACTAGTGTCATCCCTTATTGTAGTGACACTTCGGATATAGGGCCATCCTGCGTGATACTATTACTAGTGCATCTGAGTGACACTATACCTAGTGCTGCATCCTGAGTGATACTATACCTAGTGCAGTCCTGAGTGATACTATACCTAGTGCAATCACGGAGTTGACATTGCCAATCAGTGACATCCTGTGAATTCTGTTTTTGATACTATACTATGGGCATTTCGCTGAGTGACACTGTGCCTATGCCATCCTGAGTGACACTTCAGTGCTGAGGAATCTGATTGCATCCTGAGGTGCACTTGCCTAGTGCATCTGAGTGATACTATACCTAGTGCCTCCCTGTGCATTACGTACCTAGTGCAACTCCTGAGTGACACTGTGCGCTAGAGCATCCGAGTGAACTAGTGCCGGTGCATCCTGAGCTATGTGCTAGTATCTACCTGAGTGACATATCCTAGTGCTACACTGTGAATCAATCTATGACCTAGTCCTATGCTCTGGTGACATTGACTGTGCTCATCCTGAGTGACACTTGCCTAGTGACATCCTTAACGTGGTAGTTTTTCTAAGCTACAGGCTGCATCACGAGTGACACTGATACGAGTGCATCCTGAGTGATACTATGACCTAGTGCATCTGAGTGATACTATACTAGTGTCATCCTGAGTGACCACGTGCTTGCTTCTTGATCTATACTCTGAGTGGACACGATAAACCTAGTGCATCCTGAGTGACACTGTGCCTAGTCCATCCTGAGTGACACTATGCCTAGTGCATCCTGATGATACCTATGCTAGTGCATCTAGTGACACTAACTAGGCATCTGAGTGACATCTAGTGACTATACCTGGTGCACTCCCTGAGTGATCTATACCGGAGCCAGACACTTGCTAGTAAACAGCCTAGTGAATATACCTGTCTCCTGATGACACCGTGCCTAGTGCATCCTGAAACATGCTGGCCGACATGATACCCGATAACCGGTGCATCCTGAGTGACACTTGCCTAGTGCATCCTGAGTGACACGTTATGCCTGAGTGACGTACATTCTGATGACACTTGACCAGTGCATCCTGAGTGACAGCTGGCACTAAGTAGTGCCTAGTGCAATCCGGATGAACTT
Organism: Engystomops pustulosus; assembly: GCA_019512145.1. NCBI lineage: Eukaryota > Metazoa > Chordata > Amphibia > Anura > Leptodactylidae > Engystomops > Engystomops pustulosus. The sequence continues at coordinate 39,002,699 of CM033641.1, forward strand.
ACCTTAGTGCATCCTTGGTGACACTTTCTGTGGCAGCCTGAGTGATACATCCTAGTGCATCCTGGAGTGACACTAAGTTCCAGTGATCCTGAGTGACCGTTGCCTAGTACATCCTTGATGACAATATAAGAGTGACACTGAGGACCTAGTGCCTATTGCCTGGTGACACTGATGCCCTAGTACATCACTGAGTGGACTTGACTATACCTATGCACCTGGATGACCACTAACCTGCTGGCATCCTGAGTGACACTGTGCATAGTGCTCTGTCCCAATATGTCCTGAGTGACACTATACCTAGTGCAACCCTGAGTGAACACTTGCCTAGTGCATCTAAGGGACGAACCCAGGCTTTGCCTAGTCACTTGCCTACGTTGACATTATTGCCTAGTGCAGTCCTGAGTGGACACTATACCTAGGCATTCCTGAGTGACACTGTGCCTAGGTGCATCCTGAGTGACACTGTGCCTAGTGCAATCCTAAGGCACTGTTCCTAGTGCATCCTAGTGCAAGCATCCTGAGACTGCCTAGGCAGATTGAATCCTATCGCGTGAGTGACACTATCCTAGTTGCATCCGAGTGACATGTGCCTAGTTCACCTGAAGTGGACACTTACTATAGCATCCTGAGTGACACTTACCCTAGTGCATTCTAGTGACATACATGTGCTGCATCCTGAGTGACCGATCCTAGTGAACCTCTGAGTGAACAGTGCCTATGCATCCTGACAGTGCATATGACCTATGCATCCGAGTGAACTGTGCCGAATGCCATCCTGAGTGAATGTGCCTAGTGTGTATCAGTGTGTCATATGTAGTGTACTGTGTGTGTGTAGTATCAGTGTGTCATGTGTATTGTACTGTGTGTGTGCAGTATTAGTGTGTCATGTGTATTGTACTGTGTGTGTGTGTGTGCAATATTAGGCCACATGCACATTAACATGGGGGCATTTTGCAGGCCACAAACAATGGGCTTTGTCCCATTGTCTACAACCCATCTGATAACGGTGGGGGGAGTGGTACTCATCTCGTAAATGTCCAGAGTAAGTGACTGTGCGGGATGTGTATTGTACTGTGTGTGTAGTATCAGTGTGTCATATGTAGTGTACTGTGTGTGTAGTATCAGTGTGTCATGTGTATTGTACTGTGTGTGTGTGTGTGCAATATTAGGCCACATGCACATTAACATGGGGGCATTTTGCAGGCCACAAACAATGGGCTTTGTCCCATTGTCTACAACCCATCAGATAACGGTGGGGTGAGTGGTACTCTTCTCGTAAATGTCCAGAGTAAGTGAGATACAAAGGCGGGATACAAAGACGGCAGGTCTTTCTCCTGTCGTCTTTGCATGTATGAGGAGGTTCTGCAGCAGCTGAGGCTTGTGTTTAACAGTGTCTGTCCATGCTGTACTAGGCCACCACTGGACCACAACAATGGTAATTCCCTGTAAAATAAAAACTAGATAATATACATTGGAGCTTGCCATGCAGGACATCTCGCCCAGCACTCTGGCTTCTTCCTTCTTCTGCGCATGCCTGAAAGCGGCATCTCTCATCATCAGGTGGGAAGGAGCCAGATCCAGGCAGCACATTAAAAAGAAGCCAGAGTGCTGGACAAGATGTTATGGATTGCATGCTTGCATGTAAATTATCTAGTTTTTATTGCTTTCTTTGCCCTCCCTTGCAAGTCTCAGAATTTTGATACAGTCAGTGACCCTGAATTGAATATCTCTAACACCCGCAGTCATATGAACTAGGTAACATAATTTTTAGTCACCCCGTGAAAAGGAACAAGCATTGGTCAAGGACGGCAACATTTGATGTTGGAGAAAACAATGCATTTTTGGGTTTTTTAATAGAATAAGTCTTTTAACTATCAGTAAGTGTATGATTTGCACATAAATGTTTTCAGGGTCTTTCTCTAAGAGTGGAGATGTATGGTAACGTACATCTTGTTCTATGAATTAATGCCAGACATTCCTTTTGCTTGTTAAGAGGCTAAATAAAGGTTTACAATAATTGCCCAGCTTTTTGCTACAATGACTCCAATTTACTAATGTACAGAGGGAAAAATGAGAAAAGTAAGAGACTCAAAAATGTGTTTCTCTTTTTCTTTTGCCAAACATTATAATATTAATGTGAAAATCTCGGCACCAATGAAAACATAACTGTGTCCTGATTCTTATAATAACTGTAAATATGCAATGAAATGTAAACCTCGTTTGTATGTGCCTCTGAACTTCTACTATTTTCAGAAGACCGAATAAGTCCAAAAGTTTTCCTACTTAATGATATAAATGAAGTATCCAACAGGTAGAAAATATATATGTTGGGGGTCTAATACTTTGAACCATGGAAAATGCTGCGAAGGAAGTGTTAATAACATGCAAAAAAATATTCTGCCTCATGACAATGCTACCAAACCTTAGGCCACTACCATTATTAACTAGTGTATGCGTGGGATGCCCTAGAGCAGTGGTTGGCGACTATGGCAAACGGGTTGCCAGAGGTTGGCACTCGAGCCCTTTCTATGTGCACCTCAGACCATCCCTCCCACACCAGAGTGCACCAACCACTGTATCCTGCATTCCCCAGGCAATAAGAGATGCTGCTCTCAGTGCAAGTGAGAAGGTTTTTGACAAAACTGCATTAATCTTGGAGGTCAATCATTCTGGACCCACCATGCTTCCCTCTACAGAGAGTCCTGGAGAGAAGCTACAATGATAGCTGAAATTTTGTCCCCTTCCTTTGACGGGTTCCCTCTGTGGCCATACCATTAAGATATAAGAAAGGTAGCAATAATTACTGTTAAAATTTCAGTTGGCAATTCACACGGTAAATAAGTGGATTTCGGTTGTAGTTTGGGCCCTCGGTCTCTAAAAGGGTTCGCATCACTGCCCTATAGTGTTGAAAAGAACAACACCAGCCTTGACTCAACATTATCAGTCTGGGATAACAAGAAGAGACAGGAGGGAGCAATCCTACATCCACAACGAATCTTGTGCAAGATGTTTGGAACAACCTCCCGTAAGGGCCATATTTACGCTCACAATCTACTCCCTAAGAACTGAGTTTACCCGATTAGAGAGGAGGACTGCCCGTTCCTTCCTTACTGTCATACCTCACGTTGCTGAACAACACACTGCTTGTTCGTTGCTATTAAATGATCATGTTATGTGACCAATACTCTGTGATTCTAACATCCGCGCAACCCTGTGTTGAGATTCACATACCATGGCCCTGGTTTTCGATTGATTGTTACCCTGGCACCTTCCCTAAAAAACTTGCAAATGAATCCAAGATTGCAGCTTTGAAGATGGTGGCGCAGCCTCCAGACAAGCTTCTCTATCATTATTTTGCTGGGGAGCAGATACATTATTTTCCTCCCTTTCTTTCTTTTTTTATAGTAAAAGGGTGTCCTTTTTTTTACTTACCCTGTACTATGACCCAGGCTCCCCCCCATTGTTTTGTTTATGAAGTCAGCATCTGTCCAGGAAACGGATATAAAACTAAATTCTTCAAACGCAGCAAATTCTTCTTTTTGATGACATCCTGTCTAAACTGGTACACCATAATAACCAGCCCCTTCAAAACTTTATGGCAAATGCCACCCTGCATAATTGTCCGGTTTTCCTTTAAAACCTCGTGCACATGCTTGTGCCTACTAATTAGCAGTCAATGTTTGCCCGGGTATCCTGGGACATAACTTCATGTGCATGCAAGGAAAAGAATGGTAGGGGAACCAACTTAATCTAAGGTGGTTTCACATTTGTGTATTGCAACGTCTATTGCGCATCAGTTGTATTTTGTCCTCTTTGTGTCTCCTCCGCTCCACAAAAAATTACCGTAGGTTTAACATTAGTTTGAAACATAGCACCTAATTTCCACAGCCTCATCGTAAAAAAAAGGCCTGTCAAACCATTTTGTTTTTCGGACCCCTAGACTCTTTGCTTTCAAAGTTTTTTCTACGGATCATGTAAAAAAAAAAAGCCAAGGTAAAAACCCCCATTGAAATGAATTGGCTCGGTCAGGCATCCGTGAACACACGAACTTTCTATGTAAAAAACTATAAAAAGAAAATGAGACACTGTTGACCATCCAAAGCAATTTAAGTATAAATAAATCTCTCGAAATACACTTATGAAAGTAATCAGCTCCAGTCCAAAGTGTAAACTTTAGAAAGGCAAAATAACACAAAAGGAAAGTAAAAGTAAATGATCTAAATCACAATTTTTGCTCAGAATCAAATTATTTAGCTTTGCTCCACTTACCTTTCTGGGGAGCATTCTATGTCAGATGTGACCGTGCCGATGCTTTTAATAGGTCCCGTTGTGGTGCATCCAAGTTCTAGGCCTCAACACATTAACAATAATTTATATGTGGACAAAGCTCGCTGCACAGAAAACATGGCCAATGACATACAGAGAGGTACTTCCTTTCTTCACAGCTAATATAAGCTGGCAGAAGTGGGCATTTATTTCTAATATTTCCATTGGCTGGTTTTTATTGTTGGCTCCTGACAATTGAATCAATAATAGAACGTACATACAGCGCTGCTGGTGTGTTAAGTGCGTCTTTTCGTTCGCTGGAAAGGAGAGATGTCTGGAACATTACTTAACTCTTTTGCTGGCTGTTATGGACTTAAGATACACTCCTGTACATTGCCTCCACAAAATATTGTATTAGTTTTTTTAATGATAACCAAATTTTTAGCTATATAAGGACCCCGACACAACGCGGCGAAATGTCTATTTCTGATATGACATGAGAATTGTGTACAGGTCCAAAAGAATTTTCTAGACACGGGTGCTAGTCCGTAGTCCCTGACCGAAAAATCCAGCAAAGACTGCAAATATGAACCATGAAGTTGCATGGTAATACTATAAGACTATAATTATAAAACTACAGAAAAAAATGTTTGTGAGCCAGACTCCTGACCTTGCTTTCTCTGTGTTTTCGTTTGTAAATTCAGGCTCCAGGGGTAGTGAACACAAGAGCTATTTCAGTCATCCAAAGAACCTAAAACACAGATTGAAAACATCAGAAAGGACACACTCCTCCTCCATGCCCAAGAAGCTTGATTCTATTGCAAAACATCCCCACGAGGGCTGCCTTTTTTTCGTGGCCTGGATGAAGCCGGGGCGCCGAATATCAGAGTGGTTCTGTTTGTTCTTAGGCGCGGGATGGTAAAGGTGCTTGGTAATACTGAACGAAGCTCTTGTCCAGAGACGTGGCATGTCTCTAAGCATGTGGTGGCAATGCAAGAAAAGGTTAGGGGAGGTCTGAATAGAATAGATTTCTTCTCTCTGGGCAAACCCCGATTTGTAGATAGTGATCCCTGATGATTGAGGATGGGGAGCCCAAGTTGGTCTGTGAACAGCCCTAATCCAGGATCACTGGAGTATGGTTTGGTGCAGAATAACTACATTTCTTTTATTGGCACAGCAAACGCACGTCAAGGCCTAAACAGCAGCAGACTTCGGTTGGAAGAATAATCGTCAGATTGACAGGTCCAGAATTCCTCATTTCTGAGGACCATACACTGCCAATGTGCCCCTCCCCACAAGGGGTTTTAAGTATCATATCACTCCTTATAAATTTGCCAGCACTTTGTCCACCACACAATCCTTCCTTCACTTACATTAATGTAACAGAGCATATCAATTGGTTCGAACAGTTTTAACTCCTATTCCACATTTAATCTGTTATAGCCTCTGAATGATTTGTGCAGGCTCCTGACATGGAGGGGACACTTTGGCCACAACATGACACTTCGGCAGGGTGTTGCTAGTGCCATAGGCCGGAAAGTGAATTTCCGGCTTAGAAGAAATATATATTAATACAACAGCCCAGGAACCATGGCATTCTTCATCCACCCCTGTATGTAATGTTTCCTATGTTTCTGTTGTGTGCAGGTCAGCTCTTAATAAACGTCAGAGCTCATGAGTGCCATCTTTTTAAACAGCCACCTACATAAGCGAACTGTCATCAGAATATCACTTTTAGCTGATGACGGGACTTATCGTCTAGCTATGGCTAATATTTTTAAAATGCCTTGTTGATATTCTGAATCATTTCATCTTTATAAAAATTATTTTACATTATCTTGCCTCCTTGCCAGTAGCAGTGGTGGGTCGGGTGAAATGGGGTGGCTAAACTGCTGTAGAAGCCCCCCGCCCTAAACTCACACTACATGCTGCTTGCAGGGAGCCAGGTCATGTTAAATAAACATGTCAGTACCGTGGCGTGAAATGGCTGCATAGAGACAGCTGAAACGTGCATCTGCCACTGGCGAAATAAACAACATTTTTTCACGGAGTGCTGCTTTCCTGTTTTGAATTTCTATGTACAGTACTGAAATAATTTAGAGCATAGGCAGGAGCAATAATCTGGCACCATGGTTTTGTAATTCTTATCTGGTAACCGGTTCACTTAGGACTGACAGCGGCCAGGGCGTATATTTAGTCATACCATTGGTGCATTTTTTGTGCTTTAAAATAAAATGCCTTGTGGTTACTTGCTACAACAGAGTAAATCACACCTTTAGTCATGAGACATGGGCTAGTCATTTCTCTTGATATATAAAGTAAACAATGCCTCAACTTTTTTAATTGTCTTTTGTAAGCTGGTATCAACTGTTTTTAACTTATACAAATGAAGTTATACCCTTCCACATTTTAAGAAGGTAACAGTGTGAATGAAAAATCTTCTTTTTACCAACACTCTCATTACGTGTTTTCTGTACCTGTGTATTCTCAGGGGCAGATGTGAAAACCCCGGATATTACATAGCCTCTCGCCTGGTGTGTACTATAGTAAAAGAAGCTACATGGCTGCGAAAGTTTTTGCATTTGGAGTCTGAAGACACGTTTTCAATACATAAATAATTGATGTGCAAATTAGGACAGAGGTACGTCCACTTATCATCCAACCTTTGTTTAATTACGACAGATGGTGAGCATGAATGTAATTAGTAAACCTGGAGACACCGGAGTCATTATACAGAAAAACTGGTAGGAGGATATACAATACATCGCTTATCATCTGTTAATCTTCCTGTGACGAGAGTGTCACTCAGGATTACTATGGCAAGTGTCACTCAGGAATGTACTAGGCACAGTGTCACTCAGGTGCACTAGGCACAGTTATCACTCAGGATGCACTAGGTATAGTGTCACTCAGATCACTAGGCAAAGGGTCACTCAGGATGGTAACAGGCACAGTGTCACTCATGATGTCCTAGCGCAAAGTGTCACCATGATGTACTAGGCAAAGTTTCCACTAGGATGCACTAGGCAACAGTGTCCACTCATGATGCACTAGGCAAAGTGGTCACTCAGGATGCACTAGGGTCAAAGTGTCCACTCAGGATGCCTAGGCACATTTCACTCAGGATGCACTAGTTATAGTGTCACTCAGATGTACTAGGCAACAGTGTCCACTCAGGATGCCACTAGGTATAGTGTCACTCAGGATGTACTAGGCACAGTGTCCCTAGGATGCACTAGGCCAGTAGTCCTTCAGGATGCACTAGGGTATAGTGTCGCTCGCAGGATGCACTAGTTATAGTGTCACTCAGGATACACTAGGCACATTCACTCAGGATGGCATTCGGCACAGTTCACTCGGATGCATAGGCACATGTCACTGTCAGGATGCATTAGCACTGTCACTCAGATTCACTAGGCACGTGTCACTCAGGATGCCACTATGTATATGTCACTCCGTAATGCACTAGGTATAGTGGTCACTCCGGATTTACTAGCACAGTGTCCACTTCAGGATGCACTAGCACATGTCACTCGGATGCAACTAGGTATAGTGTCACTCAGGTGTCACTAGGTCTGTGTCACTCAGGAATGCACTAGCAAAGTGTCACTTAGGATGGGCACTAGGCCACAGTGTCACTCAGGAGCCCTAGGCACAGTGTCACTCAGGAATCACTGGTATAGTGTCCACTCAGGCTCACTAGGCAAATGTCACTCAGGATGTACTAGGCAAAGTGTCTCCCTTAGATGCACTAGGCAAAGTTTCACTCAGGTTCACTAGGTATAGTGGTCACTCAGGATTGCACTATGCACAGTGTCACTCAGGATGCAGCAGGTTAGTGTCACCAGGTGTAAGTAGTCACAGTGCCACTCAGGATTCACTAGGCCACAGTGTCACTCAGGCTGGCACTAGGTCTAGTGTCACTCTCTCAGGATGCACTAGGCAACGTGTCACTCAGATTCACTGGTTAGTGTCACTCAGGATGCACTCTAGGTAGTATCACTCAGGGTAGCCACAGCACAGTGTCACTCAAGGATGCACTAAGGTAAGTGTCACTTCGGATGCACTAGGCACGTGTCACTTAAGAATGCCTAGCACGTGTTCACTCAGGATGCACTGTCAAGTGTCACTCAGATCACTAGGTATAGGGTCACTCAGATGCACTAGCACAGTGTCACTCAGGATGCACTAGGCAAAGTGTCACTCAGGATGCACTTAGGTATATGTTCCCACTCAGGATGCACTAGCACAGTGTCACCAGGATTCACTAGGTATAGTGTCCTCCGGATGCACTAGTAAGTGTCACTCAGGATGCACTAGCCATGTCACTCATGATGCACTAGTTATAGTGTCACTCAGATGCACTAGTAGGTAATCACTCAGATGCACTAGGCATAGTGTCACTCAGAGGCACTAGGCACAGTGTCACTCAGGATGCACTAGTTATGTGTCCACTCAGGATGTACTAGGCAATGTCACCATGAATGCCCTAGGCACGTGGTCACTCAGGATGCACTATGTATAGTATCACTCAGATGCACTAAGGCAAGTGGTCACTCAGGATGCACTCGTATAGTTCACTCTGATGCCAGGCCAATTGTCACGCATGCTGCAAAAAAAAACTATGCCACAGTTCACTCAGGATGCACTAGGTATAGTGTCACTCAGGATGCACAGTCAAAGTGTCACTCAGTAGGCACTAGGTATAGTTATCATCAGGAGTGCACTAGGCATATGTCACTCAGGAATGCACTAGCACATTTCACTCAGGATGCACTCGGTATAGTAATCACTCAGGATGTACTAGGCAAAGTGTCACTCAGGGTAATGCACTAGGTAGTAATGCAACCAGGATGCACTAGGTATAGTATCACTCAGATGCACTAGTATAGTGTCCCTCAGGATGCAATCGAGTATATTATCACTCAAGATGCACTGGCAAAGTGTCACTCAGGATGGCACTAGGGCACATGTCACTCAGGAAATGCACTAGTATAGTAAAAAAACAAATTCCACTCAGGATGTACTAGGCAATGTCAACTCTGATGCACTAGGTATAGTATCACTCAGGAGTGCACTAGGTAAGTATCACTCAGGAGGTCACTAGGTATAGTGTCACTCAGATGCACTAGTAATAGTATCACGCAGGATGGCCCTATATCCGAAGTGTCACTACAATAAGGGATGACACTAGTCACAAGGGGGTCTCTAACAGAAGCATGGCAACTAGGCACAATTTCACTCAGGATGCTTAGGCACATGTCACTCATGATGCACTAGCTATAAGTATCATATCGACGTAACAAAACTAAGGTATCTACGTAATCACAAACGCAAGGATGCAAACATAGAGTAACAAACGTGGAATCCACGTTAGTCACGTGACTGAAGACTACTCCGAGCAACTTAACACGAAAAGATTGTCCTCAACAGGGGGGTGAACATGGAGTGCAACATTCAAAACAAACATTAGTAACAATTATGAGTCGAAGCAGAATAAGAAAGCTGCACTCCATGAGTGATACTATAAAACATGATGTACATACTAAACATAAATACTACGATGCAACACTCAGGATGCACTAGGTACAAATTTTTCCATTCAGGATGCACTAGGTCTCTGAAAATGAAGCACTAGTATCACCAGATCAGTGGGATACCTGCAAGACTAGAGGCACAGACCATAGTCTAGGCGACACTGTAACAGTGTCACTGAGTGACTCAGGCTATGCTAGTGCAAACTAGGGGGCAACATACGACCCACGAACTGTGTTCTAAGTTTCATCACTCAAGGAGGAAAACCAAACTAGTGCCTAAATAAGCACTTTGGCCATAAAATGTTAAGTGCCTAATTGACGCATTAAGCGGCCAACAGTGTCACTCAGCACTCACTCCAATCACATAATTGTCATCTGAAAGTGCTCACTGGTAGACACTAAGTCGGCATCAAACCATACACCCAATCCCCAACCCTCAGTACCGAGTGTCTATTCATTGAGGGCCCAGTGTGGACGAATGCGAAGGCGATAGACAGAAGCAAGCGGACTAGAACTTAATCAAACGCAGGATGGGCAGAGGCGAATCAAAGTACAGGGGCAAAACTCCGTGGAATCCAGTGATCTATCGCTACTTAGAATATGAGTAGTACATCATGATGCACGAGGTCCGTAATAGTATCACTCAGATGCCACTAGGTATAGTGTCAACGGCATATGCAACTGCTGTGGTATAGTGGCACTCAGGATTCCACTAGAGCACGTGTCACTCAGATCACTAGAGGCACAGGGCTCAGCTAGACTAGAGATCGGTGGCAGCGCTAATAGTGCTATAGCCTGTCAGTGCAAAAAAAACTCAAGCATGCACATAGCCCGAGTTGTCGATCACGTGCAAGGCCTGCAACCGTAATACCTAAGGCTATCATGTCTGTCCATGACTGATACAGGTGTCGAGCACTAGTGACATCAGCTGTCATATGCTCGATGACTAGCGCTTATTCACATGCATCCTGTAGTGCACTTAGTGCCTAGTAACAGTATGCCTATGGATGTGATCCACTATAGTGTCACCTACACTAAAGGGGAAGACATAAACTCCGACTGAGTGACGACTGACATACAGATGCATCTACCGTCACTGTCGCCATGGTGTCACTACGATGAAGTGCCAACATAGTATGCGGCAGTAAGTCGAAAACCCAGGTATTCACATGGAGGCGTAGGGACAAAGGTCCACTTTCAGGATCACCCGAAGTACAGTGCCACGAGTGAGTCACTACAAGGGCGTGCACAAACAGTAGGCAACAAGGATGTATCTGCAGAATGCTAAATAGCAGATAGATCGTACAGACCAGAGTATGCATACGGCTGAGTGCAGTGTCACTATAGTGCACCATATAGGCACAATGAGAAGGAGGGAAGAAGGGGAAAGGACAAAGGAGTGGAACGAGTAGTCACCAGATACGGAGAGAACGCAGCATATGGGATCATCTGCCCTGATCCGGACACTCCGTCCATGCGTATGTCACTCAGGACTGCACTAGGTACATGGTCAGGCTGAATACTAATGGCAGGCTAACACGTCGACTTAAGTCGCGAGCTCATCGCGATGCACTAGGTACTACTAGGTGTCCCATATGCACGAGGTACATCCTGAGGTGATCAGCTTAGTACAGAGCATTAGCGGAACTGACAGGGGTGTACGACGCGTCATCATCATGCGGGAAGATGGCATGCATTAAAATTTGGCCATACCCGTCCTATATACGCATTTGTATAATACATACATAGCGCGGGGGCGAGCATACTCACAAGAGCATCTTCGACCAGCAGTTTTTACATTGAGTATCTTTGCGCTAGGGATAGGAGACGATGCATGTTGCATGAATTCACATAAGTGACATGTCAGATGCTGTCTGCAATTGAAAAGTGGTGAGAACATGTGCTGGCCCTTATGTACTAACAGAGATGGGTGAGACAGACAAACATTACAACAGCGACAGGGCTGCCTGCAGAAGTGGGAATAGCAGGGGCGTGGGCGCAGAGGAAGTTGTTCACACCAGGAGAGGCCCTCGACACCTGTCAGTGCGCTCGACTATCTGCGTGGGCTTGATCAACATCACCCAAGGCATAATGCAGGGAGATCTCGGTAATCTGCAGCTTATAGCCTCTGCCTGGAAAGCATAGTTAAATGGGGTGTAATATGTTATCCAATGATAGGCTGTATTGTAAACTGCGTGTGATTGGAGAGGTGCTACCAACCTGACCATGAGGATAAAACCCCTGGTCACATCGTTCTGGACCTCATGCTCCTCAGGCGTCTGGTCTTTAGTATCTACCAGTAAAAGTCCAACCAACATTACGCTTGAGAGCGGACATTGTTCAGTACACCTTCATCCAGGTACTTATCTACAGACACTCCAGGGGTTTGCCCCATGGAGAACAGTACATCAGCCTCTCCCTCCAATTTCTTGCACACACCACCTGCCTGGGAGACCGCCATGCTGTGGGACAGCCCTCCCGGCCCCCATCCAAGCACTCTTTACACTAGTGTGCCTAGCCTCAACCGCCAGCCACTCCGTATTCTGGTCCCGGCGTCTCCAGCCCACCCACACCCCAAGCAAAAGGCTAGGCCCCGGTGGGATGTTGCAATATGATTCTGAGCAGTTGCAAGACTATGGATGTGATATGGGGTTCACTAACAGCCCTGATTGGATGGAGTCGACAACTTCTAACTGCAATCATAACAGAACTGGCAATTCAATTCATTGTGGACACAATAGAAGTAAAAATCTGGAAGCCTGTTTATACACTATATTCTTTCTGTCTAGTTATCGATCTCTATAATTTGTTTATTTCCTATTTATATCTGTCTATCTAACCATTTATCCTATCCACTTTTTGTCTATCTATTATATATCTTCTATCTACCTACCTCTATATATCAATCTATCACAGGGTCGGGAACCTATGGCTGGCTAGCCATATGTGGCTCTTTTGTGGCCCATCTGCTCGCAGCCAGGGCCGCATCCAGAGATTGGGTTTTTAAAAAGCTCGCTTCTCTCCTCCCTCTTGTCTGCAGACATTACATTACTGCAGCTGAGCCCGCTGGATGGTCATTGCGACGGAGCGCCAGTATTGTGTACATACAACTGAACGCTCCGGTCACATGACCAAACACTAAGCTGCCGGGACCTCGTGCTGCGGAGCTGTGCCTGCCCCTCTTCCTGCAGGAGCCGCTGCGTGTAGTGTTGTGTGTAAGATCAGTGGGTCATATGTATGTACTGTGTGTAGTATCAGTGTGTCATATGTAGTGTACTGTGGTGGTGGTAGTATCAGTGTGTCATATGTATGGTACTGTGTGTGTAGTATCAGTGTTTCATATGTAGTGTACTGTGTGTGTAGTATCATGTGTCATATAGTTGTACTGTGTGGTAGTATCAGTGTGTCATATGGTGTACTGTGTGTGTGTTTATCAGTGTTCATATGTATTTACTGTGTGTGTAGTATCATTGTGTCATATGCATTGTACTGTGTGTGTAGTATCAGTGTGTCATATAGTGTACTGTGTGTGTAGTATCAGTTGTCATTTAGTGACTGTGTGTGTAGTATCAGTTGTGTCATTACTTTATGGTGTGTCGTATAGTGTGTCATATGTAGTGGGTACTGTGTGTGTAGTATCAGTGTGTCATATGTAGTGTACTGTTGTGTATTATCAGTGTGTTCATATTAGTGTACTGTGTGTGTATATCGAGTGTCATTTATTGTACTGTGTGTTTAGTATCAGTGTGTCATATGTAGTGTACTGTGTGTGAGTATCAGTGTTCATGTTTGTACTGTGTGTAGTATCAGTGTGTCATATTGTAGTACTGTGTGTGTAGTATCAGTGTGTCATATGTAGTGTACTGTGTGTGTAGTATCATGTGTCAGTATTTTGTACTGTGTGTGTAGTATCAGTGTGGTCTATGTTGTGTACTGTGTGTTGTAGTATCAGTGTGTCATATTAGTGACTGGCTGTGTAGTTGTATCATGTGTCATATGTAGTGTACTGTGTGTGTAGTATCAGTGTGTCATATGTATTGTACTGTGTGGTAGTACAGTGTGTCATATGTTGGTACTGTGTGTAGTATCAGTTGTGTCATATTAGTGTCTGTGTGTAGTAGCATTCGTGTCATATGTAGTTGTACTGTGTGTATATCAGTGTGTCATATTATGTACTGTGTGTGTTATCATGTGTCCATATGTGGTACTGTGTGAGTATCAGTGTGTCTATGTAGTGTACTGTGTGTGTATCAGGTGTCATGTAGTGTACTGTGTGTGTTATCAGTTGTCAATGTAGTCTGTTGTAGTATCATGTGTCATGTGTAGCGTACTTGTGTGTGTATCCGTGTGTCATATGTGTGTACTGTGTGTAGTATCAGTGTGTCATGTGTAGTGAACTGGTGTGTGTAGTATTCAGGTGTCATGTGTAGTGTACTGTGTGTGTGTATATAGTGTGTCAATGTGTAGTGTACTGGTGTGTGTATGTATCCAGTGTGTCATATGTAGTGTACTGTGTGTGTAGATCAGTGTGTCTATGTGTGTACTGTGTGGTGTAGTATCAGTGTGTCATATGTAGTTATGTGTGTGTGGTATATCAGTGTGTCATATGTTGTACTGTGTGTAGTAATCAGTGTGTCATATGCATTGTACTGTGTGTAGTATCAGTGTTCATATGTAGTGTACTGTGTGTGTATAATAGTGTTGTCTATGTGGTGTACTGTGTGTGTAGTATCAGTGTGTCATATGTAGTGTACTGTGTGTGTAGTAACAGTGTGTGCAGTTATTGTATTGTTTGTGTGTATACAGTGTGTCATATGTAGTGTACTGTGTGTGTGTAGTATCAGTGTGTCATATGTAGTGTACTGTGTGTGCAGTATCAGTGTGTCATATGTAGTGTACTGTGTGTGTAGTATCAGTGTGTCATATGTAGTGTACTGTGTGTAGTATCAGTGTGTCATATGTAGTGTACTGTGTGTAGTATCAGGTGTGTCATATGTAGTGTCCTGTGTTTGTGTAGTATCAGTGTGTCTATGTAGTGTAACTGTGTGTGTAGTATCAGTTGTCATATGTATTGACTGTGTGTTGTAGTATCAGTGTGTCATATGTAGTGTACGGTGTGTGGTAGTATCAGTGTGTCTATTATTTTTTTTTTTTGTGTAGCTGTGTGTGCATTTCAGTATTGTCATATGTAGTGTACTGTGTGTGTAGTATCAGTGTGTCATATGTAGTGTACTGTGTGTGTAGTATCAGTGTGTCTATGTAGTGGTACTGTGTGTGTAGTCATGGTCATATGTAGTGTAACTGTGTGTAGTATCAGTGTGTCATATGTAGTGTACTGTGTGTGTAGTATCAGTGTGTCATATGTAGTGTACTGTGTGTAGTATCAGTGTGTCATATGTAGTGTACTGTGTGTAGTATCAGTGTGTCATATGTAGTGTACTGTGTGTGTTTATCATGTGTCATGTATTGTACTGTGTGTGTAGTTTTCAGTGTGTCATAGTGTAGTTTACTGTGTGTGTAGTATCAGTGTGTCATTGTAGTGTACTGTGTGTGTGAGTATCAGTGGTGTCCATATGTTTAGTGTACTGTGTGTGTAGGTAATCAGTGTGTCATATGTAGTGGGTTACTGTTGGTGTAGTATCAGTGTGTCATTATGTAGTGTTACTGGTGTGTATATCAGTGTGTCATATGTAGTGTAATGTGTGTGTAGTATCATGTGTCATATGTAGTGTCTGTGTGTGTAGTATCAGTGTGTCATGTGTATTTTACTGTGTGGTGTATATCATGTGTCATATGTATTGTACTGTGTGTGTAGTATCAGTGTGTCATATGTCTAGTGTCCTGTGTTTTAGTATCAGTGTGTCATATGTAGTGTACTGTGTGTGTAGTATCAGTGTGTCATATGTAGTGTACTGGTGTGTAGTTATCAGTGTGTCATATGTAGTGTACTGTGTGTGTAGTATCAGTGTGTCATATGTATTGTACTGTGTGTGTAGTATCAGTGTGTCATATGTTAGTGTACTGTGTGTGTAGTATCAGTGTGTCATATGTGTTAGTTTTATATCATGTGTCATGTTATGTCTGTGTGTGTAGTTCGTGTTCATATGCTTGTACTGTGTGTGTAGTCATCAGTGTGTCATATGTAGTGTACTGTGTGTGTTATCAGTGTGTCATATGTAGTGTACTTGTGGTTTTTTTTGTGTGTTAGTATCATTGTATGTTTTGTCACTGTGTGTGTAGTATCAGTGTGTCATATGTATTGTACTGTGTGTGTAGTATCAGTGTGTCATTGTGTGTACTGTGTGTGTAGTATCAGTGTGTCCGTCTGTGTATTGTGTACTGTGTGTGTAGTAATCAGTGTGTCATATGTAGTGTACTGTGTGTGTAGTTCAGTGTGGTCATTGTAGTTGTACTGTGTGTGTAGTACAGTGTGTCATATGTAGTGTACTGTGTGTGGTAGTATCAGTGTGTCCATGTGTATGTGACGGTGTGTGTAGTATCAGTGTGTCATATGTATTGTAACGTGTGTGTAGTATCAGTGTGTCATGTGCATTGTACTGTGTGTGTGTGTGTTTGGGTGCATAATGAGGCCACATGCTCCATTAACTGGGGGCAGTTTGCCAGGCCACAAACCATGGGCTTTGTCCCATTGTCTACAACCACATGATAAAAGTGGGTGAGTGGTACTTCTTGTCATAAGACTGTGGGGGGGATAAGAAGAAGAAAAGGTCTGTATTGAGGAAAACGCAGTAGAATAAAGTAAAAGATAGAGAGGAGGAGAATAGGGGGGAAAGACGAAAGCTAAGAACGGAGAAGGAAGTGAAAGACAAGAGGGAGACGGGAGCGACAAAAGAATCAAGTTCCGCCCTCCCTGTCTTCTTTGCATGTATGAGTAGGTTTTCTGCGCACTGAGGCTTGTTTGTAACAGTGTTCTTTCCATCTGTACTGCCACCCCTGGACCACAACACTGTGTTTTATTCCCCTGTAAAATAAAAACTAGATAATTACATTGGAGCTTGCCCATGGCAGGACATCTCGCCCACTCTGGCTTCTTCTTCTTCTGCCATGCCTGAAGTCGGCATCTCTCATCATCGGTTGGAAAGGAGCCAGACCAGGCAGCACATAAAAAGAAGCCAGAGTGCTGGACAGAATGTTATGATTGCAAGCTCGCATGTAATTATCTAGTTTTTTATTTTATCACTAATTACCATTGTTTCGGTCCAGTTGTGTCTAGTACAGTGTCCCTTTAAACAATATTGTACGCTTCCTCACCGAACTTATATTTAAATAACAATATGTGCGCTTATGGCCTAGATGTTATGGATTGCAAGCTCGCATGTAAATTATCTAGTTTTTATTTTACAGCTAATTACCATTGTTTCGGTCCAGTTGTGTCTTAGTACAGTGTCCCTTTAAACATATTGTACGGCTCTCACCGAATTATATTTTAAAATATGTGGCGCTTATGGCTCTCTCAGCCAAAAAGGTTCCTGACCCCTGATCTATCATATCTATCTCAGGCCATAAGCGCCACATATTTTAAAATATAATTCGGTGAGAGCCGTACAATATGTTTTAAAGGACACTGTACTAAGACACAACTGGACCGAAACAATGGTAATTAGCTGTAAAATAAAACTAGATAATTTACATGCGAGCTTGCAATCCATAACATCTTGTCCAGCACTCTGGCTTCTTTTTATGTGCTGCCTGGATCTGGCTCCTTTCCAACCTGATGAATGAGAGATGCCGCTTTCAGGCCTGCGCGAAGAAGAAGAAGCCAGAGTCTGGGCGAGATGTCCTGCATGGCAAGCTCCAATGTAATTTATCTAGTTTTATTTTACAGGGAATAACTACATTGTTGTGGTCCAGGTGGTGGCAGTATCAGCATGGAAAGACACTGTTAAAACAAGCCTCAGCTGCTGCAGAACCTCCTCATACATGCAAAGACGACAGGAGAACGACCTGCCGTCTTTGTATCCGCCTTTGTATCTCACTTATCTACTCGGACACCTTTCACGAGAAGAGTACCACTCACCCCGTTATCTGTGGTTGTAGACAATGGACAAAGCCCATTGTTTGTGGCCTGAAAATGCCCCCAGTTAATGTGCATGTGGCCTATTATGAACACACACACACACAGTACAATAACACATGACACACTGATACTACACACCCGTTACACATACAATGACACACTGATACTACACACACCGTACATACACATGACACACTGATACACCACACACAGTACACTACATATGACACACTGTACTACACACACAGTACACTACATATGCACACTGAGACTACACACACAGTACACTACATATGACACACTGATTACTACACACACAGTCACAATACACAGGATGACACACATGATACTACACACACAGTACACACAAATGACACACTGATACTACACACACAGTACACACTACATATGACACACTGATATACACACACAGACAATAACATGACAACTGATACTAACACAACACAGTACACTACATATGACACACTGATACACACACACAGTACACTACATATGACACACTGAACTACACACACAGTACACACATATGACACGAAACTACACACACAGGACATACACATGACACAGTATAAAACTAACAACATATGACACACTGCTATACACCACACAGTACACTAACATATGACCACTGATACTACACAAACAGTACAATACATATGACACACTGATACTACACACACAGTACACTACATATGACACACATGATACTACACACCAGTACACTACATATGACCCACTGATACTACCACGCAGTACACTACACATGACACACTGATACTAAAACACAGGACACTACATATGACACACTGATACTACAACAACAGTACAATACATATGACACATGATATACACACACACAGTAAAATACACATGACACACTGATACTACACACACAGTACACTACATATGACACATGATACTACACACAATACACTACATATGACACACTGATATACACACCAGTACACTAAAAATGACACACTGATACTACACAACAGTAACACTACATATGACACACTGATACCTCACACACAGTAACACTAAACATATGACACCACTGATACTAGCACACACAGTACACTACAATGACACACTGATCTACACACACAGTAACTACATATGACACACTGAACTACACACAAGTACAATACATGACACATGATAAACACACACAGAACTACATATGACACACTGATACTACACACACAGTACACTACATATGACACACTGATACATGCCACACAGTACACTACATATGACACACTGATACTACACACACAGTACACTACATATGACACATGATACTAACACACGTTACACTACATATGACCACTGACATACACACACAGTACCACTACATAGACACACTGATACTACACACACAGTACACTACAAAGACACACTGATACTACACACACAGTACACTACATATGACAAACTGAAATGCACACACAGTACACAAAAAACAAACAATAATATGACACACTGATACTTCCACACACGTACACTACATATGACACACTGATACTACACACACACAGTCACATACATATGACAACTGATACTACACACACAGTACACTACATATGACACACTGATACTACACAAACACAGGACACTACATATGACACACCTGATACTACACACAGTACACTACATATGACACACTGATACTACACACACAGTACACTACATATGACACACTGATACTACACACACAGTACACTACATATGACACACTGATACTGCACACACAGTACACTACATATGACACAATGATACTACACACACACAGTACACTACATATGACACACTGCTATACACACACAATACAATAACTGCACACACTGATTACTACACACACAGTACACTACATATGACACAACTGATACTACACACACAGTACACACATAGACAACACATATACACACACAGTACACTACATATGAACACTGAACACCACAGTACAACATATGACACACTGATACACACACAGTACAACATAGACACACTGATAATACACACACACACATAACTACATATGACACACTGATACTACCCACACAGTACACACATATGACACACTGATCTAACACACAGTACACTACATATGACACACTGGATAATACACACACCAGTACACTACACATTGACACACTTATACTACACACACAGTACACTACACATGACACCTGAAATACTACACACACACAGTCAACTACACATGACACACTGATACTACACACAGTACACTACATATGACACACGTGATACACACAAAGTACGCTACACATGAACATAACACAACAGACTCATTGAAACGATACACACACAGTACACTACATGACACCTGATACTACACACAGTACACTACATGACCACACTGATACTACCCACACAGTACACTACATATGGACACAGATACACACACACAGTACATACATATGACACACTGATAACACACCAGTACAACTACATATGACACAATCACTAACAACACAGACACTAATATGCACAACTGATACTACACACAGTCCAAGCATATGACCACACTGTACTACCACACAGTACATACATATGACACACTGATACTACACACACAGTACACTACATATGACACATGATATTCATACTACACAGACCACAGTCACTACATATGACACACTGATACTAACACACAGTACACAAACATAGACCACACTGATACTACACCACACAGTACAGAAATATGACACAATGATACTACACACCACAGTACACTACATATGACAACACTGATACTACACACACAGTCACTACAATATGACACACTGATACTACACAACAGTACATAACATTGAACACTGATACTACACACACAGTACACTACATATGACACACTGATACTACACACACACAGTACAATAAATATGACACCGATATACACACACAGTACACTACATATGAACACACTGATAATACACAACAGTACACTACATATGACACACTGATACTACACACACATCCACACTACATATGACACACTGATACGACACACACAGTACACAGTAATATAGACACAATGATACACACACACAGTCACTACAATTGAAAAACTGATACTACACACACAGTACACTATATGACACACTGATACTAACAACACAGTACACTGACATATGACACAATGATACTAACACACAGTAATACATATGACACACTATAAGAACACCACACACAGTACCACCAAGTGACACACTGAACTACACACAGTACCACTGAATATGAACACTGATACTACACACACAGTACACTACCTATGAAACACTGATACTACACACACAGTACCACTACATATGACACACTGATACTACACACCACAGTACACTACATATGACACACCCCCAATGATACTACACACAGTACATACATATGACCACACTGATCTTACACAAGTACACACATATACACATAACCACGACCCCCAGCAGGCTCCCTGCAGGAAGAGGGTTCAGGCAACAGCTCCGCAGCACGAGGTCCCGGCAGCTTAGTGTTTGGGTCATGTGAAACCGGAGCGTCAGTTTATGTCACACAATTAACCTGCAATACGTTCTATACTGGCCTCCGTCCCCCGCAATGACCACTCCATCGGGCTCAGCTCCCAGTAATGGTAATGTCTGCACAAGAGGGGAGGAGGAAGCGAGGCTTTTTTTTTAAAAACCCAACCTCTCTGGATGCGGCCCTGGCTTGCGAGCCAGATGCGGCCACAAAAGAGCCACATACCTGCGGGTCCAGCCATAGGTGCCCGAACCCTGTGATGGAGATGATATATAGAGGTAGGTTAGATAGAAGATATAGGGGGGTAGGGGATACGATAGAACAAAAAGTTGGATAGATAAATGGTTAGATAGACAGATATAAATAGGGAAATAAACAAATTATAGAGATCGATAACTGAGACAGAGAAGAATATAGATTGTAATAAACAAGGCTTTCCAGATTTTTACTTTATTGTGTCCACAAATGAATATGATTTCATTGCCAGTTTCTGTGTAATGATTGCAGTTTAGAAGTTTGTCGACTCCATCCAATCATGGCTGATTATGTGCACACCCCCATATCACACTCATATTCTTGTTTCCTCAACTTGCTTCAGACACATCATTGCAACATCCTCCCCCACCGGGGCCTAGCCCTTTTCCTGTTGGGTGCCTGGAGACGCCGGGAGCCAGAATACGGAGTGGCCCTGGCGGTTGACGGCCTAGGCAACTACACTATGTAAAGGTGCTTGGATGGGGGAACCGGGAGGCCTGTCCCACAAGCTGCAGGTCTCCCTCCAGGCAGGTGGTTGTGGTGCAAGAAATATGGAGGAGAGAGGCTGATGTACTGTTCTCCAGGGTGGGCAAAACCCCTGGAGTGTCTGTAAGATAAGTCCGGAGCTGAAGGTGTACTGAACACATGTCTTCTCCCTCAAATCAAGCGTACAATGTGGTTGGACTTTACTGGGTAATACTAAAGAACATGACGCTGAGGAGCATTAAGGGTCCAAGAACATGTGACCAGGGGTTAAATATAAATCCTCTGGTCAGGTTGGGTAGCACCTCTCCAATCAACACGCCAGTTTACAATACAGCCTAAATCATTGGATACATATTACAAATACAAACACCCATTTAAACTACTTGCCCTTTTTCCCAGGCAGAGAGTCTATGCTGCAGATTACCGAGATCCTCCCTGCATTAGCCTTGGGTGATGTTGAATCAAAGCCCACGCAGATAGTCGAGCGCACTGACAGGTGTCGAGGGCCTCTCCTGGTGTGAACAACTTCCTCTGCGCCCACGCCCCTGCTATTCCCACTTCTGCAGGCAGCCCTGTCGCTGTTGTAATGTTTGTCTGTCTCACCCATCTCTGTTAGTACATAAGGGCCAGCACATGTTCTCACCACTTTTCAATTGCAGACAGCATCTGACATGTCACTTATGTGAATTCATGCAACATGCATCGTCTCCTATCCCTAGCGCAAAGATACTCAATGTAAAAACTGCTGGTCGAAGATGCTCTTGTGAGTATGCTCGCCCCCGCGCTATGTATGTATTATACAAATGCGTATATAGGACGGGTATGGCCAAATTTTAATGCATGCCATCTTCCCGCATGATGATGACGCGTCGTACACCCCTGTCAGTTCCGCTAATGCTCTGTACTAAGCTGATCACCTCAGGATGTACCTCGTGCATATGGGACACCTAGTAGTACCTAGTGCATCGCGATGAGCTCGCGACTTAAGTCGACGTGTTAGCCTGCCATTAGTATTCAGCCTGACCATGTACCTAGTGCAGTCCTGAGTGACATACGCATGGACGGAGTGTCCGGATCAGGGCAGATGATCCCATATGCTGCGTTCTCTCCGTATCTGGTGACTACTCGTTCCACTCCTTTGTCCTTTCCCCTTCTTCCCTCCTTCTCATTGTGCCTATATGGTGCACTATAGTGACACTGCACTCAGCCGTATGCATACTCTGGTCTGTACGATCTATCTGCTATTTAGCATTCTGCAGATACATCCTTGTTGCCTACTGTTTGTGCACGCCCTTGTAGTGACTCACTCGTGGCACTGTACTTCGGGTGATCCTGAAAGTGGACCTTTGTCCCTACGCCTCCATGTGAATACCTGGGTTTTCGACTTACTGCCGCATACTATGTTGGCACTTCATCGTAGTGACACCATGGCGACAGTGACGGTAGATGCATCTGTATGTCAGTCGTCACTCAGTCGGAGTTTATGTCTTCCCCTTTAGTGTAGGTGACACTATAGTGGATCACATCCATAGGCATACTGTTACTAGGCACTAAGTGCACTACAGGATGCATGTGAATAAGCGCTAGTCATCGAGCATATGACAGCTGATGTCACTAGTGCTCGACACCTGTATCAGTCATGGACAGACATGATAGCCTTAGGTATTACGGTTGCAGGCCTTGCACGTGATCGACAACTCGGGCTATGTGCATGCTTGAGTTTTTTTTGCACTGACAGGCTATAGCACTATTAGCGCTGCCACCGATCTCTAGTCTAGCTGAGCCCTGTGCCTCTAGTGATCTGAGTGACACGTGCTCTAGTGGAATCCTGAGTGCCACTATACCACAGCAGTTGCATATGCCGTTGACACTATACCTAGTGGCATCTGAGTGATACTATTACGGACCTCGTGCATCATGATGTACTACTCATATTCTAAGTAGCGATAGATCACTGGATTCCACGGAGTTTTGCCCCTGTACTTTGATTCGCCTCTGCCCATCCTGCGTTTGATTAAGTTCTAGTCCGCTTGCTTCTGTCTATCGCCTTCGCATTCGTCCACACTGGGCCCTCAATGAATAGACACTCGGTACTGAGGGTTGGGGATTGGGTGTATGGTTTGATGCCGACTTAGTGTCTACCAGTGAGCACTTTCAGATGACAATTATGTGATTGGAGTGAGTGCTGAGTGACACTGTTGGCCGCTTAATGCGTCAATTAGGCACTTAACATTTTATGGCCAAAGTGCTTATTTAGGCACTAGTTTGGTTTTCCTCCTTGAGTGATGAAACTTAGAACACAGTTCGTGGGTCGTATGTTGCCCCCTAGTTTGCACTAGCATAGCCTGAGTCACTCAGTGACACTGTTACAGTGTCGCCTAGACTATGGTCTGTGCCTCTAGTCTTGCAGGTATCCCACTGATCTGGTGATACTAGTGCTTCATTTTCAGAGACCTAGTGCATCCTGAATGGAAAAATTTGTACCTAGTGCATCCTGAGTGTTGCATCGTAGTATTTATGTTTAGTATGTACATCATGTTTTATAGTATCACTCATGGAGTGCAGCTTTCTTATTCTGCTTCGACTCATAATTGTTACTAATGTTTGTTTTGAATGTTGCACTCCATGTTCACCCCCCTGTTGAGGACAATCTTTTCGTGTTAAGTTGCTCGGAGTAGTCTTCAGTCACGTGACTAACGTGGATTCCACGTTTGTTACTCTATGTTTGCATCCTTGCGTTTGTGATTACGTAGATACCTTAGTTTTGTTACGTCGATATGATACTTATAGCTAGTGCATCATGAGTGACATGTGCCTAAGCATCCTGAGTGAAATTGTGCCTAGTTGCCATGCTTCTGTTAGAGACCCCCTTGTGACTAGTGTCATCCCTTATTGTAGTGACACTTCGGATATAGGGCCATCCTGCGTGATACTATTACTAGTGCATCTGAGTGACACTATACCTAGTGACCTCCTGAGTGATACTTACCTAGTGCACTCCTGAGTGATACTATACCTAGTGCATCAGAGTTGACATTGCCTAGTACATCCTGAGTGGAATTTGTTTTTTTACTATACTAGTGCATTTCCTGAGTGACATGTGCCCTAGTGCCATCCTGAGTGACACTTTGCCAGTGCATCTTGAGTGATAATATACTCGATTGCATCCTGAGGGACACTATACTAGTGCATCTGAGTGATACTATACCTAGTGCATCCTGGTTGCATTACTACCTAGTGCATTACCCTGAGTGACACTTTGCCTAGTACATCCTGAGTGATTACTATACCGAGTGCATCCTGAGTGAAATGTGCTAGTGCATTCCTGAGTGACATATGCCTAGTGCACTCCTGATGATAACTATACCTAGTGCCTACTGAGTGACACTTTGACTGTGCATCCTGAGTGACACTATACCTAGTGCATCCTGAGTGAACTGTGGCATAGTTTTTTTTTGCAGCATGCGTGACAATTGGCCTGGCATCAGAGTGAACTATACGAGTGCATCCTGAGTGACCACTTGCCTTAGTGCATCTGAGTGATACTATACATAGTGCATCCTGAGTGACCACGTGCCTAGGGCATTCATGGTGACATTGCCTAGTACATCCTGAGTGGACACATAACTAGTGCATCCTGAGTGACACTGTGCCTAGTGCCTCTGAGTGACACTATGCCTAGTGCATCTGAGTGATTACCTACTAGTGCATCTGAGTGACACTATAACTAGTGCATCATGAGTGACATGGCTAGTGCATCCTGAGTGACACTTACTAGTGCATCCGGAGGACACTATACCTAGTGAATCCTGGTGACACTGTGCTAGTGCATCCTGAGTGGGAACATATACCTAAGTGCATCCTGAGTGACACTTTGCCTAGTGCATCCTGAGTGACACTGTGCTAGTGCATCTGAGTGACCCTATACCTAGTGATCTGAGTGACACTTGACAGTGCATCCTGAGTGAACACGTGCTAGGCATTCTTAAGTGACACGTGCCTAGTGCATCCGAAGTGACACTTACCTTAGTGCATCCTTGAGTGACACTGTGCTGTGGCTACCCTGAGTGATACTACCTAGAGTGCATCCTGAGTGACACTAACCAGTGAATCTGAGTGACACGTTGCCTAGTGCATCCTGAGAGAGTGACACTAGACCTAGTGCCAGCCTGAGTGACACTGTGGCCTAGTGAATCCTGAGTGGCACTGTGACTACTTACACCTGGTGACACTAACCTGCTGCATCCTGAGTGACACTGTGCATAGTGCAATCCTGAGTGACCACTATACCTAGTGAACCTGAGTGAAACTTTGCCTAGTGCATCTAAGGGAGACACTTTGCCTAGTACATCCTGAGTGACATTTGCCTAGTGAGCCTGAGTGGACACTATACCAGTGATTCCTGAGTGACACTGTGCCTAGGGCTCCTGAGTGACACTGTGGCCTAGTGCCCATCCTAAGTGACACTTTGCTAGTGCATTCCTGAGTGACACAGACCTAGTGACACCTGAGTGACACTATACCTAGTTGCATCCGAGTGACATGTGCTAGTGCATCCTGAAGTGGACACTGTGCTAGTAAATCCGGAGTGACCACTATACCTAGTGCATTACGGAGTGACATATACATAGTGGCATCCTGAGTGACACGTGCCTAGTGAATCTGAGTGACAGTGCTAATGCATCCTGACAGTGACATGTGCCTATGCATCCGAGTGAACTGTGCCGAATGCCATCCTGAGTGAATGTGCCTAGTGTATCCTGAGTGACACTATAACTAGTGCATCCTGCGAGCGACACTATACCCTAGTGCATCCTGAAGGACTACTGGCCTAGTGCATCCTAGGGACACTGTGCCTAGTACATCCTGAGTGACACTATACCTAGTGGCATCCTGAGTGGACACTGTTGCCTAGTACATCTGAGTGACACTATAACTAGTGCATCCTGAGTGAAATGTGCCTAGGCATCCTGAGTGGACACTTTGACCCTAGTGCATCCTGAGTGACCACTTTGCCTAGTGCATCATGAGTGGACACTGTTGCCTAGTGCATCCTAGTGGAAACTTTGCCTAGTACATCATGGTGACACTTTGCGCTAGGACATCATGAGTGACACTGTGCCTGTTACCATCCTGAGTGACCCTTTGCCTAGTGATCTGAGTGACACTATACCTAGTGCATCCTGAGTGATAACTGTGCCTAGTGCACCTGAGTGACACTGTGCCTAGTACATTCCTGAGTGACACTTGCCATAGTAATCCTGAGTGACACTCTCGTCACAGGAAGATTAACAGATGATAAGCGATGTATTGTATATCCTCCTACCAGTTTTTCTGTATAATGACTCCGGTGTCTCCAGGTTTACTAATTACATTCATGCTCACCATCTGTCGTAATTAAACAAAGGTTGGATGATAAGTGGACGTACCTCTGTCCTAATTTGCACATCAATTATTTATGTATTGAAAACGTGTCTTCAGACTCCAAATGCAAAAACTTTCGCAGCCATGTAGCTTCTTTTACTATAGTACACACCAGGCGAGAGGCTATGTAATATCCGGGGTTTTCACATCTGCCCCTGAGAATACACAGGTACAGAAAACACGTAATGAGAGTGTTGGTAAAAAGAAGATTTTTCATTCACACTGTTACCTTCTTAAAATGTGGAAGGGTATAACTTCATTTGTATAAGTTAAAAACAGTTGATACCAGCTTACAAAAGACAATTAAAAAAGTTGAGGCATTGTTTACTTTATATATCAAGAGAAATGACTAGCCCATGTCTCATGACTAAAGGTGTGATTTACTCTGTTGTAGCAAGTAACCACAAGGCATTTTATTTTAAAGCACAAAAAATGCACCAATGGTATGACTAAATATACGCCCTGGCCGCTGTCAGTCCTAAGTGAACCGGTTACCAGATAAGAATTACAAAACCATGGTGCCAGATTATTGCTCCTGCCTATGCTCTAAATTATTTCAGTACTGTACATAGAAATTCAAAACAGGAAAGCAGCACTCCGTGAAAAAATGTTGTTTATTTCGCCAGTGGCAGATGCACGTTTCAGCTGTCTCTATGCAGCCATTTCACGCCACGGTACTGACATGTTTATTTAACATGACCTGGCTCCCTGCAAGCAGCATGTAGT
Source organism: Engystomops pustulosus (assembly GCA_019512145.1). NCBI lineage: Eukaryota > Metazoa > Chordata > Amphibia > Anura > Leptodactylidae > Engystomops > Engystomops pustulosus. Next base: position 39,030,989 of record CM033641.1, read on the forward strand.
GTGAGTTTAGGGCGGGGGGCTTCTACAGCAGTTTAGCCACCCCATTTCACCCGACCCACCACTGCTACTGGCAAGGAGGCAAGATAATGTAAAATAATTTTTATAAAGATGAAATGATTCAGAATATCAACAAGGCATTTTAAAAATATTAGCCATAGCTAGACGATAAGTCCCGTCATCAGCTAAAAGTGATATTCTGATGACAGTTCGCTTATGTAGGTGGCTGTTTAAAAAGATGGCACTCATGAGCTCTGACGTTTATTAAGAGCTGACCTGCACACAACAGAAACATAGGAAACATTACATACAGGGGTGGATGAAGAATGCCATGGTTCCTGGGCTGTTGTATTAATATATATTTCTTCTAAGCCGGAAATTCACTTTCCGGCCTATGGCACTAGCAACACCCTGCCGAAGTGTCATGTTGTGGCCAAAGTGTCCCCTCCATGTCAGGAGCCTGCACAAATCATTCAGAGGCTATAACAGATTAAATGTGGAATAGGAGTTAAAACTGTTCGAACCAATTGATATGCTCTGTTACATTAATGTAAGTGAAGGAAGGATTGTGTGGTGGACAAAGTGCTGGCAAATTTATAAGGAGTGATATGATACTTAAAACCCCTTGTGGGGAGGGGCACATTGGCAGTGTATGGTCCTCAGAAATGAGGAATTCTGGACCTGTCAATCTGACGATTATTCTTCCAACCGAAGTCTGCTGCTGTTTAGGCCTTGACGTGCGTTTGCTGTGCCAATAAAAGAAATGTAGTTATTCTGCACCAAACCATACTCCAGTGATCCTGGATTAGGGCTGTTCACAGACCAACTTGGGCTCCCCATCCTCAATCATCAGGGATCACTATCTACAAATCGGGGTTTGCCCAGAGAGAAGAAATCTATTCTATTCAGACCTCCCCTAACCTTTTCTTGCATTGCCACCACATGCTTAGAGACATGCCACGTCTCTGGACAAGAGCTTCGTTCAGTATTACCAAGCACCTTTACCATCCCGCGCCTAAGAACAAACAGAACCACTCTGATATTCGGCGCCCCGGCTTCATCCAGGCCACGAAAAAAAGGCAGCCCTCGTGGGGATGTTTTGCAATAGAATCAAGCTTCTTGGGCATGGAGGAGGAGTGTGTCCTTTCTGATGTTTTCAATCTGTGTTTTAGGTTCTTTGGATGACTGAAATAGCTCTTGTGTTCACTACCCCTGGAGCCTGAATTTACAAACGAAAACACAGAGAAAGCAAGGTCAGGAGTCTGGCTCACAAACATTTTTTTCTGTAGTTTTATAATTATAGTCTTATAGTATTACCATGCAACTTCATGGTTCATATTTGCAGTCTTTGCTGGATTTTTCGGTCAGGGACTACGGACTAGCACCCGTGTCTAGAAAATTCTTTTGGACCTGTACACAATTCTCATGTCATATCAGAAATAGACATTTCGCCGCGTTGTGTCGGGGTCCTTATATAGCTAAAAATTTGGTTATCATTAAAAAAACTAATACAATATTTTGTGGAGGCAATGTACAGGAGTGTATCTTAAGTCCATAACAGCCAGCAAAAGAGTTAAGTAATGTTCCAGACATCTCTCCTTTCCAGCGAACGAAAAGACGCACTTAACACACCAGCAGCGCTGTATGTACGTTCTATTATTGATTCAATTGTCAGGAGCCAACAATAAAAACCAGCCAATGGAAATATTAGAAATAAATGCCCACTTCTGCCAGCTTATATTAGCTGTGAAGAAAGGAAGTACCTCTCTGTATGTCATTGGCCATGTTTTCTGTGCAGCGAGCTTTGTCCACATATAAATTATTGTTAATGTGTTGAGGCCTAGAACTTGGATGCACCACAACGGGACCTATTAAAAGCATCGGCACGGTCACATCTGACATAGAATGCTCCCCAGAAAGGTAAGTGGAGCAAAGCTAAATAATTTGATTCTGAGCAAAAATTGTGATTTAGATCATTTACTTTTACTTTCCTTTTGTGTTATTTTGCCTTTCTAAAGTTTACACTTTGGACTGGAGCTGATTACTTTCATAAGTGTATTTCGAGAGATTTATTTATACTTAAATTGCTTTGGATGGTCAACAGTGTCTCATTTTCTTTTTATAGTTTTTTACATAGAAAGTTCGTGTGTTCACGGATGCCTGACCGAGCCAATTCATTTCAATGGGGGTTTTTACCTTGGCTTTTTTTTTTTACATGATCCGTAGAAAAAACTTTGAAAGCAAAGAGTCTAGGGGTCCGAAAAACAAAATGGTTTGACAGGCCTTTTTTTTACGATGAGGCTGTGGAAATTAGGTGCTATGTTTCAAACTAATGTTAAACCTACGGTAATTTTTTGTGGAGCGGAGGAGACACAAAGAGGACAAAATACAACTGATGCGCAATAGACGTTGCAATACACAAATGTGAAACCACCTTAGATTAAGTTGGTTCCCCTACCATTCTTTTCCTTGCATGCACATGAAGTTATGTCCCAGGATACCCGGGCAAACATTGACTGCTAATTAGTAGGCACAAGCATGTGCACGAGGTTTTAAAGGAAAACCGGACAATTATGCAGGGTGGCATTTGCCATAAAGTTTTGAAGGGGCTGGTTATTATGGTGTACCAGTTTAGACAGGATGTCATCAAAAAGAAGAATTTGCTGCGTTTGAAGAATTTAGTTTTATATCCGTTTCCTGGACAGATGCTGACTTCATAAACAAAACAATGGGGGGGAGCCTGGGTCATAGTACAGGGTAAGTAAAAAAAAGGACACCCTTTTACTATAAAAAAAGAAAGAAAGGGAGGAAAATAATGTATCTGCTCCCCAGCAAAATAATGATAGAGAAGCTTGTCTGGAGGCTGCGCCACCATCTTCAAAGCTGCAATCTTGGATTCATTTGCAAGTTTTTTAGGGAAGGTGCCAGGGTAACAATCAATCGAAAACCAGGGCCATGGTATGTGAATCTCAACACAGGGTTGCGCGGATGTTAGAATCACAGAGTATTGGTCACATAACATGATCATTTAATAGCAACGAACAAGCAGTGTGTTGTTCAGCAACGTGAGGTATGACAGTAAGGAAGGAACGGGCAGTCCTCCTCTCTAATCGGGTAAACTCAGTTCTTAGGGAGTAGATTGTGAGCGTAAATATGGCCCTTACGGGAGGTTGTTCCAAACATCTTGCACAAGATTCGTTGTGGATGTAGGATTGCTCCCTCCTGTCTCTTCTTGTTATCCCAGACTGATAATGTTGAGTCAAGGCTGGTGTTGTTCTTTTCAACACTATAGGGCAGTGATGCGAACCCTTTTAGAGACCGAGGGCCCAAACTACAACCGAAATCCACTTATTTACCGTGTGAATTGCCAACTGAAATTTTAACAGTAATTATTGCTACCTTTCTTATATCTTAATGGTATGGCCACAGAGGGAACCCGTCAAAGGAAGGGGACAAAATTTCAGCTATCATTGTAGCTTCTCTCCAGGACTCTCTGTAGAGGGAAGCATGGTGGGTCCAGAATGATTGACCTCCAAGATTAATGCAGTTTTGTCAAAAACCTTCTCACTTGCACTGAGAGCAGCATCTCTTATTGCCTGGGGAATGCAGGATACAGTGGTTGGTGCACTCTGGTGTGGGAGGGATGGTCTGAGGTGCACATAGAAAGGGCTCGAGTGCCAACCTCTGGCAACCCGTTTGCCATAGTCGCCAACCACTGCTCTAGGGCATCCCACGCATACACTAGTTAATAATGGTAGTGGCCTAAGGTTTGGTAGCATTGTCATGAGGCAGAATATTTTTTTGCATGTTATTAACACTTCCTTCGCAGCATTTTCCATGGTTCAAAGTATTAGACCCCCAACATATATATTTTCTACCTGTTGGATACTTCATTTATATCATTAAGTAGGAAAACTTTTGGACTTATTCGGTCTTCTGAAAATAGTAGAAGTTCAGAGGCACATACAAACGAGGTTTACATTTCATTGCATATTTACAGTTATTATAAGAATCAGGACACAGTTATGTTTTCATTGGTGCCGAGATTTTCACATTAATATTATAATGTTTGGCAAAAGAAAAAGAGAAACACATTTTTGAGTCTCTTACTTTTCTCATTTTTCCCTCTGTACATTAGTAAATTGGAGTCATTGTAGCAAAAAGCTGGGCAATTATTGTAAACCTTTATTTAGCCTCTTAACAAGCAAAAGGAATGTCTGGCATTAATTCATAGAACAAGATGTACGTTACCATACATCTCCACTCTTAGAGAAAGACCCTGAAAACATTTATGTGCAAATCATACACTTACTGATAGTTAAAAGACTTATTCTATTAAAAAACCCAAAAATGCATTGTTTTCTCCAACATCAAATGTTGCCGTCCTTGACCAATGCTTGTTCCTTTTCACGGGGTGACTAAAAATTATGTTACCTAGTTCATATGACTGCGGGTGTTAGAGATATTCAATTCAGGGTCACTGACTGTATCAAAATTCTGAGACTTGCAAGGGAGGGCAAAGAAAGCCTCTCAGCCAAAAAGGTTCCTGACCCCTGATCTATCATATCTATCTCTCTACTACTGTATCTATCTGTCTCTCATATGTATCTATCTTCTATTATCTATCTAGTTATATGTATAATCTACTTCTTATTTCTGCATCTATAAATCATCTTTCCTATTTATCTTCTATCCTCCATCTCCCTATCATCTGTCTCTCTCCTATAAAACTCTCCTACAGTCCCTTATTACAGAGTGAGTTACCAACATCCTCTGCACACAAAAGTACACATGCAGGGGGCCCTTTAGGACAGGGGGCCCTAGGCAAATGCCAGCCCTGAGAAAGTACAACTATTCCTATTTTGTTCTTCCCCGTACCTGTAAAGTTCCACAGTCCGTTCGTAAAGTTGACTTACCATTTATGTATATTTATGTTGTTCTAGCTTGGCTGCTCCTCCAGCTTCCTAAATGACATGGGGCCTGCTTTCTCTTCGGCTAAGTCAATTTGGTTCTGCTGCATCATTCTTGTGTCACTCAGGAATGAGAGACACTGGCTGTGTTAGGCTGCCTGAAGAGAAATCAGCTACCTCATCCCCCCTCCATCAGAAATTTTCTTCAGCAAGTCACACACAGGGTCTCACACAGAGTCACACTCAGGGTCTCACACAGAGTCACACTCAGGGTCTCACACAGGGTCACACTCAGGGTCACACTCAGGGTCTCACACAGAGTCACACTCAGGGTCTCCCTCATACCTGAGAAAATGAGGCGATTAGGCGAATGAGCATAAATACATTATAGTGGAATAATCCAAGGAACATCAATATAATCTCTGTGTAGTCAGTTCAACGTGGTAATAGTATAAGGTTCTCGGAACCAGGTCCATCAATAAGTGTAGTTCACATCAATACCTGATACTAGTAAGACAAGAGGGTATCAGAGTGAACAAAGCTGTGCAGATATATACCAGTAGTATCTAAAATCAAAGAAAACAGGTTAATGCTCACCAAAAGCTGTCTATAAAGGTATATCTGGGCGCTGGCGCTTACTGCACAGCTTTGTTCACTCTGATACCCTGTTGTCTTACTAGTATCAGGTATTGATGTGAACTACACTTGTTGATGGACCTGGTTCTGAGAACCTTATACTGTTACCACGTTGAACTGACTACACGGAGATTATATTGATGTTCCTTGGATTTTTCCACTTATATTTATTTATGTATAGATTAGTGGTTCTCAACCTTTCTAATGCTGTGATCCCGCAATAGAGTTCCTCATGTTGTGGTGACCCCAAACCATGCAATTTGCAGTAAAAACACAATAAAATGGCGGCTACGATGCCTTTAGGTGACCTCCGGTTTTGGTCGTGTGACCCCCGCTGGTATAGATGAACCCTATATCCACTATATATATCCACCTATATTTTATGTCAATATTGATGTTGTATATATGTTCGATTTACAGTGTTTGAGAAAGGCCCTCGTGGCCGAAACGTCACACAAGTATCACTGCTGTAATCTATCACTTTGAAGATATTAAATGAATGTTAAAACCCATTGGAGTGCGTGGTCCCAATTTTACTTTACTGTACATGGGGTTGGATCCCCGGATCAGTCGCACCAAGAAACTTGAGAGTGCTGACCGAATATATCATCTTGACATTGTATAATGTTCTGTTCAAAGTCAGAAAGCATGTATATATCAGAAAGGATCATTTCCAGCTGACCTGCTGGTTTTAAATCTGTGCAACCCATAGGAAATATAGAAAGTTTTTTAAATTATCACAATATGCTGCTATTTATTTGCTGCTTGTATATGTGTATTTCACATGATAACAGTGCAGGTATTTGAGTTTTAATCAGAGCAGAAATACTTGATAACAGCCACATAAACAATAGGCACAATGGGGGAGATTTATCAAAAGTGTCTGAGACCAGAATGTTCTAGTTGCTCATGTCAACCAATCAGAGCTCAGCTTTAAGTTTCCCACAGCTGTTTATAAAATGAAAGCTGTGCGCTGATTGGTTGCCATGGGCAACAAGAACAGACACTTATAAATCTCCCCCAATAACCTGGAGATGTTCATTGAGGTCTTTGTGAAATAGATAGCTAAAAAGTAATCTTTACAGAAGAGGAAGTGTAAGCCTATTCAGTGGTCACCAAAATTACAAGAGCTCTTTGTCTCTTCTTGGGGGGGGGGGGCATTTATCAATTGTGGCGTGGGCTCTGTGTTTTTGGTACAGGATATGTTCTTTAATTCACACTGGAATGTTAGACTGTAGCGCAAGGGGTTAAGAAGTAGACACAAGACCAAAAAGGTTTGGAAATGTCTCCCCATTCATGAAGGTGGAATGGAACTCCATAGACCAGCTTTTCCAGCTCTAAGTGTAGGAATAGTGTCCAACTAAAAGTGTAGGAATAGTGTCAGGATTTGTCAAAGATGCTCCCATATTGTGCTCCCAAAAAATACTAATATTGTGGTGTTGGCACTTCATAACTGAGGTGAAACAGGCAAAGCAAGACAAAAAATAAAAACACAGCCAAAAAAAGTCATAAAGTCAATAATAAATAATGAATACCCCCCTTGTCTCTCTCACGTATCTTTTGCCTTACGCTGCTGACGGGAAGCCTCATGGACTGGATGTATTTGTTGTAGTGGAGTCGTGTGGTTGCTACAGACAAAAGCATTATGAGGGCTTTGTAATGTAGTAAATCATACAAGAAGTATAATGCTGCCAAAAAATAAACACATAAATAATAGATAACTAGATAACCATTGTGGATGAAAAATGCTGGAAACAAATACTACACAACAGTTTTGTTGAATAAAATATCAAATAAAAGATTGCAAAAAATTCAAGGTGATGCAATAGAACATAAGCATTGTTACCCAAAAGACACAAACAAGGGTTCATATCACTACGAGAAGAATGTCAAAAAGTCCTTTGTAGTTGCCATAGTCGGTGGTGGTTGGCAGTCTTCCAGACTATGCAAAGCTTCCTACTACTATTAAGCAGGATTGATATTATAGAATAACACCAATTTTAGAGGGGACGTTCCAGGACCTTTTAGACTATTAAAGACTTTTAAATCTATTCTTTGGCATCCCGAAGATGCAGTTATTTGAAGACAGGCTTCTGGTGTCTGGTACATCTGTCACATGTACTTTAGTCTCATTTCAAGGAAATCCACCATGAAAATCCATCATGATAAACCAGGGACGCTTACTCATAGATCCAGGCACTGTGACTTTTTCAACTTTTTTAAATTATGCTAATGAGCCTGAAGGCTTTATTGGCTCCACAGGCTGTTACACTGTATATGAGCACTTCCTCCCTCTCACTTTGTGAAATGACTGCAGACAGAGGGAAGGGAGAAGTTCTGAGGGAGCAGGGGAAGGGGAGATTGTGTAACAGCCCGTGAAGCTGCAGCATGCAGGGCTTATTAGATTTTAGAAGGAAGGAAGCCATGGATAACAGATATAAGAAGATAACCACAGTCACAGAGCCTGTATCTATGAGTAATTTACTTTAAGTTAATGGGTCTAAACTGCAATACCAAGAGAAGCCACTTTACACATACAGTGCTTGGTAGATTGTGCAAAAGTCAGAGAATCCAACAGTCTAATAGCTGACTGAAGGGATTGCCTTATGTCCTTGGCGATATGATATTACCTATTTATACTAAGGATAGATGGAACCCTTTAACCCCTTTGCAGATCACAACGTACTATAACATTGTAGTGCTGTGGGAAGGGGGTTGTATGGAGAGAGCTCACGGGCTGAGGTCTTTCCATACACAGCGGGTGTCGGCTGTATAACACAGCTGACACCCATCTCTAACTGTCGCAGTCAGTGGTGGCACCAATCATGCAAGTGAACCTATTAAGTGCTACGGTTGAACGGAGCTGCAGGTGGGTGCTGCCATATTTCCAGCCTACAGTTTCATAGAGACTCATAGGCCTGCTACGGATAGTGATCTGTAATAGCCTGCAGATGGCAGGCTATTAGAGATCAGCAGAGAAATTACTATATATTGCTATACAGTAGTATTGCAGTATATATATTATGAGTGATCAGACCCTCCAGGGTTAAAGTACTTTAGGGGTTCTGAAATAATAGTAAAAAAATATATTAAAAATAAAAAAAAGAAAAAGTTTCAATTACCCCCGCCCTCTCCTAGAACACTTATAAAATAAATAAACAGTAAAAATCATAATCATGTTAGGAATCGCCATGTTCCAAAATGTATTTCCGGGCATGAACACCATAATGAAAAATAGCGCCCAAATGTCAGAAACGCAACTTTTTAGCTATTTTTCCATCCTTAAATATTTGAATAAAAAATGAGCAAACAGTTATATAGGCTCCAAATTGATATAAATTAAAATGCCTTAGTGTACCATTAAAAAGACACCTTATGTAGGTCTGTACACTGAAAAAGTAATTGGCCTCAGAATTTGGCAAAATGGCATTTTTTTTTGTACACAAGATTTAATATGTTTTAAAGCTACTAAAACCTATATAAATCTTGTATCCCTGGGATTGTACCAACCCAAAGAATAAAGGCGAGTTGTCATTTGGAGAACACAATGAAATACGTAAAAACAGAGCCCACAAGAAAACGCTGCAGATGTGTTCATTGTCAATTTCACTGCACTTGGAATTTTTTTCTCCAGTTTTCCAGTACATTGTATGGAATATTAAATGGAGCCACTAAAAAGTACAATTTATCCCATAGAAAACACGCCCTAACACATTTCTATTAATGGAACAATTTAAAATAGTCAATGCTTTTGGAATGAGGGATGTAAAAAACAGAAACGCAAAAACGGAAAAGGGCTGAAATAGTTAATAGGGCTAAGGAGAAAGAGATTATCCAGCAAGTCATTCACTAATATTCTAACCAAAGAATCGAGCATTTTTAGGGATTGAGAACAGCCAGCGTCGTCTTCTCTCCTCATGCAGCATATACCAGACTAGGACCTTCTCTTGATGCACAGCAGCCTCTTGTGGTGTGTTTTATGACTGTAAAGGTTTCCCTGGTAGAGAAGAGTCTTATTACCAATATTTGTAATATTCATACAGACTTGACCCTTACAGTAAAAACTACTGTTGAATATCAAAATCTGTAAATGTCTCTTTTCTTCTTTTGGGTGACATGGGTGACACGTGACGTCTCGGAGCAAGGTCTGCCCCAAGGAGGGAAGGCAGTGCCAGTGTCACGAAATGTATTTCATGCATGCCAGGTGGTACCATAAAGTTGCAATCAAAGAGTTTGGGGCGAAGGCATTCATTATTTTTTTGGGCTGTGTGTTTTTTGGCACCATATTTTAGCAGCGTATTGTTACGTGATGTTACATTGTGGCTCACAGCCTTAATGTAAGAAGAAACAAACGAGTGTCAGAGATGTCAAACCACATTCATGAAGGGGTTTAGAAGTTGGTAGACCTGCTTTTTGTTGGTGAAGTGCAGTGTCTGGATTAAAGAGATGCGCCCAAATTGGGAGACAAAGAAAAAGACATAAGCTCAATCGTGGCACAGACATATAATAAATATATTACATAACAACAAAAAAAATTTGCTGCAGGTAAAAAATTAGCAAAAGTGAACAATACCTGCCCCTCTTTGTGTCCATAATAGTATGGGTGGGATTTTTTTTCACTATGGTATAAAGTGCCCGGGCAAAACTTTGTAAGAACTGTAATTTAAAGGGAATCTGTCAGCATGATTCACTCTTCCACCAAGGTAACCATCATGTAGTGCTCCTTACATACTTTCCTTTTGATCCTTTAATACAGCTTCATGCACCTTGTTTGCTCCAAAAATCACACTTGATTCACATGCAAATAAACCCACAAGTACTTTGATCTACAAATCCCACATTATCCTATGGATTATGATATCAGGTGAAACCCAATTTGCTTATCTCCAGATTTTGGACAAACGTCTGGTATTCTTTCCTCTGCCCAAAATCCTATTCTATTACTTCTCCAGTCTTTCTTCAGCTACAACATGTTTGTGATACAGTCGTTGGAGGAGTTTTTTTTTACCGGATATGAATAATCCTGAAGCTTTTCCTGACTTTTTCAGGAAACCTTATTATGGCTTCTCCTCTGTGGCAGCATTTCCTGTTCCTTCCTAAAATCAACTCTACTTAATAGTTTGCAATGGAGGGTACATGTCAGGCAAACCCCAGACAAGACTTGGCAAATGTATGAACTCTTCAAAGCAGAAGGTGTATTGTGGTGTCAGGCACCAAGTCATCCACAGTTTCTTTAGAGGGAATAACAACATATGCCTCCCCAGAGCACAGCACCTTTAATTCAAACATATCATTATTTTATTTTGCTTGGGAATTGATCTTTAATGCAAAAGAATCTCATCGTCATCCCTGTCTAAGCGCTGCTCCATTTCACCTCTATCTCTCCCCACAGGCGCAGCCTAGCCCCTCTGTAATCTATTCCCTCCCATGTGTGCTAAATCTCCGCTCATTCAGACACATGCACAAGCATTCCCAACATCTTGCCCGGCGCATGTGCTCGCCAGTGATTCCAAACCTGACAAAATAGACAGATGAAAACAATTGGTTGGTGCCACTGCCTTTAGCCATGATTAACCTGTGTTGAGGTGAAAAACAATCCATTGACATCCGTTTTTTTTAATGGATGACAAAGCAATACTAATTAATGGATCGGTGCCCAAGGATGTTATTTAAACCATTAGGCCCCTGAACTCGCATCACGCTCGCAGCAAGAGCTGCCTGGATCGCCCGGCCTGAAAGCTGCAAACCGGAACTAAACTCAGCATGTCCGTTCAGTTGCGGTGGGCAGCGTTCGGACCGGGCGATGCAGGTAGCACTCGCTGCGAGTGTGATGCGAGTTCAGCGCAGCACACTCTCAAGTGTGGAAGGGGCCTTAGCCATTAAAAAGTAAAGCATGTCCAAGTCTAAACCTTTTTTCACGGATCACTCATATATAGTGATGAGTGGATATATCAGTATTCAGGTTTGGTGGGGTCCAATTCAGGTACAAACGTGGGTGTTAACCCCTTTGAATTGGTCTGCCCACCAACTTGTAACACCTGCGATCGTGATGTCAGGGGGAGTGTCAAGATCGCTACCACAATGGTGGTGCAGATGCACTGGCGGCCAGTGGCATGTGAAAAATAACTCCTACGATCTCGGGTGTTACCGTTGAGGGGTTGAACAGAACCCAGAATTCTGACAGAAGTCTGGGTTTGTGTTCTGTAAATCTGAACCCACAGGGGGGCATTTATTATTGACTTTCAAACTAAAAGCTGTCCGAATTTTTTCCCCCCCCTTGCTGCGCCTCTTGCACCTTATTTATGAAGAGGCAGTGCCACAATTAATAAATGCACCCCATGATTTTGGTACATCACTACTCATAGACTGTACAGTAGTTTATGGGAATCCGTGAAAAACAAATTCCAAATGCACGCAAATCACCCTTGGAAAACGGATGCTAGCATAGAACAGGGAACCAGATGGATGAATAGCACTTAGAATCCAAAGCTGCAGATTGTAAACCTGCGTTTATACTGCTGCTGACTATTCCTATGGTATCTAATAATTGCCCCTCTCTTGTTGGATGCCAATAAGTGAAATATAATGTTATTCACTTCACCTATAAGGGGTTTAAGGGCATATTCACACAATGAAGTTTTAATATGCAGATTTGCTTTTGGCTTTAACAACAGAATTCAAAATACCCAGTTCTGTAAACCCAGGGGCATTTCAATTATTTCATGTAATGAGGAAATAACCTGCTAATCACAGGGCATGATCAATGGTGTCTCCATCATTCATTAGAACAGGCTATTAGCACATCACTTCATTCATGCTCTCTGAGACTGCAGTACTCCATAATGCTCCATTTTTTGGGAACTAAATGGAACCACTGTTATAGTGATCAATGGGGGCCCAGTGATTTTGGTAAGACCCCTCATATTGTGTGGATAGGGGATAACTTCCAATAAGTATTTACATGTAAATTTGTTGCAAAATAACTTTATTGGGGAAGTGGAAATCTCTGCATGTGGATGTCATATTCCCACTGGGTAGAAATGATCTGCAGAGAAGGGAAGCAATGAATTTCTCCCACACGCTGTCAGATACAGATGTCCTACAGAGCTGTGGAAATGAATTGTCTCTGTGCATGAAGCTTCTGATGTTCCTGATGCTGGAAACCAGTGATGCTTAAATATCACACTCCGACCTTGGTGAAATTGAAGATCAAGCTGCAATTTACCAAGTGGATGCGTCCGGCCTGGTATAACAGAGGGCATCCATATAGCCTTCATGTATCCTCAGAGATGAAATATCACATCATACATCTAGCTGGACAGTATTGGGATCATTTGGGTAACCGGTCAATGTAAACGCAGATAGGATGCTCTAGGATGGGGCACAGATAGACTAAATAACCTCTGGACTTGCAGATATTTCTCATAAGTTGACAGTGATATCTGCTTGTCTATATTGTAAACTCAACGTTACTGCTGGCAAGTCTGAAATGGTCCATGGTCAGAGGATGTACAAATTGTTTTCAAACATTGAAGATCCCCAGGATAAAGAACACTTTCAGAATCATGTCACCACTGCACTGCTTTTAGTGCCCAGCAGGAGGCGTGCAGTACTGGATGTCTTGGCCACACTGCTGCTAATGGCCAAAGGCTTATGTGTGTGATGCGTGCATCACTATGAATGGCCAGCAGGGGGCTTGTGTAATGTGCTATTATCTGCATCTCTACAAATGGCCAGCAGGGGGCATGTGTATTGTGCTATTATCTGAAGCACTATGGTGGTCATTTATCTTTATTTTTATTCCTGTGTTTTCTGTCTCCATTGCGACATTTTTTGGCGCATTGGAATGTTTGCGCACTTTTGGGGACATTTTGAAATGTCCGCCGGACATTTGCTTTTTGTTAGTAAGACACATTTATCTTCTATTCTAGATATGCTAAATGACATATTTTTGGCACAAAAAACTCCAGACTAAAGCATAATTAAGGAAAACTTGGAAAATGACTAGAAACAAGCAGAGATAAGATAAATGACCCATTTGAATGGCTTGTGTATTATGCTTTGCATTACTATGAATGGCCAGCAGGGGGCTTGTGTATTATGCTATTATCTGCATCACTACGAATGGCCAGCAGGGGGCTTGTGTATTATGCTATTATCTGCATCACTACAAATGACCAGCAGGGGGCATGTGTATTATGCTTTTATCTGCATCACTATGAATGCCCAGCAGGGGACTTGTGTATTATTTTATTATCTGCATGACTACGAATGGCCAGCAGGGGGCTTGTGTATTATTTTATTATCTGCATGACTACGAATGGCCAGCAGGGGGCTTGTGTATTGTGCTATTATCTGCAACACTACTAATTGCCAGCACTGGGCTTGTATATTTATTTATGGCCAGCAGAGGGATTGTGTATTGTGTTATGGCCAGCAGGGGGCATCGGCCCACATTTATTAAAGTGTTTGCACCAGTTTTCTGTCTGACTTTGCACTGAAAAGAACATGGTAGCTGCTTACACAAGTAGTTATAAAGTGTCTGCGCCAGTTTTATGTTGCGGCTGCTCTGTGTCCGACAAGACAGAAATAATGTGCACTTAAAGGGGCGTTTGGTCGTTAGTTGTACCGTGCACCACAGTTCTGCAGCACGAATAAAGTGCACCAAAAAAGTTGTTGCACTCTAATGGAGCATTACAGAGCATCACCGTTTTTGATAAATCTGGGCCATTGTGCTTTTATCTGCATCACTATGAATGGCAAACAGAGGCCCATTCTTCTGGGGCGAACCTGCACATATTAATTACCATCACTATCAAGTATAATTTGTAATACTATATAAAAAAAGTTATGGAATTAAAAAAAAATGGAAACACAAAAACGAAAAAGGGTTGTATCCTCATGAGGTTAACGTTCTATGTCCGGTATTATTAAACCTCCCCTTATATCTATAAACCTAAAAAATCTGGTTAATATTTTTCACCAGTTCTTCCATTCTGGATGGTCGGATTCCTGATTCAGCTGATTCTTATACTAAAGATAATTTGGCGAAGTTCTAGTGTAACTTAATATCTGTAATAACTTTCCAAAATGTATATGGCATCTTTCTATTATTACAGGTAAGTTATTTTTCTTGGTGGACGTTGCTTCCCTTTACCAGTTGGGCTGTGAAAGTACACTACAGCTCTCCATAATTCATCAGGAGATTGGTTTTCAGGTTTTAGCTTAAGGGTAACCATAGCACAGAGGAATCCATTATTAATGGCAGCTTCAGAGTAAGCTACACCTTTCCATACCAGACGTTATTTCCCTATGGGTGCTGCGGTCATCGCGGAGGATTCCCTATTGTTGCAGGGGGGAACAGTCGGCAGTGAGGTGTCTCTCTAGGCCTGGACAATGTAAGCGATTTAGTATTTTATCCATGGATGGAGATATATTACCATGAGGAGATAAAGCCGGAGGAGACAGGCAAACAAAGAAAAGTCAGGTTTAGGATCGCCTCCTCCTACAGTGGACGGGTGCTGAAAGAAGTCTACACTGATGGAGACTCAGTGGATTCTGAATGTGCCAGCAGCTCGGAGACGGACCAGAACAGCCTACCAAGCGAAACAGATGGCCACCACAACGGCTTTTTAGGGTCAGAGTAGACGAGAGTGAACAATGAACCGATGACTTGCTTTTGATGTTTAGCAAGAGACACGAAAGATAGAGGATTTGGGACCAAGCGGGTGAATATTCTCAGTAAGAAACGGCACGGTGCGGGGAGTCAAGCATAAGTCAGTGCAGGCCAAGCTTTGTTTGACCAAATTTGCAAAAGTTTTTCAGGTATGTAAAAAAAAAACTCTAATATTATTATGGTATTCACCTGGTTAGGCTTTTGTTCAATCGTTGCTAGTGGCCATTTTATCCAAACACTCACAATGGCTCACTAATGGTGCTCTGACTACATAACAGGGGGGTAATACTATGCATATGTGTTGTAGTATGTAATTGTAATATAGTCAGGTTCTTGGGTGGTAGCCAGCTTCTAGGGCGCCAATCTACCAAACTCGACCAAAAGTTTTATAGTAGGAGAAGATACTTCACCCCAGGAATTCCTTGTACATCTGTTCCTGGTCTCAATACACATCGTTACACAAGGAATTTTGAAGGTCCTGTAACCTGCAGATTGAAAGCAGCAGAAGGGACACATCCACCCACCTCATAGCAGCTCGGTACCCCCTCCATGGCTCTAGACTTAAGCTCTTGTGTCACCCCTCTCCTCATAGACTGTAAGCTCTTGATTGGTCACTTCCCATCCTCATAGACTGTAAGCTCCATGCGTCACCCCCTCATCCTACATAGACGGTGTAAGCTACTTGGTCATCCCCTCATCTCATAGACTGTAATCTCTTGTGTCACCCATTCTCATAGACTGTAAGTCTTGTGTCACCCCCTCATCCTCATAACAGTAAGCTCTTGTGTCACCCCTCATCTCTTTCCATAGATGTAAGCTTTGTGTCACCCCCTCAAGCCTCAGAGCTGAGAGGCTCTCGTGTCACCCCTCATCCTCATAGACTGTAAGCCTTGGTCACCCCTCATCCTATAGGACTGTAGAGCTCTTGTGCACCCCCTCATCCACAGCTGTAAGCTTTTGTACCCCCTCATTCTCATAGACTGTAAGCTCTTGTGTCACCCTCATCCCTCAGAGACGAAGCTTTGTGTCACCCTCCTCATCTCAACTAGAGTTTAAGCTCTTGTGTCACCCCCCTCATCCTCTATAGACTGTGAGCTCTTGTGTCCACCCCTCATCCTCATAGACTGTAAGTCTTGTGTCACCCCCATCATCCTCATAGACTGTAAGATCTAAGCCCCCCCTCATCCTCTAGACTGTAAGCTCTGTGTCACCCCCTCATCCTCATAGGACTGTAAGCTCTTGTGTCACCCCCTCATCCTCATAGACTGTAAGTGGTCTCTTGTGTCACCCCCTCAATCCTCATAGACTGTAAGCTCTTGTGTCACCCCCTCATCCTCATAGACTGTAAGCTCTTGTGCTCCCTCCCCCTTCATCCCCTCCTAAGACAGTAAGCTCTTGTGTCACCCCCTCATCTATCAAACTTTTAAGCTCTTGTGTCACCCCCATCATCTATAGAGAATGTAGCTTCTGTGTCACCCCCTCTATTCCTCATAGAATGTCAGTCCTGTGTCACCCCTCATCCTCATACGACTGTAAGCTCTTGTGTACACCCTCAAACCTCATAGACTGTAAGCTCTTGTGTCACTCCTCATCCTCAGAGATGTAAGCTCTGTGTCACCCCTCATCCCTATAGACTAGCTCTTGTGTCACCCCCTCATCCTCATAGACTGAAGCCTTGTGTCACCCCCTCATACCTCATGCTGTTTAAGTCTAAGTCCCTCATCTAGACTGTAGCTCTTGTTCACCCCCCTCTCCTCAATAGACTGCAACTCTTGTGTCACCCCCCTCATCCTCATAGACTGTAGCTCTTGTGTGCACCCCCTCATCCTCATAGAAGTAAAGCTCTTGTGTCCCCACTCATCCTCATGGGACTGTAAGCTCTGTGTCACGCACCCCCCCTCATCCTCTAGAGTAAGCTCTTGTGTCACCCTTCCTCCATAGACTGTAAGCTTGTGTCCACCTCATCCTCATGACTGAGCTCTTGTGTCACCCCTCATCCTCATAGACTGTAAGCTTCGTGGTCGCCCCCTAATCCTCATAGACTGTAAGCTCTTGTGTCACCCCCTCATCCTCATAGACGTGAAGCTCTTGTGTCACCCTCATCCTCATAGACTGAAGCTCTTGGTCACTCCTCATCCTCATAGACTGTAAGTCTGTAAGTCCCCCCTCATCCTCATAGACTGTAAGCTCTGTGTCACCCCATCCTCATAGACTGTAAGATCTTGTGTCACCCCTCATCCTCATAGACTGTAAGCTCTGTGTCAACCCCCTCATCCCATAGACTGTAAGCTCTTGTGTCACCCCCTCATCCTCATAGACTGTAAGCTCTGTGTCACCTCCCTACCCTCCATAGACTGTAAGCTCTTTAGTCCCCCTCATCCTTATAGAACTGAAGCTCTTGTGTCACCCCTCATCCCTCATACGACTGTAAGCTCCTTGTGTCACCCTCATCCTCATAGACTGCTAAGCTCTTGTGTCACACCCCCCTCCCTCATAGACTGTAAGCTCTTGTGTCACCCCCTCATCCTCATAGACTGTAAGCTCTTAAGTCCCCCCTCATCCTCATAGACTGTAAGCTCTCGTGTCACCCCCTCATCCTCATAGACTGTAAGCTCTTGTGTCACTCTCTCATCCTCATAGACTGTAAGCTCTTGTGTCACCTCCTCATCCTCATAGACTGTAAGCTCTTGTGTCACCTCCTCATTCTCATAGACTGTAAGCTCTTAAGTCCCCCCTCATCCTCATAGACTATAAGTTCTTGTGTCACCCCTCATCCTCGTAGACTGTAAGCTCTTAAGTCCCCCCTCATCCTCATAGACTGTAAGCTCTTGTGTCACCCCCTCATCCTCATAGACTGTAAGCTCTTGTGTCACCCCCTCATCCTCAAAGACTGTAAGCTTATTATCCACATACATTATTTTTAATGGCACTTTTATACTTTATTTATGAGCCCTACTTCAAGTCAACTGAGCTGAACCTTACAAAAGGTTTCATATATCGGGCTCAACACAGGATAAAGGAAGAAGATTCCCATTTCCTATTTTTGCATGTATCCACCATTTGCTTATGTGGCTCCTTCTCTTACAATTGTTTTCCTGAAATATCCATCCTACCCTGAAATAATGTTATTTTCACATTCATCGCTATACCATATGCTATATCTTTATATGTACAAATTCCAGCACTCTGCAGTATAGACGTCTGCCTAGTAATATTTCAATGTTTATGTTGTAGAATATGATAGGATTCCTGCTGCAGGGAGATCATAAAACTCCAGCAGCGCTAAACTAGAATTATAATACATAATTTATATATTCTGTATACCTGCAACGATAGGGTGAAGCCTAAGGTGATAGGAATGTATCCGTTTCACTATAACATATGTCCACCTGTCAGTGTAAATATTCATGAAAGTAAACTCTACATTTCATTTGACAAATGTCATATACTTAAAATGCAACTCAATTTACCTGAGGGAGGTAGGTATCTTCATCTAGTGGCAGGGTCCGCACCAGCACTGGGTATACAGAGCTTCTGGGGGCCCCCACATAAGGCTGTACATAAGGAATCCATGGTGGTGAGCGGGCTGTATCAAATGAATTCATAGGGTGTGAGGGGGGCTTTGTATAAAGTAATCATTAGGCAGCTGTTTGGGGTAATAAACTAGAGAATATTTTAGGCAACCGGAGTTTGTTTTAGTTTCTAAATTTGTAATGCCGCCCAGCTGGAGTCGACCTCGTCTAGTGGAGCAATGGAATGCTTGATTGGATGGCCTAAGGCTCAATTCACACCTGCATTCCGTAGGTTCCGTTCCCCTTCCGTTAGGACAAAAAATGGTAAAAAATAGCACAGCAGACAGAAGGGCCCAAATCGCTTTTTTTACATTGTTTTACCCGAATTTTACAGATTTGCTTAGTTTTTCCCTGAATTGCCACGCGATCGAATTGTGGCGCATCGGCGCCAGCGTGCACGCGACGGAAGTCGGGGCGTGGCCGTCGGAAAACCCGTCGGATTCGGAGAAACTGCCCTATTTTTTTAAAACAATGTGTCGCTGGACACACACTTACCTGCACCCGGCCTAGCTTGGTGAACTTCAGTGCACTCTGACGGAATTCAGCGCAGCAGCGCCACCTTGTGGACATCGGGGGAACTTCCTTAGTGAAGCGCCGGAAGACCCAAATCCTCCACAGAGCACGCGCCGCTGGATCGCAAATGGATCGCAGAATTTATAGAAGAAGGAAACTTTCCTATATTAAAGTCATTAGGGAACAGGAGGTGAAAAGAGACTTTCAGTTCGCCTACCGTTCTTAGTTTTAGTTACCATAGCCTAAAATGGAGAGGTAAACTAAAACTACCAATGCAGCCTTAGTCAGCTAGTTATTGTTGCTTATTTAACGTGTGTCTTTTAGCATCCGATTAAAGGGTGCGTTTTTTCCCCCAGTATGGAATGGCGCTGGCTTCCTCGTATTGGCGTGATAAAAAACTTCATATATTTATATAAAACAATCGTATTGAATAAAAAAGATTTAAAAATATATTGTTGCATATTACACCCTGCTGATAACGTATTTCCATAAACTCTACAGTGATAAGTTCCTTATGGTTCTATGCTGGGTAAATAAAAGCAGTCATCACAGTCATCATGGAGGTATGAATACTGATTGTTGTATTCTTCATGAAATTACAGGACAATTAAGAAATAGTATGTATTGAAATGTAATTTAATCCTGAAAAGTATCCTGCCTTTTTTCCACTTATGCATAAGTTTCTGTTTCCCACTCATTGGAAATCTACAACTTGGCACAGATTTTCTGATGGACCCAGAGTTGCACCAGCCTTGATGCGAGTTAAGCCTCTTGCCTCAGGCTGCACCCCCTGCAGGAAGAGGGGCGGCAGGATCATGGGTGCAGTTACCTGCTACAAAGCTCTCTCTTCACACCTGATGTCAGTCAGCATGGATATGAGATGTAGCATGGAGAACCCACTTATTAAAAAAATAACCTAATACATTACTACTGGATGGGGAAGAGGGGGCGCCATTCTGTAGCTCGCCTCAGGCAGCAGAGAATTTAGGATCAACCTTGGAAGGACCATCTTTTATTTTAATGGGCAGTGAGACCAATTTCTTTTAAAATAGAGCCAGTCCTAGGCAGAATGATTTTGAAAGATCACTAATAGACCACACTTTATGAGTATCCGTGAAAAACTGTGGCCAGACATAGGCAAATTGCCTGTGAAAAATCTACCATAACAGGCGGTTTTTGTGGCTGGTTTTGACCACCTTCGTATGCAATTAGCCTTATGTCTCATATTATGAGCCACAACTTATTCTGGCTTTAAAAACCTAAACATGTAAATTCAGGATAATTTTGCCTAAAACAAGTAGAAATCATAGCTCAAATTTTTGCCAGTCCCATAGATATTATGTTCTAGCACATGGAGGGAAAAGATAAGCCTGATTTATTACGAAACATTGGCCTTTTAATAAATTAGAAGCATCTTGCTCCAGTACACAGGGGATCAAGGCTTGAGTATGAAACGTCAGACATGATAAATTTTTCCCCTCTTTTTACTTTTTTACTTTGCTTAATTTAAGCCAAAATTAATGATTCTGCATAGTTGTAATAAAAGTTTATAGCAAAGTGAAATAAATGAACAGATGCTAATATTTTCTCACTGCAATGCCAAAGCAAGACTGGGGTCCTCTTCTCCACGTATGTCTTCTTCTGGTCTTCTGGTTCCCGGTAGTGCGTACATATGCATGTCTATGCACCCTGCCCATGTGCACAACAGTGACTTCATAGTGTGTGTGTGGGCATCTGGAGGTGAGCGCCGGAGCGTAAGTATTACGTTTATTTTTTATATATTCGCACATAAGCTTTTCAACAAAATTTGGGCTTATACCTGAGTACATACGAGGGCGGTTCAATAAGTTCCCTGTGTTTGACGACAGAGGGCGTTCCTGAGGGAAGTTGGTGTTATCATCGTGTGCTCCCATCTATCAAACGACGGCAAAACAAATTGGAGACTGATTGATTGGTTAGTTTGGATTTGGCAGCCATTTTGAGTAAGACGTGTTTTGTGATTTTCGCTAAGATGGAAAAAGAGCAGTATTGTTCTGGAATTCGCTTTTTGTTTTTGGATGGGAAAAAATGCGAGGAGATAAAAGCAATGTTGGATGCTGTTTATGGGGACACTTCGCCATCTATGACCACAGTTAGATATTGGTTCAACTAATTTAAACATGGGTAAACCACCGTTTTTGATGAGGAGCGACCAGGATGCCCGGCAGATGTGGTTACCGAGGAAATCATTCTAAAAGTCCACAACATGATACTCGCTGATCGACGAATGAAAGTGCACGAAGTAGCAGAGGCCGTAGTTGTGTCGACCAGAACGGCAATTGATATTTTACATGATAGGTTGAAATGAAAAGCCTTGTCGGCCCGATGGGTGCCGTGATTGCTCACGGTGGACAACAAGCAGATGCGGCTGTTAACCAAAGAAGACGGTCCCATTGGAAGGTAATGGCGACGATTTTTGGGATACAAACGGCATCATCCTCATGGATTTTTTAAAAAAGAAAGAACGTTCACTGGATAATACTACAGTGAGTTTTTGGACCGCTTCGGCAAAAATTTGAAGGAGACATGGCCGCGTTTGGCAAAAAAGAAGTTGCTGTTTCACCACGATAATGCACCAGCACATTCATCCGGAGTTGTCGCTGCAAAACTGCATGAATTGAATTATGAATTGCTTCTGCACCCCCCATATTCACCCGATTTTTCTTGTTCCCTAACATGAAGAAAGGGCTCGCAGGAAAATTTTTCTCAAACGAGGAAGTTATCACCGAGACAGAGGCGTATTTTGGAGAGTTCGACGAATCCTATTTTTTGGAGGGGTTTAAAAATGGCAGGAAAGTTAGGAGAAGTGTATCTTTCTAAAAGGGAACTATGTTGAAAAATAAAAATTTAAAAAAAAAAAAGGTGTCTTCGTTTCTAACACGGTATGTACCTAGTTGAAAACCCTTTGATGGCAATGACTGTGTGACGTCTTTAACTCATGAACATGGGCTGGCCTTTAAGATGTAGTTTTTGTTACCCATGCTTTTTGGATGTTTTTTTTGATTTCTTTCATGGCGCCTTCTCTTTATGGTAGATAGAGGTATGATACATCGTCTTCATCTGGAGAGTGTTGGTCACTTGGTCGGCTGTTGTGAAGGGGTTTCTCTTCATCATGGAAATTATTCTGCATTCATCCCCATTGTAGTCTTTCGTGGACGTCATGGTCTTTTTGCCTTGATGACTTCACCAGTGCTTCTTTTCTTTCTCAGGATGTACCAAACTATAGATTTTGTCACTGTTGTACAAAATTTTGTGATGGTTTTTTTCAGATTTTTCCAGCTTAAGGATGGCTTGTTTCACCTCTATGGAGAGCTCCATTGTGCACATGTTTTCTTTACATCAAAATTTTCATATTGCAAGCATCACAACTCAAATCAACTTCAGGCCTTTTAAATGCTTAATTGAGAATGACATAATGATGGTATTGTCCACACCTGTCCATAAAACAGCATTGAAGTCAATTTTGTTTAAAGGGAACCAAAATTAAGGAATTGAAATGCCTAAACTGTTCAAATAAGATAATTGTTTTATTTATGGACCTAACTGTATATACCGTATATACTCGAGTATAAGACGACCCGAGTACAAGCCGAGACCCCTAATTTTACCACCAAAAACTGGGAAAAACTATTGACTCGAGTATAAGCCGAGGGTGGGAAATGCATTGGTCACAGACCCCCTCAGTATAGATATTATGTCTAGCACATGGAGGGAAAAGATAAGCTGAGTTATTACGAAACAGAAGCATCTTGCTCCAGTACACAGGGGATCAAGCTTGAGTATGAAACGTCAGACTGATAAATTTTCCCCTCTTTATACTTTTTACTTTGCTTAATTTAAGCCAAAATTAATGATTCTGCATAGTTGTAATAAAAGTTTATAGCAAAGTGAAATAAATGAAACAGATCTTAATATTTCTCACTGCAATGCCAAAGCAAGGACTGGGGTCTCTTTCCACGTATGTTTCTTCTGGTCTTCTGGTTCCGGTAGTGCGTTAACATATGATGTCTATGCACCCTGCCCATGTGCACAACAGTGACTTCAATAGTGGGTGGTGGGCATCTGGAGGTGAGCGCCGGAGCGTAAGTATACGTTTTTTTATAATTCGCACATAAGCTTTTCCAACAAATTTGGGCTTATACCTGAGTACATACGAGGGGCGGTTCAATAAGTTCCCTGTGTTTGACGACAGAGGGCGTTCCTGAGGGAAGTGGTGTTATCATCGTGTGCTCCCATCTATCAAACGACGGCAAAAACAAATTGGAGACGATTGATTGGTTAGTTTGGATTGGCAGCCATTTTGAGTAAGACGTGTTTTTGATTTTCGCTAAGATGGAAAAAGAGCAGTAGTGTTCTGGAATTCGCTTTTGTTTTGGATGGGAAAAAATGCGAGGAGATAAAAGCAATGTTGGATGCTGTTTATGGGGACACTTCGCCCATCTATGACCCCAGTAGTTAGATATTGGTTTCAAACTAATTTAAACATGGGTAAACCACCGTTTTGATGAGGAGCGACCCAGGACTGCCGGCAGATGTGGTTACGAGGAAATCATTCTAAAAGTCCACAACATGATACTCGCTGATCGACGAATGAAAGTGCACGAAGTAAGCAGAGGCCGTGTTGTGTCGACCCGAACGGCAATTGATATTTTACAATGATAAGTTGGAAATGAAAAGCTTGTCAGCCCGATGGGTGCGTGATTGCTCACGGTGGACAACAAGCAAGATGCGGCGTAACCAAAGAAGACGGTCCCATGGAAGGTAATGGCGACGATTTTTGGGATACAAACGGATCATCCTCATGGATTTTTAAAAAAGAAAGAACGTTCACTGGATAATATACAGTGAGTTTTTGGACCGCTTCGGCAAAAAATTTGAAGGAGACATGGCCGCGTTTGGCAAAAAAGAATGCTGTTTAACAACGATAATGCACCAGCACATTCATCCGGAGTTGTCGCCGCAAAACTGCATGATGAATTATGAATTGCTTCTGCACCCCCCATATTCACCCGATTTTTCTTGTCCAAACATGAAGAAGGGCTCGCAGGAAAATTTTTCTCAAAACGAGGAAGTTATCACCGGACATAGGCGTATTTTGGAGAGTTCGACGAATCCTATTTTGTGGAGGGGTTAAAAAATGGCAGGAAAGTTAGGAGAAGTTTATCTTTCTAAAAGGGAACTATGTTGAAAAATAAATTTTTTTTTTTTTTAAAAATGCGTTGTCTTCTTTAACAAGGGTATGTACCTAGTTGAAAACCCTTTGATGGCAATGACTGTGTGATGTCTTTAACTCATGAAATGGGCGGCCTTTAAGATGTAGTTTTTGTTACCCAGCTTTTTGGATGTTTTTTTCTGATTTACTTTCATGGCGCCTTCTCTTTTGGTAGATAGAGGTTATTGATACATCGTCTTCATCATGGAGAGTGTTGGTCACTTGGTCGGCTGTGTGAAGGGGTTTCTCTTCATCATGGAAATTATTCTGCATTCATCACATTGTAGTCTTTCGTGGGCGTCATGGTTTGTGCCTTGATGACTTCACCAGTGCTTCTTTTCTTTCTCAGGATGTACCAAATATAGATTTTGTCATGTTGTCAAAATTTTGTGATGGTTTTTTTCAGATTTTTCCAGCTTAAGGATGGTTGTTTCACCTTATGGAGAGCTCCATGTGCACATGTTTTCTTACATCAAAATCTTCATATTGCAAGCATCACAACTCAAATCAACTTCAGGCCTTTTAAACGCTAATTGAGAATGACATAATGATGGTATTGTCCACACCTGTCCATAAAACAGCATTGAAGTCCATTTTGTTTAAAGGGACAAATTAAGGAATTGAAATGCCTAAAACTGTTCCAAATAAGATGATAATTGTTTTATTTATGGACCTAACTGTAATCCGTATATACTCGAGTATAAGCCCGACCGAGTATAAGCCGAGCCCTAATTGTCCAACAAAAAACTGGGAAAAAACGATTGACTCGAAGTATAAGCCGAGGGTGGGAAATGCATTGGTCACAGACCCATCACAGTATAGCCACCAGCCCCCTATAGTATACAGCCAGGGCCCAGCATGCCCCAGTAGTACACAGCTTTGCCCCCAGTAGTATAAGCCAGCTCACCCAGTAGTATACAGCCATGCCCAGTAGTATACAGCTGGCCCTCAAGTTGATAAAGCATTGTCCCCAGGAACCGCGTGTCTGTATACAGCTTGTCCCCAGTAGTATACACTGCCCCAGTGGATACAGTTGTCCAGTTGTTACAGCCTTTGTCCCAGTGAAGCGTCAGTGATATACAGCTTGTCCCCAGTAGTTATACCAGCGTCGTGATCAGCTGTCCCAGTGGTATACACGCCCATATTGCCCCCCAGTGTTTACAGCCTGCCTCCATGGTTATACAGCGTGGGCCCCAAGTGGTATTACAGACAGCCTGCCTCCAGTGGTATACAGCCTGCCTCCAGTGGTATACAGCGTGGCCCCAGTGGTATACAGCCTGCCCCCAGTGGTATACAGCCTGCCCCCAGTGGTATACAGCGTGGCCCCAGTGGTATACAGCCTGCCCCCATTGCCCTTTTTGTTGGCCCCCCCCCCCTGTGTGTGAGCCGTGCATCACTATGAAGGCCAGCAGGGGCGCTTGTGTAATGTGCTATTATCTGCATCTCTACAAAATGGCCGCAGGGCATGTGTATTGGCTATTATCTGAAGCACTATGGGGGTCGTACTTTATTATTTATTCCGTGTTTTCTGTCTCTATTGCGACATTTTTTTGGCGCATTGGAATGTTTGCGCACTTTTGGGGACATTTGAAATGTCCGCCGGACATTTGCTTTTTGTTAGTCAGACAAATTTATATTGTATTCTAGATTGCTTAAATGACATATTTTTGGCACAAAAACCTCCAGACTAAAGCATAATTAAGGAAACTTGGGAAAATGACTAGAAACAAGCAGCGATAAGATAAAGACCCATGTGAATGGCTTTGTGTTTATGCTTGCATTACTACGATGCCAGCAGGGGGTTGTGTATTATGCTATTATCTGACTCAATACGATTGCCCAGCAGGGGGCTTGTGTATTATGTATTATGCATCAATACGATATGGCCAGCAGGGGGCTTGTGTATTTAGCTATTATCGCATCATACGAATTGGCCAGCAGGGGGCTTGTATATGCTATTATTGCATCACACAAATGGACAGCAGGGGGATGTTATTATGCTTACTGCATCACTATGAATGCCCAGCAGGGGGCTTGTGTATTATTTATTATCTGATGACTACGAATGGCCAGGGGGCTGTGTGTATTATTTTTATTATGCATGACTACGAAGGCCAGCAGGGGGCTTGTGTATTGTGCTATTATCTGCAACACTACTAATTGCCAGCACTGGGCTGTATATTTATTTATGGCCAGCAGAGGGTTGTGTATTGTGTATTGGCCAGCAGGGGGCATCGGCCCACATTTATTAAAGTGTTTTGACCAGTTTTTGTCTGACTTGCATGAAAAGAACATGGTAGCTGGCTTACACAGTAGTTATAAAGTGTCTGCGCCAGTTTTGCTGCGGCTGCTCTGTGTCCGACAAGAAGAAATATGTGCACTAACGGGCGTTTGGTCGTTAGTTGTGTACCGTGCACCACAGTTCTGCAGCACGAATAAAGTGCACCAAAAAAGTTGTTGCACTCTAATGGAGCATTACAGAGCATCACCGTTTTTGATAAATCTGGGCCATTGTGCTTTTATCTGCATCACTATGAATGGCAAACAGAGGCCCATTCTTCTCGGGCGAACCTGCACATATTAATTACCATCACTATCAAGTATAATTGTAATACTATATAAAAAAGTTATGGAATTAAAAAAAAAATGGAAAACACAAAACGAAAAGGGTTGTATCATCATGAGTTAACGTTCTATTGTCCGGGTTTTTATTAACTCCCTTTATCTATAAACCTAAAAAATATGGTTATATTTTTCACAGTTTTCCATTCTGGTGGTCGGATTCCTGATTCAGCTGATTCTTATACTAAGATAATTTGGCGAAGTTCTAGTGTAATAAGTATCTGTAATAACTTTTCCAAAATGTATATGGCATCTTTCTACTATTACAGGTAAGTTATTTTTCTTGGTGGACGTTGCTTCCCTTTACCAGTTGGGCTGTGAAAGTACACTACAGCTCTTCCATAATTCATCAGGGAGATTGGTTTTCAGGTTTTAGCTTAAGGGTAACCATAGCACAGAGGAATCCATTATTAATGGCAGCTTCAGAGTAAGCTACACCTTTCCATACCAGACGTTATTTCCCTATGGGTGCTGCGGTCATCGCCAGGAGGATTCCCTATTGTTGCAGGGGGAACAGTTCGGCAAGTGAGGTGTCTCTCTAGGGCCTGGACAATGTAAGCGATTTAGTATTTTATCCATGGATGGAGATATATTAACCATGGAGATAAAGCCGGAGGGAGACAGGCAACAAAGAAAAGTCAGGTTTAGGATCGCCTCCTCCTACAGTGGACGGGTGCTGAAAGAAGTCTACACTGATGGAGACTCAGTGGATTCTGAATGTGCCAGCAGCTCGGAGACGGACCAGAACAGCCTACCAAGCGAAACAGATGGCCACCACAACGGCTTTTTAGGGTCAGAGTACGACGAAAGTGAAAATGAACCCGATGACTTGCTGGTCTTAGCAAGAGCGACGAAAGATAGAGGATTTGGGACCAGGCGGGTGAATATTCTCAGTAAGAACGGCACGGTGCGGGGAGTCAAGCATAAAGTCAGTGCAGGCCAAGCTTTGTTTGACAATTTGGCAAAAGTTTTTCAGGTATGTAAAAAAAAAAATCTACATATTTATTATTGGTATTCACTGGTTAAGGCTTTGTTCACATCTGTACTGTGGCATCCGAGTACAATACACTCTATGGTCACTAATGGTGCTCTGTGACTCATAACAGGGTGTAATTTCTATGCCTAGGTGTTTGTAGTAGTATATTGTAATATAGGTAGTTTGGGTGGTAGCCAAGTCTTCTAGGGGGCCAATGGCCACCCAAACCATCCACCAAATTTTATAGTGAGAAGAACCTTCACCCATGAATTCCTTGTACATCTGTTCCTGGTCTCAATACACATGTACATAAGGACTTTTGAAGGTCCTGAACCTGCAGATTGAAAGCAGCAGAAGGGACACATCCACCCCTCATCCTCATAGACTGTAAGCTCTTGTGTCACCCCCTCATCCTCATAGACTGTAAGCTCTTGTGTCATCCCTCATCCTCATAGACTGTAAGCTCCTGCGTCACCCCCTCATCCTCATAGACTGTAAGCTATTGTGTCACCCCTCATCATCATAGACTGTAATCTCTTGTGTCACCCCCTCATCTTCATAGACTGTAAGCTCTTGTGTCACCCCCTCATCCTCATAGACAGTAAGCTCTTGTGTCACCCCTCATCTCTTAAAACTGTAAGCTCTTGTGTCACCCCCTAACCTAGACTGTGAGGCTCTCGTGTACACCCCTCATCCTCATTAGACTGTAAGCCCTGTGTCACTCCCTCATCCTATAGACTGTAGAGCTCTTGTGTCACCCACCTCATCCTCACAGACAGTAAGCTTTATGTTACCCCCTCATCATCATAGACTGTAAAGCTCTTGTGTCACCCTCATCCCCAGTAGACTGGAAGCTTTGTGTCACCTCCTCATCCTCATAGAGTTTAAGCTCTTGTGTCACCCCTCATCTCATAGACTGGAGAGCTCTTGTGTCACCCCCTCATCCTCATAGACTGTCTGTAAGCTCTGTGTGTCACCCCTATCCTCATAGTCTGTAAGTCTAAGTCCCCCCCTCATCCTCTTAGACTGTAAGCTCTGTGTCACCCCCTCATCCTCATAGACTGTAAGGCTTTGTGTCACCCCCTCATCCTCATAGACTGTAAGCTCTTGTGTCACCCCCTCATCCTCATAGACTGTAAGCTCTGTGTCTCCCCCTCATCCTCATAGACTGTAAGTCTCTTGTGTCCCCCCTATCCATCCTAGACAGTAAGCCTCTTGTAGTCACCCCCTCATCTATAAACTGTAAGCTCTTGTGTCACCCCTCATCCTCAAGAGATTGAGCTTCTGTGTCACCCCCTTATCCTCATAGAATGTAGCTCCTGTGTCACTCCCTCATCCTCATGACTGTAAGCTCTTGTGTACACACCCTCAAACCCATAGATGTAAGCTCTTGTGTCACCTCCTCATCCTCAGAGATGTAAGCTCTTGTGTCACCCCCTCATCCCATAGACGTGAGCTCTTGTGTCACCCCCTCATCCTCATAGACTGTAAGCTCTTGTGTCACCCCCTCATACCTCATAGTCTGTAAGCTCTAGTACCCCCCTATCTCTAGACTGTAGCTCTTGTGTCACCCCCCTCATCCTCAATAGACTGCAACTCTTGTGTCACCCCCCTCATCCTCATAGACTGTAAGCTCTTGTGGCACCCCCTCATCCTCATAGAATGTAAGCTCTTGTGTCCCCACTCATCCTCATGATGTAAGCTCTGTGTCACCACCCCCCCTCATCCTCATAGACTGTAAGCTCGTTGTGTCATCCCCTTCCTCCATAGACTGTAAGCTCTTGTGTCGCCCTCATCCTCATAGACTGTTAGCTCTTGTGTCACTCCCTCATCCTCATAGACTGTAAGCTCGTGTGTCGCCCCCCTATCCTCATAGACTGTAAGCTCTTGTGTCACTCCCTCATCCTCATAGACTGAAGCTCTTGTGTCACCTCCTCATCCTCATAGACTGTAAGCTCTTGTGTCAACTCCTCATCTCATAGACTGTAAGCTCTTAAGTCCCCCCTCATCCTCATAGACTGTAAGCTCTGTGTCACCCTCATCCTCATAGACTGTAAGTCTTGTGTCACCCCCTCATCCTCATAGATGTAAGCTCTGTGTCAACCCCCTCATCCCATAGACTGTAAGCTCTTGTGTCACCCCCCTCATCCTCATAGACTGTAAGCTCTTGTGTCACCTCTCCTCCCATGACTGTAACCCGCTTATTAAGTCCCCCCTCATCCTATAGACTGTAAGCTTTGTGTCACCCCCTCACCCTCATAGACTGTAAGCTCTTGTGTCACCCAATCATTCCTCATAGACTGTAAGCTTTGTTTCACCCACCCTCCCTCCCTCATAGACTGTAGCTCTTGTGTCACCCCCTCATCCATTAGACTGTAAGCTCTTGTGTCACCCCCCTCATCCTATAGGACTGTAAGCTCTTGTGTCACCTCCTAATCCTCATAGACTGTAAGCTCTTAAGTCCCCCCCTCATCTCATAGACTGAAGCTCTCGTGTCACCCATCATCCTCATAGACTGTAAGCTTTGTGTCCAATTTCTCTCATCTCATAGACTTAAGCTCTTGGTCACCCCCATCCTATGACTGTAAGCTTGTGTACCTCCCTAATCTCATAGACGTAAGCTTAGTCCCCCCTCCTCATAGATATAATTCTTGTGTCACCCCTCATCCTCGTAGACTGTAAGCTCTTAAGTCCCCCCTCATCATCATAGACTGTAAGCTCTGTTGTCACCCACCTCCTCATTAGACTGTAAGCTCTTGTGTCACCCCTCATCCTCAAAGACTGTAAGCTTATTATCTACATACATTATTTTTAATGGCACTTTTTATATTATTTATGAGCCTACTTCAAGTTGACTGGCTGAAACCTTACAAAAGGTTTCATAATCGGGCTCAACAACGGATAAAGGAAGGAAGAGGATTCCCATTTCCTATTTTTGCATGTATCCACCATTTGCTTATGTGGCTCCTTCTCTTACAATGTTTCTGAAATTCATCCTACCCGAAATAATGGTTTTTTCACATTCCTCGCTATAACCATATGCTATATCTTAGTATGTACAAATTCCAGCACTCTGCAGTATTGACGTTGCCTAGTAATATTTCAATGTTTATGTGTTAGAATATGATAGGATTCCTGTGCAGGGTGATCATAAGCTCCAGCACGCTAAACTAGAATATAATACATAATTATATATTCTGTATACCTGCAACGATGGGTGAAGCCTAAGGTGATAGGAATGTATCCGTTTCACTATAACATATGTCACCTGTCAGTGTAATATTCATGAAAGTAAACTCACATTTCATTTGACAAATGTCATATACTTAAAATGCAACTCAATTTACCTTGAGGGAGGTGTAGGTATATTTAATAGTGGCAGGGTCCGCACCAGCACTGGGTATACAGAGCTTCTGGGGCCCCCACATAAGGCTGTACATAAGGAATCCATGGGGTGAGCGTGGGCTGGATCAAATGAATCATAGGGTGTGAGGGGGGGCTTTGTATAAAGTAATCATTAGGCACTGTTTGGGGTAATAAACTAGAGAATATTTAGGCAACCGGAGTTTGTTTTAGTTTCTAAATTTGTATGCCGCCCAGCTGGAGTCGACCTGTCTAGTGGAGCAATGGATGCTTGATTGGATGGCCTAAGGCTCAATTCACACCTGCATTCCGTAGGTTCCGTTCCCCTTCCGTTAGGACCAAAAAATGGTTAAAAATAGCACAGCAGACAGAAGGGCCCAAACGCTTTTTTACATTGTTTATACCGAATTTTACAGATTTCTTAGTTTTCCCTGAATTGCCACGCGATCGAATTGTGGCGCATCGGCGCCAGCGTGCACGCGACGGAAGTTCGGGGCGTGGCCGTCGGAAAAACCCGTCGGTTCGGAGAAACTGCCCTATTTTTTTAAACAATGGTCGCGGAAACACACTTACCTGCACCGGCTAGCTTGGGGAACTTCAGTGCACTCTGACGGAATATCAGCGCAGCAGCGCACATTGTGGACATCGGGGGAACTCCTTGTGAGCGCCGGAAGACCCAAATCCCACAGAGCACGCGCCGATGCGATCGCAATGGATCGCAGAATTATAGAGAAGGAACTTTCCTATATTAAAGTAATTAGGAACAGGAGGGGAAAGAGACGTTCAGTCGCTACCGTTCTGAGTTTTAGTTACCATAGCCTAAATGAGAGAGGTAAACATAAAACTACCAATGCAGCCTTAGTCGATAGTTATGTTGCTTATTTAACGTGGTCTTTTAGCATCCGATTAAAGGGTGGTTTTTTCCCCCAGTATGGAAGGCGCTGGTTCCTCGATTGGCTGATTAAAAACTTCATATATTTATATAAAACAATCGTATGAATAAAAAAGATTTAAAAATATATGTTGCATATACCACCTGCCTGATAACATATTTCCATAAAATCTACAGTGATAAGTTCCTTATGGTTCTATGCTGGGTAAATAAAAGCAGTCATCACAGTCATCATGGAGGTATGAATACTGATTGTTGTATTCTTCATGAAATTACAGGACAATTAAGAAAATAGTATGTATTGAAATGTAATTATCCGAAAAGTATCCATGCCTTTGCCACTATGCATAAGTTTCTGTTTCCCCCTCATGGAAATCTACAAACTTGGCACAGATTTTCTGATGGACCCAGAGTGCACAGCCTTGATGCGAGTTAAGCCTCTTGCCTCGGCTGCACCCCCTGCGGAAGGGGGCGGCAGGGGATCATGGGTGCAGTTACCTGCTACAAAGCTCTCTCTTCAACCTGATGTCAGTCAGCATGGATATGAGATGGTAGCATGGGGAACCCACTATTAAAAAAATAACCTAATACATTACTACTGGATGGAGAAGAGGGGGGCGCCATTCTGTAGCTCGCCTCAGGCAGCAGAGAATTTAGGATCAACCTTGGAAGGACCATCTTTATTTTAATGGGCAGTGAGACCAATTTCTTTAAAATAGAGCCAGTCACTAGCAGAATGATTTTGAAAGATCACTAATAGACCACACTTTATGAGTGTATCGGAAAAACTGTGGCCAGACTAGGCAAATTGCCTGTGAAAAATCTACCATAACAGGCGGTTTTCGTGGTGGTTTGACCACCTGCGTATGCAATTGCCTTATGTCTCATATTATGAGCCACAACTTATTCTGGCTTTAAATACCTAAACATGTAAATTCAGGATAATTTTTGCCTAAAACAAGTAGAAAATCTTAGCTCAAATTGTGCCATCCCATAGATATTATGTCTAGCACCATGGAGGGAAAGATAAGCGATATTACGAAAACAGAACGCACTTGATCCAGTACACAGGGGATTCAGGCTTGAGTATGAAACGTCAGACTGTAAATTTTCCCCTCTTTTTATTTTTACTTTGCTTAATTTAGCCAAAATTAAGGATTGCCTGCATAGTTGTAATAAAGTTTTAGCAAAGTGAAAATAAAATGACAGATCTTAATATTTCTCACTGCAATGCCAAAGCAAGGCTGGGGGTCTCTTTCCACGTATGTTTCTTATGGTCGTTCTGGTCCCGGTAGTGCGTTACATATGATGTCTATGCACCCTGCCCATGTGCACAACAGTTGACTTAATATGTGGGTGGTGGGCATCTGGAGGTGAGCGCCGGAGCGTAAGTATGGACGATTTTTTTATAATTCTTAGCCATAAGCTGTTTCCAACCAAAATTTGGGCTTATACCTGAGTACATACGAGGGCGGTTAATAAGTTCCCTGTGTTTGAGGGGCGAAGAGGCGCGTTCGAGGGAAGTGGTGTTATCATCGTGTGCTCCCATCTATCAAACGACGGCAAAAACAAATGGGCGACGTGATTGATTGGTTAGGTTGGAATTGGGCAGCCATTTTGAGTAGACGTGTTTTTGATTTTCGCTTAGATGGAAAAGAAGAATGTGTTCTGAGAATTCGCTTTTGTTTTGGATGGGAAAAAATGCGAAGGAGATAAAGCAATGTTGGATGCTGTTTATGGGGACACTTCTGCCATCTATGACCCCAAGTTAGATATTGGTTCAAACTAATTTAAACATGGGTAAACCACCGTTTTGATGAGGAGCGACCAGGCCCGGCAGATGTGGTTACGATGGAAATCATTCTAAAAGTCCACAAATGATACTCGTGATCGACGAATATGGAAAGTGACGGAAGTAAGCAGAGGGCCGTGTTGTGTCGACCGAACGGCAATGATATTTTACAATGATAAGTGCAAATGAAAAGCTTGTCAGCCCGATGGGTGCAGTGATTGCTCACGGTGGACCAACAAGCAAGATGGGCTGTTTACCCAAAGAAGACGGTCCCATTTGAAGGTAATGGCGACGATTTTTGGGATACAAACGGCATCATCTCATGGTATTTTTAAAAAAGAAAGAACGTTCACTGATAATACTACAGTGAGTTTTTGGACCGCTTCGGCAAAAAATTTGAAGGAGACATGGCCGCGTTGGCAAAAAAGAAGTGCTGTTTAACAACGATAATGCACCAGCACATCATCCGGAGTTGTCGCCGCAAAAAACTGCATGCTTGAATATGAATTGCTTCTGCACCCCCCATATTCACCCGATTTCTTGTCACAAACATGAGAAGGGCTCGCAGGAAAATTTTCTAAAACGAGGAAGTTATCACCGGACATAGGGTATTTGGAGAGTTCGACGAATCTATTTTGTGGAGGGCCGTTATAAAAAATGGCAGGAGGAAGTTAGGAGAAGTTTATCTTTCTAAAAGGGAACTATGGTGAAAATAAATATTTTTTTTTTTTTAAAAATGTGTCTTCTTTAACAAGGGGTACTGGACCTAGTTGAAAAACCCTGATGGCAATGACATGTGTGATGTCTTTAACTCATGAACATGGGCGGCCTTTAAGATGTAGTTTTTGTTACCCAGCTTTTGGATGTTTTTTTCGTGATTTACTTTATGGCGCTTCTTTATTGCGTAGATAGAGGTATTGATACATCGTCTCATCAGGAGAGTGTTGGTCACTTGTCGGCTGTGTGAAGGGGGTTTCTCTTCATCATGGAAATTATTCTGCAATTACATCCACATTGTAGTCTTCGTGGGACGTCTATGGTTTGGCCTTGATGACTTCACCAGTGCTTCTTTTCTTTCTCAGGATGATACCAAATATAGTTTTGTCAAGTTGTACAAAATTTGTGATGGTTTTTTTCAGGGATTTTTCCACTTAAGGATGGTTGTTTCACCTATATGGAGCGCTCCATGGGCACATGTTTTCGTTACATCAAAATCTTATATTGCAAGCACACAACTCAAATCAACTTCAGCCTTTTAAAACGCTTTAATTGGGAATGACATAATGATGTATTGTTCCACACTGTCCCATAAAACAGCTTGAAAGTACATTTGTGTTTAAAGGGACAAATTAAGGAAGTTGAAATGCCTAAAACTGTTCAGCAAATAGAGATAATTGTTTATTTATGCGACCTAACTGTATATCCGTATATACTCGAGTATAAGCCCTCGACCGAGTATAAGCCGAGACCCTAATTTCCACCACAAAAACTGGGAAAAACGATTGACTCGAAGTATAAGCCGAGGGTGGGAAATGCATTGGTCCAGAACCCTCCAGTTATAGCCCCCCAGCCCCCTATAGTAAGCAGCCAGCAGGCCCAGTCAGCTGCCCCAGTAGTACGAGCCGCCCCCAGTAGTATACAGCCATGACCCAGTAGTATAACAGTCCTGCCCCCAGTGAGTATAGCAGTACTCAGCGTGATTGTCCCCTTAGTACCTGTTCCAGTGTATACAGCTTTGTACCCAGAGTATACAGCTTGGTCCCCAGTGGTTACAAGTTGTCCAAGTCTAGTATACAGCTTGTCCCATACGTCAGTGATATACCAGCTTGTCCCCAGTAGTATTTACAGCTGGTCACCAGTGGTATACAGCTGCCCCCCGTGGTTATTAAGCCTGCCTCCAGTGTATACCAGCCTGCCTCATGGCTTACAGCGTGGGCCCCAAGTGGTATACAGGCCGCCCCAGTGGTATACAGCTTGGTCCCCAAGCATTATACGCAAGCCCCCAGTAGTATAACAGCCTGCCCCCAGGGGTATTACAGCCTGTCCCCAGCATATATACAGCACAGCCCAGGGTATACAGCATGCCCCCAGTGTTCCTTTTATACAGGCCTGCCCCAGTGAGATACAGCCTGCCCCCAGTGGTTACAGCCTGCCCCAGTGGATACAGCCTGCTCCAGTGGTATACAGCCTGCCCCGAGAGTGTCTGTATACCAGCGTGCCCCAGTGGTTACAGCTGCCCCCAGTGGTATACAGCCTGCCACCCAGTGGTATAAGACTGTCCCCAGCCATTAAAATAAAATAAACTTATATACTCACCCTCGATGTGCAGCGCTGCGCCCATGTCGCCGCGCGCTTGTTTACAGGATTCGGACGCCCGCTTCTTTCTCTGCTGGGCGCCGCAATGTCGGTCCTCGGGGCGGCGCTAGTGTGACCGTCACTAGGCAACCGCCCGGAGAGGAGAGACATGGCGGCGCCCGCCAAACGGAAGAAGGGGAGGGCGCCGAGCTGAAGACAGCGGCGCCGACATCGGGGAGCAGCGCTGCCACTCGAGCCACCGGAGGGTGAGTATATGAAGTTATTTTTGTTTAAGTATTTTTTTACGTATATTAAAGTATATTGACTCGTGTATAAGCCGAGGGGACGTTTTTCAGCACATTTTTTGTGCCTGAAAAAACTCGGTTATCACGTAGGTATATACGGTACATTAAGTTCCTATATTAAAATAAGATGATTTTAGCTGTTTTTTAATCATGCATTCACAAATCATCTTTTCTTGAACGGAGCTTCTTTTACATACACAGTTTTGGAAGTGGGAGGTTCCCTTGTATTGGTCACATGTTATCTTCTATCTGTTGTATGTTACATGCATGAGCATGCTGTGCTCCGCCTCCCTTCTCCATTTACACTGGATAGCGACTATGCTAATAGATAATGCTTCAAGTTTTGTCTTTTATCTATTGACACTGCTATACTTGGAAGAGGAAAGATGGGGCAGCGAGTGTTACAGAGGGAAATGGAGGGTAACGGCAGGAAGGAAACCGCAGGGTCTTCTGAGCGTTTCTGTGAGATGGGAAAGGGTGGGGGAGTGGTAGAAGGTAGGAAGCTGTATGACGTGCTGTATCAGTTAGAGCTGTCTGTTGTGAGATGAGAAGGAGGAGGCATGCATAAAGGAGGAGAGCTGCAGGACCATCTATAGAGCTTGTAGCTCCTGCATGAGGGAAGGAAATGAGGTGAAAATAAAAAGTTGGCAAAGGACTGACTGTTTTAAAGTACATCTACCACCAGGTTGAAGGATTGTAAACCAAGCACAGTGACATACTGGTGTGTGCCCCCTCTGCCAGGTTCTGCTCTTCTTGTAGCTTCTTATGCATGGATCTCCATGCCCAATATCTACTACTATCTACGGCCTTGTATGGTCAAAACTGCTGGGAAACTCTTTTTAACCACACAATAATCCATTAGTAAAAAATGGAATTCTAGAAAGGACATTTCATTCCCTACCAGAGGAGACTGCTTAATGGGTTAAAATTTGGACCCTTTAACAATGTCTTGCACATGCTGCATAAAGAATTTTGTAGCACAAAGTGGGTTTTGCTGAATATATTGAACATGGTAGCTCAGCCCATTTCTTTCTTTTAAAGTATATTGACAAGGTAGATGTTTATTATTATAATTATTGTGATTATTATTATTCAGCAGTTTGACCAATGAGACAAATTACATGGGGTTTTACAAATGATCTAATATATTAAGAAGCGGTGTATGTGTGTATGTATATGTGTATGTATGTCGGCTAAAGGAATCTGAACGTACGTTACAATCACCAGTTTGAACAGTTGTTGGCTGGACTAGGGAACGTCATAGACCTCAAATGAGCCAAAATTTTCACCCCGCGCTTTCCAAAATCCATTTATTACCCACCATATACAGGAGCCATTGTCTGCTGCTGCTGTGGTAGTTGGAAGCTGAGCCGTGATTGGTTGCTGCTCTGCCACAGGTCATTAACATGCGCTCTGAGCTTTGATTGGCTACTAAAGGCATTGAGTATAAGACAATTATGTGTGAGGTAAGATGGATAGGGATACAGAGATAGGGGGAGATTTATCAGAAATGTCTGAGGTAAAACTGTTCTAGTTGCCCATGGAAACCAATCACAGATCAGCTGTAATTTTATAAACAGCTGTGCAAAAATAAAACTTGAGCTCTGATTTGTTGCCATGGGCAAGTAGAGCAGTTCTGCTCTCAGACACTTCTGATAAATCTCATAGAGAAAGTGACAGTCGGGGAAAGAGACAGTCTCTGGAACGAGAGTGTCAGAGACAGACAGTCACTGAAATGGGACTGCCTGTGACAGGCAGTCACTGAAATGAGACTGCCTGCGACAGACAGTCACTGAAATGAGACTTCCAGCAACAGGCAGTCACTGAAATGGGACTTCCAGCAACAGGCAGTCACTGAAATGGGACTGCCAGCAACAGACAGTCACTGAAATGGAACTGCCAGCGACAGGCAGTCACTGAAATGGAACTGCCAGCGACAGGCAGTCACTGAAATGGGACTGCCAGCGACAGGCAGTCACTGAGAGAGACAGTCTATAGATACATATAAAATATTTTTTGTTAACGCCAGGAGCTACAGCTAGTATTACATAAAAATTAAAATATGCAGGGGAAAAAAAGTAATAAAATCTTCATTGCCTTTTCAGATTCACCTATTGAGTAAGCATTACTGTTTTGGATTAAGCTAATTACGTGATCCTGCTCTCTTCTATCCATACTCATTAACACAGCTATTCATGTCATTACATTTCATTACTTGTAGAATAGCACTTGAAAATATTTGAGAATCTAATTTCCATTTTATCTCTTTTATTTACTAGAAGCAGCATGACAATGTATTTGTGGAAGGGAAACGGAGATGTCTGATATATCTGACACTTATTGGGAGTAATTTGTTAAAGCAGAACAATTCTGCATTTTTTCCGACACCCTCGACTTTTTGGGCGCAAAAGTTTTGGCGGGGCTTGTGACTCCACAATTTTTATGGCGCTTCTATTTTTCCGAAATGTTTTTTGGCACAATTTATGGTGCAAAAAGAAAGCAACTAAAAGCTTGTCTAGGGAGTTCTAAACCATTTTGTCTGCGCGCCATTAATCCCTTGCACCACAAACTTGCATCCTAAAAATTATAACACGGTTTCAGCGCCACCCTTTGCCAAAATTAATAAATGTCTCTCTCTGTTTAGTGGTCAGACCAGATTTGATTACAGCAAATAATTTTGAAAATCTAATTGTCACGGGGCAGAAACATTTTTTGTCTGGATCTACAATTATGAAATATACAGCTTGGACTTACATACAAATTCAACTTAAGAACAAACCTATGGAACCTATCGTATTGTATGTAACCCGAGGACTGCCTTTACCCATGCAGGCAGTTTGCACTGAAAAAAATATGCAATGTTTAACAGAAAAATGGTGCAGGGGCTTTGATAAATCTGGGCCATTGACTCTGGTTGGTGAGTTCTTATTATATGGAAATGATTGTAGTGTTAAATAACAGCAGTCATTTTTTTGCAGTTTTTGGATCATTCCTACATTCAATGAAACATTCTTGTAAATATATATTTGGCAGTGCTTTTACAGTATGTCTCATCTGATTATTCATTATCAATGATTAGTGCTTTCTGTATAGTTTTTATAGTGTAGCCATGTATGACTGTTATCTGTATGACCTGCAGTAAAATAATTGGTCATTTAGAATTTGCACATAATATTGAAAGTATCTTCATGGTCTCCATAGTACCATATATACTTGTGTACAAGCCAAGTTTTTCAGTGCTGAAAAAAAACCTAACTCGGCTTTTACATGTTTCTGTGTCCGGAGGAGTTAATCCATACTAAGCAATTGTGGGAGAAGAGCCTTGGTGAGAGAGGTAAAGAACCCCATTATCACTATGACTGAGCTCCAGAGATGATGCGCTTGACCCAATGGAGTAGCTGTATGCGCGTGTTTCAGCCTGGAAGTCCCATGTCTGACACCGGAGAAATGGAAAGCAATATGCTGCACAAAGGTAACTATTTATAAGTGGTTATTGTACCACATTGTAAAACACCTGTATTGTCTGGAAATTGATTTATGTAAAGAAGAAATTTGTCTTGCAAACTATCTCGGTGTGTGAACACCGGACATCCAGTAGGGAGATGGGAGAAAGTTCCACAAAGTCACCGATCACTGCAGCATCTGCCAGTCAGGGCATCATGGCCGACAGAAGCCTCTCCTCAGTGCAAGACATATGAAAGCCACATACAGTGTGCAAAACACATGAAGGACTCCCAGACTATGAGAAATACGGATCTCTGGTCTGATGAGATGACAAGAGCTTTCTGGTGTTAAGTGGTATGTGTGGAGAAAACCAGGCGCCGCTCATCAGCTGCCAAATACAATCCCAACACTGATTAAATACCTGCCAAAACACCTGCTAAATTCAGTCCCGACAGGACTTCTGGTTGCGATTGAAGGAAAGATGAATGTGAACTACAGAGATATCCTGGATGAAATCCTCTTCATGATGCTCTGGTCTTAAGATTCACCTTCCAACAAGACAATGACCCTAAGCAAACAGATAAAATAACACAGCAGAGGCTTCAGAACATCTCTGTGACCATTCCTGACTGGTCCAGCCAGAGCCCGGACCTAAACCCAATTCAGCATCTCTGGAGAGACTTAAGAATAGCTTCCACCAATGTTCACCATCCAAACAGAGGGAACTGGAGAGAATCTGCAAGGAAGAGGCAGAGGATCCCCAAATCCAGGTGTGAAAAACTTGTAGCATCATTCCCAAGAAGATTCCTGGCTGCACTAGCTCAAAAGGGACTTGTACTCAATACTGAGCAAATACTTATGGGCTGAATACTTATGTCCATGTGATATTTCACTTTTCTAGTTTAACAAAATAGCAAAAATATCTGCCATGTATTCTTGAATAAATCTTTTTCAGCAA
This sequence comes from Engystomops pustulosus, assembly GCA_019512145.1. Lineage (NCBI taxonomy): Eukaryota > Metazoa > Chordata > Amphibia > Anura > Leptodactylidae > Engystomops > Engystomops pustulosus. The sequence continues at coordinate 39,072,191 of CM033641.1, forward strand.
AGGAGCGCTCGGATTGCCATTCTATACTGCTCCCCCAGTACTTGTGTAGTGCGCAGGAAGTGTGCACTGCATAAGCACTGAGGAAGCAGGGGGCAGGTTGAGACAGTGTAACAGTCAGTAAAGCCAGATCACAGAGGGGTTCAGTATAATTTAATAAGTTTATTTTAAAGGGACGGAGGTCATGGATAAAATTATAAGAAGGTTACCACAGTCACGGTGCCTGGATCTATGAGTAAGTGTCCCTGTTTTATCACGATGGATTTTGATGGTAAATTTTCTTTGAATGATCAATTTGTGTCTGAAAACTCTCTTATGAAATCTACTTATTTCGAGACAAGAAGTAATTATAGATTTAGAAATTTGATATTTATTTTCAGGAATGTCCAGTTACATTGTATATATGGATGTGTTACTATGGGCCAATGAACGCAGCCACCTACATAGTCAGCTTTGTGCTATTGCACATGCTTCCAGATATTTAGAAGTCCCATGACTTTTGTTCCAATGATAAATGTTAAGGATAAGGAGAAGGCTCCATTTTCCACATCAATGATTTATATTGTAATTTCCCAAGCAATTCATCATATTGATCTGCTTCAGCTGAACGCCTTCATTCATTTCTCAGAATAAGATGGAGGATGGATTGAGTCTAGATAACATGTATCAAAGAAACGGTTGACGATCTCCACTAATAATCTACGTATATCACCTTCTATTTTTCGTTGGATTTTGATTTGTACATTCTTCAACACTCATCTTGGGAGAGTGATGCGGCCGTGTAAAATGTTTTCTTATTGTGCCCATCTGGCATATATCCTTTGGTTACGGTAGCCAATGCATGCATGAGATTTGTACTCCAGGTTTCTTGAGAAAAACCTTTGGTAAATTTGCCCCATAGAGTTTATGGCATCTATAAAATAACATGAGAGGAGGGGCACTGATGGGATAATATGAGGTGAGGGGCGCCTGGGGATAATGTGAGGTGAGGGGTGCTGGGGTAATAATATGAGGTGGGGTCCTGGTGGGAAAACATGAGTTGGAGGGCTGCTGGGGGATAACATAAGGTGAGGGGTGCTGTGGGGATAATATGAGGTGAGGGTGTGCTGGGGGGATACTATGAGGGGGCCTGAAAATGAGGGAGCCACAATGTAAGGGAGAAATGGTGAAGGCACTAAGACAACATGAGAGAAGGGGTGCTGGGGGGATAACATGAGGTGAGGGGTGCTGGGGGGATAACATGAGAGGATGGGTGCTGGAGGGATAACATGAGGTGAGGGGTGCTGGGGGGATAACATGCGGTGGGCGGTTGCTGGGTGGATAACATGAGGCATTGAGGTGAGGAGTTGCTGGGGGGAATAATATGAGGTGGGAGGGTGCTTGGGGGATAATATGAGGGGGCCTGAATATGAGGGAGCCAGCATTTGAAGTAAAGATAGTGAGGGCACTTAGGGGGAAAATATACTGTGTGGGGGTGGGAAAAGGGGAGGAACAAAAGGTGTGGCTTAGAAGACCTTTTTTCATGACACGCTTCACTTTTTTGTCAGTCTTTTGCCACTACAAAAGTTGGGAGGTATGTCGTCAGTACTTTTTGTGTGGATTTTAATGTATGATTACTGTTATTATTATGTTTTTTTAATTGTAAATGTTGTTATTCTCCTTCCTGAACATGTTTTGTCTGAGCTGCTGTTAACAGCATTATGTGATATGCTTTACTGCTTCCACATGTGCCATAGGTACAATAGTCTGGAGATGTTCCCTGATGTCTAGGGAAAGTTTTCTAGGCATGCTATGTGACCTGCCAGAGGTCATTGTGTAGGGAGGTGGAGGAGGTGAGCCGTGACCATCGCCTATTGTGAATTCTGGATCCTATTATAGAGGTGTTATCTTTCATTGTAATCCTGTCTGTGATGATAAAGGGATGACTAGTGGCAAGAGAACTGAATGCTGAATACTATAAGAATACAAGGTGTAATATTAGCAATCAGTGTAAAAATTACCATCAAAATTAGAAGTAAACATAACCAAAAAAATCATAGAAAATATGTTTAACTTAACAACTTCATTCAAAGTACAAGTAATTAAAAAAAAAAAAAAAAAAAAAAAAAAAAAAAACAGTGTAGCCATGTTGTATCTGCTACTCTCTGTCATTATGTTATATAGTGTAAGTTATAAAATATGGAAGTTCAATTTATTTTTATGTAACCTTAGAAATTATTAATAAATCTTCAATGGTAAAGGGTAAAACTTGCCCCCAAACCACGGCCCCTCTTATCTTCTAGCTGAACATCTACCGTGTTTTCTGCAGGATTTCAGTTGCTACAAGAGAGAAAATCCTGATATTACCAACTAGTGAGTGTTTACCTGCAATATAATGTTAGGACTTCAGTACTTGGACTTTGTCTCTTATAGGCGCCTAATGGCTAAAATAAGGTCTATTGGTTTTGAGAGGAATCATTTGCAATTGGATTGAAAACTGGCTGAAGGATCGTAACCAGAAGGTTGTGGTCAACGATTCCTACTCAGAAGGGTCACCGGTTATAAGGGGTGTACCCCAGGGTTCTGTGCTTGACCCAATATTGTTTGCTTGTTTATTTATGTAGAATATACAAGACAGGATTAATAACACTTTGTCTATTATTGCAGATGACAACAATATGTGTAGTATATTGTAGTCTATGGAAGATGCTCACAGGCTGCAATCTACAAACTAGGGGAGATTTAGGAAGGCCTACACACCAGCCTTGTACAAGCTTTGAAATAATTACAATTCCTAGCGCACCACCAGGGATGGCAATTATTTACCCTCTTACTCTGCGCTTACTCCATAGCCTGCGGCAGTTCTGGCAAAGGTAATAGCATATTTCTATGCCAGGCAGGGTCTGGCATCCAATTGGCTGGTAACTCAATCATTCCCCTAGTACAGTGATGGCGAACCTTTTAGAGCGTGAGTGCCCAAACTTCAACCAAAAGCCACTTATTTATTGCAAAGTGCCAGCGCAGCACTTTAAGCAGTAATGTATTTCTCTTTGTTCATTGACAACTTTCAATCCTTCAGCCTCCTAAGGACACCAACGCAGTTGAAAGGAGGAGGGCATATTCATCTATCATTATAGGAAGGTTCTGCAGGAAGATTCTTTGAGTTCTGTCTGGTGAACTTCATTCTGGGGCGATGGCCTGGGTGCCCACACAGAGGGTTCCGAGTGCCGCCTCTGGCACCAGTGCCATAGGTTCGCCACCACTGCCCTAGTATAACAGGAGGTTTATGCCTCTTGATATATCTGGCACAACAGGAGTGGTGGTGGCAAATCACGCCCTTGCGTACTATGTGCCACTACATGATAAATCTCCCCCAATGAGAGTTTGGTCATCCACTTGGCAAAAGAGGTTCAATGTGGATAAATATAAGGTTACTTACTTAGGGACAAATAATCTGCACACAGATCATAGATTAAATAAGAGCAGGCAATGTCAATCAGCTGCCTCTAAAGCTAGTAGGATCTTGTCATGTATGATGTATGGACTCTCAGGATAAGGAAGTAATATTTACTTTGGAATATGCCGTCCAGTTATGGGCACCAGTGCATAAAACGTAGGCCCTGGTGCTGGTAGGGTACAACGAAAAGCCACAAAAGTAAGGATTACGGAGGGTCTGAGTAATAATGAAAGATTATATTAAAAAGTAGTTCCAGGTTAAACTGACAAGACAAAAGAACTATGGGGAACATTTACTTACATTCCCGCTGTAGTTCACCGAAAATGCATTGTCAAAAATAATGCACTGTGCCATGATTCACCAAGATCGTGCGCCAAATATTCTGCAAGTGTCACTTCCCCGCTCATGTCCAACAGAGTTCACCATCTTTTTAGTTGCACATGTAAGTGCTTGGGCTTGCGTCACAATTTGAAATCCCTCGCTCAGTCCGAATCAGTTTGATCATCTGACGGCGCGGTCCCTGAATTGTGTCACATGGAAGCCAGCGCAGCTGCGCCACAAAAAGATCTCATGTACTAAACGTGGATGTGTTATGTGACTGGGTCCATACACACAGATTAGTTAATTACAAAAAAGGTCCCTAGGGACCTCACTGAGACCCATTGGTCTAAAACTTAACTTTTAATATGTTTGAGCATTAAAAAGTCTTGCTTGGATTGCTGAAACCTATTTGAAAACACACGATTAAAATTTCTACAAATCCATGGCGTAGGATATATTATTATTTGTAAGCAGGTCCAGGTAGAGCGGAGTAGTCTATTGTGTCAGTCCAATACAGGGGGAACCACTAGAGGTCGCCAGTGGTATAGTTCTAATTTATCTATGTATTAAATCAGTAATGTTTTTATTAACTCTGCAACTTTGTTGCTATAATTGTATTCACTGATGTTACAGTGTTTGTATTCACTGATGTTACAGTGTGCTACTGTTGGCTGACTTCCAAGTCACTATTTACTGGTATATAGATCCACTAGAGCTCTCCCTGTCTGTGAATATTTTTCCTCCTCACTTTCTAACTGTTAATGGACATAAGAACTGATCCCTAAACACCATATCATTATTGTCTAAAAAAAGGAAATAATAGCCCTCCCGACATGTTTCGCCAAGATGATGGCGTCCTCAGGGGTGCCGGGGCTATATATGAGTGTTGCAAATGAGGAGTCGGGCTTTAAAGACTCCGTTTGTGATGTCAGAACGGCCCGACCAATACTGGATTGGTCATCCATGGGGTTTACGGGATTTTGTCCAATGGTTGGTACCTGTCAACGATATAAAGAATTCCAATTGGAGCTTAATACTTACGTCCTACTCGTGCGCCGCGCATGTGAACCGACTTTACTTCTTTTCACCGAAAGGATAGTGACAGTGTGCCTGCGCTGGCACTTAGATTACAGGTCCGTCCGTAGGAGTGTTAAAGTGCGCATGTGCGTGGACTTTGATTTTTTCATTGCGTAAGGTGGAAAGCGCATGCGCCGGCACTTAGACTACAAGGCCCTCCTTCAGGCTGTCAAGTACGCATGCGTGGGAACTTAGTTTCTTTACACCAGATGGTAAGTATAGGGCGTCTGTATTCGTACGTTTTAAAGTTTACTCGGTGTGGCTCAAACCATTTGTAAAATCGATTTGGGCTACATCCAATCTTACCAGTTGAAACAATTATGTTTAAATTAAGCCAATGTATTTCTCATGGCTGTTTGTATAGATTTATATTAAATGTGCAACACATGATTAGCAATGGATTCATGATGACAGGAATCAGATTTATGTAGAATAATATAGTTTTAATTCTAGGTTGACCCCCATTAAGGATGAAAAAATTCCAACAAAATATTTATCTTGATAGATTAGCAAATTATTCCAAAATATAAGGTTTTTTAAAAAATATAATATATTTTTTCTACATCCCACATATATAATTCATTTAGGTATAGATATTTATAACAAGTGCTGTTAAACGCTGTTTTCTATAGGTAGGGCATAAGAGACAGGCCACCAAAGGAGGGGGGGAGGAAGGTGGAAGTAATGAAAGCGGGGCTGACCCCCTCTAGTGGATCTAATAACAGAAAAGTGACTTGGAAGTCAGGCCAACAGTAGCACACTGTAACATCAGTGAAACATCGAATAGAACAAAGTGCAGAGTACATAGATAAATTAGAACTATACCACTGGCGACTCTAGTGGTTCCCCCTTTATTGGACTGACATAATAGACAATCGGCTCTACCAGGACCAGCTTACAAATAATAAATATCCTACCGCCCATGGATTTGTAGAAATTTAAATCGTGTGTTTTCAGATAGGTTTCAGCAATCCAAGCAAGACTTTTTAAGCTCAAAACATTTAAAGTTTAAGTTTTAGACAATGGGTCTCAGTGGAGCCCTAGGGACCTTTTTTGTAAATTAACAAAAATCCCAGCGCGAGACATTCTTAACATACCTGTCCAAAGCCGTGTAATCCCGAAACAGGTGAACAGTCCAACGAAAGATGAATTAGCGCGACTTTAGTAATATGAGCCCCATGTCTTTGTTGAAGAAAACAAGGTTTAGTCTCCAGAAGCGAATAGGTTTCTTTGCTGTAAGAACTAAATTTGGTGAAATGGTTAAACCAGGAGCAGAGCACAGCTGAGACTGCGGAAAGCTCCAAAAAAGACTAGATGCCGTATTATATATATATAGAATTTCGTTTCCTACACCCCTCCCTCTATCCCTTCTGGGTTAATCTTGATGGACATGTATTTTTTTACCTATAATATTGTATTGTGCAATGAAGTTTTCCAGAACGATCAATTCTCAGTATCTTTTATCACCACACTATGTGGTCAGTTCCCAAGAATGTATGTTGTGTACGACAAGTGGGTGTACCTGTTGTAACCGGTTTGTGGGGTAGTTTCCCCTGTACAATCAAAGTTTCAGCACCGATTGGACACTATGAAAACTGACACCCCAAATTGTTAATAACCACTTGCAAACTATTTTTTTTCATGTCCTGGAGTTATTACAAAAGAATTGCACATTTAAATATATAAGCAGAGTTATTGTAAGTGAAATCTCAAGGGGAGTCTAATAATTCAATACAATGTCATGTCAGGAGAGGGGCCATGTGCAGGTCTCAATTACATGATATAGACTGAAAACACCAGCAATTTCCACAACCATTCACTGCAGCGAAGGGTTAATATTCTCTGTTCATTAATAATGGTTAAGTTCTAGTGAACCCAGTTAGGTGAAGAGAACCTTATCACTGGAAGTAAGGTTACCTCCACACCCTTATCTCAGAGCTAAGTTACTGTATGGTTAGTCTAATTCCTGCCATTGATTCTTACTATTGATCACTACGTTTTATATAAAAAGAGTCATCTCCTGACAGTATCAAAGATATGTGAAGAGTATAATGGATATATAAAGACCTTAACCACAGCAAAGTTATAATTCCCTGCCAAAGGAAATGAACATAGGAGTGCTGTATAGCAGTGGTGGACTAACTATGGCTGGTGCCAGATGGTGGCACTCAGAGCCCTTTTGTGGGCACTCAGGCCATCACCAGAGATGACTCCAGGCTTCCTGCAGTCCCAGACAGCCAGGACTTGTGGCACAGAGGCTATTTTAAAGTGACAGCTCTACCTGGGACTACTGAAAGAGTGGGAAGGTGTGGACAGATCTGGATTATCATTGTAGCTCCTGCTGCGGCCCTGACAATTCTGGAGGGCCCTGGGCCCTCCGGCCCTTGAGGGAAGCTACAATGATCATCCAAATTTTTTCCTATTTTCTATCAATGCAAACTGTGACAGAGAATGGAGTATAAATCACAAATTAGATTTCTGTGTTGGCGCTTTGTGATAAATAAGTGGGTTTTGGTTGTAGTTTTGGCACTCGGTCTCAAAAATGCGTTCGCCAATCACACTGCTGTATAGGAATTATAAAACGAGAATATTGGTTCTGTGTACCAATGCTGTCCCAATGGTCAGAACATCTAATAAGAGTTATAAAAGCACCTACTCAATTTAATTTGGATTGTCTGTGTTTAATTGTTATACAGGGTGGGAATTTAGTCCACAAATGGGGGTCATTTATCTATATTTTTTATTCCTATTTTTTTGGTTGCATTGCAATTTTGCGACCAATTTTGGGGGACTTTTTGAAATGTTCACTGAAGTCCGCCGGACATCACTAAGATCAAATTTATCTCCTAATCTGATGTGCTAAATGTCGGAAATTACATTTATCTATTAAAATGATCTAAAAAAAATTCCGACATTTTTTGGCGCTAAAACTCCAGACGACACCATACTTAAGGAAAACTTAGAAAATGGAAAGAAGCGACTTGAGACATTTGTGCGACAATTTGGACATTTTGTAACAAATGTCACAAAAAGAGATCTGAAAAAAATACCCCATTGTAAAACAAAGAAAAAGGAGATTGATAAATTTACAGAGGGAATAGCAGAAAAAAGACAAAACAGAGATAAGAAAATGACCCCACTGACTTCATTTGGAGTGGTTCTGTCAAATATTTAGTCATACTTTTGTGTATGGTTGTATTAACACCAGGACTGTGAATAATTGATTCATATTACAGGAATAAAACTTTCCAAATCATTGGTATGTGTCCTCAAAATTGTGGTGCTCTTACGTCTCGGCATTGTACTGTACCTCTGGCACTTATCTGTACCCACACCTGCTGTAGTATTCAACCAGAAGTTTGCTAACAGGCTTTTTTAGAGAACAGAGGGGCTCGAAGAGAAGTTCAATGCAGTGTCATGTCACTGAGCAAAATCCATAGTCTTAACTGGCAGACAGAGGCAAAACCCTTTTGCCTCCATCTGCACAATATATGTCAGCAGGGGCCCATAAAAGCCTTTGGGGGATGGATGCTACTGTATTGCTCCATCCAGGCCTCCAACTGACGTGTACACTCAAGGAAGGGTCCCTAGTAATGTAACTATCTATATCAGGACAGTCACAACACTTAGGAAACGACCTGAAAATCAGTAGCAGGCCAGTGATGGCTGGTGGTTCAACTCATTCTCTCGCTTTTAAGGGAGTGAACTGGACAATGTATTCTCTGTATGTGTATACACCTGGATATTTCCCAGCCTTTAGTTGCATCTTCCTAACTTATCTTTGACAACGTAGATCAATAAATAGTCTAAAATTTGCCTTACACACAGTCACAGTGCATTTGGTAGGGAACGAATGCCCAAGTCAAAAACATAATAAAAGTCTTTTACTGTTGAATGGAGCATTTAATGCTGGAGGTATAACTTTAACCTCAGTATTTATTGGCTTTGTGTACGAAAAAAAAAAAATCTCCAAATTCTTCTTTGAAGACTTTCCATGAAGTTTATAGTTGTTATACAAGTCCTAAAGGTGGTTAAGGATGGGAAAATAACTGGCAAAGTCACTGCAGTTCCCGGCATTGCAAAGATTGTAATTTGCCGCATTAATTGACTGTTAAAGGAAATGTATGCTGAAAATCATCAAGATAAACAAGGGCACTTACTCATAGATCCAGGCATCATGGCTGTGGTAATTACTTATATTGTTATCCAAAACCTCCACCTTATAAAATCAACTTTTAAATGATGCAAATGAGCCTATAGGGGCTACCCTATCCCCTCTGTGATCTTGTGCAGTTAACACTTCCTGCTATATTCTAGTGCTCAGTGAGCAGGGGTGAGGATGATGAGACAGTGTGTAACAGTCTGTAAAGCCAGATCACAGTGGGGCCTAGAGTAGACTCAAAGGCTTCATTAGCATGTTTAAAAGTTGATTTAAGAAGAAAGGAGGCCATAGATATAAGAAGATTACCACAGTCACAGGCCTGGACTATAATAAAGGGGATTCCCACGAAGACAAGATTCTTAATTTACTCAAAATAAACACATTCTTAATAAATGGTATAACAAAAAATACAGGATTTCACAGATATAATTCCAACCTGTCTCTATCAGTCATGGTTTGTATACAATTTTTGTTGCCCCTAGACCTGATCCTGGATCTTCTGAGTTGACGTGTCAGCAGACAATATTCCTCTTGTCCATATTACACTCAGGCCCCATCCTTGACATTCCAGGACGAGCTCACACAACATACACACTGACTTCCTGCCAGCAAGCAACACATCAAAATTGTCAAGGAGAGTGAAGCTACAAAACTAAGGCAGATAAGGTCTTTATCCAGGGGAGGGGGAAGAGAAATTTAGGCATTTAGTAGATTGACAGTATGTTATTGCTGATAGGCCTGAGATTGATGCGCAGAGCTGAGAATGTCAGTTGTTAATATGATTCTCATGGAACTCAGATCTGTCTCATTCTCTTTCCAAGTATCAGATACTAGTGAATGTCAGAACCCAGATTAAAGTGTACATAAACCGTACCCTGAATATCTAACCACATGTGTCAGCTCCACAGCACTAGATGGAGCATGAAGTATTTGCTTGGAGAGTCCCCACCCACACCCCTGCAGTCACTGACCGATAGGAGATAAACTGAGTAAAATGGTAAAGTAAGGGGTTTAAAAATGATCTTTATGTGTTAACTCACTACGAGATTGAAATTTGAGAATTTTCTTTTATGAGCAAACCCGGTACGTGCCCCCTTGGTGTATCATGATGGATTTTGATGACTGTATTCTTCTTTAAAAACAATGAGACGTGTTTTAAAAATATTTTTGTTGTGATCTGATCAGTAAATTTTGCCTCAATGTGAAAATAACATGCACCTTTTAATAGATCTGTATTGTTGCAGTCCAGGACGACCTTAGAATACGGACGCATCGTGATTTACACGACAAGTCTGCGCGTGGTAAGGAACACTTTGAGAGGTGTGAAATGAAATGGTCGGAAAATCTTCCAGAATCACATAGTAAAGTTTGAGGAAAAAGAATATTGCTCTCAATAGTGAATAGGTAAAGAGCTTGAGAGAGATGTCGCCGGGTTATCTGAAATGCCATCTCTACTGTGTATTCATGATGGCCATTACCTTGGGGTGAGTGACAATATATATCATACTTTATTGTATAGATTGATTTGATTAAGTTTACTACTCTATAGTGTTAAAGGGAACCTGTCATTAGAAATAAACCTCAATCAGATGTTTGTCAAGCAGCTGAGCCAGCTTCTAGTTGATGTTCCTTTCATGACCCAGTATGGTGGTATCCCCAGAAAAATCTAACTTTGAAGTGAGATGTAAATTGGTGTTATAAAGTCAAGGGGGCGGGAGATTATAACACTGAAGTCAAAGCTATCTCTTCCTCAGAAACCCCCCTTCACTGTTATAATTGTCCTGCATCAGAGACATCGGGAACCAGATCTTCCGAAGAATGATTGTCAATCACAGAGAAGGTGGTGTTAAGAGATCCCACTTTGCTCTAAAGTTAAACTCTCAACCTCTTGACTTTACACAACATTTACATCTCACTCAAAAGTGAATTTTCTGGATGATGCCACAAAAGAAACAAAAACTAGCAGGTGTTTCGCTGCTTGACAATATTCTAGTGGCTGATGGCAGGTTCCCTTAAGGGTAGGGATAGGATCCCTTTTAAAACCTTTGATTCCCAATAAACCAAACAAAGAGATACAGACATGAGTTGTATTAGGACACACAGGTCAAAACCAAGTTAGCAGCAAGTGGTAAGAAAGGTACTACAGCTATAGAAATAGTTTAAAAAAAATGTAGCAACGGGTCTGAGAACGAGCAATATCAATTGAGTAATTAGTACAGCAAGTATCAAGAAAGTCAGGAAAGTTTATGTGAGGTTCCTGGCTGCTGATTCGTGACCCATCACTAAAATACATCTAAGACAGACACTGTGCTGCATGATGAGCAATAGTGATGTTTGATGGGTGTGAACACTAGTCATGAGACAGTAGTACAGTAGCTACACTGGCAAACAGATTGACACCTAATCTGCCCTTCTGACGGAAAATTACCTGTCTAAATGTAGAAGTCAATGGAGTGCAGGATGGAGCTTAGGCTCATGTCACACACACGGTGCGGATTGTACCACTCCGTAGCCTGTAGAAAGATAGGACATGTCCATGTTTCTACGTGATACGGCGTTGTGTGTGCTGTATATTCCTATAGCGCCGAGGATGCCTGCCATACTTGGTATGGCTTGCATACATCGTCTGAATGTAGCTTAGGTTACATTCACATGCCGTATGGGGGACGTATTACGGCCAAACTATATATACGGCCAACTTATATATACGGCCGATATACGTCCCCCATAGACGGCAATGGGCGCCCAACGTCCTATCTATCTCCGTAGTACGGCGCCGTGCGCCATAACCTCCTTGGAGAGGGGGGGGGTCGTGAGCTGCGCTCACCTCTCCTCCTCTCCCCGTGCGCTGCGTTGCCCGCTACGGTAGAGTACGGGGGCAAACAGCGGTGAATGCAGCCTTAGTCGTAAGGAGAAGAATCCAGGAATTAATCCTGGGAATAAAGTTATGAAACATTGAAAGTAAAAGAAACTCTAATAGTCATATCAGGGGTCTGGATACCAGTGTCATTAAGTCATCAGGTCAAAAATTCAGAACTTTGCTACTGCTAATATTATAATAATAATAACGATAAACCTTTATCTATTATAGCGTTATCATATTCCACAGCATTGCACACATCATAAGGGTACATATACAGAGCAATATTGTGGTTAGATTGCTCACAAGAGCTGTGCAATCTATGAGACATATGAAGCTTTTTATGCATTGGACCCTTTAATGGTTTTAGCTCCATATACCAATGTGAATATGACCAGATCAAAGCCATTTTTATTTCTGAGACTTCACAGCTGCAAAAAGTCTACATTGCTTACATGCAGGATGTCTTTACAGAATTTCCCAGCATTGTTTTGGGGTCTAGATATTTGTTGTTGTGTCATGTACATCTGTAATATATTATATTACGTATTACAGGTGCAAAGTTACTTAACTTTTAAAATTATTGAAATAAGTAAATAAATTTAATTTTTTTTTTAATGTATAGAGAATGTTTGTGGCATCTCAATTTAGTAAGAAATGACCATTTAGCTCCTAGAAATGATCCCAGTAGCATATATATACCAGATGGCAGGTAGCATGTACTAGCCATCTGATGTCATCTTCTCTGAACCACTACCGCTAGGGCAGAAGATATAGCCAGAGCTAACAAAGACATGCTCCATTGCCAGCCAATGAACCTGAACTGAGAGCCATCTGTAAGATCGACGCCAATGTTAGCGGAATTAGCGTGTCTATTCATTGCAAACCAGAAACTGTATTTTATTTATTAAAAAATTCCGAATCCTGCACGTCGGAAAATGTCGCTCAATTTGGGCACAGCTTTGGATCCTGAACTTTTCTTTGCACACTTTAGTCTCCCAACACTTTTGGCAGAATGTTTAGTAACATAACTAGACCAACAAACAAGCAAAGTCCACCAACTTCTTAACCCCTTTATAACATTTTTATATCGGCGCCAGGAAAAAGACCTGTGCCACGACATTAATAAATGTGCCCTACCAAGCTGGCCAAACTGCAAGTTGTTGGTGTAGCCTATATTTTTGGATATAGTTATGATTCATTGGTCAATAGATTTTAACTCCAAAGGTAGTGGGTGGGCGCCACGGGGAAAAACAAAACCTTTCCACCTCTATTAGGGGGAGATGTGATGAAATATAGAGAATATACATGTATAATAGGGGGGGTGTCATGCCAGGGGTTTTTTCTTGTCATCAGTTAAATTCTCTGAAAGGCCCCACTTCTAAGACTGTGCGATCAGTGGTGGCGAAACTATGGCAACTCAGGCCATCACAGAACAGACAGAGGTCACCAGACGGGAACAAATCCAACAAATCTTCTGCACGTCCCAGGGCGACTTAAGAGGATGCGCTTTTAGTGCTATTTAAAGCAAACACTTCATTGGCTGTTGTGGTGGGAAAAGTGAGAAGCGTGGACGCGCGGCTGCAATGAAGTTTGAAATTTGCCACCACCTTCTTTTCAACTGTTTGGTGTGCCCTAAGGGGGCTGTGATACGAGTTGAAAGTGGGAAGAACAGGAAGCAAATAAGTTCTGCTTAAAATACCATGTTGGCACTTCCTTAAATATAAGTGTTTTTTTTGTATTAGTTTGCGGACTCGGGTCTGTCTGTAAAAGTTTGGCCCATCACTGCTGTAGAGGTCTCTGTCTCTGGAGGGTGGTAGCTAGTCATACTGACAACTCTTGTAGTCCTGGCAATCTGAGCTTTTCATTGAGTTACTCCACTTTTATAGACAAATGATCATATAAAATCCTTTGCTGTGTATGACCAAATGTCAGTTATGGCCACAGTTATGGAGCTATGATCCACACGACCATTGGCAAAATGCATATTTGGGAATTTGGGTGGTGGTAGCACACGCTAACGCAAACTGTTGTCTCAATTTGGTCTAGGCATGCATCTGCTTCATTGGATAACATATTTTGGTATTAAGGACAGCTGTGATCTATGCTAGAGGCATACCCAAAACTGCCATATACTGCATATAATGAAAGGTATATGGTAGAAGAAGCCTCTATAGCAGTGGTGGCGAACCTATGGCAGGGTGCCAGAAGGTGGCACTATGAGGCCTTTCTGTGGGCATCCGGGCCATCGCCCAGCACACCGACAACCAAGAATCTTAAAGTGATACTTACTTTGCTACTTGGGACTGTAGGAAGAGGGAGAATGAGTAGACAGGGCCAAATTTCTTGAAGGATTCTGCTGGCCCCACCGATCTCTGGGTCAGAGGGACACTGGAAGAAGCTAGAATAATGCAAATTTTCCATCTTTCTACTGTTGTTGTGTCTCAGGAGGCCAAGTGTTGAAAAGTTGTGAACACCGGGTAGCAATAAGTTACTGCTGTAATTGTTGGTGGCACCTCTAATAAAATAACGGGGGGTTTTGGGTTGCAGTCTGGGTAACTTGAACGCTAAAAGGTCGCCCTCAATGCTATAGGCGTTGTAATACGCTAGGTGGTTAGAAATTTAAAGAAACACTAAAAATGTAATACCTCCCTTCCTAGAACACAAATATAAGCATGAACAAAAAATCATAGACATGTTGGGTCTCAGTCAAAAGGCTTTGAGGTGTCCCAATCCAACGAGTGGGACAGTCTCGATATGCAATAAAAACAGCTTTTTCCTACAAAGATGACACCACATGCATACAATGAAGTATGAAAAAGTGATGGCCTCAGAGCAATGTTGAAATTAAAAATGATTTTTTTTGTCCAAGATGGTTTATTTTTTGCTAAAACCCTTATTCAAAATTATGTAAACCTATATAATTGATGATCCGGTGGGGTACCAAGCTAAGGAGATTAAGACAGGGACTGGTGTTTGGAGTGACAGAGTTCTATTCATGCTTGTGATCCCTCTGCTTCCAGTATACAAACAGGGATGTTAATACGTTAGGAAGTACCATGTGTCATGCAAAAAGCCTACCTGTGTGCAGTAGACATCAAACAAGTGGGCTGTTTGAAGTGGGAGTGCAAAAGTGCGAAAACAGCATAAGCGCGCGCAAGAGAGAAAAAATGGAATTCGGCTTTCTTCATTGGTGAACAAAAATCCAAATAATGAAATGTTAGGTAGCACAACTAAAATCAACAATATTACTACAGTGATAGTCATGGAACGTGAATTGCTAAATGCAGTGGAGTGGAGCTAGGCAATGCGTACTAATATCTTAGCAAAATTTTGCGTAGGCTTAAGCAATCAAGCGAAGTAGGAAAACACCATATAATTTCTTCCCCCCCCTCCTTTTCTCTTCCGCTTCCCCTTCTTCCTTCCTTCCTTTCTTTCCCCCCCCTCCCTTTTTTCCTCCTCCTCCCCTCCCTCTGACCTCTTCCCCCCCCTACCTCTTTCTTCTTCCCTCTTCTTCCCGTTTTCTATAGGTAGGGCATAAGAGACAGGCCACCAAAGAGGGGGGGAGGAGGGGGAAGTACGTGAAAGCGGGGCTGACCCCCTCTAGTGGATCTATATACCAGTAAATAGTGACTTGGAAGTCAGCCAAAGCAAGACTTTTTAATGCTCAAACATATTAAAAGTTAAGTTTTAGACCAATGGGTCTCAGTGAGGTCCCTAGGGACCTTTTTTGTAATTAACAAAAATCCCAGCGCAGACACTTCTTAAATACCTGTCCAAGCCGTGTAATCCCCGAAACAAGGTGAACAGTCCAACGAAAGTGAGTAGCGCGACTTTAGTAAATGAGCCCCATTGTCTTTGTTTGAAGATAAACAAGGTTTAGTCTCCAGAAGCGATAAGGTTTCTTTGCTGTAAGAACTATAAATTTGTGAAATGGTTAAACCCAGGAGCAGAGCACAGCTGAGACTGCGGAAAGCTCCAAAAAAGACCTAGATGCCTTATTATATATAATATAGAATTTCGTTTCCTCACACCCCTCCCCTCTATCCCTTCTGGGTTAATCTTGATGGACATGTATTTTTTTTACCTATAATATTGTATTTGCAATGAAGTCTTTCCAGAACGATCAATTCTCAGTCATCTTTTATCACCACACTATGTTGTACAGTTCCTCCAAGAAATGTATGTGTAGTACGACAAGTGGGTGTTACCTGTTGTAACCGGTTGTGGGGTAGTTTCCCTGTACAATCAAATGTTCTCAGCACCGATTGGACACTATGAAACTGACACCCCCAAATGTTAATAACCACTTTGCAAACTATTTTTTTCATGTCCTGGAGTTATTACAAAAGAATTGCACATTATAAATATATAAGAAGAGATTATTTGTAAGTGAAATCTCAAGGGGAGTCTAATAATTCAATACAATTGTCATGTCAGGAGAGGGGCCCATGTGCAGGTCTCAATTACATGATATAGACTGAAAACACAGCAATTTCCACAACACTTCACTGCAGCGAAGGGTTAATATTCTCTGTTCATTAATAATGGTTAAGTTCTAGTGAACCCCAGTTAGGTGAAGTAGAACCTTATCACTGGAAGGTAAGGTTATCTCCACACACCTTTATCTCAGAGCTAAAGTTACTGTATGGTTAGTCTAATTCCTGCCATTGTATTTCTTACTATTGATCCCTAAGGTATAAAAAGAGTCCTCTCCTGACAGTATCATCAGATATGTGAAGTATAATGGATATAGAGACCTTATAACCACAGCAGAGTTATAATTCCCTGCACAAGGAATGAACATAGCATGAGTTGCTGTATAGGATTATAAATGAGAATCTTGGTTTCTTGTACAATGCTGTCCCAATGGTCAGAACATCTAATAAGAGTATAAAAGCACAATCTCAATTTAATTTGGTGTCTGTGTTTAATTGTTATACAGGGTGGGATTTAGTACACACTGGGGGTCATTTATCTATATTTTTTATTCCTATTTTTTTGGTGCATTGCAATTTTTGCGCATTTTTGGGGACTTTTTGAAATGTTCACTGAAGTCCGCCGGACATCACTAAGACAAATTTATCTCCTAATCTGGATGTGCTAAATGTCGGAAATTACATTTATCTATTAAAATGATCTAAAAATTCCGACATTTTTTGGCGCTAAAACTCCAGACGACACCATACTTAAGGAAAACTTAGAAAATGGAAAGAAGCGACTTGAGACATTTGTGCGACAATTTTGAGACATTTGTAACAAATGTCACAAAAAGAGATCTGAAAAATACCCCATGTAAAACAAAGAAAAAGTGAGATTGATAAATTACCAGATGGAATAGCAGAAAAAAGACAAAACAGAGATAAGATAAATGACCCCCCACTGACTTCATTTGGAGTGGTTCTGTCAAATATTTAGTCATACTTTTGTGTATGTTGTTATTAACAGCAGGACTGTGAATAATTGATTCATATTACAGGAATAAAACTTTTCCAAATCTACTTGGTATTGTGTCCTCAAATTGTTGTGCTCTTACGTCTCGGCATTGTACTGCACCTCTGGCACTTTTCTCTACCCCAACTGCTGTAGTATTCAACCAGAAGTTTGCTACAGCTTTTTTAGAGAACAGAGGGGCTGTAGAGAAGTTCAATGCAGTAGTCATGTCACTGAGCAAATATCCATAGTCTTATACTGGCAGACAGAGGCAACCTTTTTGCCTCCATCTGCACAATATATGTCAGCAGGGGCCATAAAAGCCTTTGGGGGATGGATGCTACTGTATTGCATCCATCCCAGGCCTCCACTGAGTGTACACTCAAGGAGGTCCCTAGTAATGTAACTATCTATATCAGGACAGTCACAACACTTAGGAAACGACATGAAAATCAGTAGCAGCCAGTGATTGGCTGGTGGTTCACTCATTCTCTCGCTTTTAAGGGATTGAACTGGACAATGTATTCTCCTGTATGTGTATACACCTGGATATGTCCCAGCCTTTAGTTGCATCTTCCTAACTTATCTTTACAACGTAGATCAATAAATAGTCTAAATTTTGCCTTTACACACAGTCACAGTAGCATTTGGTAGGGAAAATGCCCAAGTCAAAACATCATAAAAGCTTTACTGTTTGAAATGGAGCATTTAATGCTGGAGGTATAACTTTATACCTCATATTTATTGGCTTTGTTTACGAAAAAAAATTCTCCAAATTCTTCTTTGAAGACTTTCCATGAAGTTTATAGTTTTGTTATACAAGTCCTAAAGGTGGTTAAGGATGGGAAAATAACTGGCAAAGTCACTGCAGTTCCAGGCATTTGCAAAGATTGTAATTTGCCGCATTAATTGACATGTTAAAGGAAATGTATGCTGAAAATCCATCAAGATAAACAAGGGACACTTACTCATAGATCCAGGCATCATGGCTGTGGTAATCTACTTATATTTGTTATCCATAACCTCCTTCCTTATAAAATCAACTTTTAAAATGATGCAAATGAGCCTTAGGGGCTACCCTATCCCCTCTGTGATCTTGTGCAGTTAACACTTCCTGCTATATTCTCAGTGCTCAGTGAGCAGGGGTGAGGATGAGACAGTGTAACAGTCTATAAAGCCAGATCACAGTGGGGCTAGGGTAGACTCAAAGGCTCATTAGCATAGTTTTAAAAGTTGATTTAAGAAGAAAGGAGGCCATAGATATAAGAAGATTACCACAGTCACAGTGCCTGGACCTATAATTAAAGGGGTATTCCCACGAAGACAAGATTCTTACATTTACTCAAAATAACACATTCTCTAATATAATGGTATTAACAAAAATACAGGATTTCACAGATATAATTCCAACCTGTCTCTATCAGTCCTGGTGTATACAATTTTTGTTGCCCCTAGACCTGATCCTGGATCTTCTGAGTTGAGTGTCAGCAGACATATTATTCTCCTGTCCATATTACACTCCAGCCCCCATCCTTGCATTCCAGGACGAGCTCACACACATACACACTGACTTCCTGCCAGCAAGCAACACATCAAATTGTAAGGAGAGTGAAGCTACAAACTACAGGCAGATAAGGTCTTTATCCAGGGGAGGGGAAGAAATTTAGGCATTTAGTAGATCTGACAGTATGTTATTGCTGATATGGCTGAGATGTAGCAGAGCTGAGAATGTCATGTGTAATATGCATCTCATGGAACTCAGATCTGTCTCATTTCTCTTTCCAAGTATCAGATACTAGTGAATGTTCAGAACCCAGATTAAAGTGTACATAAACCTGTACCCTGATTATCTAACCACATTGTCAGCTCACAGCACTAGATGGATCATGAAGTATTTGCTTGGAGAGTCCCCACCCACACCCTGCAGTCACTGACCGATAGGAGATAAACTGAGTAAAATTGTAAAGTAAGGGGTTAAAAATGATCTTTATTGTGTTAACATCACTACGAGATTGAAATTTGAGAATTTTCTTTTATGAGCAAACCCTGTTACGTGCCCCTGGTGTATCATGATGGATTTTGATGACTGTTATTCTTCTTTAAAAAAATGAGACGTTTTAAAAATATTTTTGTTGTGATCTGATCAGTAAATTTTGCCTCAATGTGAAAATAACATGTACCTTTTAATACTGATCTTGTATTTTGTTGCAGTCCAGTACGACCTTAGAATACGGACGCATCGTGATTTACACGACAAGTCTGCGCGTGGTAAGGAACACTTTTGAGAGGTGTGAAATGGTCCGGAAAATCTTCCAGAATCACATAGTAAAGTTTGAGGAAAAGAATATTGCTCTCAATAGTGAATACGGTAAAGAGCTTGACGAGAGATGTCGCCGGGTATCTGAAATGCCATCTCTACCTGTTGTATTCATTGATGGCCATTACCTTGGGGTGAGTGACAATATATATCATACTTTATTGTATTTAGATTTGATTTGATTAAGATTACTCTATAGTGTTAAAGGGAACCTGTCATTAGAAATAAACCTCTATCAGTATGTTGTCAAGCAGCTGAGCAGCTTCTAGTTGATGTTCCTTTCATGACCCAGTATGGTGGTATCCTCCAGAAAATCTACTTTGAAGTGAGATGTAAATTGGTTTTATAAAGTCAAGGAGGCGGAGATTATAACACTGAAGTCAAGCTATCTCTTCCTCAGAAACCCCCCTTCACTGTAATTAATTGTCCTGCATCCAGAGACATCGGTAACCAGATCTTCCGAAGAATGATGTCAGTCACAGAGAAGGTGGTGTTCAGAGATCCCCACTTTGTCTTAAATGTTAAACTCTCCACCTCCTTGACTTTATACAACCAATTTACATCTCACTTCAAAGTGAATTTTCTGGATGATGCCACAAAAGAAACAAAAACTAGCAGGTGTTTCGCTGCTTGACAATATTCTAGTGGCTGATGGCAGGTTCCCTTTAAGGGTAGAGGATAGGATCCCCTTTTAAAACACCTTTGATTCCCAATAAAACAAACAAAGAGATACAGACATGAGTGTAGTTAAGGACACACAGGTCAAAACCAAGTTAGCAGCAAGGTAAAGAAAGGTACAGCATAGAATAGTAAAAAATGTAGCAAGGGTCTGAGAACGAGCAATATCAATTGAGTAATTAGTACAGCAAGTATCAAGAAAGTCAGGAGTATACGTGAGGTTCCTGGCTGCTGAATCGTGACCCATCACTACAACTACATCTAAGACAGACACTGTGCTGCATGATGAGCAATATGAATGTTCTGCTGGGTGTGAACTAGTCATGAGAAGTAGTACAGAGCTACACTGGCAACAGATCTGACACCTAATCTGCCCCCTTCTGCCGGAATTACCTGTCTAAATGTAGAAGTCAATGGAGTGCAGGATGGAGCTTAGGCTTCATTCACACACACGTGCGGCATTGTACCACTCCGTAGCCTGTAGAAAGATAGGACATGTCCTATGTTTCTACGTGATACGGCGTTGTGTGCTGTATATTCCTATAGCGCCGATGTATGCCTGCCATACTATGGTATGGCTTGCATACATCGTCTGAATGTAGCCTTAGGCTACATTCACACTGCCGTATGGGGGACGTATATACGGCCAACTTATATATACGGCCAACTTATATATACGGCCGATATACGTCCCCCATAGACGGCAATGGGCGCCCAACGTCCTATCTATCTCCGTAGTACGGCGCCGTGCGCCATAACCTCCTATGGAGAGGGGCGGGGGTGAGCTGCGCTCACCTCCTCCTCCTCTCCCCGTGCGCTGCGTTGCCCGCTACGGTAGAGTACGGTGGGCAACAGCAGTGTGAATGCAGCCTTAATCTGTAAGGAGAAGAATCCATGGAATTAATCCTGGGAATAAAGTTATGGAACATTGAAAGTAAAGAAACTCTAAATAGTCATATGAGGGTCTGGATACAGTTCATCAAGTCATACAGTCAAAAATTCAGAACTTTGCTACTGCTAATATTAATAATAATAATAACGATAAACCTTTATCTATATAGCGGCATCATATTCCACAGCACTGCACACATCATAAGGTACATATACAGAGAAAATAAGGGCAATATTGTGGTTAGATTGCTCACAAGAGCTTGCAATCTATGAGACATATGAAGCTTTTTATGCATTGGACCCTTTAATGGTTTTAGCTCACATATACAAATGTGAATTACTGACCAGATAAAGCACCATTTTTATTTCTGTAGACTTCACAGCTGCAAAAAGTCTACATTGCTTACATGCAGGATGTCTTTACAGAATTTCCCAGCATTTGTTTTGGGGTCTAGATATATTGTTGTTGTGTCATGTACATCTGTAAATATATTATATTACTTATTACAGGTGCAAAGTTACTTAACTTTAAAATTATTGAAATAAGTAAATAAATTTAATTTTTTTTTTAATGTATAGAGAATGTTTGTGCATCTCAATGTTAGTAAGAAATGCCATTTAGCTCCTAGAAATGATCCCATGTAGCATATATACCAGATGGCAGGTATGTATACTAGCCATCTGCTGTCTTCTCTGAACCACTACCGCTAGGGCAGAAGATATAGCAGAGCTAACAAAGACTTGCTCCATGCCAGCCAATGAACCTGAACTGAGAGCCATTCTGTAAGATCGACTCCAATGTTGGCGGAATTAGCGTGTCTATTCATTGCAAACCAGAAACTGTATTTTATTTATTAAAAATTCCGACTCCTGACGTCGGAAAATTGTCGCTCAATTTGGGCACAGCTTTTGGATCCTGACACTTTTCTTGCACTTCTAGTCTCCCAACACTTTTTGGCAGAATGTTTAGTACATAACTAGACCAACAAACAGCAAGTCCACCAACTTCTTAACCCCTTTATAACATTTTTATATTGGGCGCCAGGAAAAAGACCTTGTGCCACGAATTAATAAATGTGCCCTGCCAAGCTGGCAAACTGCAGTGCTTGTGTAGCACTATATTTTTGGATATGGGTTATGATTCCATTGGTCAATAGATTTTAACTCCAAAGGTAGTTGGTGGGCGCACGGGGAAAAACAAAACCCTTTCGCACCCTCTTAAGGGGGAGATGTGATGAAATATAGGAATATACATGTATAATAGGGTGTGTCATGCCAGGTTTTTTCTTGTTCATCAGTAAATTCTCTGAAAGGCCCACTTCTAAGACTGTAGATCAGTGGTGGCGAACCTATGGCACTCAGGCCATCACAGAACAGACAGAGGTCACCAGACGGGAACAAATCCAACAAATCTTCCTGCAGTCCCAGGCGACTTAAGAGATGCTGCTTTTAGTGCTATTTTAAAGCAACACTTCATTGGCTGTTTGGAATGGTGGGAAAAGTGAGAAGCTGTGGACAGGGCTGCAATGATAGTCTGAATTTGCCCACCTTCTTTCAACTGTATTGGTGGCCTCAGGGGGCTGATACGATTGAAAGATGTGGAAGAACAGGAAGCAATAAGTTACTGCTTAAAATACCATGTTGGCACTTCCTTAAATATAAGTGTTTTTTTTGTATTAGTTTGGGCACTCGGTCTGTAAAAGTTTGGCCATCACTGCTGTAGAGGGTCTCTGTCTCTGTAGGGGGTAGCTATCAACTAACAACTCTGTAGTCCTGGCAACTCTGAGCTTTTCTTAGATTTCCTCCCACCTTTTAGACAAATGATCATAAAAATCCATTTGCTTGTATGACCAATATGTCAGTTATGGACTGTTATGGAGCTATGATCCACCCAGCCCATGGCAAAATGCATATTTGGAATTTGGGTAGCAACGCTAACGCATAACTGTGTCTCAATTTGGTCTAGCATGCACGCTGCCATCTTGGATAACATATTTTGGTAAGCCAGCTGTGAGTCTATGCTAGAGGCATACCAAAACTGCTATATACTGCATATAATGAAGTATATGGTAGAAGCCTCTATAGCAGTGGTGGCGAACCTATGGCACGGGTGCCAGAGGTGGCACTCTGAGCCCTTTCTGTGGGCATCCGGGCCATCGCCCCAGCACACCAGACAGGACTCAAAGAATCTTAAAGTGATACTTACTTTGCTACTTGGGACTGTAGGAAGAGGGAGAATGAGTAGACAGGGCCAAATTATCTCTGAAGGACTTCCTGCTGGCCCCACGATTCTCTGTGTTCAGAGGGACACTGGAAAGAAGCTAGAATAATGCAAATTTTCCATCTTTCTACTGTGTTGCTGTCCTCAGGAGGCCAATATGATTGAAAGTTGTTGAAAAACAGGGAGCAATAAGTTACTGCTGTAATTGTTGGTGGCACCTCGTAATAAATAAGGGGGGGTTTTGGGTTGCAGTCTGGGTACTTGACCGCTAAAAGGTTCGCCATCACTGCTCTATAGGGTTGTAATACGCTAGGTGGTCTAGAAATTTAAAGAAACCCTAAAAATGTAATTACCTCCCTTCCTTAGAACACAAATAAAGATGAACAAAAAAATCATAGACATGTTAGGTGTCCCAGTCAAAAGGTGTCCCAATAAAAGAGTGGTACAGTCCCGAATAGCAATAAAAACAGCTTTTCCTACAAAAGATGACACCCCACACTGCATACACTGAAGTATGAAAAAGTTATTGGCCTCAGAACATGTTGAAATAAAGAATATTTTTTTTTGTACAAATGGTTTTAATTTTTTAAAACCTATTCAAACTTAATTAAACCTATATAAATTTATGATCCCGGTGGTTGTACCAACCTAAGGATTAAAGCGGAGGTGTCATTTGGAGTGCAGAGTTCTATTTCACTGCATTTGGAATCCCCTCTCTTCCCAGTATACAACAGGGAATGTTAAATACTGTCCCTAGGAAGTACAATTTGTTACACATAAAACAAGCCCTCATACTGCTCTGTACATGTAGAAATAAAAAAGTTTGGGCTTTTTGAAGGTGGGAGTGAAAAGTGGAAACTCACATGCAAATAAGAGCGCAAAGAGAGAAAAAATGAAATTGCCTTCTTCTTTCCATAGGTTGCACATATAAATTACTTTAAAATTAAATGATAAACATGTTAGGTATCCCCACAACTTAAAATCCCCAATCAAAATACTTACCTTTACAGTGAATGACCGTCCATGTCCAAATCGCTGCCAATTTTTGAATAAAAATGATCAAAAGTTAGTAGAGCTGATGATTTCAGACAATGGCGATACAAACCCTATTTTTTTTAGCAAAATTTTGGTTTTATAGGTATTAAGGCAACATTAAAGAGAACCCGTCATGCAAAATAACCCCCCTAAACTAAATATATTTTCATAAACTGCCATTAGAGAGCATTGCCTCTATCCCTTCATTGTCCCTCTACATGCCTGTAAACCTAAGCAATGAGGTCCTAAAGCTGTATGCAAATGACCTGTGAAATGTCCAATGAAGCATTAGCATATTCATGCTGTCCACTCTATTCATGAGTGGGAGGCACAGCCACGCCCCCAGTGCATGACTGACTGTATAATGATGTGAGGCTGCATAATGATGTGCTTCCTGGTGCTGGTGGCCACGCCCCCTGCAGCCTGTGTGTGCATGTGTGTGTGTATAGGAGGGATACAGCAGCTCCAGGCAGCCATGTTATAGCAGAACATGTCAGATTCATGTGTAGCTGATGTCTGTGTCTCTCACCTGTATATTAGGAGGATGCAGCATGTCAGCAGATGCAGCACACACACTAGCCATGCTTTACTATACATTACACACAGACATGAGCAGGGGGAGGAGAGGGGAGGGGTAACAGGGGTGACATCACTGCCTCTGACCATGTGACCAGCCTCATTTACATGATAAAGAATAGATGATTTTACAATGATTAATGTATGAAATAACTAGATAAAGGCTGGGATGGATCCTTGTGAGCTGCTCCAGCAGGTAGAGGTGACAGGACAAGCGGCAGAGACCTGATGACAGGTGTCCTTTAAACAATAAAACTATATTTCGTAGCTCCATGATCATCCTGTCATTTGGATGTGTCAGTGGAATTGTGCAGTGAATGTATTTCTTTGTCAATTTGGCTACATGAAAACTTCATTGATATTTGCTCATCTCTAGTCCACTCTATCTACAGTCCTTTTATATTCTTGGAACATGGATCATTTTAAAGTGTTATTCCGGCTGTACGTGTTCAGCCTGGCTGCACAGCACCCCCTGCCTAATGCACACAGACACTGCAGATGGTTACAACTTACAAATTAAAACACAATCATTAATCTAATTCTCATGGGCATGTTACACTGCATTATCACGTCTATACATAATACGGTAATTCAAGTATAAAGATATTGCAGTGTATTGTATGAGCAATCATCCCACATAGGGCTCAAACACCCCAGGAAAGTGATGGTGAATCTTTTTGAGACCTAGTGCCCAAACTACAACCTAAATCAACTTTTTCAATTCAACGTGCCAATACGGCAATTTAAGCATTATCACTGTAGCTGCCTATAGGCACCTTCCTGCAGTCCCAAGCAGCCCAGGATGTGTCTGTGCACCATCCCCCACTGGGGCCTGACCTTTCTCGATAGCGGGAGGAAGCCGGGGTCTGGAATACGTGAGTGGCCGGCTAGTGCGGCCTAGTGCATGGCGGTGGTTGCGGTGCTTGGTATCAGGATCTTAGACCTCGTTTTGAGCTTGGCAGGTCTCCCGCAAGTGGTGTGTGCATATGCAACACCCTCGCCGATGCAAGGCAGAGAGGTTGTTGCGAATACGTCCCACCATGTAGCTTGCAGCCTGTGAAGGGTCTGATCAACCCCACAGCAGGTCACTACATAACACAGGGGAGCACCGCAGCGGTGGAGTCTGCCTGATAAGGCAGGAGTTAATTGCTTTACGTGATGTAATTCCAGCAGCCAATCACATGTGTTGCACTCTGTTTCTGTGAGCTGAGATGTAATTG
Source organism: Engystomops pustulosus (assembly GCA_019512145.1). Classification (NCBI taxonomy): domain Eukaryota; kingdom Metazoa; phylum Chordata; class Amphibia; order Anura; family Leptodactylidae; genus Engystomops; species Engystomops pustulosus. The sequence goes on from CM033641.1 coordinate 39,098,415, forward strand.
GAGGGGTAGCCACCACCTGACCAGTTGGAGTAACAAAACCCCTGGTCTGGAAACTTCTAGAGTTCAGTTTCCAGTCTACTTCAGACTGAGTACAGCTAAGAGTCAGTGCAGCCAGCACACCAGACCACAGCAGGAGAGCTCAGCTCCCTGCCTGAAGAGTGAGTTAGTTAGTGAGTGAGTGAGGAAAGGGGTATCATCCTACCTTCAAGGGTGATACCTGAAACAACCCAGGACAAGCTGAAGCATCCTACTAGGACACAACTATCTCCCAGCCTGCCATTGCATCCAGGCTGATGATCCATCCTGTGGCTCCCTCCAACTACATCTCCAGCATTCCACCATTCTGTCAAGGCATGTTGCCTCTTTTCCTGTCGGTTCCAATAAAGAACTGTAAGTTGTTTTTGTTCAACGTCTGCCTCCGTCTGGTCCCTGCTACTACGGCTGTCACCATCACGGGCACCCTATCCACTACACTGGGACTCATACTTCAGACCCCAAAGGGTTGCCCCAGGGAGAACTGCTATAGCAGCCTCTTCCTCATCATTTCTTGCCAACACCACCCTCCTGGAGACCTGCCAGGCTGTAGGAGAGCCCTCCGGTTCCCAAGCACCGTGACACTAGCGTGCCTAGGCCGCAACCGCCAGCCGCTCAGGTACTGCGGGCCCCGGCTGTCTCCAGGCTCCAAGAAAAAGCTAGGCCCCCGGTGGGGGATGTTGCACATGAAAATGGAGGGAGAGACCGATAGAGAAGGTTTCTTCTGGGCGCAACCCTGGAGTGTAGATAAGTGATTAAGGATGGGACACCCTTGGTGGTACACAACCTGATCCAGGGATCACTAGAGGCACATTGGTAAAGCATAACTTACAGTTCTTTATTGGCAAAAGGCAAAATTTCAGCTGGTTGGAGGTAGCTGGTTGAATCTCAGGTCCTCAGGAAGGTGTGCACACAGCCTGTTAAATCGTTTCAGGCTGGGCTAGGAGTGTTGGAGCAGAGTCCCTGTGGTGGCGCTCTGCTTTGGGCATGGTTTGCTGACAGGCCACGGTGTCAGGGCAGCATCCCGCAGACACCTCTGCTTCCTGGGCAAGACATTGAACCCCCAAATGACCCCCAAGCTCCCACCCCAAGGGGTTTTATAACCTCCCCTTGTGTGGTGGCAAGCTCTTTCATCAAACCAGCTTGCTTCTACCATCACAGTAACTCAGGAACTCTGATTGGTGAACAGCGTTAACCCTTGCATTACAAGCAGAGACTTTCAGCTGCATTACAATATTTCCACGCTGGAGACCCCTAGTGAGGTGATCAGGCTCACTAAGCAGCTCCTGGCATGGATAGGGATGAGTTTTGCAACACCTACCTAACCTAGCAGGGTTAGCAGGTCATGTCTAGTCTCAATGTAATCCAGGGATTCATCCGGATCCAATGACACTAGAACCCTGACCCTATGACATCCCATTGAGAATCTAGAACTCCTCCAAGGTTCTGGATCTGATCCAAAGTAGGAGAATTCCGATAAGTGGTGTGTCCATTGGTATGTCCCCTTGTGTCCATTGTTCTTTCCTGGGAGATATCATTCCATCTAAGACAGGAGGAATAATTAAGTGTTGTCCATTTATCACCATTGACCAGCACAAGATAACTAACTCAATGGTTGCTGATACTTCTAGTGCTGCACTAGTATTTGTACTCTGCTAAATTGTATCATATATACTGTATATATATAGATATATACTTCCTTTGCCTCCCTGAACTTGCGCAATAATGGAGTGCCTATAAAAATAATAACTAATTGACCTTGCGTACCCTTCTGGGGTCTGGAAATGTCACACTCAGACATTACCTACTATTAAAGTTAGCCAGGAGCTTCTCAATTATAATGCAGTATATTAGGACCTGAAAGAAATGGAAAATAATTTTTTTAAATGAATACATGCATCCTGCCATCTTGGATACATGTCAGGATGCATTAGCAGGGGTGTTGCATCTGTTCAAAGGAACACTCCAGTCACAGCTAAGGCCCCTTTCACGTTGACATTGTTGGGACATATATCCGGTTGCAAATTTGTGGCTGTATATACATCCCCCACACACGCCTATTGCGCCTGCTCACTGTATGGTGTGCACACAGAAAGATAGAGCATGGTCAACCTTTTCCTGTGTGTTCGGCCTGGCCGCGTGTATCACTATGGAACACTGCTGTATGCTCGCCCCGGCTATGGCAGTGTGAAAGAGGCCTTCATTAAATTGTACCCTGTGTAGGGCCGGAAGGCATAAGCATGACTCCAGGTTGTAGGAATACAATGAAAATGAGTCATGCTCCTCCCTTTAGGGCCTACACCGTGTATTATTGAATAAATTAGATGTGACTACAGTGTTCCTTTAAAATAGTGCTGAGCGCAGCATGTCCCAGACTGCATGGACTGCAGGAGGAGTCCTGTACGGTGAACTCTGAGCTGGGGACGATGGTCTGGGTGCCCACTGAGAGGGCTAAAGGTTCACCATCACTGCATACCAAAAATTATAAGCATTTAAAAAAGATTTACTGCACCTTTTCTTGGAACACATTTAAAAATATAAACAAAAACATATCAGCTATAGCCATGACTACAAACCACATGTGAGAATTGTCTCCTAGGTTGAACGGCATAATGGACATAAAGATCCTAATGTCTGAACAGAAGCTTCCTTGCCATTTTTCTACCCATACTAATTTTATCAAAAATTTGTCTATTGTGTGGTCCAAAATTTGTTTAGTTTTGTCTTGTTTCCCTTTTGTATATGCAGCCATTTCTTTTCGTGTCTGTTTGACATGTGTTTTTCACGTCCATGAATCCATTGAAAAAAGTGACACACATAGGAATAAGGAAAAATAATAATGACAAAATTATAGAAATGAAAACAAAATCTTGTCCCACAAAAATATCCCACTAATCCATACAACTAAAAAAGGTGTGAATGTCAGAATAAGGTGATTCATAGAAAATTCATTGACAATTTTGAAGCTGTTAAAATTTTAAAAAGACATAAAAATATGGAATCTCAGTGTTTGAACTGACCTAAGAAATAAAAGGGAATGTATTATTTGGAGCGCATAGTAAAATGTGTAAACAAGCCAATGGTGAAACTATTTTTTTTCCAATGTCCCATTACATGTCACAGAATATTAAATGGTGCCACTAGACGTATTATTATTGGTCACACAGAAAATAAGCCCTAATATGGCCCTATGAATGGAAAAAAGGGGTTAAAAGTGAGTGAGTCTGCTGAGCTGATGTACACCAGAATTATCAACTGAGACATTTCAAAAAGCAGCACAATTTTTTGCAGTTTCACTCCAAGTTGAGACTTAGAAAGTAGAGCAACAAAATATGCTTCACATGTATCAAACAGTTTAGAATTGGGGTGCATATTGAAGCAGTTAAAGGGGTATTCCCACAAAGGCAAGTTTCTTACATGTACTCAGGATAACAAAATAACACATTCTCTAATTCACTGTTATTAACAAAAATACAGCATTTCACAGATATAATTCCAACCTGTCTCTATCAGTCCTGGTGTACATAATTTCAGTTGCCCCGACCCTATAACTCCAGATTTTAGGGTCGCAACGCCATCTTGGATTTCTGTGTGACGGCCGTGCTGCTGCGTTTCTCTCTCTCTCTCTGCTCTGAGCCTGTAGCTACGCCCCCTGCAGTCCAGGACGGAGCTCACACAGACACTCAATGACTCACTACCTGCCAGAAAACACATCCTGAAAAGATGCAAAGTCCAGGCAGATAAGTTATCTGGAGAGGGGGAGGCAGGCACATATCTGTGAGAACAGAGATGTAGTAGTGCCAGTAGTGTAGTAGTAGTAACAGTGTAACAGTGTATGCTACAGTCTGTCAACCTATGTGCAATAGGCATCTCATGGATCTCTGATCTGTCTCATCCCTCTTTCTATGTGTCAGTGTGTTAGTACAATGTGAGAAGCCAGATGAAAGTGTATATATACACCTGTACCCTGATAATGTAACCACACTGTGACCCCACAGAACTAGATCGATCATAATGGGGCTCATTTACTAAGGGCTCCGTGGCCGCACTTTCGTCGGATTTCCTGAATTTTCAGTTTTGCACTGAATTCGGACGGGTTTTTGGCGCACGCAATCAGATTTTGGCGCAATTGCGCTGGCTTTCACACGACAGAAATGGGGGGGCGTGGCCTTTGGACAAGCCAACGGATTCAGAAAAACCGCAGAATTTAAAAAAACAAACAAGATCAAGCACTTACATGCACCGAGAAGAAGCAGGTGAACTCCGGCGGACCTCGGCGGAGCAGTGACACCTACTGGATATCGAGCGCACGACCTCAGTGAATCCCGGGAAAGTAAGGGGGTTAAAATGATCTTTATTGTGTAATCATCACTAGGGGATTGAGATGTGAGAATTTTCTTTCATGGGAAAACCGCTTCAAGTCTCCAGAAAAATTGAAGGTCCCATTGAATTGTTGTTTTACTTTAGAGCTGCCCTGCTGGAGGCAGTGGGTGTTGGACTCCACTTATTCCACGATTAGGTTTTTAATATCAAAGCCAGAAGTGAGAGAATCCAGATTATATCCTTTTGGCCACGTGTCATAGTAGGGTTTCCTATTGTAAATAATACATTTTATATATAATAACATAATGTTATTTATGGCTTATCAGAATATTTTGTACACTTGGTTTCTATACCGTGATCAGGCCAGTAATCAATATACAAAGTCATGTTGTTGTATGTAATTTCAGGGTGCGGAAAAAATACTATCAATGAACGAATCAGGAGAACTTCAGGACCTGCTCATGAAGATTGAGGTGACTGTTCTGTTACTAATTCTGGTAATTCTGTGTTTTGAAGGAAACCTTCCATAAAAATCAAGCATAATAAACCATAGATCTGGGCACCATGACTGTAGTAATCTTGTAATATTTGTTATCACTGACCTCCTTTTTTTCTAAAATCAACTTTTAAAGGAGATCTACCATTTGTTTTTATGTACAGTGAACCAAACATACAATGCTGTAGGTACACTGATGCGGAAACATATCTTGTTTAATCCCTGAACCAAGTGATTTTGCTCAAGAAACATTTATAAAATTCTGGTCCTTGGGAAAGCTGGGTGCAGATTGTCTTCCGTACATAAAAGAGCTGCCTGAACTGTCCAGACAGGACTAATTAACCTGAACTGGATGACTCATACACAGCAGCTGGGGGATGATGCAGCGACTGATTTCTTCTGCCTGTCAGGGACAACACAGTGATGATGTATTCTCGGCTTATGCCGAGGGTGAGGAGAAGCGCCGAGGCAGCCACAGGAGCATCATCATCATAATTTTATAATTGTTTTTTCAGCAAAATAACTCATTTCAGGGATCAAACAAGATATGTTTTTGCATCAGTGTAGCCACAGCATTCTCAAGGTATGTTTGGTTCATAATGCATGAAAACAAATGGTAGATTTCCTTTAAACTTACGCTAATAATGAATGGTTATACTAGCTCCTCTGTTATCTGGCATTGCAGACTGTTACACGTTTTTACCCTTTCCCCTTCTCCCTCAGCACATGTGCAGTAAGCAGGTTTATGAGGAGAGAAAAGGGAGTTGTAGAAGACTTGTAAGGAGGCACAGACATTTAAGGCAGCAGGACATGTTACATAAGCTAAATGTTACGCATGGTCCGGAAACTGATGGATGAAAAAGACAAATGCAGGACCTCTTGGCCACACCCATTTTGCATGGAATTTCTAATTTGCATATACAAAAAACATATGATTCTCTGTATCTAAGCCACAGGATAGCACCTACAGGTCTATATGTTTCCCAAATTTGTTACCCTGATGTGGACAGATCCCCTTTACAGAAACTGTATATATTCAGTGACATAATGCAACCTGATACTGACTATTTATGGTAATGTTTATCTCCTTTTTGTATGCAGAGAGTGCAGCACCCTCACGCATGTGCCTCTTGTGGGGGGTTTGGCTTCCTTCCTTGTCTCGTGTGCCATGGAAGCAAGATGTCAGTGTTTCGGAACTGCTTCACAGACTCTTTTAAGGCTTTAAAGTGCACAGCATGCAACGAGAATGGGCTGCAGCGCTGTAAAAGCTGCACTGGCTAAGAGATGAAAAAAAGACAAATGTTAATAAGATCAATTTTGGAATACATCATTTCTTATACATTTTTTAAGGTGATATTTGCATAAATAAAGGGAATTTGTACACATGAGTCTCGTTGCTTTTTAAAAAATACCAAATATATGTTTGTCCTGCTTGTTCAGGAACTTGGACTGGTGCACCGGAGTGTCGGATCTCTCCAATATACTGCTCTACAACAGTTAGTCAAGTGGGAGGAGCTCTGCAGTGTCATGTGAAGATATCTAACACCCCAGTGCACTAGATTGATCCAACTCCTATAATATAAATGCTTTTTTCACAGTTCTGCTGCTACCACAAATACACACAAATGCATGGTTACACAGATCACCAGGGCCTATTACTGTTTGCTGCTTTGTATGATCAAAACTGCTGATCGACTACCTTTAAAGAGAACCTCCCCTGCAAATTAACCCACTCCAAATAAATACTTAATTAAAAACTACAATTAAAAAGCTTTGCCCTTATGCCTAAATAGTTACTTTCCATGGCTGCAATGTTAAAAAATGATAGCCCAATGATAGTAATGGGGCCCGGTATGTGCAGTGTTCACTTTATGCCCTGCCTCCTTATTACTGATTGACAGGTCTCACTTTACCCCTGGGCTGTATAAGATGTCCCCCTTGGGACGTATTCACATGCTGTGCTTAAATTAAGTTTTGAAATCCATTTCACATGCAGCAGGGAGGAGCTTGACCTAACAAATTATTAAAAAAAAACAAGATATTTACAGAGCATCTGTTTTACTGATGGTAGATGTGTCTTAATAAGAAGTTCCGCAATATACAGTTATAAAAGTTATGCTAATTACCCTGGGGCGCTATGTTATCGAAGTGTCATAGGGAGCCTCGTATTTAACTGGTTCACGACCGCCCGCCATGTATTCACGGTCGGGTCCCGCTGCATGGAGAGGGCTCACGGGCTTAAGGCTTAAGTTATGGCAGATCAACCAATGTCATTTTAATGTAACTATCCATATACCTTTAACGCACACACTGTAAAGGGATTGGTAAATCTACCCTTTAGGTTTCTCATGTAGTATCGCACATGCGGTTTCAACACATTATAATGCTCTAGGGCTTCTAGAAAATACTGTTTCTATATAAATAAAGCTTCTATTTCTGCTTTAGAGTTAAAGTACAATACATAATACCTCATCTTTTCTCATATGAACATTTCTATTACTTTTCCATGTGTTGCAGCACGTATAAGCTGCATTGTTGAATAATGTATGTCCATTGCTGGCCCTGCATTACAAATTCCTGTGCATTATTAATAATTTAGGAGGTTTCCCACTGAATGCTTTTGTGGCTTCATTACGTGGCTTAGTCAAAATGCATATGTTATAATTATCATTAGTGGAGGGGAAACACAAGCAGAATCACAACAGATGGATTCTCTATTTATGGTCCCTCATCTGAGCTGTGCTCGCGGCTGTTATCATTGTTCGACTCTAATACATTACTTTGAGTATTGTCTCAAAATTTATATATTTTAAGCAACTTGTAACTTGAAAAAATGTATATTAAACATTGGCCCATAAATGGAAGAAAGGCTAGAATCTTCATAATCTCTACAAATGTGGCTGAATAACAGGCCTGGCAATCTCAGAGTCTCCTGGCTGTCACAGCAATCAATGACGCCACGGGGAGTGAAGATCAGAGCCAGTATGGGGGCATGCATGTGTACGACATTCATAGTATATAAGGCTGGAAAAAGACGCAAGTCCATCAAGTCCAACCTTTAAGAATTAAATAAATGTTTTATCCCCATAACCCGTGATATTTTTGCTCTCCAGAAAGGCATCCAGGCCTCTCTTGAACGTGTACATAGAGTCCGCCATAACAACCTCCTGCGGCAGAGAGTTCCACAGTCTCACTGCTCGTACAGTAAAGAACCTTTGTCTATGTTGATGGTACAATCGCGTAGAGGATGCGTAGAGGATGCCCCTTGTCCTGGTCACAGGCCGAGGTATAAAAAGATCCTTGGAGAGATCCTTGTACTGTCCGTTCAGGTATTTGTACATTGTAATGAGGTCTCCCCTCAGTCGTCTTTTTTCTAAACTGAATAATCCCAAATTTTGTAATCTGTCAGTGTATTCTAATCCCCCCATTCCCCTAATAATCCTGGTTGCTCTCCTCTGCACCCGTTCCATCTCTACTATATCCTTTTTATACACTGGTGCCCAAAACTGTACACTATGGGGCAGATTTATCAAGCTGTGTCAAAGTCAGAATATTCTCAGTTGCCCAGTGCAACCAATCATAGCTCCTCTTTAAAATATTCATGAGCACTGATACAATGAAAGCTGAGCTGTAATTGGTTGCCATGGGCTACTAGGAATATTCTGACTTTCAGACAGCTTGATAAATCTGCCCCAATATTCCATGTGTGGTCTGACCAGAGATTTGTATAAGGGCAAAACTATGTTTTTATCATGAGAATCTATTCCTCTCTTGATACATCCCATAATTTTATTTGCTTTAGCAGCAGCCGCCTGGCTCTGGTCACTAAAATTAAGTTTACCATCCACCAATACCACCAAGTCCTTTTCAGCTCCAGTTTTACTAAGTAATTGACATAATTATACTTTTTGTTTCCATGGCCCAAGTGCATAACTTTACATTTATCTACATTAAACCTCATCAACCATTTCTCTGCCCACTCCTCAAGCTTCCGCAAATCCCTCTGTAATGCTAAACTATCGACCTCAGTATTTATTACTTTACACAGCTTAGTATCATCTGCAAATATTGAAACTTGACTGTGTAAACCCACTACAAGGTCATTGATAAAAATATTAAAAAGAAGTGGCCCCAATACTGACCCCTGTGGCACTCCACTGGTAACGTCAGCCCAATTTGAGAATGTGCCATTAATGACCACCCTCTGTTCTCTATCACTAAGCCAATTACTTACCCAAATACACAGATTTTCTCCTATTCCCAGCAGTCTCATTTTATATACCAACCTTTTATGTGGCACGGTGTCAAATGCCTTTGGAAAGTCCAGATATACAACATCCACAGCGTCCCCCAGATCCAGTCTTGAACTTACCTCCTCGTAGAAACCAATCAGATTAGTCTGACAGGACCGATCTCTCATAAACCCATGCTGACGCTGGGTTATAAGGTAGTGCACAGTGAGATACTCCAGGATAGCATCTCTAACAAACCCCTCAAATATTTTCCCCACCACAGCAGTTAGACTCACGGGTCTGTAGTTTCCAGGATCGCTATTTGATCCTTTTTTATATATTGGTACCACATTTGCTATGCGCCAGTCCTGTGGAACATAACCAGTCCTCAGTGAATCTTCAAATATTAAAAATAACGGTCTGTCTATCACCGTACATAGTTCATGCAGAACCCGGGGGTGTATGCCATCTGGCCCCGGTGATTTCTCTATCCTAGTGGTTGCGAGGCGGCGCCGTACCTCTTCCTGGGTTAAACTGTTGACATTCCAAAAAGAATTTACATTATTCCTCATTGTGTCTTCCACCAGGGGATTTTCCTGGGTAAAGACAGTTGAGAAGGCGACATTCAGTAGATTGGCCCTTTCCTCATCTCCTTCCACCATGACCCCCATGTTATTTCTAAGGGGACCCACACTCTCTGTTTTTAGTTTCTTATCATTTATATACTTGAAAAATAATTTGGGATTATTTTTGCTCTCCCTGGCAATATTTCTCTCAGTCTCTATTTTTGCGGCCTTTATCTGCTTTTTACAGGATTTATTTTTCTCTCTATATTCCTGTAATGCCTCATCACTACCTTCACATTTTAGCACCTTAAACGCCTTATCTTTCTCACTTATTGCTTTCCTTACAAGACTAGTTAGCCACATTGGCTTTTTCTTGTTCCTCTTATGCTTTTTCCCATAAGGTATGTGTTTCTCACAGGACTTTTTCAGAATATATGAGAAAAAGTCTCATTTTTCGGGGGGCTTTTGTCTTTGAGAACATTATCCCAGTCTATGCCTTTAAGGTCTTCCCTTAGTTGCTGAAAGTTTGCCCTCCTGAAGTTTAGAGTGTTGGTTGCCCCTCCCCTAACGCTCTTAGTAAAGCATAATACAAAATCAATAATATTATGATCACTATTCCCCAGGTTCCCCCCAACCTGTAGTTTTGATACCCTATTAGGTCTGTTGGTTAGGATAAGGTCCAGCAGTGGCCCCCCTCTTGTTGGCTCCAGGACTAGCTGCGACAGATAATTGTCTTTTGTTGTTGATAAGAACCTGCTGCCTTTGAAGGACCTGCAGGTTTCTGCCCCCCAGTCAATATCTGGGTAATTGAAGTCCCCCATGATAATTACTTCACCACGCTTTAAAGCCGCATCCATTTCACTTATCAGCATTTCCTCTGCTGCCTCCATTATATTTGGAGCCTTATAACAAACCCCTAGTAATATTTTATTATTCTTTTTCCCTCCCCTTATCTCCACCCATAGGGACTCCACATTTGCATTTGCGTTACTAATGTCATCTCGCAGGACGGGCTTGAGGCAAGAATTCACATATAAACCAACCCCTCCCCCTTTTTTATTTATACGATCCTTTCTAAAAAGACTGTAACCATCTATAGTAACAGCCCAGTCATAGCTACTGTCCAGCCATGTCTCGCTGATACCCACTATATCATATTTCCGCTCCAACATCAAGAGTTCCAGTTCCTCCATTTTGTTTGTGAGGCTTCTGGCATTTGTGTACATGCACTTTATATGGTTTTCCCTGTCCGTATTCCTTTTAACATTGAAATGGTTAACGGCCGTGTTCATCTAATGCAGCAAACATCAAATTTGTATGAAGAAGGTCCCAGCCTGTGAGCCTAATAAATAACTACCATTATGTTGCCAAGCAGCTGAACAGCTTTTAGATGATGTTTCTTTAATGACCCAGGTGGCATCATCCAGAAAATCAACTTTGATGTGAGATGTAAATTGGTTTTCTGAAGTCAACTAGGTGGAGAGTTTAACATTTAAATCAAGCTTTTCCAGTCCTAAAATGCCCCTTTTACTGTTAATGATGGTCCTGCGTCCAGGGACATCATTGATCAGATCTCCTGAAGTCCAGCGCATGATGTCAATCACATGAGAGGAGGTGTTTAGAGGCATGGAGAGCTTGACTTCAATGTTAAACTCTTTGCCCCCCTGACTTTATACATCTAACTTCAAAGTTGATTTTCTGGATGATGCCACCAAGCTGGGTCATGAAAGAAACAGGATCCATAAGCTGTTCAACTGCTTGACAATATACAGATAGGGGTTTACTAGGCCAATTTCTGATGACAGGTTCCCTTTAAGTTAATCAAGTTCTCCGATGTGTGAGAGGCTGGAACTCTCATTGCACCTACCCCAGAAGAGAACAGAAAATTACAGACGGTCCCCTACTTAAGAACACTCGACTTACATACGACCCCTAGTTACAAACAAACCTCTGGTAATTTTGGTAATTTATTGTACTTTAGTCCTAGGCTACAATGATCAGCTGTAACAGTTATCAAATGTGCCTGTAATGAAGCTTTAGTGTTAATCCTGGTTCTTATGACAACCCAACATTTTTAAAATCCAGTTTTCACAGAGACCCAAAAAGTTCTGGCTGGGATTACAATGATAAAATATACAGTTCCGACTTACATACAAATTCAACTTAAGAACAAACCAACAGACCCTATCTTGTATGTAACCCGGGGACTGCCTGTACTACAGCCTAGGTCATTGTTCCTGGGCTAAGCTGTATGTACCATATTTTTCGGACTATAAGGCGCACCATCAATAAATGCCTGCTGAAATGTCTAGGTTCATATATAAGGCGCACCGGAGTATAAGGCGCACCTGATTATAAGGATGAATGACCAGCAGGTGGCAGACCTGTGCACAGTTCAAGGCAGCTGTTGTCTGTAAGTGCAGTTCATATATAAGGCGCACTGGTCTATAAGGCGCGCCTTTGATTTCTGAGAAAATCGAAGGATTTTTTGTCCGAAAAATAGTCCGAAAAATACAGTAGTTTCTAGATAAAAAAATAACAAATTTTTTTTGTGTATTTCTCAAGATTTCCCCATTTTGATGGCTCAATTTGATTTTTGGCGATTAAAGTGCCATCTGTCAATGAAAATTACTTGGATCATAGATTGATTTGGATAGTCAATTAACTTTTCCAAGGGAAATCTGAATCTGCAAAAAAAGGGGGGTTTCCCCACCACAGTCCCTCCGGGTGGGCGTGGGAGGCTGAGTTTGGTATCATTGAATATATTTTTGAAACATTTTTGACTCCTATATTTTACATTTTTTGATCCAATGTGTATTTTGCAAGATATTCCACAGTCCCGACCTTTTTGTTACACCCTGTATATCATTTAGTATTCATCATGAATCTACCGTATATACTCGTGTATAAGCCGAGTTTTTCAGCACAAAAAATGTGCTGAAAAACGTCCCCTCGGCTTATACACGAGTCTACTACAAAAAAAATGACCACTTAAAAAAATAAACTTAAATACTCACCCTCCGATGTCGGCGCGGCTCCCCAATGTCCCCGATGTCAGCGTGTTCTGTCTTCTTTCTTCCTCTCGGCTCTTCTTCTTTATTCTGGCATGGACGCGGCCATGGTTTCTTAGTGGCCGCGCATACTATGACGTCAGCAGCGGCCGCGTCATAGTATGCGCATGCTAGAAGAAAACATGGCTGCGTCCATCCAGGAAGAAAGAAGAGGAGCCGCGGAGAAGAAAGAAGACGGGACGCGCTGACATCGGGGACATCGGTAAGCCGCGCACGACATCAGGGAGCGCGCTGACATCGGAGGGTGAGTATTTAACTTTATTTTTAAAGGGCCGTGGGGGCAGGCTGCTGTATACTACTAGGGGCTTGCTGTATATACTACTAGGGGCTTGCTGTATACTACTAGGGGCTGCTAAATACTACTGGGGGTTTGCTGTATACTACTAGGAGCTTGCTGTATACTACTAGGGGCTTGCTGTATTCCCACCCTCGGCTTATACTTGAGTCAGTAGTTTTTTCCCAGTTTTGGTGGTAAAATTAGGGGTCTCGGCTTATACTCGGGTTGGCTTATACTCGAGTATATACGGTACTTAAATATGAACTCCCATAGTTTCCATATCCAGTAAAACAGTTTCAAAATCAGAAATTTCTCACCCTTCATTATAATTCTTAGAAATATTACTTTTTATTACTCACACAGAGTGATCTGGCAAGATTCACCCATATTCTCAGCAGATGGCACTAGTGTGCTATAAAGGAAATTCATGCATTGATACAAAGTAGAAGATTCAGGATAATGTAAATAGACAAATCTAGTAATAGTTATTGTTCTCTATAGTTATCTATATCACCTTAAGTAGACAAATCCAGTTATAGTGATGTAGATTAGCTTAGAATGATATCTAACACTGTTTATATTTCCTTAGAATTAACTGTATTTGTTAAGACTGTGTCATTTTAGATTATAAGCAAAAAAGTTCAGAGATAAAATGTAGACACAGGATTAATCAAATATTTATAGTGAAATCTAGAGCAAATGTAACTTTTGATTAAAATGAATCTCCACCTTTTAAATTTTACATTTTAGCATTTTAAAGAGGTTGTGCCATGTTTCATGTTACCCTCTATTCCAGGCTGGTCACGAGAATGGGACCTCCAGCAATCAGGAGTACAATCCGGTCCGTTCTTACTAATGAGTGGAGCAGTTGGTTGAGCATGTGACCCATCAAGGGGGGGGGGGGGGGGGGGGTAGTGTGACTGTGTTCAGGGGGCCCTAAGGAGGAGAAAACCCTCCTCCCTTCAGAGGTGCAGGAAACTTACTGTGCACACAGGACCAGATTATCATCCGGTGAGCGGGGGGGTGGGGGTGGGGGGCACAAAATTTGCCAGTCAGGGGCCCCAAACTTCCTATTAGTGGCACTGATGTGACCAGTTGCTGCAGACGTAAGCAGTAAGCATGGGAGTGTCAAAAACTTGCAAATCACAGCACTGGGGTATTTCCAGCACTCACACAGGTAGTGACAGTGGGTGCCACAGATATCTGACACTACCATACCAGGTCACATGCTCAACCTCCTGCTCCAACCATTAGTGAGAATGTGACCCCCCTTCTTTGGTTTGCTGATGGTTCTATTCTTGTGATTGGTAGGGATCCCAACAGTTAGATCCTCACCAATCAGATTGTTATCCTCTACACCTGGTACAGCCCCTCTACGGTCTGACATTCCATGCAGTCTTAATATAGTGCAGTGGAGTTAATAGGAGCTTGTACAGTAACCAGCGATGGCCAGTATGTAGAGGATGGAGTAAAGTTACTAGACACAGGATTTGTAGCTCTCTATTAGATGGAATTATAAGTTATATATCATACAATTGATAAGTATAGGAGTTTTGTAAATTTGAGACAGAATTTATAAATATGTGTCCAAGTTAGGCTTTGTTCACACCTGTGTCAGGGATTTCTGTTACACTCTCCATTTTAGGAGATCGTTACGGAAACTAAGAAAGTTAGGTGAACGGAAAGTTTCCATTCATCTTCCGTACATCATAGACTTCAGTGTATATAATATTTCCTTCCATGACACTTCCATTATAATAGTGGGAAAAGAAGAGAGCTGCTACTATTTTTGCACTATTTGATGGGGGAGGGGGAATGGATCCTGATGAACGCAGGTGTAACCTAGGCCTTAGGATATTCAATTTAAAGAAACAACATTTTTAGACTACACAATATATGGTTACCAGTATTCAAATAAATAATACTTTTTATTAAAAAATGTATTTTGAGGATAACATTTATTAAACAAATACAAATCAAGAATATGCTACCCCCTCAGGGCCGATTCTAGCATATTTGCTGCCTGAGGCGAATATTAAAATGCTGCTCCTCCCCCCCCACTCCTGTTTTATTGCCCACTCCCTGGTCAGTAAATGCTGAAAACTTTACTAACAATTAACATCGCCACAGACAGAGGCTCACTGACACTGTGTGACTGACTACAGATTCTGAGAGTCATTGGTGGCGTCTAGTATATCTATCTATTCTATCAGGAGGACTTTATTCTGTATTCTCTGACGTATCACGGCTGAATTCAAGCCAGATATCTTCAGCTCGGTGCAGCACATCTCCACCCGGCGTCCCTAAAAATACCAGTTACTTACAGTATGAAGTCTCCTGGATAACAACACTTAAATAATATACTCACCCTCACAACAAACTGACCGCGCTCCACACATATAAAACACTTCCATATATACCTACACTCACCGTCCACTTATTAGTAACCTGTCCAAACTGCTCGTTAACACTTAATTTCTAATCAGCCATCACATGGCGGAAACTCAGTGCATTAGCATGTAGACATGCGTCAAGACAATCTCCTGCAGTTCAAACCGAGCATCAGTATGGGGAAGAAAGGTGATTTGAGTCCTTTGAACGTGGCTGGTTGTTTGGTGGCCAGAAGGGCTGGTGAGTATTTCAGAAACTGTGGATCTACTGGGTTTTCACGCACAACCATCTTTAGGGTTTACAGAGAATGGTCTGAAAAAAAAAACACAGTGAGTCAGTTTCTGTGGCAGAAATGCCTTGTTGATGCCAGAGGTCAGAAGGAGAATGGGCAGACTGGTTGAGCTGATGAAAGGCAACAGTGCCTAAAATCGCCACCCCTTACAAACCAGTAGCCAAGAGCATCTCTGAACGCACAATAACTCGAATTGAGCAGATGGGCTACAGCAGCAGAAGACCACACCCGGGTGCCACTCTTTCAGCAAGAACAGGAAACTGGGCTACAATTTGCACAAGCTCTCGAAATTGGACAGTAGAAGATTGGAAAAACGTTGCCTGGTCTGATGAGTCTCGATTTCTGCTGCGAAATTCGGATGGTAGGGTCAGATTTGGCATAACAACATGAAGCCATGGATCTCACCTGCCTTGTATCAACGGTTCAGGCTTGTGTGTGGTGTCATGGTGTGGGGAATATTTCTTGGCACTCTTTGGGCCCTTGGTACCAAATTGAGCATGTTGCAACGCACAGCCTACCTGAGTATTGTTGCTGACCATGTCCACCTTTATGACCACAATGTAACCCAACATCTGATGGCTACTGTTCAGCAGGATAATGCGGCCATGTCATGAAGCTGGAATCATCTCAGACTGGTGTTAACATGACAATGAGTCACGTGACTCAAATGCCCTCCACAGTCACCAGATCTCATCCATAGAGGCAGCTTTGGGAGTGTGGTGAACGGGAGATTCGCATCATGGATGTGCAGCCGACAAATCTGCGGCAACTGTGTGATGCCATCATGCAGTATGGACCAAAATCTCTGAGGATGCTTCCAGCACCTTGTTCAAATATGCCAGCAGATAGATGCGTTCTGAAGGCAAAGGGGTCCAACCCGTTACTAGCATGGTGTACCTAATAAAGTGGCCGGTGAGTGTAATATTCTACTGGAAGTATAGCAATGCACATCACCACTCAATATACAACACCCTCTAATTTAATTAATACAACAGACCGCCAACATTTCTTTTACATGACACAGCTTCCCCTATATAATCAGAATCTGCCCCATATAACACATATCAAGCCCCCCCCCACAATCATAATTTGCCTCCCAATAAAACCATGAATTGTTATTGGAAAATTTTATAACTTTTCATTATACAAACAGTATCAATTATTTCTTGGAATGTGCTTAAGGTGGACAACATCTAGTACATACATATATATATATTGCCATATATATCAGGAAAGTGCTTGTTTATCAACTTTTCTCCCTTCCTTCCTGATTTTGCTTCTGCTTTTTACTCTGAAATCTCTGCTGAACTCCAGCTTGCTAGAAAGTGCAATAGAAACTTACTGAGGGAGGGAGGGGGAGCAGTGTAGATTGGTCTCCACTCACTCTGAAAGTACCTGAAAATTACAAATACAACCTACAAAGGGGAAACTAAAGATTGCAAGTCACACGAGATCCGCGTACGTCGCGACCCTCTCATTTATCCACTGCCCTACTGATAACTGCAAATATTGTGCACATGAGATGTATGCTTTAATTGACAGTCGAAGAAAAATCATTTGACCATAAAGCTTACATACTAGGATAGGGAACACAAGTGACATATGACAATAAATAGGGGCCTATCGACATCATAAACCATTTGTTGTCTGTTTTCTATGTAGTGTACATCACTGCTCTCCTTTCAAGTTTCCCAACAGGGATTTTGTTGGTTCTTCCATGTAAGGGATACCCACATACAGTGGGGCTCATTTACTAAGGGTCGCGCGCTGCACTTTTGTTGAACTGGTCACTTTTTTGGGGGCTAAAACAGCTTGCACAGGTATTTAAGAAGTGTCTACACTGGGATTTTGGCGCACACAATCCTTTTTTGGCGCAGCTGCGCTGGCTTTCATGCGACACAAATTAGGCGGCATGCCGTTGGACTGTCCGACTGATTCGGGCTGAGTACGGATTCAACTTTCAAATTGTGTCGCACACCCTAGCACTTAGATGCACCACTAAAAAGATGGTGAACTGTCGGACCTGAGCGGGGAAGTGACATCTTAGTGAATTGCAGCACGGTGCATTATAGTCAGACAATGCACTTTTTGTGAACTCCGGTGACCGGGTAAGTAAGTGTGCCCCGTATGTCATCTTCTCCTGGGCTGAAATGTCCCAGTCTTAGGATACATGCATATGACTGTTCAGGGGCGTAAATACAGGGGTAACTGCCATAGCCGTTGCTATGGGGCCCACCATGTGAGGGGATGTGTATATCCTTTGTGTGTGTGGTGTATATATATATATATACACGATTTATCTGTGTATATGCTGTATATGGTATTGTATATATTGGTGTATATGTGTGCATGTATGTGTATATGCTGCATGGGTTTATATGGTATTGAATGTATGTGTGTATATGCTGTATGTATGTATATATGGTATGTACATACATGTGTTTGATTGTAATATAGGTATATTTTGTTTTATTTAAGGGAAAGGGGAGCCCCATTCAGAAGTCTGTTATGGGGTTCAGCATCTCATAGTTACACCCCTGTGACTGTGGACTGGTCCTGGTTTGCAAACAATGGACCTTTGGACATTGGCATGAGGACCACTAATAGGATGATGACTACCTGCACCGCAGTCCAGGGAACCAAAGGGACCTGCTCTCTGTCGGCTCAGTCAATCGGCTCATGCACAGGGCTGTGGAAACCACATCCATGTGTATATGCCCATAGAAATACATGGGACTACACATGGCAAAAGTCGATGGTCTTCTGCATGGAGCCTTACTTTCCTGCGTAAATGATTGTGCATACAATGTATTGATGTAGATCATGTCCCTTATTTTTTATTTCTATTGCTTTTTTTCTAATGTCTTGCCATTGACTTCCATTGACTAACTCTTCCGTACACTAATCAGTGCAGCTAAAGTCAGAGCATATACATGGGAAGTTACTGCCATCTTCATGGTTGCTATAGTGTTTCTGAATGTAATTGTTCTTGTTCTCCTCTGCTAAGTACTCTAATGAAGCTGTCAGGGAGGTTCCTTCGCTAATGGATTTATGTGCCTTTTGATCCAACAATTAACTGCAGTAAATTACTCCACGAACATGTGAACTCTGTTATAATACATAATATATAATTTTTGTTGCTAGAATTTTTTTTGCAAAAGACTACAGTAATTCATTTTACAGTATTAAAATGACATCTTAGAAAGGCTTTTTTATAGGTATAGGATCTCTATAGGGGAGGAGGTTGGTTAGAAATGTGAACCTGTATATGTTACAAGACAACTTCCTTTTTGTAAATAAAAGTTTTACTAATAAACTTGTGGCTGATGATCTACGTCATGAGATTTCTAGCCATTAGCTCATTATTTATGTAAGGCCATACCTGTAGTATTGTCCAGTATGATGTCTATGCAGTGGGCAACCATGTGATAATCTACATGGCTGTTTTCTGTAGATAAGAACAATTGAAGAGGTAAGAGGAGATCCTTATTCCACCTGACGAAGAGGTAAAAGGCTGAAGCTTGTTGAGGCCCTTATTCCACATAATGTTCCTTTACATCATATATCAAAAGCTGAGATCATACAGCATGTACCTTTAAGTCAATAAGAATGGGATTGGATGAGCTTTTCCTTAGAATGGATGAGTTTTCCTAAGAATCCTTCCTCTGTTTCTAGCTGTAGGAAGTCGTCAAATAACCATCAGAGAGGGAAGGTTGTGGAGGTCGTCTTCATCTCTGAGATGGATGAGGCCTAGGGAAATATGTAACCTTTCTGACCATGGTACAAAAATGATAGGATTTATTCAGGAGCTGTGACCGATATCTTATTTATGATAATATCACTTAAAATATTGAAATATACTGTTCGACACTACTCTATATCTACAGTTGGGTACACCAGAGGCAAATCGAGATCCATGCAAATTTGGGGGGAACTCACTTAGATGCCAGTATTAAAAGTCCCCCCACTGGTGGACCAGTGCCTATATTTTTCGCCTCTTAGAAAATATTGGTGCAATCTCCAACAGTTGTGACCTGTAGACCAGATCTGAACTGGCAAAGTTTTTGCAGGTTGGAGAATGCCATAAACTGGCGGAGAAGACATAATGAATTCCTCCTTTATTGCTGTATTTTCTAATTACTTTTGCTGTTTACAGGTTATATAATTACAGGCAGTCCCCGGGTTAAGTACAAGATATGTTCCGGAGGTTTGTACTTAAGTTGAATTTGTATGTAAGTTGAAACTCTATATTTTATATTTTATAATATTTTGTAATTGTCCACAATTGATGTTTTTTTGCCCCAGTGACAATTGGAGTTTCAAAATTTTTTGCTGTAACTGGACCAAGGATTATTAATAAAGCTTCATTACAGACACCTTACAGCTGATCATTACAGCCTGGGACTAAACTAAAGCTTCCAGAGGTCACAGTGGGGAGAGATGTCCGTCTTTAACTAGGGGTCGTCTGTAAGTCGGGTGTTCTTAAGTAGGGGACCACTTGTACTGAACTTTGTCCACTCTTCTTTTCTTATCTTTCTTAATCTATTTCTTCCTCCTGTCATTGAGTTAGTTTTCAGTTAACTCTTGCCTCCTCCTCTAACATTGACTGGCAACCCCAGTGATGACCTCAGAGAGCGCTGATCCACTGTCCTGGCAGACGGGAGTTCATCTGAGGCATCTGAAGTCATTCACCACTTTCTACTACAGTCTGCCAGAGTAATATATTCACAATATCCTACAATACAACTTAAAGTCCCTAAAGAATATTGTAGGGACTTTCAGACCTGGAAAACTCTAAAAATAACTGTAAAAATTTAAATAAATAAATAAAAATAAAAATCTCAAATCACCCTCTTTATATGTCAAGTACAGGTGGTCCCCTACTTATGAACACCTGACTTACATACGACCCCTAGTTACAAACGGACCTCTGGATGTTGGTAATTTACAGTACTTTAGTCCTAGGCTACAATAAACAGCTATAACCGTTATCACAGGTGTCTGTAATGAAGATTTATTGTTTATCCTGATTCTTATGACAACCCAACATTTTTAAAATCCAATTGTCACAGAGACCAAAAAAATTTTGCCTGGGGTTACAATAATAAAGTATAAAGTTCCGGCTTACATACAAACTCGACTTAAGAACAAACCTACAGACCCTATCTTGTACGTAACCCGGGGACTGCCTGTATACAGATTTTATGGATGTCAGAATATGGTAAGATGGTAAAATGTTTTACAAGTATAAAAAACTTAAAAAACTATATAAATTTGTTGTCTACGTGAGTGTACAATAAAGGGAATGTGTCAATTAGACAAGTAAGTAAAAGACGTAAAAAAAACAACGTTCAAAAGAAAACAGCACAAATGTGATTTGTTCAACATCATTTCAAACCGTTTTATAGCTTCTCAGTAAATTGCATGGGATGTTAAATGGAGCCACTAGGGAAAGCAATTTGATTGTGACAAACTTTCAGAAAAAGTTTGGTTTGGGTACTAAACCCAAACCAAAACTCGAACCTACTATTAACACCCGTGATCAGTGCTTGATCGTGGTTGTTTACCCTCTAAATGTCACAACTTTTAAATTCCGGTGTGTGTGCCACCATTTTTCCTAGGATCATCTCTAGGTGTGAAATAGTTGATCATGCATGTTAGTCCAATTGTGGGTGTTAGTGGTGGGTTGGCTGCTTTTTGGGTGAGCCTGAACGTCAAACCCGAACCTAATGTCCAGGTTTGGGGACTGAGCCCGCAATGTTCGGCATGGACCCATGGTCCACTCACCACTAGTTAAGCTTTTGTAATGCAAAAAGTAAAAACGGAAATGCAAAAAACGGAAAAGGCAGTTGCCCTGAAGCTATTAAACAGTGGGGCATAGTAAAGATTTATATTTGTCATATTGGGGCACATTGGGGCACGCGATCGGATTGTGGTGCATCGGCACCAGCTTGCATGCAACACAAATCGGTGGACGTCGGACAACCCGACTGATTCGGACAAACCACGGAATGTAAAAAGCAAATTGTGTCGCAAGATCAACACTCACATGCACCAGGAAGAAGAAGGTGAACTCTGGTGGACCTCAGCGGGAAATGCGACAGATGCAGGAAATTGGACGCACAATCTTAGTGAATCACGGCAGCTCCGAATCCTCGTCAGACAGGATTGTGCCCCATTGTTTCTATTCTGAATAAGGGGGAATTCTTCTCATAGAATTAGTCTATTTGAGTAGTTTCACTGCATATTAATTCAGTGCTTAAGGACTTGGTATGCACCGCCCTTTACTTCAGCACCGAAGACTCAGGGTTATCTTAAGGTTAATATATTTCAATGTCTGATATTAAATCTGAAGTTATGTTTCATCAGCAGTCATCATGTGCCTCCAATAACAAAGACCAGGGGGATTTTATCCTAAGAGCCTATTGAGAGTCAGAGAAAGTTGAAAGTTCCTTGTTCTTTTGCATTTCATAGTCATAAATAACATTTTGAAGACTATGCATCAGATTTATTGCAGAAGCAGCAAATAAACGGAATATGTGTTTACATTGGCTTAAGGGCATGGGGAACTTGGATCCACACAGCGAGACTGTCGGAATAAAGATATTTACGTACTTTTTTCATTACAAATATTTTGTCTTGTGCTGTAATGATTTTGAAATCAATTCTCATTCTGTTTCTGGATGTCAATTTTAAGCCTGTGCCGCAGTTCAGTGATTTGATTTTTGTTCTCATTTGTTTTCATTATTGTTTTTTTTTTTGTTTGTTTGTTTTTTATTTTTTTGGGTTCTGGAATTAGAAGCTTGATAAATGTAAAATAATTATTTGTTTAGCTCAGCTACTGGTGTTCCCGAGAACTCTGTTCCCTAGCCACCTGTAAAATCATGAATTTTAATGTATTGCAGACACACCGTCCATCTAAACGGTGTCGGAACAGTTTGCTTTAAACGCTCCCAGAAATAAATTACAATTATTTATAATTCAGTTTATAAACTGCTGAAGCAAGTCGCTGCATATAATAAACAATGTGGTTAGAAACTATAAATTATGACATGACCTATAATATCCATCCTGTAGGGCACAGCTTCATAAATTGTGTCACTGCGTTCACAGTAACTAATAACCTGAAATTCTGATCGAACGCCAAAGTTTAGATGAATTATAGGTTATAGGTAAAGTGCACCATCGCGGGTACCGTAGTCATAATCACATTAGTAATAAATTGTGAATGGAATACAATATTATTTCTGAATCTTCTGTTACAAACTCCAACACCTTAAAAGGATTTTAGTATAATTCTATGTATATTTGTAGGGTCAAAAATTTCATCTACAGTAGTTCTACAAAAACTATAAAATTTACATTAACAGACGTAAAGCTGCTTAGGGCGCTCCACTTTACTACATTGTTGTTGTTATTGGTGCCCTCTGTACCAATCAACCCTTCCTTTCTTCTAGCACAAATATTTTATTCTCAACCTAAACAAGTCCTTTATTATAGTTTATGGTGACCTTGAACTAATCTGACATTTCTAATTTAACCTTCAATATCTGAAGCATTTGTTTTCATCATAAGCCATTGAATAGTCATCAAAGCACTTAAAGGGGTTTGCCCATGAAAGAAAATTCTCAAATTCCAATCCCCTAGTGATGTTTACACAATAAAGATAATTTTTAACCCCCTTACTTTACAATTTTACTCAGTTTTATTGCTGTTTTACCTCCTAACACTCAGCAATGGTCAGTGTAATATCCCAGAGTGTGGGCGGGACTCTTTAATGATCCCTCTAGTGCTTTGAGCTGACAATGCTGATATATTATCAGGATACAGGTTATATGCACTTTCATTTATCTTCTGAACATTCACTAGAATGGGAGATGAAACAGAGAGATGAGAGAGGATGAGAGAGGATGAGATCCATGAGCTGCATATTACACATGACATTGTCTGCACTGCTATAACAGCCTTAACATACACATACACATAGTTTTATTGCTGTTTTACCTCCTAAGACTCAGCGAGATGAGAGAGGATGAGATCCATGAGATGCATATCACACATGACATTGTCTGCACTGCTATAACAGCCATAACATACACATAGCTCTACTACATACCTCCTTCCCCCTCCCCTGGATCCAGCACCAAGTTATATTGATCAATATGGCACCAGATCCAGTGATGCGCTTTGTTAGAAATAGCAAAGCGCATCACTGCACAGGGGAGTGGCATAATTGTGAGCTCATAATACCAGAACTTACTGAAAATCTGGTGAAACACAGATAAGAGGTTCGATTTAGGGGGTCTCTTTGAGCTTCTACTATGACCTAGACCACCGCATCAGCTTCTTCTGGCCATGACTCTGTAGATTTTGCAACACAAACATTTTAGATTCTGAACTTCATCATCATCTCCTCCACCTTCTTATCACAAGCTTAAAGGACACCTGTTATCAGGTTATTTAAATTTTTGCCTCAGGCAGCAAATGGGCTAGAATTAGCCCTGAGTATCTCATACATGCACAGGCAGCAGCACCCAAAAGTATAGAGAGGAGCACCATGAGTGTCAGCCAATATATTGTGGCAATAATAATAGCTAATATTGTAACTGTGCCCCCAGTAGCCAGAAGTTCTATTCTCTTCTCCTCTGCTTGCTCCTTAATTTTAATCATACAAGGCTGGTGCTGTTCTAATGTTCTAATCCTAGATATCACCAATCATTAGATCTACCCTCAACGTATACACACAAACATGTATACTAACAATATTTAGGAATAGACACATTTTATATGAGGCTTTTTACTTCTGCTGGTTGTGTGACATTAGATAAACTAATGTCTTTCAAGGATGTTGAATTCCAGATCGTTTTACTTTCCCCAGGAAGCGATACAATTACCTACTGTGATCCTGTGTTTTCTAGCTGCGTCTGCTAATGAGAGAATTATTTCAGGAAATTTATTATGACACAAGAGAAGGATTTCAGCCAGAATGAAAAGAGTTGCTATAACTCACTATGAACATCCATCCCGAGTGTCATAAATCAGAGCTAAAGCTATCTGTGCAGAATATATGAATTCCTCAAAATTACAAATTAGCTGCTTTGAAGGATAAAATTCTTTTGAGAAATTACAAATCAACACAGGCTTAACTCTTTCATGATCATTACATACCAATAACAAATGAATAAATATTTATATTTTTGATATTTAAATTTGTAATATTTATTTTTTTAAAAAATCTGCATGCTGTAGGCTTTACATCAGTATCATGGCAGAAGGGACCTACACCTATACATCATCAGCTGCAGCTATTAGCTGTTTCATACAACTTTAAACCTGTAATTTTCCACCATTTGCCCTATTGGTGGCCACATTATGCAATTATGGGTTGCTGAAGGAATGGAAACATTAAAAGGAGGGATATCCCCCCGCCCCAGTGGATTAAATAAGTTGGTAGAAATGGTAAAGGAGAGTTTATGTAATAGGATAGTTATATTCAGTATTTAGACAGCATCTATTAATTGGTTATCTGATAAAAAATTAAAAACGTTCTTGTAATTACCTGTGGTGGAATGAAAGAGATATAGAAGCACATGTTATAAATAATTTCCCATATACAGGCAGTCCCCGGGTTACATACAAGATAGGGTCTGTAGGTTTGTTCTTAAGTTGAATTTGTATGTAAGTCGGAACTGTATACTTTATCATTGTAACCCCAGCCAGAACTTTTTTGGTCTCTGTGACAATTGGATTTTAAAAATGTTGGGTTGTCATAAGAATCAGGATTAACAATAAAGCTTCATTACAGACACCTGTGATAACTGTTACAGCTGATTATTGTAGCCTAGGACTAAAGAATAATAAATTACCAATATCCAGAGGTCCATTTGTAACTATGGGTCGTATGTAAGTCGAGTGTTCTTAAGTAGGGGACCGCCTGTATATGTTACACCAACCAACAGTAGGAGCCATTAAAATTTTCTTTTCACTTTTAGTAAATTTAATCATCAAGAAAGTGTAGAAGTGTGAGTTCTTTGCTTTCTACAACCTCCCTCACTGCCTATTTACCGGCCCTGTTCTAAACCACCGGTTACAACTAGGCGGCTGTCCTTGAAAAGTCCTGAATAAGTCCTAAATAAGGCCACAGAACAGTAAGACAGATGAACAAACTGACACAAGACAGACAACTAGGGTAAGTCAGAACAACTGGATCAAAACCAAGATAGCGAAGGGGTACAAAATCATAAGGCAAAGTAATAGTCAAGGTTCAGGTAAATGTTTGTATCATTGCATAGCACACCAGGAATGTAGAATAACACCAAGAAACCAGAAAGACACATCAATAGCAGGCACCTGTATAAAAGCCAAGCAGGAATATATAATGCCCCAGAAGCTATAGGTGAAGTACTCTCATACTCATTTATGACAGTGTGCAGATACAATCCCTGCTGAGAGTGGCTGCCGACCTGTCAGTAAACCAATCCTCTGCCGAACATTGTAACCCACAAAATACAACAGTATTTTAGCTTTTAATTGGAGATTCAGTCAGAACTACCAGATATCATCTGAAGCTGGTGGAGTTTAGTACTTATATATGCTCAAAGATGCAAAAAATTGTATCTGTGGCACCTCTGACAAAATCCCCAAATCCTTTATTTAACAAACATTAGAATCTCATGATTAAGAACTCCAAAGTTTGATACACACAGGTTTTCTCCTGTCTTGCATGATTTTATACGATATTAGTTGTTTTTGAATAAACGATTTTTGCATTTTATCGCAGGTGCACATGGATGGCCTATATCATACTGACATATTTGACTGTTTGACCCTAATCAGCCTCTATAAAGGATTCTACCTTGTCTTGTAAAGCAGTAAAATACTTAGTTTCTATGCTACTTAGAATTTTGTCAATATCTTTTTGGCTTTCCAAACTGCAGACTGGCATTAACAAAGTTGTTTGGATTCAGATACATTTCATGCTGATGACGTTGCCTCATCACCAGATGATATGGCGTAGAGTTGGAACTAGGAAACCTCATCTACTGTAAAGTGGTGGCGTGGAGGAACTGCTGCTCGACTACCATTTTAGTGAATATGAGCTGCAGTTCTCCATTGTCCAAAATTTTCTGCTTTCACCTCCATCCAATCTAAAGGTTTTAGTGTCTTAGCATCGGTGGTACAGCAACACTTTTAAGTGCTATAATTTAGTTTACCAATAAAAATACTAAAATCCAATCTGTAGTGTTGTAATTAGGGCATAAGTTACATGGTCCAAAGTATACAGCCTCATTGTGAACATTGAACCATATTTTCCATGTTTTAGGCTATTTACCTCAGAGGATTCAATGTATAGGAAAATACAAATGAAGATTGAAACACAATCCATTGCTTTTAACCATTTCTAGCTTTGTCCATGACTACAACAAAAACAGGCCATCTGCTACTATCTATACCAAGGGTGTCAAATCATATTTTTATGAGGGGTCAAATGTCATTATATTACTGTATAAATGTATCTACTCAAGCTGTTAATTAGTTACATCTATGCAGCATTACCATTAGACTTTCGATGGCAACCACAAAGCTGACCATATTGTTAAATAACTAGAGACACTGCCATGGCTAGTAAGTGCCCCCACAATATACATAGTGCTTCCACTAGGCTTCCAGTAGTCACAGCACCCTCACATAGTTGCCAGTGGTCACAGCACTCCCACATGGTAGCCAATAGTCACAGCACCCCCCATGGTAACCAGTAATCACAGTGCCCCTACATGGTAGCTAGTAGTCACAGTGCACATGCAGCATCTTGCCCACCCTCTCATAATATTTGCACCTTTTGCTGTGGGAAAAAAAAAACATTTACTCACCTTTCCCTGCTCCCCCAAAGCAGCAGTCTTCTTCTTTACTCCCGTGGGTGGCAGCTATACACATCGGCTTTGAAGCCGACAGAAGTGGTGATGTCATTACCATGCTTGCCATCTTCAGACCCGAAAGACCTAAGACCTAAAAAGCCAATACCAAGCCTCCAAAGTAACTTGGTCCGGTTATTTCTTTATTTTTTCATATTTTAGGTTTTATTCATATTAATGACCTTACATCCTTACACAAACATCCTGGAGAAGAGAACTGGATGCAGTTTTATTTTTTACCTAAGCTATATCTGGGACATTTACGTGACAGTCAGTATTATTACCATTATGGTTCCTACATGAGTTGTCACACAGTTTTCGAAGACTGTGAATGACAAATATGCCTAATTATATAGTGAGACATTTTCTTTCTGTTGCTAATATAGCTGTAAAGCTGAGAAATGTATGTGACAACCATTGTAGAGGTTGTCAGCATTATGAGCTGTATTTTAATTTGTGCAGAAAAAAGATTTAACTGAGAGATGAATAAATAGAATGTTTTAAGGGAAATTATAAAATGGGGTAACCTATAGGTTGGCATATTTTGTAGAGATGACTTATCAGCTTGGGCTTTGTGTACTGTGGGTAATGTGATTTCATGGCATTAAAATCACTGATCAGACTGTTACTATCAGGTATTAGGAACCGCTTATTTAATGGCTGGTGCAGATAACACAGGCTAACACCACTGACAATACTGCAAGTGATGGGGACAGTTTACCTTCTCCATGTCCTATACATGACAAAGTGCATGCCCATAAAACTCTTCTAAACAAGTTAATTAGTCTACATCCAGTCAGTCTGACTCCATTCCTTCTAGAGAAGAGGCAGGGGCGCCACTTGTGTAAAAAAAACTTTTTATGTGAGCTGAATAATTAAATTATTGCTTATGCTCACTTTTCTGGGTTTCACATTCAGCACTTGAATAATATTGTGTTAATTCAAATGGGGATGAGGCTGCCCATCTGGTGGTGCTTGGCCAGAGCACCGAGATTTGTACAAAAAGAAGGGTGAGAGGTTCCCTAAACAATAAAATCCCCTTTTTTTAAATTTTTGATAAAATGTCCCATATTATTACAATAAAAATGCGTTTTGTAGTCCGTACTGAGTATTTTATCAAAAAGTAGTAGATTTTGTTATACAAATCAGAGTGGTCGACACCGATCGTTTAGGAGGACTTCTTACCCTTATTTATCCCTTCTAAATATGTCAGCCATGTACATGCTTAATACCTAAATTAGATTAATTAATACTTAAATTAGACTTTGCCAACCTTGTTGGTAAACCCTCGAAAATATATGGACCTCTCCCCTAATAATGGATGATTGGTTTCCAATTGGCTAAGCCTCTACCAATGGTATCCTGCAGCCACCTTATCTCCCTTTAAAATAAAACATGCACACTCAGCCAAATGTTCTATTGGAAGGGTGCATGGGGAGGGGGAAGCTTTTTAATGTTTATGGTCAACTTTTCTACCAACCTTCATAGCTCTTATCTACATACATGACTAAGCAAGAGGAAGTTACTCCTTCATTAAAGGAAATCAACCATTCAGAAAACATTAAAAACCTACAAATACTCACCTATGCTCTTCTTCATCTTGATCCCAGCGTTGTCCATCGCTAGTCTTGACAAGCCGGGATCATCTAGAAAACAAACATAATCAGCAGCACGCAGCATGGGGACAAGATGTCCAGTGCTCCGGGCTACTAATTATGCATGTCCCCTCATCTCCTTCTCCCATGCTGGGAGCATGGTAGAGCAAAGTCACATGAATTCATGCCTCTCACATGATGTCACCTCCTTCTGCTAATTATAAGTTTCTTTTCTAGGTGATCCCAACATGTCAAGCTTAGCAAAGGACAATGCCGGGATCAAGATGAAGAGGAGCGGGGATGAGTATTTATATTTTTTTAAAATTTTTGCAGGGTTGATTTCCTTTAGTGACTTATCATATGGCATCACACATGTAGCCCCAGTGCTAGTTATGCAAACTCCTTCTCTTCTAAAATTCTAGAAATAGTAGAATAGTAGAAATAGTGCTCAGCAGATCATGAGAGAGCTCAACAGTGGCACATGTGGTAGCATGGGCATGGTTATCCCAATCATGGTTATCCCAATCTACCTATAAAACATCAGTGGAGAAGACTGAAGGAGTTAAACAGGTTTATGTTAAGTTGTGCTTTTCCTGTAAATTCAGCTCTTATGTCAGTATGACCAACGAAGTGGAACTTATAAGCTAATTTGTCATGGTTTGTGTTGCAAATTAAATGGTTTCGCCAATAACGGGTGCAGCTGTGTCCTAACTACGACTCCATAGCCGAAGACATTTTGTTTCAACACATTTATAAGAATATACGTGTGTTACTGTTGTAGCCAGATAAACAGCTCATAAAGCCAAAGCCATTGAAACCTTATTATGTATTCACGTGTATGAAAGATGCCTGATATGGAGAATATTCGTTTGGAAAGCATAAAATCCGGCTTAATTGGGCAATTGGTTTAATTAAGTATGCTTGGTTGCAATCCACACGCATGTCAATGACTGACTATGCATGTTCTTTTTTTTAAACAGTCTTAATAAGCTCTAAATTTCTAATTAATCAAAATTAATTGACTTGTGATTGATCCATGGAAAAAAATCCCGGGGAATGTTCATTGCATATTTAAAAATGCAGCTTAATCAACATGTAGAAACCCACATCTCTGCTCCCTTTAGTTCCTCCCCCCACAATGTACTAAAAGTTTTAGAACATTAGGACAAATGTTTTCTTGAAAACAAAGTGTGGCAGGGTGGCTGCCACTAGAGAAGCTTTTGGGCATAAAATGTGCATTTTGCCTTATGAAAAGCTGAGTAGAAGACAGACCTGGAAAAGTTGGGTCTGTCTAATTAAGTTGATTAGTTTTCAGCTGGAGGGGCTGCACTAATACATGGGGCAGACTTCACACTGGGCTCCACCCTGGGGAAGAGACAGGCTACGGCAAAGGCCTGTGGAGCGGTGGCAGTGAACTGTTGCTGTGTTTTTGGGGTGGCTGGCAGTAGGCCAGCACCTGGTGAGGTAGGGAACCTCGATGTTTAGTTAGTGCCGAAGAGGCTTAGGTATTCTTTTTATGTTTTGAGTTTGTGTACTGCCAAATAAAGATCCCCGGAGCTAATCTCCTACAAAAGGTTAATGTTTTTAGTTTTTGAAATTAAAGTCTTTATATAAAATTTATATCATATAATGTATAATATGTTATTGTTTCTCTAAATTGTAAAAGTTTTACACTACTAGAATTTTTTCTTAATACCCTATATGATGGATGATATACCCATCATTTTTACAGCATTACATTTTCGGCACTAAAGATGACTATATATGTATTTTGGATAAATCAACTACCCTCTCTTCACTGGAGTTAAAATCTAAGGTTTATGGAGGCCTCTTGACTAACACACGTAGAAATCGAGGAAAAAAAGAATCAGCCATCTTGAATTACTATTTTCTTTCATTTTTTTCATTTTGTGCTCAGGAAGATAAGTAGCAATGGTTGGCTTTTTTCTCGAATTATAAAAATATGATGACATCCCAACATTGGACGTAGTAGTTCCTCATGTCACGTGCGGCGGGACTTCCTGTAACGTGACTTACTATTACATCCTGCTTCTGGCACCAGCTGCTGAACGCAGCCAGTGGCAGAAGCTGCAGGTGTCAGCTGTATATTACAGCTGACACCCGACTATAACAACTGCATACTCAGTTTCCTTCATATTGCTGGTGTAAGGGTCTTCTGATGTGAATCGGATCACTTCTCCGATGGCAGCCCTGGGTCCGGTAAGTGCCTCTTTTACATCTGTATTACACTATGTTAGGCGAATAAGCACTTGAAAAAGCGATCAGAAAATTCTCTATACACATTTAATAAAGTACAAATACCACAAAATTACTAAAATACACACATATTTGGTATCTGTACAATCTGTACAATAAATCAGAAACATTATTATTGGACCCGTTTGGTAAATGCCGTAAAAAAAAAAAAACTTGCCAGAAATGTAATTTTTCATAAAATACCTTCACAAAAATGTTCCAAAAAGTGATCAAAAAAGTTATGTTTACTGACACTTTGAGTTAAAAAAAAAGCCCTAAACCAGCTTTATCAAACAAAAAATATTAAAGTTATGTCTCCAAAAAGATGGTGATATGAAAGTAAATTAGATTTTTCTTCTTCTGTAAAATTGCAAAAATATTTTAAAAAACTATATAAAGGCGGCATCACTGTAATCGTAGTGATCCATAAAATAAAGATAATATATTATTTTTATGGTACAGTGTACGGCCCCCCAAAAAACAAAATACATGGGGCTTTTTTTAACAGGGGGAGCTAGTTCCATGGGTCATTTCATAACTGGAAGGGGGGCTGGCTGCATGGGGCATTTCATCAGTAGGGGGGCTTGCTGCATGGGGCATTTCATAACTGGGAGGGGGGGTGGCTGCATGGGGCATTTCATTAATGGATGAGGCTGTGACCAATGCATTTAGCATCCTAGGCTTATACTCACGTCAATAAGTTTTCCCAGTTATTTGTGGCAAAATTAGAGACCTCGGCTTAAACTCAGTACAGCTTATACTCATGTATATATACGGTATTTATACAGCGCATCTAATCTAATGCACCCTTTTTTTTGTCCAAATTGCCAGAAAAATAAAGACTGTAAATCCATTTAAAAGTGACAACGCAGATCTGCTCTGAATGGCGCTGCTTCTCTTTGATGCCCTGGCATGTGCCTATACAGCAGTTATCACCAAATATGGGGTATTGTCATACCCAGGAGAAATTGAAATCTGAGCAGGTCCAACTAAAACATGATTTTGCATTTTTTTTTAAACATCTGACAAATCTGAAAAAAATCTCACCTAAAGTTCAAAGCCTTATACAAAAATGAGAGGATGCATAAAAAACCATGGCAACATAAAGTAGACATCCATTAAATGTTTAAAAGTTTTTTTGCTGTTATGACTATGGGGCACATTTACTTACCCATCCTGACGCGTTCCCCGAAAGTGAATTGTCCGATGATAATGCAATCTGCCGCTATTCACTAAGATTGTGCGCCCGATGTCCTATCCTGCATGTGTCTCTTCACCGCTCAGGTCCGCCGGAGTTCACCATCTTCTTCCTGGTGCATGTAAGTGCTTGATCTTGTGACACAATTTGAAAGTTAAATCCCGCGCTCAGTCCGAATCAGTCGGACTGTCTGATGGCACGCCCCCCGATTTCTGTTGCATGAACTCCAGCGCAGCTGCGCCACAATCCAATCGCGTGTGACAAAATCCCCAGTTAAATACCTGCCATGGCGCCGCAAATCCCTAAAACGCCAGAAAATAAAACAAAAGTGCGGCCGCGGATCCTTAGTAAATAAAAACCTCTGGGGGTCATTTACTAAGGGCCCGATTCGCGTTTTCCCGACGTGTTACCCGAATATTTCCGATTTGCGCCGCTTGTACATGAATTGCCCCGGGTTTTTGGCGCACGCGATCGGATTGTGGCGCATCGGGGCCGGCATGCGCGCGACAGAAATCGGGGGGGCGTGGCCGAACGGAAACCCGACGTATTCGGAAAAACCGCCGCATTTAAAAACCGAAAATGTGTCGCTTGGGGAGCGCTCACCTTCACCTTCTATGGGATGGTGCATTCCGGGGCGTTAAGATTATTTTCGGCGCTGCAGCGCCACCTGGTGGACGGCGGAGGAACTACCATCTTAAATCCCAGCCGGACCCGAATCCTGTGCAGAGAACGCGCCGCTGGATCGCGAATGGGCCGGGTAAGTAAATGTGCCCCTCTATGTCAATCATTTTTCCAAATTTTCACCAAATATTCGTTTTTTTCAATGTGTCAAAAGAAAACAATTTCAAAATCACTTGGATATGTTAAAGTGTTCCAAATTTATAACCACTTAACACAGGGCAGATTTGAAAAAATGGGTCGTTATCCCAGTCCACTCCATGCCCCTTCACACCCCCTTTACATGAGGGTAGCATAGGGGGATAAAAAGTTGCATACAAACCATGATAAGCTCCCCTCAATAACTATAATAGTTTACCAAAGTCTAAAAGAAAACAGTCTGATCCAAAGCTAAGAAACTGCAGTAAGTGACTATTTACTTCTTGTGTTGTGTGTACTTTATAATATTACTATGTAACAAATGCAATTTCGTTACGGTTAGGAAATGACAATTTTCTCAGCTGGGATTCGATTATTTCTCACATTGCACTTAATTTCTTAAAATCATTCCAGTAGAAAATAGATCTATTTCTCAAACCAATAAGTTCATGTGAGGTACTTGCTGTTATTTTGCTTTCATGAATATCAAAATAATAATGCTGAAATTCGGGAGGATTGTTTCACATTGGCAATGAAAATGCAAGAACAGTCAAATTTCTCAAACTGACAAATCCTAGTCAATTGTCCTAAACAGGAGGACGGATCCACAACGTTAGGGGAGGCTGGCATGGCGCGGTCCAGGAAAAGGGAGCCATTGCCATCGGGAGGGGGTTGTTAGAGGCGTGAGTTGTCAGGGAGAGGGGATATCTGTGTGGCATGAGGAAGGAGATCAGCCATTTTAGAACTACCAACGGAAGAGTCAGCAGCAGAATGGCAGCGTTTGTCACAGTTGCGGGCATTGGTGTCAGCTGGCAGGTAGGAGCTGTGCCAGCAAGTGATGGAAACCCTTGCAGACCGGGGGGTAGGGAAGAGAGGAAGAGGAACAGGGGTGCGGTTGTCTCAGGAGCGGGCCATGGGAGGTCGCCCGTGAGAAAGCTGATTCCGCCGCCACAGCATCGGCCGCGGATGCCCATTCGCTTGAGCCTGGAACCCACGTGGTCGCCAGCACCCGGTTTTGTTAGATGAACTACAACAGGGCGATTCTTATGATGCTTGAGGATGGTCACTTGGATAGAGTTGATTGGTGGAACTTTCGCTAAGTCAACACTAGAGGATTTGACAGTCGGTCAGAGGTGTGTTACTGAGACGACGTATTGCCGAGAAAGTGGAAAGGTCGAAAATGCTGGGATTAATTCCGGAAAAATAAAAGAAAAAGAAAAGTGACCCAAGGGTGCGGGCAAAAGTGTAGGTCAAGTTCGTGGGTGTGGAGGAGGAAGTGTTCACAAAAGAACCTTGGTTTGCGTTGGAAATGTTTCCAATAGTTGGGTCTCAGGCAGCATTGTCTGGGAGGTTGGTGCAAATATGGGGAGAGTTTCGCAATAAAAAAGTAAGTTTTCATTGCGGATAATAAATGCTGGGGGGTGGTGCAGTAGGAAATCAATGGCAAGTATGTAGGCATGCCTTACATCTCTTGGCCAGGTGGATGACTGGTTGTTGTGACATCTGGGTTGATGTTGTTAGGCGTTGAGGCTTTATTGCGGTGGAGTGGGTAGCGTACATGTCCCAGGAAGGGTATAGAATTATGTTCACGAGAGGCCTTCTCTCGAATACAAGTGGGAGTCCGTCTCTGGCGAGAGAGGGAACAAGGCAGGATGCCACAGGAGGAGAAGTCAGATAGTGATAGGAAGTGTATGTGTGCAACCTGGGTACTTTGTAGGATCCAAACGGGAAATGAGATGTTGGTAGATTTACTGACAAAAATTAGGGGATGTGAATACAGTGTGAAGATTGGATATGACGGCGTTTGTGTAGTGGGCTGGGCTGTAGGGAAGGGCGGGGTAGATTGCAACTCCAAGGGTTGGGTCCAAGGGAGTGAAGATGACGTGTTAACAATGGGGGTGCAGGCATTAGCATTGTCTAGAAGGTTTAAATAAGGGGGGTCAAGACTTGATACGGGAAGAGGGTTTTTTATGTCCAAGATTGGGCAATATTGCGACAGAAGGAAGGGGGTGGGTTTTAGCACAGGGGGGTGGTGTTTGGGAAAGAAAGCGACGTGGAGGGATGGGTAAGGTGGGGTGAGTGAAGGGGGGGGAGAGCGTCTGTTGTGGTGTTGGGTCGGAGTAGGGGAGTAGGAGGAATAGCTTGAGGGGAGGATTGCGGGTGGGTAGAGGATGATGAGGAATTGTAGGGATAGCGTGCAGGGTATGGCTTGTCTCGGGATGAGTTTGTGGGGGGGGGGCGTTCCGGATTATTGAAAAAATAGTGATAAGATGTTTAATTAAGCTGGAATTTTCATGGGCATTTTATGGAAGCGTGGGATATTCGAGGATGTTTGAGGGGGATAGGCAAAACTAGCGGAACCAAATAGTGAGGGTTGAGAGGGGGTGGGGTATGATGAAGCGAGAAATGCTGGAGGTGTTGGATTGGGGGGAGGGAGGTGATGGGTGGCTTTTGTAGGGGAGGATTGGAATACGGGTATGGAAAGACAGGAAGTAGGGAGTCGAAAAAACTGACATGTTTGGGAGGGGGAGGCGGTTCTGGTGGGGGGCGCAGGGGTTTTTGACGCTTGCGGTGAAAAACCATGGAGATGTTGGAGGGATCTCTGAGGAGGTTTAGAGGTTCATGGTGTCAGCTTGTCGGTAGGGGAGATGGCTTGCCAGCAGGGGGAGGTGTAAGTTGTGAAGGAAAAACGGAATAAGGGGGAGAGGCCCATCTATTGTGGCCAAAGGGATGGCTCGTTCCATCTCGCTTTCACTTCCCGGCTGGCGTTGGATGGGTCAGGGAGAAGGCCTGGTCAGAGAGGGGAGTGTGATGCACTAGTTTCGTTTGCAGTGACATTCGTTAAGATTGGGGTTCAGTGTGGCGGCTCGAGACGAGGGGGAGACGGCCTCTTCAAAGGACATATCGAACCTGCGTTCCGAGCGGACAAGCGGACTTGTTGGGGGACAGACGCGAGGGGTCGGGGCGTGGGGCAGGCTGCGCCTCGGGAGGTGGGGGCGTGGCCGGGTCCTAGGGGATACGTTAGTGAAGGACAGGACCCAGGTCTGGCGGGGGGGGGGGGTTTTTGGGGGGGGGGGTGGCAGCGGCAGCAAAAAGGAGGCAGGGGGGTCTAGGGCCCAAGTGGTGAGATTTGGATAGTTGAGTCAACAGGAGATTGGAGGTGGGGAGATGGTTCTGGGAGGAATGTCTTACTTATGGCCCAGTTTCTAGGAAAGGACTTATACCGTAGAGGATTAAGTCTATTTGTTTAGTTCTTTGGTTTTGGTTCAGGAACTGGATTGGTTTTTTAATGTTGCTTTTGTAAGTGAATGTGTATCAGAGTGCCGTGTGGATCCGACACTGTTATGTTTATTGGGGTCTTCAGAGAGCGGCTCTTTGCATCCCAGAAGGGAGACAGTAGGTTTGGACAGGGAATTCAGCATGACTTCGAAGTAATGGTTAGAATCCTTGTCCATGGTGATTGTTCTGGGCGAGACAGGTTATAGACTAGTATGGCGGCATGCTATCTCAGTCAGTCGGGGTTTGAGCAGAGCCTGGTGAAGCAGCGGTAATGGGGCGGGGTTGGTTTGTGGGATGAGGACGGAGTGGTCTTAGTGGCTTGAGCGGATGGAACTGTGGGTGGTTGAAGGTGGCGAATACTGGTGTGGATGATTGGATGGGGGGTTGACAGTCTTAATTGACAGGGTCGGCTAATGGACATTGAGGGGCACCTGGATCTTGAGAAACCCAAGAAGAAGGGTTTTTTGTAGAAGAGGGGGAGCTTGGACGATGTGGTGGGGGGGGTAGGGTGACACAAAGGCTTGGGAGGAAGATGGAGGGGAGTAGAATCGGAAGGTTGGGGGTGTGGGGGGTTGGAGGGGGTCGGGGTGTAAATGAGGGTTGTTCGAGGGTTTGGTGGAAGACAGAGAGAGGGGTAAGGGGGGGAACAAGTGACGAGAGGGAGGGTAGGGGTAGGGGGAGATGAGACGGGGGGAAGAAGGGGGAGAAAATGCGAGGAGTAGGGGGGGAAAAGGTATGATGGGGACAATGAATAGGGGGCGGGGTTGTTCAAAGGAGAATTGTGGCAGGTATGGTGTATGGAGCTCCATGCTGAGGTGGTGTTGGGATGGTGGAAAATTGGAAAGAGCCATCAGGATATGGTGCCCTTGAACGTGGAGGGGGGCAAGGGGCGGGTAATAGCGAGAAGAAGAAGAGCAGAATGGCATTGTGTATTTTTATTGTTATTATTGTTAGTATTATTATTATTATATATAGGGGTGAGAAATGTTAATTATATGTTCAGGGAAATGATGTTTTCTAATAAGTTTGTATGTTATAATAAATTGACTGCTTGTGGCCAGATGAATCCAAAAGGCGGTGTCTGATTCTTTCTTAGGTGCAAGGGAGCAAAAAACAGTGGACCAGAATTACCCCAGTGCCGTGTCATGTATTCACAACAACATTTTAAGGTATTCTCCATATATCTGTTGAGATTTCCACTAGTGTTTAGGCCACTGGGCCCGCTTAGGACCCCATGACATGAAATCAGTCAAAAAGGTGTCCTTTTGGCTTACTATAAGTTGAGTATTGATCATTTTGGTTGATGAGCGAATCTGAACCTGGCCAATTCGGGACCTGAACACGGACACTAACCACTAAAGACCACTAACCGGATTCTAGGTAAATACGGGTGGCACACACGCACCACGGTATTTAATTTCTATCACCAGTTTTGCTGGCCAAAGTCAACACTTAATACATCTGGCATTTATTTTAGGCTGCATCACACGAACATATGGGGGGACATTTATACGGCCAACAGTTATACAGGAACATATACACCCCACATACACTTCAGTAGCCCTGTTACTCTATGGGAGCGGGTGGGGGTAAGCAGACTATCCGCTGCCACCTCTTCCCGGCTGCCGATGTATGCCCATCGTTACTATGGTACAGCGGCCATACATCGTGAGGAAGGTAGCCTAGAATTGTACCAAACCAAGAACAATCCTTTTTAACTGTCCAGAACAAGTTAGGGGAAGTAAGCTTTTGCTGTGGGATTCTTTGATTTCAATATGCATATTCTGAACATGGGGGCATAGAGGAGATACCCTTAGCCTTACAGCTTAAGTTAAGTACCACAAAGTAATGCATATGAAGAATGAAACTAATGCTTGAATGAAATTAAAACAGGTTAGCTTAAAATATTCAAAAATTATTCCCCCACCAAACTGTCTGCTGACATACCTGTAGATGATGTGAAATGTATGTTGAGGTAGTGTCAGGATCCGGTAGGTCCAGGCTTCTCAACAGCTTCTCACTAGTTTAGTTTCAGAGATGGCACTGTCAGAGCCCAAATTAGGTCCTTGCATGACCGCACTTCCTCAGTCTGAGACTGCCAAAATACATATAGCCACAGTTGATACTTCCACCAAAGCATCTAGGAAGTTGATTAGTATTAGGATATTAGTATACTCTGCTCCCGTGGCAATTGGCAAATTTGATCCTGTTCTTCTCTGTTTTGCTAAAACAATGTCATCACCAACCTTTAGAAGTCCTTATCCTTATCCTTATGGATCCTGGCTACCCTTCTGAGCAACCAGGACCATGTTCTGCTTCTGAGCTTAAAAAAAGAAGTGCTGCCACAAAGTTTAATGGAGATCCATTAGGATCCGGTCAGTCCTCAAACATTCCATCCAGTGCCAAACCTCCACTTGTATCAATTCTCCATCGGATCTTTCATAGAAATTGTCAGTTTTGTCCAGTCAACTCCCTCATCTTGTCTTGGGGACAGCACATTCTCAGTTAGGAACATCTTCAAGATGGCAGGTGCTTAAGGCAACCAATCAGAGCTCAGCTTTCTTTTTCCCAGTCATTTCTTTTAATTTTTTCTTTAAAAAAAACAAAGATTTCAAATAAAAGCCACACAAGAAAAATTACTGACTCTTTTCAAAATGTTATTTTTTCCGTTTGTCATTTACCATGACAAATTTTTCTAATAATCTCACAGTGAAACTATTTCAAAATGATCCTTCTGGGTCATGGCTGATTTAAGAAGGTCCCGTTTCCATTGAAAAGTGTCCACCTTAGAAGTTAAAGAGGCTCCCATCAGTTACGACCTGCTTGTCTTACACAACTCCCTATGCATAATAAAGTGGAGCTCATGAATATACATTATCGCTTCCGTGACATTGGACCAGGCCCTGGTAGGTTACTGTTCACATACATTATATGGCTTGTTACAGAGAAGGTATAATAGAAAATACAGTAACAAATGTATTTAAAAGTAGTAAAACTGCCAAAATATTATGATATGAGATATCGATTAACCCCCTATCTCTGCACCTGTTTTCCAGGCTAATGCCCAGGTTATTTTTGTCATTGCTGGGACGAAATGTTGGGCCGAAATGTAGTTTTTAATAGCACGATTTTGGGTTTCATATGTGCTACTGTTGAACTTTTATTAACCCTTTCTGCAGTATATTTAAAAATCACCGCAAATCTGACATTGTTTTTAATAATAAAAATTTTCAGCATTTATTGTGGAACCTAAATAACATAAAGAATTATTTTCTCTGGGTCAATATGCATACAGAAAAAACAAATTTATAGGGTTTTTATTTTAAATGTATACTGAAATCCTTTTCCATCATCAATTTTCAATGTGTCTGTAGGAGGGCTTATTTTTTGCATTAAGACCTGTAGTTTTTATTTGTTCTTTTATCGCGTTTAATTTATCTCATACATTTTTGTGTGATGGATGGTTAAAAAATGTCAATTTGTTCATCTTTTAAAAAAAGTTTTTTGTTGTGCGCGATAAATACTACTATGGCTTTTTAGTCTGGGTTGGTATGCGCGTGGAAATAAAAATATCTGTGATTTCATTTTTTTTTTAATTACTTTGTCTTACAAGGGGCACTGAAAAGAGATCACCTGATATATTTTATAATTCACTGCATAAGTGCATGTAGTGCAGTGCATTATAGTATCAGTTACTGTGAATTACATAACCTATTCAGGTTCGGGTCCGAAGATGATCCTGAAAGTTCTGTTGGGTTTGAACAGGAAACGAAACACTCACCCTCACCAGTAATTCCTCGCTAAATAAAATATAAAACACACACAGGAGAACATACACACAGGACTGAATGCATACCCTATGGTCAGGGCCGGCGCCAGCACCCAGCTTACCCGGGCAAGTGCCGGGGCCCTAGAGCTCCCACAGTGATCAGAAAAATCTGTTACATGCCTTGCATCCGTCCCTCCCCGCCTACTCAATATACTCAATTGCACCTACTCAATATGTACCTCATACAATATATACATGCCATTCGAGTAGTGCATAAGTACTTATATATTCACCTCAGCTCCTCTTCATCACCATCCCCAATGTTTTTTTTCTTTAATGTTGACCTGCTGGATTAACCTACAAGATGTCCAGTGCTCCGGGCTGGGAGAGGGAGGAATCTATCATGCAGGAGGCTTGATGTCAGGCTCGAGGGGTAGAGGACCCCCTGGACCACCATTGACAATGACGTAAGCCGACACCTGGGACCAGAATCTAAGTGGCACCCGGTTTTCACCAGAGCCTGCAGCAAAACGAGTTGGACTTGTTGCGGCGTGGTACCACCAAATCGTTCCACAGGTGCAGTGGCAGCCAAGGCGAGGTACAGTGACGTTGAGCAGAATCGTAGTCAGGGACAGGTAGGAGTTCAGAACGGGCAGCACGGGATTGGAGTCGGGGACGTAGGCAGGCAGCAGAGGAGCGTAGTCAGGAATGAAACCAGGGGCAAAACGGGAAACACAATAACAGCGCAGGGCATGAGACAAAGCTTCTCTAAGGCACCAGGCATGAAGATCTGGCAGGGTGTGAAGGGAGATGCTTATTTATATAGAAGTCTGGGAAATGGTCAGAGACAATTAACGATATTCTGGCCCTTTGAATTTTTTGAAGCCGGCGTGCATGAGCCCTAGTAGACAGGGATGCGCGCGCACGGCCGGAGGATCGGGACCCGGAGCTGGGAAAGGTAAGAAGCACAGGCTTGCGCATACAAAGGGGCATGGGTGAGCCCGGGACCTGCGACCCAAAGCACCCGGGACAATTGAATTCACGTATGGAAGAGGGAGTTGCAGGATGCATGAATAATTAGCAGCCTGGAGTGCTGGACTTCTGCTAATTATTAGTCTTTTTACCAGGTGTTTCTGGCATGTCAACATTAAAGAAGAACACCACCAGGATCGGGATGAAGAGGTGAGTGTCTGTAGTTTGTTATTTGTTATTGTTAATGGTAGTTTTCCTTTAAGTGTGTGTTTTACTGCATTTGATTTATTTTGGTGGTTATTTAGTAACCATTCCCTGCTTTTGGTGACACATCTGGGAACAAGCATTTTGTGTAGCGTATAGTCTTAGTCTAGTGTTGACCTCATATCTCTAGTGATGAGAATTTTGCTGCGGGAAGCCATGGGAATGATTATATATAAAACATTTCATATGATACTCTTTAAGAACACTTAGAGATCAAAGAGAACATGTTAATAAGCTTTATTGCAAAACTGCTTATGCCTTAAATCCCAAATTATGCAAAATACTGCATGGCAGAAAGTCTTTTTGTCAAACGTAAACTAACTTTGATGATAATGGATGATGTCTCATGTGATTTGCTATAAATGTGTCAAAGATGACATAAGCAGAGGGAATTCAGCTACAGATTGAGAGCTTGAGTCATTTTGAAATTGGCAGATATCTCTTTGTTAATAAAGCTACAGTATGTTTTCACACTCAAGATTTTACATTTGACTTTCTTTTAGATCACCATGAAACCCTATGGGCTTATATTTAAAAATACTGCTATTTCTATAGTGGAATTGGCAGGTCTTGTGGCTGTTGTGTTATGAGAAACCAAAATTTTAGTTGTGAAACAAAGGATTAATGATTTGGCGTACGAACCAAAATATAAAGAACTGTCTCCACATTGATGAAGGGGAAATAGAACTCCATAAACAGCCTTTAGCTGCTCTATTTGTGCGCCAAAAATTGCACCACAAAATCAGTTGGAAGAATAAAAGTGCTGGAAAAGTGTGGGATTTACAAGCGGTGCCACAATTTTGCACCCAAAAACAGAGCAGGTCTTGAGTGTCGGAAAAACTATCAAAATTGTGGCATAAATAAGCCGCAGGAGGCGCAACAAGGGGAAAAAAGTTCTGCCAGTTTTCAATCTGAAAGGCAATGATTAATGACCCCCACTGAATTACAGTTCCACCTGCAGCACCCCCACCATGGGCTGATAGTATATGGGGCAGATGTAGGCCAGGAACTGAATGGCTGGCTTCGATTCTGTAGGTTAAATATCTGTATGAAGTGAATTGAGGGTCTTCAGTCATGCACAACTGATGCAGGGGCTGGGGGCTCACCTAGGACCAGCCTCCACTTATGGCTCCACCTGTTTACCTGTTGGCCAAGCCTAACAAGAAATATTAATTTTCAGAAAATGAAAGTTAGGTTAACTCCCCCGGCTTACTACTTGATGACCCTGACCACTTGTGTTGACCCTGAATGCCAAGTACAAAGCAGATTAACTTTTTGACTGGAGTCCAGATAATCTTTCCTGGAGACACTTTAAAGGACATCTACCACCAGATTACTGGTGGCAGAGTGTCCTAAATAGGCTGCTCATTATGTCTAGGGGATGCGGGGACTGTGTTTTACATATGAAAGCCTCCTGCAAACCTCCTCCTGATGCTGGCCGGGGAACTAGGATCCAGTCAATGATGCCTGAGGGCCGGGAGGTGGAGAGAGTGGGTCATGTGCTATCTCCTAGTTTCCCAGCCAGCGGCAGTAGGAGGCTTACAGTGGGGGGCGTGAATATATTAAAATCCAGGGAAGCCAAGAGGGCTTTGGTGCCATCAGCCTGAGCACCTCCGGCACTTTGGCAATACAAATATAAAAATATAATAGAAATATATGTAAAACACAGTCCCCCCATCCTCTAGTCATAATGAGCAGCCTATTTAGGACACTCTATCACCAGTAATTTGGTGGTAGTTGCCCTAAAGTTTGCAATCTGTTCTCATGGGAAACATCCATACTCTCCATACAGAATACATCCATGTTTATTGGAACTAAGCATACATATGTATGGGGGGAAACAGGAAGGATTGATATTGAATTATAGAAAACGTAAAGGGATGTTATCGGACAAATAAAAACAAGAGACTGGTTTTGTGAGCAGACCATTTTTGTTTATTCTTAGACCACAGTAAATAATCTTGCTGGAATTAAAGTAAAATCAACATAAAATTATTGAATAAGGTAAAATACCATAAAACG
This sequence comes from Engystomops pustulosus, assembly GCA_019512145.1. Lineage (NCBI taxonomy): Eukaryota > Metazoa > Chordata > Amphibia > Anura > Leptodactylidae > Engystomops > Engystomops pustulosus. The sequence goes on from CM033641.1 coordinate 39,142,179, forward strand.
GCAACCCTTACTTTTGGTGGGGCAGCCCTTAAAGTTTGTGTGTAGTACCCCACAAGAAGTTGAAAGTTTTTTCCTGTTAGGTTCAGTCAGGGCCACTAACATTGCAGTGATACATTTTCTTTTTTTCCCTTTCTTCTGTATCGTCTGAAGCACATATAGTGTTCTCCTGCAAGGAATAAATATTTGATAGCAATAAGGAAAAGTGTAAAACACAGCACTCACCTTCCTTCTTTTCCTTTTATTTTATCGATGTAAAAAGCTTGCATCCATCGCATAGTGAATAAAACTACAACAGCAGGTTTTCCCTATTGGCCACTAAAAACATGCTGAATGGGAGCTTTTTCCTTCCATCAAATAAAGCAAAAAAATTGTGATTGCTATGGGCTTTTTAACTGTAATATTGCTATGCTGAGTTTATTTCACTTGTAGCTGCGCAATATTAGATGACTGAAAACAAAAACTGCTGGAAAAATTATTTACAACATGGATTCAGTGTGATTTTTAAGAATATTATTAAGGCCTCTTTCCCCCAAGCGAGTCAAATCAGTAAAAATTGCTCCCGACCTCCAGAACCAAACCTCTGATCGCAGGAGTGCACTCATCATGTCAGACCCTTCCAGTTATCACAGGTTGGGTAAGGAGACTGCAAACTGGCTGCACTTGCTTGTGGGCAAGAGACCCAAGGGGCAATCTGAGACTTACAAGCAGGGCCAGCGCCAGCACTGGGCATACCCGGGCAAGTGCAAGGGCCCAGGGCTGCTGGCCGGGGGGCTGGGATGGGGGTCAAAAAAGGCTGTACATAAGGAAACCATGGGGGTGAGGGAAGCTGTATCAGGCCCCTTTTTGGTTTTGCGTTTCCATTTTTCCCTCTCCACTTTCAAAAATCTATAACTTTTCTATTGTTCCACGTAAAGAGCTGTCTGATGGCTCGTTTTATGAGTAACAAATTGTACTTCATGGTGGAGGTATTTAAATTCTGTGTACTGGGAAGTGGTAAAAAAATTTCAACTGCATTGAAATTGGTGAAAAAATGCATTTGCACTTGGTGGGCCTGGCTTTTATGGCTTTCACTGCGCACCCCAAATAATATACCGTATATTCTGCTGTGCTGAAAAACCTCCCCTCGGCTTATACACGAGTCAATAAAACACAAAAAAACTTCCATACTCACCCTCCGGAGGCTCGATGGTCCGCGTGGCTCCCGATGTTCAGCGGCTCCTCTTCTATCTTTTCCGCAGCTGGTCTTTGGTCTCCAGTCTTCTCTGTGTTGTATCAGCCGGCAGACACGCGTCCACACGACCTGCTGGCTGGCGCACAATATCACGTGATATTGTGCACCAGCCGGTAGATCGCGTGGACGCGTGTCTGCTGGCTGATACAACACAGAGAAGACCGGAGACTGAAGACCAGCCACGCAGAACGGAGCATCAGGAAGCCGTCTGTAGGTGAGTATGAAAGTTTTTTTTTTTAATGTGCTTGGCGAACGGGGCTGGAGGCTGTATACATAAGGGGGCTGGAGGCTGTATACATAAGGGGGCTGGAGGCTGTATACTTAAGGGGCTGGAGGCTGTTACGTAAGGGGGCTGGCAGGCTGTATACTTAAGGGGGCTGGCAGGCTTATACTTACAAGGGGGCTGGCAGGCTGTATACTTAAGGGGCTGGCAGCTGTACTACTTCAAGGGGGCTCGGCAGGGCTATATACTTCAGAGGGGGGCTGGCAGGCTGTGACCAATGCATTTTCCACCCTTGGCTATACTCGAATATCGGTTTCCTAGTTTTTGGTGGTAGAATTAGCGGCCTCGGCTTATACTCGGGTCGGCTTATACTCGAGTATATAGGGTATATCCTTTATTCTTTGGGTTGGTACAGTCATAAGGATTCTAAATTTATATAGATTTCATTGTTCTTTGATACATTTATAAAAACATTCTTCATTTTGTCATCTTTTGGCTCTAATAAATTTTTCATACTTTGGTGTATGGAGCTGTGTTAGGTGTAATTTTTGCAGGAAAAGCTGATATTTTCATTGCTACCATTTTGGGGTTGTACAACCTTTTGATCACTTTTTATAACGTTTTTTAGATGTTGCAAATGGCAAAAAAGTGGCATTTTGTGGCGCTATTTTCCGTTAAGGGGTTGAACCAGGAATAACTGTTTTGATATTTTGATACATCTGACATTTTGGGATGCGGAGACACCTAACATGTTATTATTTTGAAGTTTATTTTTACATTAGTTCTAGGAAAAAGTTGGTGATTTGAATTTTTCAAAATTTTTTTATTATTTATTTATTTTTTACCATTTTTCAGAATCCCTAGGTTGTCTGATGGATCCTACCATATACTGCCATATTACAGTATGGCAGTATGCAGGGATTTTACACATGATCTATTATGATGTGTCACTGGCTCATACATACAGCCTAGGGTCTTATAAGACCCAAGGCTGTCATGGCAATAGATTGTCACTCCCTGTTAACATCACGGGGAGTGACCATCTCAGCCAAGATGTCGGTTCTCAAGCACCACCGGCTGTTAAATGCTGCCGGTGCGAGCACCGATTTGCGTGTGTTACCAGTGGGTGTTTTCTGCAATATGCAGCAAACACCTGCCTTGTATACACCTGCAGCTGATGTGTGACATACTAAGATGTCACACATGGGTAATTGGTTCATAAAATTAGTTTCTACAAAAATTCACTTGTTGAATTATAGATTTTAATATGGTAGAAACTTCAAAGTAGGTCTATGGGGGATATAGCTCTGAAAATGAATAGACTCTTTATATTTTTCCTGTAAGAATTAACTCTGGAACATTAACTTATTTTGCATATTTCAATCTTTTATGCTGTGTTTCTTTACTCCGCTAAGCAGGACACTTTAGGTTTACACATTGCTGAACATGACATTATTGCACCTTATATAAATCCATCACTTTAGAGTTTGCAAAGTTACTCAGGCTTAAATGATACTTCTCAAGTCTTTAATTCTAAGCAGAGTGGGAGAAAGTCAGTACTGTGCGAGCATTTTATCTATAATTTCATCAAATTTATTCAACCCCCTTTTTCAAATAAGGTTTAAAACTTTCATCTGAAAAAACAAACAAGAACTATTTCAATAGCTCAATACAACTTATATATACATATATAATCATAACAAAATTAGGCTATGCACCTGTGGGCAATATCAAGCTGCAAATGACCTGTGGTCCACTCGCACGTTGATAACAGTAGGAAGAGACCGCAGTGTGCTAGAAACTACACATGGCAAAAAAGGAGTGTTCGTGTGTAAGGAGCCTTATAGAAAACTAACATGGGCTCTAACGGGAAAAAATAACACTCTCACTTTGTGGGAACCTGCCATTCAACTAATCCTCCCAAATTAAAAACTTCTTCAAAAACTGTTTAAAAAAGCATTGCCCTTATCCCTAAATAGTTCACTACTTCTATCATGCTGCTGTATGGATTTAGTACGGAGGGAACATCTGCCAATATTCCAATATAAACATACAGCTTCCCCTACTTTCCTCTGCAAGGGCTATATGACATGCTGCACAATCCTTTGCTGGAACATTGAGAAACAGACAGGGGTTATGTGTGACACAGCTCTGCTACATCATTTACCACTCCCTCAGGAACGAGGAGGCTAAATGCGCATTGGCTATGTGAAGAAAAATTAACCTAAGGCTGCCTTTGGGAATCCTCTTCAGAGAGTCACATGTTTCTCTCATTCATGAATGGGCTGAGTTAGCAGTATCACCTAGTCAGGCGGCAGGATAGCTTGACTGTGTATAACAGCTCCCTACCTCCATGACTTGAACAGAGAACATCAATAAAAGTCTTTTTTGGAGAAATGTTTGCTATGCTCCCATGGGGCATCAGTGTAACATGTATAAATCATCTAAAAGGTACTTTGTGTGGTTTGACTAGGGGGGGGCAATGGTGATAGTTGAAGGTCACCATATATTTTTCTGCATATTGTATTGTTAGTTCACAGAATAAAGAAGTTACCAGCCCTGTATTCCATGCGGAGCTCAGTAAGCTGAACCAACCATTACACATTTAATGATTTCTGTCAGGATCAGGGTAGTGGACCCACTGTACCACTGCAATTGATGACGCAAGCCGACAACTGGGAGCAGAGTCTAAGTGGCACCCAGAGCCCACCAAAAAGAGGGTTGGACTTGCTATGGCGGGATACAACAGGTCGCTCCACAGGTGCGACTTTTTTGCAGTGGCGGCAGTCAGCAGGCAGAGTCGTTATCAGACGGAAGGTCAGGGCAGGTGTAACAGGATCGGAGTCAGGGACGTAGTGGAAGGTCAAGACAAGTGGCAAAGAATCGAAGTCAGGAACGTAGCAGAAAGTCACAAAGTGTAATACATGGACAGTCAGGGAACGCTTTCTCAGTGGCATAAGGGCCCAAAGATCCGGTCACAGGAAGCAGTTGGCTATTTATAGATTTTCAGGTGGCCAGCCCCAATTAGTGGTGCACTGGCCCTTTCAGACGTTCGGCGCGCGCTTGCCCTAGGAGGCGGGGCAAGCGCTGGAGCAATGGACCGTCACTGGAGTGTGGCTAGGTAAGTGAAGCTGCTGGCGTGAGGGGGCACAGGGAGGTACACGGGTGCGCCTGCAACCCGGGACATGAGTCGCAGGAACACCCCTGACAATTTCTTTACTCCTAAAATGATTCAACCTGAATGGACCTGAATGGACCATAAGTGCAGATTTGCAAATCAGGTGTTGCCTCAAAGACTTTAGTAGATAAAAAGCATCATAAGATTGGGCTGGCTAGTGAAATCTTAACTGGTCAAAAAAGTTGTTTCTAAAAGGAAACAGAAATAATAATTTCCTTGCACAAAAAGGGACAAATTATATAGAAAGATCAGTGGACACTGCATTTTAATAGATGTACAATTGGTATTTCCAAATTCAAACTTAACCATTTTTTAGTTTTTCACTTCTTGCGTTCCAAAAGCGAATATATATATTTTTTTTTTTAATTTTTACATTTACAAAGCCATATGAGGGCTTTTTTATTGTACTTCCCATTGGATAAATTCACTGTATCATGTACTGGAAAGCTGGAAAAAAATTCCAGATGAGGTTTGATTTTATTCTTTAGTTCATTTTATTCTTTAGTTCATTTCGATCACTGAGAAACTAAATTTAACAGTTTTGTTATGTTTTAATCCCTGTAAAAGTTAGAAACTTTATTCATATTGCCATATTCTAACACCTGCAAATAAATCATACTTCAATATAAGTAGTTGCGGAAAGTGTAATTTTTGTTGTTGGACAAGCTGATGTTACCATCTTGGCGTCTGTATTACCTTTGGTGGAGATTTATCCAAATTTTTATGGGTGGCAAAATGTTTTTCCGTTACAGTGTTTACCATAAGGAATTATTTTTATATTTTGATTGATCAGACATTTTGAGAAGCTGGGATACATAATATATTTAGGATTTTGTTTGTCATATATATATATGCTCATTGCTCATAGAATATACGTTTTTTCATGAGTATTTTGTGAATATATGGCGCTTCTATTATAGCCTGCCTTATCATGGCTCTGATTTGTACCCCTATGATAACATCAGGGTTTCCTATGGTGCTGTCTTATTTAGATACCACAGTTGGCTTGAGCAGGTCAACACTGTGAAATAGCATCAGTCACCTGGCATGTATAGAGAGGACTCCGTCCTCGAGCCCCCTCCATAAGTTCCTAACTGCTCTGTAGTTTGGTTTTTACATGGTGGGGGAAGGGGGAACACTGGTTAAACTACCTGGACATGGAAGAAAAAGGCATCTATCCCTGACTGCCTCCAGATTCCAAAGGAATAACAGCCAACACAAACTAAGTTGCTCTACTGAGATGGGTATCGAGGTGATCAAAGGCATCTGAGAAGAAGACAAAATTTTTATCCTTTGTACAAGGGACGTGAATTAGCTCCTGTTATCTGCAGAACATATCATGTTTAGCACCGCACACACTATTACATTTTCAGCTTTGGATGAAATCTTCCACACCACAGATTAATGATAATTTGTAAGATCTTTCTCACCTCACAAACCCTAAGACCGATGTAAGCACTTAAAGGAGCGCACACAGAACAATCAATAGAGTTCACTCTTTATGTGTCCTCTTCTGGTTTGCAGATTAGATGAAGAAAGGATAATTAGCCATTTGTAGACCTTTACACAAAGCACTTTCTGGACTGTTGGTTTCCTGACGTCTGCCCTGAAAGCTACATAATGACTTTTCATAGTAAAAACAAGATAGTTCATTATAATTATTCACTATTGCAAGTTCTGCCTTCAAACATTTAGAAATGATTAGAATGATATCAGTAGAAGTATAAGGATTTCTTTATTAGAATTAGTTGCAAATCAACAGGGAACATGGTTACAATTACATTTTATATACATTTTGTTATTGTAAAATGCTTTTTTTCCAGTGTATTTGAAAGCACCTATAGAATAAAAAACTGGGAACACAGATAAGGAGAGGGGGTTTTAATTTTATAGGAATAACCTAGATAACATTTAGCTGTGTATCGTGACAAAGTCTATCAAGTGAAATAGTATCCAGGTCTGTAAGGGCAGGTCTGCAACAACCATAAGGCAAGTCAAGACTTTTGCCTCAGGCAGTACCACCTGCAGCAAGATGGGTGCAGCAACAGGGGCCCAAATTATCTGAGACAAAGCACAACCTGCTTAAAAAATAGTAGGGCACATGTATCAAGATTTTGGCTTGCTTTTTTCTTCAATTTTTGAGACTTTTTATAGTGCTTGTGCAAATTTGAGACTTTTTTGTGCCTTAAACAGTTTCCCTCCTGTAATTATATTTATATATATATATTGTATTAACTGATAAAATTTTAGAAAAAAAAATGTGCCCTTGTCTAGTTTTCTGCAGTATTCCCTGAGTTATCACATGATTACAGATGTGAAAGTTGCAACATTAAAAAAAAGTTGCGAAAAAGTCTGAAATTTTGGCTCAAATCTAAGGCTGCCCCTGACCAGGCGTAGAAATTAGCTTGGAACTGATTGCAACTTTTATTTTAAAAATTAGCAATTTCACTAAAGACCAAAAGCCACCTGAATATCAACAAGGAAAACCCGCTAAGATACATTTGAACAGCAGAAAAGCCAAAAAAGTCCCAAAAAACAGACGTACAAAGCCAGACTTCTGACACATGTGCATTAGTGATAAGTGCAAGAAGAATAAAAAGGACAAAAAAAGCTGATCAAATGGAAATGATGTCCCCTGCTTAAGTAGAAGATTATTATCTCCTTATGTCTGAACAAGTGAAAATTATGATATGTGATGTTCTTATGGATTGTTTGGTAGATTATGAACAAAAACTGTGCATCATTATGGGTATCCATCAAAAAAGTATGTTTTATTCCAACCTGTAACCCAGCAGCCAAACCTCAACTGAAACTACGGGTCCACTTATCTCTACTAATCTCTAACTTCAGACTAGCAGATTTTTTGTATGGTAACAAATCTAAAGTGCTAAAATTTATTTTCAACATACACATCAATATATCATGTAAAATAGGAGTGTAAAATGTAATCTTCACTGTCTGTCATGTGATGTGAAATTATAAGATGATTTATTCCGCAATATAATTTTTTTCCCATGCAATTGCTCATAGCACAGCTTTCAATGCTCCCTTTAAACTCAATCTCTTAGAGTTGCATGTGGGCATTCATTTTAATATTAAATCTTGTTCTAGGAAAACATCTGTACCTTGAAAACAGATGGTTTAAACACGCAAGTCATTACCTGAGCAAAATTACCTTAAGGATAATGGAAGACTTCAGCTAACAGTCATCAACCACTATCTCTGGGCTGCAGCATTGGCAATTAGAGGTTCCCGTTCCTTTCATCATCTTTCTTGTGTGAAAGTTTTTGCAAATGAAGATACCACAGTATAACCTACTACAATTAGAAACACCAAACTAGCATATAAGAATGTAGTGGATGTGTTATTTTATTAATAATACACATTTTTTTTTTTCAAAATCTCACTAATAGCCACCCAGGGCAGAAAAAGAGAAGTGCTTCCATTCCTGCTACGTATCCTTAGGCTCCCTGTACTGTAACGCGTGCATTTCATGGGCCCAAACAACAGGTCCATAGTCCACTGTTTGCGGCTCATATGTCAATGAAGTCTTCTCATAACCAGACTTTTTGGGTTTTAATTCGGTTTCATGGATAGGACCTGCTCTGAGTTTTGTGTCTCAGAGAGACGGCTTGCAAAAGGGGATAGTGGTAACACCAGCCATGCTTGTGAGCTCATAGAAAAGAAGTCAGACATGTGCTATCCAATATGACCAAGAGCTAGGATAGCTTGAAACGCGTCAGAACGCTCAGTGCCGCCACTATGTTTTAGAATATTGAAATAAACACTGGAGCACATTTACTTACCTGGTCCCTGCTCAATCCCCGATCCGGAATGTCCGACGAGGATGAAGTCTGCCAGGATTCACTACCAGCGTGCACCTGATATCCTGCATCTGTTGCTTCCCCGATCAGGTCCGCCGGAGTTCACCTTCTTCTTCCCGGTGCATGTAAGTGCTTGGCTTGCGGCACAATTTTAAATGTTAAATCCTGCACGTTGTCCGAATCCATTGGATCGTCCGTCGGCCTGCCCCCCATTTCTGTCACATGAAAGCCAGCGATTGGGACGCAATCCAATCACGTGTGACGCAATCCCCGAAAACATCAGAAAACCCGACAGAAGTGCGGCCACGGGACCTTAGTAAATAAGACCCAATGTTTTTATAACTACTTTGGATTTTTTATGCCTGGAAGCCTTGTTTTTTCTTTTTGTGCTATCCTTGTTGACATATGTAGCTGTGTGATAAAATATAGCATAGATACCAACTCATCATTGGGAAATATATTTTGCCTTCAGGACTACTTATGGCAAAGTTTGTACAACCATTACAAAGGATTGTCTGCTGTTCTCAACATCGTGATGTTAACTTCAAGAACCTGGGTCCCAATGAAACTCTTTATTGGGACCCAATGAGACCCCTTACATTGGGATCTCTTCTTTTTTTGGCGGAATATCCATTAGCCCCACTCATGCTTTAGAGCCCAGCCTCACCTAAGATAATTACTGTCCTGCCTATACTTTTCAGAGAAATCTACCATCAAAATCAAGTATGATAAACCAGGGACACTTATTCATAGATCCAGACAGGGTCGGCTTCAGGTTTCAGTTGGCCCCTGGGTGACAGAGCCTCAGTGGGCCCCTTTGCAGTGAACTCACATGGCGGCATTCAAAATTCAGAATCTAAAACCGTCTCCTATTCTCTTAAATATTCCCTAATTTATCATCCCAAACAGCCCCTACATGGTTATTTTATATAAATCTCCCATCCCCCCATTAGGATTGATCAGATACAGCCCCGCTTACCCCCTATGGATTCCTTATGTACAGCCTAATGTGGGCACCCCCGAGCAGCTCTGGGCCCCGGCACTTGCCCAGGTATGCCCAGTGCTGGCGCCGACCCTGGATCCAGATACCGTGACCATGGTAATCTTCTGATCTTCTTCTGATCTTTCTGGCTAATTAGCATTATGTTCAAATTTAAAAATATAAGAAGATTACTAGAGTCATGGTGCCTGGATCTATGAGTAAGTGCCCCTGGTTTATAATGGTTGACTTTGATGATAGCTACCACACCCAATCCCCCAATACACATGCTAGCTTAGCTCAGGTGAGCATGCATGTCTTCTGAAAATAAAGCACATGCCCAGATGACTTCTGCCTTATCTTGCCAGCAAGTTTGGCCAACATACAGACTCTGTAAATTGCCATCTTTAATCTGGTTCATAAATGAAAGTCCTCTACAAGATATACCTGTACTCATGTGTTTGCATACAGGTTGCTTTTATTAGGCAATGACGTATGTGACGTATACGAGGGTGAGAGATAGCAACAGATTTACCGATAGCAGCTGATCGGAGGATAACTGTGTAAGGATATAGTTATAGACCCAGTACATCATTTATCTTGATGGTTTCCTTGAAACTGCAGATCCCATATTACAGGTTGGATATTGAGCTCAGAGAGACAAATGTCACGCCAGCTATGTTAATCAATAGGCTACACACGGGAGAGGATAATTACCAGCAGCGCCAGCATATCTAATGGCCACATGCTAGTATTATGGTCAACATTTTGTTAAAATATTTAGCTGCCATTCATTTCATTTAGTGTAATTAGGCTTGCAGTGTCGAGGACTGCTCTTGATAAATCATAGAGCCACCACTGTTTAGCTGATGGATATAATGCTTTATTTGTACTTCCAGCTGTGGCAGAATAAAATGAGTAAAATGTAGCTTAGATGAGATAATAAAGCAGAGAATCAGAATATTTTATACATGTGACATAAAAGTAATGGATGTAAAAGAAATGTACATGGATCCCACCGAGTATGTAAAGCAGCCGCTGGAAAGTAAAAAGACTTACTGTTATAGATTTAGTACAAACAAGGAGGTGCACAATAGACACAATGGGGGTCATTTACTAAGGGCCCAATTCGCGTTTTCCCGACATGTTACCTGAATATTTCCGATTTGCGCTGATTTCCCCTGTATTGGCCCGGGATTTTGGCGCACGCGATCGGATTGTGGCGCATTGGCACCGACATGCGCGTGACGGAAATTGGGGGGCGTGGCCGAGCGAAAACCCGACGGATTCGGAAAAAACGCCGCATTTAAAAAAAGAAATGTGTCGCTTGGGACGCGCTTACCTTCACTTGGTCCGGGTCGGTGAACTCCAGCGCGTTCAGATGCTTTTCAGTGCAGCAGCGCCACCTGGTGGACGGCGGAGGAACTACCTAGATGAATCCCGGCCGGACCCGAATCCAGCGCAGAGAACGCGCCGCTGGATCGCGAACGGACCGGGTAAGTAAATCTGCCCCACTGTGATCCAAATATATAAAAATCATAAAACATAGTTGAACCTTTGAAGCAATTTTTTTTTTAATTTCAGAGATGAATAAAGCAGGTGATAAAAGTAAATTTTGTAATATATTTCATGATGTAAAGCAGCTTGTTCGTGCCATTTTTCTGCTTCTTTCTCTTGCAGTGAGCAATGGAAGTGTAATCTGAAAGCCTTCTAAGGTTCATCTACTTCAGGCAGATTAACTCTTTCCATACCCAGAGAATATTCATGAACATCTCTCACATGTGATTAGATTATCCAATGACTGTCTGAATAGAGTTATGGAAACAGTAACTTAATCAGGTTCATTTACCTCTCAGCTGTCAGTGGATTCAGGACAGAAAGCTGATTTACACTGACTTCTTAAATAAAGGTGTCAGGCTCCATGGGTAGTGGACGACTGGACCACCACAGACAATGATGTAAACTGACACCTTGGACTGGAATCTAAGTGGCACCCAGTTTTCAACAAAGCCCAGCGCAAAGCGGGTTGGACTTGCTGCAGCATAGTACCACCAGGTTGTTCCACAGGTGTGACTTTGTCCGTGGTGGCAACCAAGGTGAGGTACTCAGATGTTATGCAGAATTGTAGTTTGGGACAGGCAGGAGGTCAGGATGGGCAGCCCGGTATCAGAGTCAGAGACAACGCAACAGGTCAGGGCAGGCGGAACAGGATCAAAAACAGAGCCGGGGTCACAACTGGAAATCACACTAAGAACGCAGGGAATCAGGCTTTTTCCAGGCTTGTTGCGAATTGCGAATAGCACCATCTCCATGTCAGGATCTATCTGGTGAGCCTATGCAACTAGGAGAGCTAGGAGAGCTTAGTGATTGCAGTTGTAGCCACTGCCTGGTAAGGAAACAGTTAACCGGTGTATGTAATTATCCAATGCTGTGGAAGGTGTTTGGAGAGGTGCTACCTGACCTGGGGAGTATACCCCTGCTGGGTGAGAGCACATGGGGCTGTCTTCAGGTTCAGTCCTAAGCATATGGTCTTACCTCAAGGTTCAGTGCAGTCAGTCAGGAGATAGAACGTGCACATGCTGGTACTCCCATAGCCCCTAATCCCAGGAACTTCTAGTGCCTCAGCCCTACCACCTAGCACACAGGGCCAGTCAGGAGACTTAAGCCCAGAAATGCAGCTTTATCAAAAGGACTCAGTTCTATCTGAACCAGCCTAGCCTGCATCTACTATCAGGCTGCGTGCACCTTTCCTATGGACTGGCTCTCCATGCTGTTGAATAAAAAACTGTTAGTTGATTTACTCAACGTTGGCTCCGTCTGATGCCTGGATACAGCTGTACCATCACAGGCTTCCCCATCCATTATCCAGGGGCTCATCCTACAGACACTCAGGGGTTGCCCCAGGGAGAAACCATTGCACCAGCCTCTCCTTCAATATTTCTTGCACACACCACCTGCTGGAGACCTGCCAGGCTGTAGGACAGCCCTCCGGTCCCCACCATGACACAGCGTGCCCAAGGCCGCACTAGCCAGTCACTCCGGTATTCTGGGCCCCGGCTGCCTCCAGGCCCCAAGGATAGGCTAGGCCCTGGTGGGGAATGTTGCCAATCGATAGGTGGTGAAGGGGAGTTTAAATAAAAAAAAACATGAAGAGGCTGTTTGGGATGATAAACTTGGGAATATTTTAGTGAAATTTAGATGATTTGTGCCAAAAAATGCAAATCAAATAATCACATCTGCCCTGCTAAGAGAAAAAGGGCAAACCTTACACAGTAAGCAACTTCTCCAATTTTGTATCATTTAAATACATTCAACAAATTGCTTAAAAAGAGAAAAGAAAGAGTAACAACTATGATACAACTATATCAACCCAGTGTATCACTAAGAAAAACTATTACTACTGCTATAAAGGCATGGACTCCTTGAGGAAACTTGACATGGATTGCAAGCTTTATTTGTACTTCCAGCTGTGGCAGAATAAAATGAGTAAAATGTAGCTGAGACGAGATAATAAAGCAGAGAATCAGAATATTTTATACATGTAACATAAAAGTAGTGGATGTGAAAGAAATGTACATGGATCCCACTGAGTATGTAAAGCAGCCGCTGGAAAGTAAAAAGACTTACTGTTATAGATTTAGTACAAACAAGGAGGTGCACAATAGACAGAATGTGATCCAAATATATAAAAATCATAAAACATAGTAGAACCTTTGTAGCAATTTTTTTTTTATTTCAGAGATGAATAAAGCAGATGATAAAAGTAAATCTTGCTATATACTTCATTGTGTAAAGCAGCTTGTTTGTGCCTTTTTTCTGCTTCTTTCTCTTGCAGTGAGCAATGTAAGTATAATCTGAAAGCCTTCTATAATCTGAAGGTCCATCCACTTCAGACAGGTAATAAAATCTATTAGAAAGTTTACTATATAATTATGACTTCTATCATATATTGTTATCATGTCGAAAGTTTAGATGCACTTAATCAAATCACAGAAAAAATATTTTACATTATAGAAAGGTCTCTTTGTTGTTGTTTCTCTTTCTTTTCTGGTGTTATATTTTGGTGCGTATTTATCCTAAGTAGGGCTGGCACCAGCACTGGTTATACCCAGGCAAGTGCCGGGACCCAGAGCTGCTGGGGGGCCCACATAAGGCTGTACAAAGGGAATCCATGGGGGTGAGGAGGGCTGTATCTAATGAATCCATTGGGGGTGAGGGGGTTTATATAAAATAACCATGAGGGGGTTGTTTGGGTGATTAGCTATAGAATATTTTAGGAAACAGGAGCCTTTTTAGCTTCTGAATTTTTAATGCCGCCCTGGGAGTTCACTGCCAAGAGCCCCCCTGAGGTTCTGTCGCTCAGAGACCTACTGAAACCTGGAGTCGACTCTGATCCTAAGGATCTTTTTTCTATGTCACCAAGGTTTTGCTGACATAGACGCTTTCTATAGAATGACAGCAAGCAGAGATCCAAAAATTGTGAGGTATTGATTCAAAAAGTATACTGGAAAATTGTCTAACTTTTCATCATAAAAACAATAACATTACTTTGCCGACATTGGAATTGGAATAGAAGGAGAGTAGGTATCTTGTGTTTTTGTTATTTTTAGGGATACAGCTTGTTTTTAGTGCCAATTCCACAACTGTAAGATGCTGTGTCACAAATACTAGGTCTCGTTGTAGACCAGGCACCTAACTTTAATCGGACCCCCAAGTTTTCAAATTATAGTCGGACCCTCATGTTATGCCCCGGGAGATAAAACTGTATTCTATGAGCTATAAAATGCTAACTTCTACCTTTAATAAGCCTTAAAGGGGTATTCCCATTTCAGCAAATAAATCTTAATATTTGAATAATGAAAAGTTCCAATACATTTCAATATCAATTCCTTACAGTTTTCTAGATCTCTGCTTGCTCTAATTCTATAGAAAGCTTCGTTGTTTATTTCCAGTGGACAGAAATCTGACCATGGTCACACCGGTGCACGGCTCGTTATATCACACACCTCTAAATTACTCTCTATGATACTAACGAGCCGTGCACCTGTGGGACCATGGTCAGATTTCTATCCCCTGGAAGTAAACATAGAAGCTTTCTATAGAATAACAGCAAGCAGAGGTCTAGAAAACTGTGAGGAATTGCTTCAAAAAGTATACTGGGAAATTGTCTAACTTTTCATTATAAAAACAATAACATTAATTTGCTGAAATTGGAACTGCAATAGAAGGAGAGTGGAAGCACATGGGTGTAACATCATGTAACATCATGACCATATATATGTGTGATCTTTACAAAAATGTTATTTTAAGTTTTTATTTAGGCATAACTTTATTTAGGCATGCCACCCAATCAGCGCTCAGTTTTCATTTTATAATTACAGGTGGTCCCCTACTCAAGAACACCTGACGACCCCTATTTACGAATGGACCTCTGGATGTTGTGAATTTACTGTTCTTTGGTTCTTATGACAATCCCAAATTTTAAAAATTTACAATTATAAAATATACAGTTCTGACTCAAATATAAATTTCAACATAAGAACAAACCTACAGAACCTATCTTGTATGTAACCCTGGGACTGCTGTAGCTGTGGGGAAAATGAAAGCTGAGCTGTGATTGGTTGCCATAAACAACTAGAACAGTTCTGCTCTCACACACTTTTGATAAATCTACCCTAATGTATTTAAAGAAAAGATACAAAATTGTACGAAGACACTCTTAACTTTACAACATGTCAGTTAATTAAAACTATTTTTGTGAGTGGAATGTTATTTCATAATCCAGGTTTTATATACGTCAGGGAGTAAAAATTTCCATAAATCCTTTTATTCAAAGGAGAACAAACCAAACCGTAGTGACCTAGTGAGGTAAATATGATTTGTCTTCCTGGAAATGGATCATAATCCTTCCTGACACTTAATTTAGCAATACAAATATATGGATCAATTGTAAATGTCAGACACTCAATAGCAGTTACCTTTTAATTAACACATTTTATTCCCGAACCATGGTCCCTTTGAAAAATGCTCGAGTCTCCCATTGACTTCAATGGGGCTCGTTATTCGAGACGAGCACTCGAGCATCTGGAAAAGTTCGTCTCGAATAACGAGCACTCGAGCATTTTAGTGCTCGCTCATCTCTAATCATAATCCTTCTTGACACTTAATTTAGCAATACAAATATATGGATCAATTGTAAATGTCAGACACTCAATAGCAGTTACCTTTAATATCCTGGTTTTCAAGGCAGCGGTTAAATCAATGGTTTAAACAATCATAATGGGTATGGAAGGTCTTAGTTATGAGGAAAGATTAAAACAACTAGATTTATTTAGTCAGGAAAAGAGACGACTACGAGGGGACATGGTTAATTTAAATAAATATATGAATGGTACATACAAAAAATATGGTGGTAAGTTGTTTCAGATTAAATCAAATCAAAAGATGAGGGGGCACTGTCTCCGTCTGGAGAAAACAAGGTTTAATCACCAGAGGCTACAGGACTTTTTTACTATGAGAACTGTCAATCTGTGGAATAGCCTGCCTCAGGCGCTGGTCACAGCAGGGACAGTAGAGAACTTCAAGAAGGGTCTAGATGCCTTTTTACACCTAAATAACATTGATGGTTATGTAATATAGAATTGTTTCCCATAAATCGCTTCCTCATCCAATCCCTTCCCTTCCTTGGTTGAACTTGATGGACAACTGTCTTTTTTCAACCGTATAAACTATGATACAATTCATTGTGATATTTTTCACAGTTAACCCATTTTAGCTATTTTTCACTCTTTCTAATGCCCATATGCAGATAACTTTTTCCAGCAGTCCTGAAAGTATTTCCCTCTCGCTGTGTGAAGGCTCCCTTGTACTTATGGCTTTCTGTTCTTCCATTAGTAATAGTGATTGCTGTGACGTTTGGTCGCATTGACTAAACAGCAGTAAATCCCAGCAGTGAGAAATCTACTAATGAGCAAGCTCCAGTCGCACAGCGCTAATACCATCTATAATAGCAGCAGCGGGGATCTGTGAAGTACTGTATTGTAGGGGAAAATCCAAAGTTGAAAGAACAGTTGCACGTTGAACAGACATGTCTCTAATCTTCAAAAAGAATCACAATATAATTTGACACTTTCTTAGACATACTTGTAATTAAAGGGAAGCGGTGGCCATTGATTTTAGAATTTCATCCCAAGTGTTACATAAACTAGTTCTCACCCGAGGCGCCGCCTCCTGTGTCCTCTTTTCGATTTTGTGTATTGTGCACTGACATGACGTTAAGAGATCTTTAAATCTCTTTTGTGAGAATTTAATAAAACACATTTTATTCAAAGACTTATTGGAAATCTGCACCTATTGGAAATGTGTTGACACCATTTCACCTAGATTTCACACTTTCCTATTAGAAGCCGGATCTCTCTCTGAAACTGCAGGAGACGTCTGCTGTGAACTGGGAAGAAGGTTGAAGACTATAATCGGTCCATTCTTGAGATTTCTTCTTTTTCCGTCATAATATCGGTCTACTAGAAGTGCATCTTTGAATAGCAAGTATTTGTACTGGAGTTGAGCATGGATCATCCTATCTTATATATTTCCACTGTCGGGAATACCGGCCTAGTCATTATTACCATAATTTGCCAGTTATTCCCACCATGTTTCTGATCTATCCAAATACTGGCTAATAAACAGCTAAACCTACAAAAATACAGTAAGTTCAATTTCATAAAATGATAAAAACATATATATCTGTATTGAATAAATATGGTACGCAGACATCACATATCTACATGAGGAATGTAAGTCTAGAACACCGAAAACAGAGAGGGGGGACACAACACTAATCTGGGGTACATGGGTATGTACAGGTGCCCAAAGGTGTCATATTAGTCATAACTATTGGGGCAAAGGACATGTTGCCCCTTCAGTGTCATCACTATACATTCATAAATGAAAAAATAGTATGCTAATCCTAGTGGATGAAGTAAAATATCCTTCATTTGTATAGTATACAAAGTATAGTACAGTTCACAGTATAGTGTTTACTCACCCATAGCACATCAAACACCACGTCTACCCAGATGCCAGATACCCCAATATGTGTTTCGGCACGCTGCCTTCATCCGGGGGTGGTGTCATCTAGGTAGAGGGAGCCAACTTATATCTTGTGTTTTTAGTGCCGATTCCACCACTGGAAGATGCTGTGTCTCAATTACTGGGTTTTGTTGTAGACCAGACCTGTAACTTTAATACATACATAGTAGTCCAGCTTCTATAGGTCCACTGCTTAGAAGTGCTCCATTGCAAGTTAATATCTTTGACATTGTGATGAGTGGTGGATAGTGTTGAGTGGACCAGAACCATTGGTATTAAACTGAATCTTGCAGTTTTGGTTCCCCCTGGATCCACCTGATTTTGGCTCAATCTCACACCATTAACACTATTAACCTTATAAATGCCACTGGCAAAGTCCCCACTAGCATTTAAATGACTGCGGGTGCGCCCATCGGCACTTGTATGCTGGCCCAGTTTGGAGCCATATTGGCAAGGATTTTGCTCTCCAGGGACACACCATTGGCCACAGCCATTTAAATACCAATTGCCAATGCCAATTGGGACTTTGCCAATGGCATTTGAACAGTTAGCACTCATAATCTGTGCTGGTTGAGGTACAGGGTTTTAAAATTTGAGTTTGGCCAAACTCGGCCGATCCGGAATTCTTACTTGTCCACTTATCACTAGTGGTTGAATTTACATTCAGATGTGATACCTATAATGTAATGTCAGCAAGAGGAGAATGTAACCCATGAAACTGAGATAGGGGGCATCAGAACCTGTAATAACAAGTGGTAAGGAGTGCCCTGATGGGGCATAAATATTATGTTTGCTATTAGGTACATCCATATTCTGTGTTCATTATCCTTTCACACGCTGACTGATATAAATAGCAAATAATGGGAATACATGACACATTTGTTGGAGGTAAAGAATTTGGACAAATACTAAAGGAAATCAGCAGATTCCAGGATTACAAATCTCAGGTGTCCTCATTGATTTTGCTGAACGCCTTGAAGTCAAGATGAACGCTGGGCTCACTGTCCAGATAAGTTGGGGTTCACTGTGACTCTGTGTTCCATGATCCCATATGTAGCTGGAACGCAGTTAATAGACCTAGAGCAAGTGACGTGTGTATGTTAGTATTATGTTGACACTGTAGGCACAGCACTATTAGTGGACACAATGCATTGATCGGTGTAGGAATATAGTCTATCTCACTTCTAATTATGTGACATGCACCAGTAACTGCTCAGATCTCTCATCTTCCATTTGATAGTTTGATGCAAGTTGTACACATGAACAATCTTCTACGTATAAAGAAGCCACAAAGCTATAACTATTAGTACAAGCAATGACATAGCAGCATACAGTACAAAGGGTGTATGTTATACTGCAATAGCACTCTAACTCCGATTCTTAATGCTGCCTCTGACCTCTGCTAGAAGCCGATGAACCATAGCGTCTCCATTACATTCCTCTGCAGCAGCAATATACAGGAAGCTGCATCTCCCATCCTCCACTTTATGTATCACTATAGGCTTACAGTTTACAGATTGACATCTGGATGTCTAATCTATATGACATTTTTAATGGTTAAGCCTCCAATTGATCTGATATCTGGACAATGAAAAATAAACTATCCTCAGTCACTTCGCTAAGTATTGATTTCTTACCGTGTGCCGGTCTGTAAAGGAAATCTACCATTTAAAAAAATAAAAAGCATGTACAAATACTCACCTCTGCTCCTCTTCATCTTGATCCTGGTGCTGTCCATCACTAGTCTTGTCATGCCGGGATCATCTAGAAGAGAAAATTATAATTAGCAGCATAGAGCACGGGGACAAGATGTCCGGTGCTCCGGGCTTATTAGGGACGCCCCTGCACCTTCCTCTCCCATGTGAAGCCATGGTTGCAGTTTTTTTTTGTGAGCTTAACCCCTTAAGCATGCAGCAGCTATTTTGTAGCTTAAATGACATCTACCACCAGGAAGAAGGATGGTAAACCAAGCACACTGACATACTGGTGTGTGCCCCCACTGGCAGGATCTGCGCTTTACTTATCTTCTTATGTCCTGTTTTTTACAAAAAAAAAGGTTTTTAAAATTATGGACATGAGCTCGAGGGGCTCCATACATTTTAATGAAGCCTGGAGCACTTCAGGCTAATTTGCATAGTTTTTAAAGTCTTTTTCTTAAAAACAAGGGCGAAGGAAGAATAAAGAAGAGCAGATCTTGTCAGTGTACACACCAGTATGGCAGTACGCTTGATTTACAATCCTTCATCCTGGTGGTAAATGTCCTTTTAGGCTCAATCCCTTTTTTGTTGCTTTAAATGGTTATGGCCTTTGAACACTTTAACTAAGCAAAGTAATTTTGAGGTTGGTTTTATAGTGACATGTTATGTTTATGTTATATTAGTGGAAAATTTTGATTTATGTTTTGTTTTTATTTGTTTAAAAAAAAAATTGGCAACATTTTTGAAATATATAACATTAGAAACCCCCTTTATATATCATCCCATTTTCAAAAGTGCCACCCTCAAACTATAGTTTTTACACAGTTTTTAGGAAGATTCTTAAGCCCTTGAGAGCATCATAGTAATTAAAACAAAATGGAGGTAAAATATTGAATGGTCTAATTTGTCTAAATGTCTCCCTAGTATGGACACCATGAGCATTTGCATGAGCACATTACTTGCTGGGTTCACGAAAAAGGGAAGGAGTGCCCTGTAGTAGCCAGTTTTGCCCTAGAGAATTTAGTGGTTTTTAGTTGGTTTATCGGTGCACCTTTAAGAGCAATAAAATATATTTTTTTCTGTTAAAGTCACTATGTGAGGTCATATTTTATCCAGGATGCAGATGCATTTTTCAGTGACTTTAATTTGGGGTGGCTACGCCGTTTACTAATTACAATTGAGTAACTTTTGTTTGTGGGGGGGAGTAGAAAAAGCATCAGTTTTGTAATAGATTTTTGCCTTTTTATTTGGTGTTCACCATATAGCCTAATGAACATGTTACCTTTATTCTATGGGCTAGTACGATTACGCCTTTACCACATTTCTATATTTTTCTTACATTTTACTAAGTTTACAGAATAAAACCTAATGGCCCACATTTATCCAAAACAGTGCAAACTGCATTATGTGTATAGGGTGTAGGGCGCGACAGATTCATGAAATGTGTTGCACGTTCTTCCAGAATCTGGAGCCCCCTACACAGCTACAGCAGAATGCACCAATTTTTTTTTGGGTGCACCTTTAACATGGGGGGGGGATTTACTAATTCTGGCGCAAGCATCGGAGATCAATCTCCTGAAAGCACAGTCCGATGTATTAAAGTGGCGCACGGCTGTAAGTAAATGATGGGTAGACGGTAATAATCAGTCGTGCACCATAAAAATGCCGACATCAATGAGATGTGCACCAAAATCTTACATGGACTGCGCCTTAATTTTGCTTTCTGACCATTTTTTCCTGGTCTTTTTTGCGCCAAAATTTGTGCCTAGAAATGGCGACAAAATACACATAAATGTGACGGATAATGTGGAAAAGTTAGACCACGCCCACTTGCGCAAAAAAACCTTTGTGTCGCGTCGGGTATAGTGTAAAACACATGTTGCACGGACACTTCTTAAATACATGTGCAAGCAGTTTGCACATAAAAGAAAAGTGTAAGAGTTTGTAAAGCCAGATCACATGGGGGCTAGGAAAGTTGATTTTAGAAGTAAGGAGGCCTTGGATAACACATATACCACAGTCACGGTGCCTGGATCTATGAGTTAGTGTCGCTGGTTTATCCATGCTGGATTTAGACATTAAGATTTTCTTGAATGGTCCATGGTATGTACCAGGAAGCTGGAAAAAATGCCAAGTGAAGTACAATTGACAAATAAACACATGTATGCAATGACACCTCCCCTTTATTCTTTCAGTCAGCCCCATCATGGAGATACAAAAGTATATTTTAATACTTTAAATAAATGAAGGTTTTTTTGGGGGGGTTGAGCTGACATTTTTATTTCCACTATTGTAGGGACTTTTTGACCTTTAGAAAAGTTTTTATTCAAAATTTTATGGGTGAAAAAATAGAGAAAAAGTGTTGATTTTAAGTTTTTTGTTCCGGTAGGCGGTACACCACCAGGAATTATCTTTTTTATAGTTTGATAGATTTGGTATTTTGGGATGTGGCAATACCTAACATGTTTATGTTTAGATTTAATTTTACGTCAAATCCAAGGAAAGGGAGGTTATTTGGAAACACTGCTACCTGCAGTGCTGCTACACATAGGACGGAGCGTAAAGCAGACAGCGCTCTGTTGTGTAGTGGCGGTGCAGCCTGTGTATAGGTGCCGTATGGTGGAGCAATCCCACGGGTTACACATAGAGCAGAGGATAGGTGTCCCTACATTATATAGAAATATTCTCTCTATTACAGTACCGGCACGCTGTTCGGCCAGCAGAGGGAACGTCCTTGCATTATATTTCTACATATAATCATCTGCTCTGTGTGTAGCCCGTGGTGCCACCATATGGCACGTTTACATGGGCCCTTACGCCAGGTTGGGCTCTCATTGATGTGAATAAGCAATGAGCCTGGGGTGAGTGTGTACACCTTATAGGGAGTTCTCTACCTCCGCCTGCGGTGTGTAACATCATCGCCTGCACCGCTGATTGTTGGTTATCTGTATGACCTAATGACTACAAATGTTTGCTGCATTGTTCTAGCCATAAATTATCTGCATAGTAAATGTGACTGATAACAGATCAAATATCTTTCATTGAGGAGTCCACTATTTGTAATTATGAAGTGTTGTGAGTGTTACTGGCAAGTGTACAAAACAGATATATATCTATCGATCCACATTCTGCTCTGGTTGTTTGTCTGGAGACTCTAATGACTTTTTTTAATGATATTACTCTCCGAATCAGTAAAATTTACATGAAAATCCTGTAAAAGCCACTCAGGGAAATTCACAATGTAGCATTAGTAAACAGGATCAACCATCTTAAACATGGCTCCCTGTTGGCAAATCACAGCTACATTGTGTTTGTGTTCTTCTGTGTTATACGCCCCATTGCTCTTTGGAACAATTTCGTTCTGGAAGTTGTTTTACTTTCGTATGTGCTGGCAGGCATTGAGGTGAAAGCAATCATTATTTTTTTCACTGTGCCAAAAAAAAATCCTGCTTTCATTTAGCTTTCTCATACATGTTGCTAAGATTATTGCTATGAAAAAATGATTTCTAAAACGGAGTATTAGGTGCCTTGCTTATTATACAATGCCGGTGTGTTGTAATGTGAAGCCAGGGCTCCAAGGCACATGATGGTCCTATATACATGTGCAATTAAAATTCTTACACCACATACTTTCAAAATGTTGCACTGAACAAAGAGGAGCAGAAGGTTCCCTCCCTGTGCCACAAAAATAAATTGTGCCATAAGCCACACCATTTTCCCCTCTCCTAATCCCTCCGTCATAGTATTCCCACACAGTATGTTACTTACTTTAATGGCCCCCACAATGTTTATACTTCCTTTCCAGTTTATACCTCTCCTCTCATTTATGACCTCTCCTCTCCTCCACCCCTTACATTGTGCCCATCTCTCCTCCCCTCACATTGGGCCCCATCTCTCCTCCCCTCACATTGGGCCCCATCTCTCCTCCCCCTCACATTGGGCCCCATCTCTCCTCCCCCTCACATTGTGCCCCATCTCTCCTCCCCTCACATTGTGCCCCATTTCTCCTCCCCTCACATTGTGGTGTCCTCTCAGCTCCACTCAAATTCTGGCCTCTCTTCTTTGCTTCTTCTCAAATTGCAGCCACCCCTCTAATTTACCCCCTTACATTGTAGCCCCACTCTCCTCAATCCACTGAAATTGTGTCACCCTCTCTGCGCCCTCTCACATTACATCAACCTCCTCTCTGCTCCCTCCCACATTGTGACATCCCCTCCTGTCCTCCACCCCCTCAAATTGTGACCCATCTCGCCACACATTCTGGACCCCCTTCTCTGCTACCCCTCACATTATGGCACCTCATCTCTGCTTCCTCTGACATTACAGCCACCGTCTCTACTCCAGCTCACATTTTGGACTCCCTCTCCTGCTCCCTTTCACATTGTGGCCACCTCTCTGCTCCCTCTCACATTGTGGCCCTATTTTCTCTATAAGCACTTACATTTTGGCCTTCCTCTCTCTAAATTTCCTCAAATCTCTCTGTTACCCCAAATTTTCTTGTTTCTGTATTTTGTATTAACATCTGGGACTGCAATGCAGGATTCGGGATGGTTGGGAGACAAACAACATCACATGCAATATTAGTTAAGCTATTTGATCAAATTAGACACAACCTGCAGACAGTACTGTTGGAACAAAAAAATCAGCTATTGTTTTTGATCCTGGGCAACCTCTTTACTGAGGACTGAAAGGTTCCCTTGAGATGTTTTTTTTTTTTTTTAATGGGAAAACGGGGTCATGGTACACTTTGTAGCCACCAATAGGAAGTGTAAAACTAGACAAAACAGACTTACATCACACCAGATTTCTCATCTAGTATCACTACCTATGGAATATTTTCACTGCCCAACTTTTAAAAAGTTTTACTTTTTGTCCTCTTACATTTTATAAAATAATAATGCTACTATTCCTCCTGGAATAAAACGACAATTGGGTATGAGCATTCCTCTTACCAATAGTGTAGGACAGTCCAATGTAAATTGTAGGAAATTTCGGAATGGAAATGCTGGTTGGGACAGTATATTTTATGTATGCAGCAGAGTAATAGTTATCTTTGCCTCTTTACAGGTTGACATAAAATCATTGGGATTTCCCATTTATAAAGGAACTCTTCCATTGGGATGGCATTGCTGTAACATAACTACAATGTCTATGTATACTGTAGGCTTGTATAGATATGCCAGTAGATCAGAGCAGGCATATAAGAAGCACAAAATATCTTAATGTTATTTATGCAGATGTTATTTTGCTGTTCTATAGTTTGCCATTAAAAATTTGCAGGATACTCGTGCATTAATGCAGAGAATCCAGCTTTATCTACAGCACAATAGTTTAGTCAATTTTACAATCAATCCACAGGAAACCTTCACAAAAATCAATATTTTAATCCAGCGTCTTTGTAAGTAGATACTGTATCTTTTACCTCTAATGATGACAATGTAATATTACTCAAGATCTTTATGTTGCAAATTTACTGTATTATTTTCCTCTTAGGTTCATTAACCCTGCGCAGTGGATGCATGTCCTCATTTAAACTGATCTCCATGATCAGCTCTATGAAGCGACATTGATTCTGGGATATGAGTTGCACATTATATTGGATTAGATTGGTTTCTGACATACTATGTGCCCACTCCGAGGTCAGAGTCATTCCTATCTCATGTTCACATTTCTCTGCTTCTCGGCCATCTTCCTGTATATGTATATTTAAATATAGAATTTGTTATAATGCACATTGATTCTGCACAGGGGCATAACTACGAGAGGCTGGGCCCCAAAGCAGACAACTCAATGGGGCCCCCTGAAATAAATATATAAATATTTGTACAGTCACAATCACACTTGTATATATATATACATACATTTATATACTTACATAGATACATATACACCATAAACATACATACAGCATATACTCACATACATACATACAGCACATGCACACATACATACACTACTGTATACGCCCATACAGCTTAAACACAGACCTACAGCATATACACATCACATATGCACACATATAGAGCACCTACACATCACTTATACATACAGTACAATACAATATACAAACATACGCCAATACAAACATACACACAACACATAGAGAATATACACACCCAATACCCCAGGTGACAGGGCCCCTGACACTGTTGGCCCTATAGCACCTGCTGTGGCTCCTACCCCTCTGGTTATGCCCCGGATTCGGCATATGATGGTTGAGAGATACAGCTTGTAGGTCACGTTCCATTGAATGTTATATGTATGAAAAGGGACTGTACACATTAAAGAGGTTTTCTGGTCCCTGAACAGATTTAGGGATCCATCACAAATGACTTGTCGAAAATACTGGGGTCATCTTCTCAGCTTTCAGCGGTTCCTAGCAGTGACTGGCTGAGCGGTGCCCAACCTACGAGTTCCATCACTGATGGAAAAGCTTATTGGTACAGTAGTACATCTAACAAGTACTCACCAATCCTGGGTCTGCAGTGCCCAGTTAGGGGTAGTGCCAACTCAATGCTGGTTCTGCCAGGCACCTTCAAGGTGTCACCACATGTTTCTGCTTTCCAGAAGGGACGGTAAGGTGTGGTGCACCCTAATGGGAAATAAGTCCAGAGAGTCAGGGTCTGCACTGAACAGTTTCCTTTTTAATGAAGAAATTCAGTTACAAAGCAATACAAGCTGACTTCTCCAATATCCCACATGACAGAAGAAGTGTTCTATTCCCCAGAAAAGCTGTCCCTCTTATAGAAGGCTTATACCATGTTCAATGGCAGAGGACATTAGAGACCAGGACTGTACTCTTTACATACCTTCTGTTTTAGCACAATGATAAAGCATTCCGCCATAGACTTACATTAAGTCTCCGTAATATTCTATGGCAGAAAGTTTCTAAAAAGGTAAACAACTTTTCAGACACCATCTGTCTGCTTGTCTGGCTGTCTGCTTTTCTGGTAAACAAGTCTGTTTTTCTCTATTCAAAACAATTTGTAATCTAGCTGTGAAAAATTACTAGCCTCTCTTTAGTTAGAGATATAAATCTGAAATGTTTCCCAGTGTTTATTAAACCTCTCTACAGGTCTTTGCAGATACAGTACTAATAAGTAAAATGTATGAAACAAAATACTAAAGATTAATGCAAGTTAACCCTTGATGTAAAATAAAATAAGAACATTTTTTTGCCTTTTGGATGCCTGGGAGGGTGAGCTCCTTGCTTTCTTAGTGGGGGGTGAGGGGAGAACTTTTCTGAATGTCCGTCAACATTTTTTGCAAACAATCTAGTTTGCAAAATTAAAACCTGCTTCAAAAGAAGCAAATTAATTTCTGTCAAATTATTTTGTGGATTAGTCACTTGCCCTGGAATAATCCCTATTAGCTGAATTCATTTCTGGTTAGTGGTAATGTCTGCTATTGGGGACATTATTTTTACAAACAGCTCAGTAAAAGAAAGATACATTAATCGACTCAAATGCTTCACTTCTATTGATAGATAATTGTAGCAGCAATTTCCGTGTCAGTCTTGTTTGCCTTTCTATACATCTGTTCGGTGATATTTATCCGAGGTTTATTTTTATCTTTGCATGGCTTTTACATCCAAGGAGCAATTAGGCAGGATGTTGGCATGTGCCTACCTTATATTAGAAGTTGTCAAAATATGTCACGGTGTAACAGAATTAATTAATATCTAATCAATGCGCAGTTCTAAAGGTCACTCCCCACCGAGACCTGCCGGGTGCTGATGGAATCTGAATTGACTCAGTGTTATACCGTGCGCTGTCAAGGTCCTGCCTCTCCCTGCTCCTTTGTTCATCGTAAAATAAAGTATAGGAAGGAAAAGCATTTTAACTTGCTATTAAAGTAGAATACATATAGCAGAGTGCAAATATGCAGAATTAATGAAGGTGATGCAGCATATAAGAGTGATACTGCACTAAAATTTGCATTGTAAAATCTGTAACAAGGCCCCCATGTGTCTTTATAATGCTAGTTATCGGAGTGGATTTCAGTGCCCAGAAGCAAATGTTACCTTCGAACCCCTTATATCTCTACCCTTGGTAGACTTTTCTGCATACAATTTAATAGGACTTTGTTGAGCCTGATGCAATCATGTTGCTCCATGGACCTCTAGATTTTTTCCTTACCTACGCACCAATAACTAATTTGAATTGAGTACTGTATTTTTCGGACTATAAGGCGCACTAAAAATCCTTTGATTTTCTCAGAAAGGTGCGCCCTATAGTCCAGTGCGCCTTATATATGAACCGCAGTTACAGACAACAGCTGCCTTGAACTGTGCACAGGTCTGCCACCTGCTGGTCATTCACCCTTATAATCAGGTGCGCCTTATACTCCGGTGAGCCTTATATACGAACCTAGACGTTTTAGCAAGCATTTATTGATGGTGCGCCTTATAATCCGGTGCGCCTTATAGTCCGAAAAATTAAATCTACCACTTAAGTTAACTAAAATTAAACTACAGATAGGCCCCTTTCACACTTGCATTTTTCACGCACGTTTTCTGCGCGTGCTTTTGACGCGCAGAACTTGCATTGCACTCTGACCCATTGTAACCAATGGGTCTTTTCAGACTTGCATTTTTTTTCACGCACACACGCGCGTTTTTTTTTAACGCGCATTTAAATCTCGACATGCTCTACTTTTGCAAGTCACGCGCGTGAAAAACGCACCATACAAGTCTATGGAGATGCATCAAAAACGCATTGCACTCTGAGACACTTGCAAGTGCAATGCATTTTTCACGCATCAATTGCCATAGAAAAGATAGAGCTGAGTCCTGAGTCCATTTCACGCGCATTTTCTGGGCGTGAAAAACGCATTGAAATTGCATCGAAATTGCATTGAAAATGTGCGTGAAAAACTGAGACACTGAACAAACTCTGACTGAAAACTGATTGAACTCTGATGCAAAATGTGCGTTTTTCACTGACCAAACCCTGATCGCACCCTGATCAAACTCTGACGTGATCTGCAACGCAAGTGTGGAAGGGGCCATACTCACCTATACTACTCTCCACCTCAATCCTGGCACCGGTCTTCTTTAGGCCCCTTCCTCACTTGCGTTGCAGATCACGTCAGAGTCTGATCAGGGAGCGATCAGGGTTTGGTCAGTGAAAAACGCACATTTTGCATCAGAGTGCAATCAGTTTTCAGTCAGAGTTTGTTCAGTGTCTCAGTTTTTCACGCGCGTTTTCAATGCAATTTGGATGCAATTTCAATGCGTTTTCTGTTGCGTGAATGCGCATTGCGTGAAAAACGCATTGCACTTGCAAGTGTCTCAGAGTGCAATGCGTTTTTGATGCGTCTCCATAGACTTGTATGGTGCGTTTTTCACGCGCGTGACTTGCAAAAGTAGAGCATGTCGAGATTTAAATGCGTGTTAAAAAAAACGTGCGTGTGTGTGTGAAAAAAAATGCAAGTCTGAAAAGACCCATTGGTTACAATGGGTCAGAGTGCAATGCAAGTTCTGCGCGCCAAAAGCACCAGCAGAAAACGCGCGTGGAAAACACAAGTGTGAAAGGGGCCTTAAGCTTTGGGATCGTCTGAAAATGAATGTTATAAAAAGCAGCCTGGAGCACAGGGACGTGATGTCCGGTGCTCTTGGCTGTTAATTATTTCCATAAGGGATGTGATGTGATGATGTGATGAGGAGCCGGACATCATGTCTCGCTGCTGCTGGCTGCTTTTCATAACTCTATTTTTCAGGCGATCCTGGCATGTCAAGCTTAAAGAAAGCCCGTGCCAGGATCGAGGTGAATTTGACAATAGGTATCTGTAGTTTAATTTTAGTTAACTTTAGTGGCAAATTTCCTAAAAGTTAAATGCCTCTCTGTGCAATACAGACCAGTACTATAAATTATGTGTGAAAAATAAGAGTTCATGTTACAAATTTTCTATATAGGCCCAGACCTGTTGGCATGAGAATTTTTAGAATAAGCCGTCACATGTGCACATGAGATCTAACTGTTATGGCCATGTCTGTGTCTTGCTCGATTTGTGCTAATTGGTTGAGGAAACACTGAGGGGGTCATTTACTAAGGGCTCGAATTGCATTTTTACGTCGTTTTACCTGAATTTTACCAATTTGCGCAGTTTTTCCCCTGAATTGCCCCGGGATTTGGCGCACGTGATCGGATTGTGGTGCATTGTCGCCGGCATGCACACAGCGGAAATTGGGGGGCGTGGCCACCGGAAAACCCGTCGGATTTGGAGAAACTGCCGTATTTTTAAAAAAAAATGTGTCGCTAGACACGCACTTACCTGCACCCGGCCTGGCTTGGTGAACTTCAGTGCACTCCGAGGGAATTCAGCGCAGCAGCGACACCTGGTGGACATCGGGGGAACTACCTTAGTGAATCCCGGCAGAACCCGAATCCTCCACACCACTGGATCGCGAATGGACCGGGTAAGTAAATTTGCCCATGAGTGTTCCTCTATATTCTAGTGGCTGGCTGTGAGTTGTATTCACCACACCCATATCTCTGTAGCCAGGCTCTGGACCAGCAAAAGTTAGCACCATGTGACTGTGACCGTCACATTAACCCCTTACCACCGATACCACTTTTCACTTTCCTGACACGGCCCATTTTTAAAAATCTGCCCTGTGTCACTATAAATGGTTATAACTTTGGAACGCTTTAACATATCCAAGTGATTTTGAAATTGTTTTCTTGTGACACTTTGTACTTCATGTTAGTTGAAAAATTTATGTAGTATGTTTTGCTTTTATTTATGAAAAAAAGCGATATTTGGTGAAAATTTGGAAAAATTCTCGATTTTCAAAGTTCAAAATGTTCAAAAAAATTGATAGCTAACATTAACCGAATGTCTACTTTATGTTGCATATGTATGCATCCTCTCATTTTTGTAAGATGTTATGGGGCTTTGAACTTTAGGTGCGATTTTTCACATACAGTATTCATAAAAAGCACAAAATCCTGCTATTGAGGGACCTGCTCAGGTTACAAGTCACTTTGAGAGTCCTAAATAATAGTAAAACCCCATAAATTACCTCATTATAGAAACTACACCCCTTAATGTATGTAAACAACGTTCATGAAGTTTGTTAACCCTTTAATTGTTTTACACAGGATAAAACAAAATCAGATGCAATTTAGAAATTTACATTTTTTGGGGTAAATGAATGTGTTTTTCAAAAAATGTATAAATTCTCAGTAGATAAAATACCAAAACACTCAACAAACTTTGATACCCAATTTCTCCTGAGTATTACAATACCCCATATGCAGTAACCGACTGTATGGGCACACACTAAGGCATTAAAGGGACGCTGCGCCATTTAGAGCAGATTATACATTGTCCCTTTGTAACGGCTATACAATCTTAATTTCTTTGGCAATTTGGACATACAGCGGCTTATTTTCTGTGGTGTGAGATGCACTTTACAAATACTTCATTTTAGTTGGTCAAGAGCTTATTGATGAGATTTATTAACTCTTGAATGTATGTAGGAAAAGAAAATCGTAAATTTTGTTTTCCTTTCTTCTTGTATTTTTTTGGGCCGTACACCATACCATAAAGATAACATAATGGGGCACATTTACTTACCCATCCCGTTGACGCTGTGCGTCCAATTTCCTGCATGTGTCGCTTCCCCGCTGAGGTCCGGCGGAGTTCACCTTCTTCTTCCCGGTGCATGTGAGTGCTGATCTTGCAACACAATTTTGAAACCCCCCAATTTGTGTCGCATGCAAGCCAGCGCCGATGCCACACAATCCGATCGTGTGCACAAAAACCTGGGGCAATTCGGAAAAATTTGCGAAACCCAACGGATATGCGTCCGACGGTCCCTTAGTAAATGTGCCCCATTATCTTTATTCTATAAATCAGTACGATTATGATGATGCCTCATTTATACAGTTTTTTAAATATATTTTTACAATTTTACTGAAGAAAAACTAATATAGAGAAAATCTCATTTGTTTTCCTATCACCATCTTTTCGGAGACTAAACTTTGATATTTTTTAGTTGTCAGAGCTGGTTTAGGACTTATTGGGGCAGATTTATCAAGCTGTCTGAAAGTCAGAATATTTCTAGTTTCCCATGGCAACCAATCACAGCTCCCGTTTAAAATATTCATGAGCACTGGTGAAATGAAAGCTGATCTGGGATTGGTTGCCATGGGCAACTAGAAATATTCTGACTTTCAGACAGCTTGATAAATCTGCCCCATTATGTTTCTGTGTTATTCTACAGGGGAAAACATTTGTGACCTCTCCTATTGTCCCAACTTCCAAAGTAGTGGAATCGTTTTTCAACAAAGTATCAATATACATCACTGTTGAAGGTTATGCAAAAATGTTGCTGCAGCCTCACAGTTATATCCAGTTTTGAAAAAAATGTGACTTGTAGTGGGCCCACAATTTTCATACAACCCAGAGCCCATTGTAGTCCATAAACATCCCTGACCACATGGCAGACACCAGACAGTTGTCGTTATATACATTTTTAGGAAAGTATAATATTTTGGTGTATTTTCTCTTCCACATACAGTACACCCGGCAGTTATTCTCTTTTCAAGACTGAACTTTTAAATGGACAATATGATAGCGGTAAAGTCACTGCAATACTCTTGTAGGGCAGATAACATGGCCCACTACTATATTGCCACAGTGGGGGTCATTTCCTAAGGGCCCGATTTGCGTTTTACCGACGTGTTATCCGAATATTTCCGATTGCGCCGATTTTCCCTGTATTGCCCCGGGATTTTGACGCACGCGATCAGATTGTGGCACATTGTGGCTGGCATGCATACAACGGAAATCGGGGGGCATGGCCGAACGAAAAGCCGACGGATTGGGAAAAACCACCGCATTTAAAAAAAAAAAAAAGTGTTGCGGGACTCGCGCTTACCTTCACCAGGAACAGGCCTGTGAACTTCAGTGCATTCCGGCAGGCCTCGGGGAACTTCAGCGCAGCAGCGCCACCTGGTGGACGTCGGAGAAACTACCTTAGTGAATCGCCGGAAGACCTGAATCCACTGCAGAGGACGCGCCGCTGGATCGCTAATGGGCCGGGTAAGTAAATATGCCCCAGTGTGTCAAGGTGATGCCACCATAGGCAAGTGGAGCAGCAATACATCCTAGTAACAGTTGTATCAGTAACAGTATCCTAGTAAAGATTATATGTGTGTCTTTAGAACAACAGTTGGCACATATCCACCTCCTCCACATCTTTTGCTCCAGGTCTGACCCAGAGGCACCTCTTATCTCCCCACTATGTCTCTACTGACTCTGATAATTCAATATTCAATCTTTTCCAATTTTATAGTCATTCAATAGTCATTGAATTTTTTTCCATATTGTACTGATGTTTTGGCTTTGGTTACTACCAGCCCTACAAAACTGTATGCCAATTGAAGCCTTTTTATAGCCCATGATCCTTATTACCATATTTGTTTGACATTTCCTGTTGTCATCATAATTTTCTAAATAATACTGTTTTTTAAATACTATTTTTAAATTTACTATAAAAATTCTATATCAACATTGTTATAAATTTAGTTTTATACTGAACTGCTGGTACCACTAGCCATATGCAGCCATTTTGTAACACTATACTTATTCATTTTGGAAAATTATAATTTAAAAGATTCCAAGACAAAAAACTGTATATTTTAAATTTTATTAAAGTTATTATACCACTACAGCTGCACAGCCAAATATCTACCGTACTTCCTTTTCCATCACATGTTGAATCTGCCACTACATCTTTCATTTCCATCATTTTCGGTCATGTTTTTCTGCTGCCACTACTACTACCACTGCACTGTTGGACGTCTCTTGCCATGTCCATACTGTGCGGCTGCTGGGATTGGGAAAGACATTGTGCAGCAGCAAAAAATATGTTAAAAAAGTTAACTGCATTGTCACAAAATCACATCAATGGCAAACTTTTTCAGGGTGCTTCCAAAAGCTGCATCCTTTCAATACGTTTTATGTGTGCACATACTACACATGAGCATAGATGCCCAAATTTACTTATTTCTAGTACACTTATCTTTGAAAACAATAGGCAACACATGTGTGATGCCTCTGCAAATAAATGGGAAAGCCCATCTGCAGGTGGATCCCTGGTCCAGAAAGTAAAAATATGAGCAAGTGACCTCCTATCTGTTAAAATCTAAGTTATAAGCTCTGTCGCATCCTGTTGTTGCCTCAATGCTCTCCTCAACCTACTTATGGTGAGTTTTTTACTTTTAAATCTTTTTTTAAACCTGCGGTTGGTGTGTTTCTGTGTGTTTGTATTATATGTTATGTTATAATCTATTGTTCATATATGTTAAACTGTTGATCATGGTTGGAGGTGTGTTGCTTCTACAAATTCAATTTCCCTATGGGGACAATAAAGATATCATCTATCTATCGACTAATCTATCTATCTCTATCTATCTATCATCTATCTATCTATTTATCTAGATCAGGAAAAGGCAGCACCCAAAGGTAGTTCAATCAAAGTGGGGTGTCTTTATTCCATAAGCAACGTTTCAGCTCCTTATGAGCCTTTATCAAGCATAATGCATAATGCTTGATAAAGGCTCGTAAGGAGCTGAAACGTTGCTTATGGAATAAAGACACCCCACTTTGATACTACCTTTGGAGTGCTGCCTTTTCCTGAATCTATATTATAGTCCCCTGGCCTGGGTACCTACGGTCCGTGCACCCACCAAAGTTGCTGTGCTGCTCCGAACTTTCCTTCATTTTATCTATCTAGCTATCTATCTATCTATCTAATTATGCACTGTTCCAGCCTTGTCCTGCCCAGCATAAGCCAAGAATACGTCATCACTGTGTTGACCCTGAAAGGCAGAAGTAATCAATCGCTGCACTATCCCCCAGCTCCTGTGTATAAGTCATCCAGCTCAGGTTGATTAGTCCTGTCTGGATAGTTCAGGCAGCTCTTTTATGCACGGAAGACAGTCTGCACCCAGCTTTCCCGGGGTCCTGAATTTTTAAATAGTTTTTTTGAGCAAAACCATTCAGGTCAGGGATCAAACAAGATATGTTTCTGCATCAATGTCGCTACAGAATTCTCAAAGTATGTTAAGCTGACAATGCATAAAAACAAAAGGTAGATTTCCTTTAATGCTCCAGCCTGTTGCTGTTACAATACATTGGTACAAACTTGGAGATCATTGTGTTTTTGTGACTTACTTTATCACAGCAGTTTTACTAGACACATGGTTTAACACCACAGATCCACCAGGATATTTAATAGCTTTATTCAATCAAGCCTGTAATTGGAGCAATTCTGGATGTGATTGGATTCGTCCGGCTATGTAACGTTCCGAGCTTTGTGCCCTGATTGCAGCGTCCAACCTATAACTCAGGCAGAGTAATTACCTCCACTGTGACTGCTTCTAATAGTGAGTTACAACCACCTCCAACCATTATGTATTATAAAACATGCACACAACAGGTAAATGTAACACAGAAAGAAAGCAAATAACAGAAAAAGATAACTATGCTTAAAAATAATTATTTTTTTCAGTTTAATATACAATTTACATAAATCTTTAGTATAAGGAAATTTATAGCATCTACAGTGTGATATCTACAGCCTCCAATGATCTTACTTCTGTCATTAGTACGGAACTTTAATATCTTTCAGAATTGAGAAGACAAAACTCTTCTGTCCCATTGTATAAATCATTTTATAGTTACAGATTTTTATTTTTGTTTTGGATTTTATATACACTGTGGTGGTAATTTATTATTGGGGTTTTTGTCTATGTTTGGCGTTGTTTTGGTGCAGCTGTGGTACAAATGCCGTTTTGTTACTTTCAATTGCGCCAAATGAACATAGGACAGTGCAAAGTTATTTTGACCATTATTTGCATAGACTGGTTTTCACATTATGATTTTTTGATTTGGCGCAAATTTCCGTCTAGGCACAAGTTTCAGCGCAAATTTACACCAGTGCCGACCCTGGTTTATGTAACGACTTTTAATGGTTTTTTTTGCGACTTTTCATGCAAAAACCACATTGAGGGTTTTGAAACTTTTCACTGCCAAAAGTCTCACAGGACTACATACACCTCTTCATTAGTCTGGCCTAAACATAGAACTACTGCTAGTGCAACACTGTGCAAAGTCAGATTCATGACTTGAGACTTTTGTAAAAAGTCTCCTAGTCACTCCAGTCGCCAGCTGATGTATGTGCTGAGACATTTTATGCATTTTGGGACTTTTTTGGGACTTTTTGAAAAAAAAAAAATCCTAGACAGAAAATAGACCATAAGAACACGTGCAAGATATCGGGCACACGATCTTAGTGAATCACAGCACAGTACATTATCGTAGGACAATGCATTTTGGTGAACTCCAGTGGACGGCTAAGTAAATGAGTCCCATTTTAATGAATTTCCCCCACAGTATTTAGCCCTCTTTTTGTGTTTTCCTTTTTTACACCCTAGTTTTGAAATTCCATAACTTTTTAAATTTTCCGTGTACAAAGCTTTATAAGGGCTTGTTTTCTGTTTAAGAATTTTTGCTTCCTAGTGATGGTATTTAATATTCCATGCCTTGTACTGGAAAGCTGGAAAAAAAAATGAAAATGTGGTGAAATTAACAAAAAACACATTTGTGCCATTTTCTATTGGGCCTGTTTTACGGCTTTCACTGTGCGTTCCAAATGACACCTCTCCTTTATTCTTTAAGTCAGTACGATCATGGAGATACCAAATATATGTAAGTATTATTATGTTTTAGTAGATTTAAAAAAATTTGATCTTTTGTACAAAATAAATCTTAATTTAGCCATATAACTTTTTCATACTTCTGTGTACAGATCTGTATAAGGAGCCGGATGAGATGATGATGATGATGATGTTTCCATTGCTAACATCATAGGGTCTGTATGACCATTTGATCACTTTTTTTTTATGTGTTGCAGAATGCTAAAAAGTAGTGATTTGGGGGTTATGAAAGGATTTACTAGAATGTCCTGAGTATGAATTACTTTTGTATCATAATGTTCCTTAGAGTCTTCTTAATAGTCAATCTATTAAATGGTTGTCCCCCCCCCCCCAATGACAGCCAACTCTGCCGACCTGCATGGCCTACTCAATGCCCATCCATGCCCACTTGGTGTGAAGGCATAACAGCGCCCGGCCAGGAACTGTGAATTTCCAAGGCTTTTGTGCCAGTACAAGCCTTGATAAATTCCTCACATTGTATATAACACATTCTGAATCATAAACTAGAAGGAATAAAAAGTAATAAAAAAGATAAGAAATAGTCCAAGCTGGAGATGTATTTGTGTTTTATTTCTAAGATGGTGGTCATGCAAACTAAATATTTTACCGCATTTACACATATTTCAGAAGTTCATGTTGGTAAAATCTACAGCACACCTCCCAACATTGAATTCCCAAGTCAAGAGTCACATTTAGCCCCACCCCACTCCACCTAAAATAAACTCCAAAACACCTTTTTATTTATAAATATTTCCCAACCGTCACAGCTTTGTTTGTGGGGGAGTCACAGGATAAGGGTCTGTTGGGAGGTACTTTCCGGATGTTCATACTGTTATTGTTTTTTTTTTAATTGTAGTTAAGGTTTTCACAAAATGTAATATTAGTGAATGAAAAATTTCAAACAGTAGAAGTGGTCCCTTGAAGACATGCATGGTATGTTGTTATCTGTTGTCACCAGAAATTTCTTGTGGAAATTGACAGTTTCTATACCAGAACTGTTGGCGTTTTAATTGTCACAAAATTACAACTTAAAAATTCATATGCCAGATGCACAGAATTCTATACAGTACATCGAGGTCGTGAAAACAAGGGAACTCAGTAGAGGAAAACACAAACACCCATCATGATCGGTAAGGAGGAGATTCCTATAAATCATATTTTTCTAATAATTCCATCTGCCATGGACGTTTTTTCTCCGGAAAATAATCTGGAATTTTGATTTTCTTAAATTCTTGTATACACCTTTTCATTTCCTCTTCAATGCTTGGTTTCTCACAGACTTTCCTTTTCGAAAGGTTATTATCTCTAGATTTACTCATCAGGGATTGGAAGAGTTCACTGTTCCTACGTTTATCAGGTTGAGGAACCCACTGGACTGTGTTTTTTTTGGATGAACGATCCAATGTTAGGGTACTAGGTTGATGAGAACTCGATTGTTGGAGCACAGATACATTTTCTTGAGGGGTGCTAGCTTCTGATTGGCTATCACAACTAGACGTAGACAGTTCATTACATGATGTTCCACTTTCACTACCTTTGTCTAACGCTTTTTCACACTTTGCTTCTTCACAGTCCGGTTTTGGAGATACTAACTTTAGAGGGGATCCTGTGAAAACAAAATGATGAAACATAATTATAATGATATTGGTTGTATTATTAATGAGTGGAGGTCACTCATTAGTAATAATTAATAATACATAAACCACTGTCCATATATGAACCCCAGCTTAACCTTATGATGTCATAACTGTCTGATACATGTCCCACCTCTAGGACTTCCCATCTATTGATAGAAAAGAGCTCCCTTAACTCAATGCTCTCGGTTTAGTGGCCCGAGAAGGGATTATAGGAACAGATCAGTTTTCTTAGCTATGCTATGGTCCTGAGAGCATGAATATAACTCCTGGTTTAATGATTTAATTGGGCTCGGATTCTCATGCGACCCAACTAAGGGCTCTTTCACATTGGCTTCATTTTTCACGTCTGTGGTTCAGTGATTTCCACGGATGCCTCACAAAGCCATTTAGTTCTATGAGTGTTTCCACATTGCTTTGTATTTCACTGATTGTTGTCCATTCAAAAAAATTATGACATAACGTAAGAAAAACTGGAGACACAATGTAGAAAAAGTACAACGGATGCGCAACTGAAGCTGAGCACCAACGCCAATGTGAAAGAGTCCTTACAGCAGTGATGGTGAACCTTTTAGAGCCTGAGTGCCCAAACTTTAACCAAAAGCCACTTATTTATTACAAAGTGCCAGCACAGCAATTTAAGCAGTAATTTATTTCTCCTTGTTCTTTGACAACTTTCAATCGTTCAGCCTCCTAAAGACACCAACACAGTTGAAAGGAGGATGGCAAATTCGTTGTAGGAAGATTTTGTAGGAAGATTCTTTGATTCCTGTCTGGTGAACTTCATGCTGGGGTGTTGGCCCGGGTGCCCACAGAGAGGGCTCCGAGTGCCGCCTCTGGCACCAGTGCCATAGGTTCGCCACCACTGCCTTAGAGTGTTATTGCAAATCAGTGTAAACTCACTACTTCCTGGTCCCTCAGGCTAGCTGAAATTTTTTCGACCCCGGAGCAACCAGGTAGGGTGAAACATATTAGTTAATAAACTGTAGAGTGCTTTTTGTGTCTGCTGTTGGAAAGCATATGCTCAGAATTTAATGTGAACATTGGTTAAATTGCATATTACTTTAAATGTTTTCAGTGCCTTGGTTTTTAGAAGTCCATGGGTTATATTGCTGCTTATAACAAGTCCGACTTATAGGGCAAAGCATGATAAGCAGCTGCTTCAGTTATAAACATCCAGCACATTATGCATTAAGTAAAAATCATTGAGCTTTTACTTCTCCGTGCCTGTTATCTTTCGTAGCACACATTGTTTTTCTGCAAATGTCACAACACTTCGCACTAAACACTGCACAACCATGATGATGGGATGATGGCTGGCGAGTGCACCCCGAAATACTGTATCATTCATATAACATTCTAGAATAAGACTGCAGTACTGTGTCAGATTTCACATAATGGACTCTTGGAAAACAATGTACAAATCCCTAGAAAAGTTGTAAAAGCAACAATGACAATTATCTTTTCAGTCAATAAAGCTTGACTGAGTGATGAGGGCAAATTTATCATAATGATTGAATAAAGCATATTGTAAACTCTTCTCCAGTATCTACGGATCTTAGGGCCCTCCCACCAAATATGAGAATGGGTACCTCTGCCACCGCAGTCCATGAAGCATAGCATGGAATGTGTAGGAACCACCTGCGCTCTACATGTAGGGACCATGTACTACCTCAGAAGTACCTTATAATTAGCCTCCACCAAAGCCATGTTAATGGATATCTTTGGATATCTTCTTGTAATGAAACAGGTTTCCAAGCCAACATAAAGCCTAATTTTTCTGTGCTTCTGTTGAGGAAAGAGTGTATTGTAGACAGGACATGCATAGCGCTTGGAGAATTTAGGCAGAGGACCTCGAAGGGTGTATAAAATGTAATAACTGGGTAGTCATTTTTGAGACTCTGCATGAAATTGTATATCTGATGGAACCTGAACACTTCAGTGGCTGGCAATGCGTCAGTGGATTTAAAACAAATCACAAGATCTGAGACACCGGCTATCACAGAAGTCTCCAATTTGAGGCCTTTATTAATCCACCAGAAAAACTGCCAAGGCTGAAGTCCTGGAAGAAATTTGGCTGGAAGTTAGGCCACTGGGATATGCAGGGATTGTAAGTTATCGTTATTTTTAATTACGGTATATCCCATAAGGAGAGCAGGGAAGAGAGGAGTGGGTATAAAATCACCTGTCTATCTTTAGATCTTAGCCAGGGTAAGGCATCAAGAGGTACATGTGGGCAGGCACCTTGTTCAATTAGATCCTATTCTGGTTGGACTTTTTTTCCTATACAGAACTACCAAAGGCACATGTCTGACTGCATAATAATGTTTTAGTATATTTGGCACCCCCAGGCCTCCTTGCACCTTGGATGTATATAAATATACGGCTGTGACCCTGCTTCTTCTTGGACCCTGTATAAATTTATTTATATCCCTCTGAAGGTATTTCAGACATGATGTAGGGATGTCGTTGGAAGCAGTGTAACAGCCGCAGCAGCAGGGTAATTTTCACTGCTGCAGTGCGGCCCATCCATGACATGTTCAGGTTTACCCATCGGTTCATATCAGGCTCAGCCTACGAAAAAGGGGTTTATAGTTAAATGCGACTGGCATTCAATGAAGTCAAGTTCATGCCTAAGTACTGTATCCTCTCCTCCCTCCACTGGAAGTCAAAATTTAGCTAAAGCAATTTAGGGCCATAAGGGGAAGGACAGAAATATTCAGGGCCACTGATTTATTGTTATTTACTTCTAAACCCGAAACAGCCGAAAAGTATCCAAGCGTCTTATATAAATTAGGAATGAAGGTCAATACAGAATTTTTGGGGAAGACAGTGTTAACAATATGCCATCAGCAAAGGGTCATTCCCCCAATCTTGAGACCCTTAGTGTCAAGAGTACAGGGAATAAGGGACGTCCCTGTCACGTGTCTCTCAATATCACCATAGCTGACGGGGAGGAGTAAAGAACTTTCAATAAGCCTAAGAATTTGCTCCCAAATCCCCATTTGTTAAGAGTAAATAGTAAATAATCCCAATCTAAGGAATCAAGCGCTTTATGTATGTCGTGCGATAAGCACATTACATTATTTATGGGGTCCTCCCTCCACTCCGAGCGAGCTAAGGAGCTCAAGTCAATCAATCTACAGGATTGGTTCACAGCTTGTGGTCTGGGACAAAACCCACCTGGTCAAGGTGAATATATTGTGCAATGAAGGAATTAATGCTTGAGGCCATGACCTTGAGGAAGATTTTTAGATCAACATTAATAAGCAACATAAGTCTAAAATTCTGATATAAAGAATTATCTTTGTTAGTTTTGGGTATAACGGAAATCAGGACCCGCAGGGATTCCGGGATTGGATGGCGCCAATCAAACAGTTGGTTAAAATATCGGACTAAACGGGAACTTAGAATAGAATTAAGTTTTGTAATACAGGCCCAGTGCTTTGTAGGGCTTTAGGGCATTAAATCTTTAGTTTTTATGCCAAAAGAGAATGCAAGGTTTTTCATATCATCTTTTAAATTCCATTAGACAGCATCCAGCCAGTATGTTTGTATCCCAAATTTCATGCTCTTTGTTTGTGAATCAAGAGAGAAGTGTGAGATGTGTTAACTTTGAGGGGAAAACAAAAACTTAGCTTCTGGAAATGGCTTCTATGATGTGAGTCAGCACAAATACAGATATTAGATGAGATCTTAATCCCCAGTTTCACTAATAGCAGCATGGAGATTGTTATACAGCAGTCAGGAGCAGTGATGTCGAAAAGCCTGCATATAGTGGAGATGGTAGCTGCAGCACATCTCTGTGTCTTTGATTCTATGTTACTCTCTTTGCAGATGCTCCTACAGCCTCATTCTCCAACAAATGTAACCTAATCTGATAATTTGTGGCTTGCAGACAGTGAATAAAAAAGGTAAGTTGTGGGAGGGGGCGGCAGTGGAGTCTAGTAAGCAGGCAGTTTTTTCACCACTAACATTATATCTGCAGAAAAATATAAAATTAACTGAGTAAAAAGAACATTTCCAAAAGTTGAGCTATAACTTCATAAGAGCCAGTCACAAGTAAACGCTACAGAAATGCTATTATATGAAATAAAAGGGAAAAGATGGTAACAGAAATGCAGAAAATAAGTACTTTACTATATTCTATCATAATAAATCCACAACATAATGTAAGACAGATGCTTTGTACAGTACACAACACCTACAGGTTTGCTTAGGAATTCATAAAATAACTTATAATTCCTAATGGGGTTGCCCAAAAGTGTTGAACAGACATAGTGCTACAACACAACCGCAAACAACAGCTTGTACTTAAATCATGAGATGAGCAGACCCAACTTTCAAGTTGGGTTTCGGCCTCCTGAACAGGAAGTATTGCCCAAGAGCCAATCTGCAAATGGGAAGATATCCATGACAATGATTGGCCAATACAGCAAAATATCTGGGTCAGGCGTCCGAACTCGAAATTGAACGTTGGGTACGCTCATCTCTAATCATAACTAAAAGTCAGTGTAGTTTTTCAGCAGGAAAGAAGGGAATCCTTGCATCACATATCACTGTCTCCACCACAGTGTTCAGTGCGTGAAATCTGGCCACCACATGATCCCCGATTCATGAACCAAAAATTGTTTTAGCCCTAAAGATAAATCGGCATTTCAGTTTTTCATTTTTGAGGAATAGAATCGGGGAGAAAAATTGTATTTGTGATAACATCCACAACATCCATTTCATTGGGTGTTTATATATTTCAGTTTGTTTTCTGTTAATTTCGTTTTACGTAAATGTAAACAATAAATGTTCATTTCCATCAGACTCAAGTTTTTGAATGGTCACGCCAGCAAAAGCGTTTCCGCTAAAAACTGGAGTCTGACGGAAAAGGAAAGGTCAAGTATTTTTTCATTGAAATGTTTGGGGATGAACAGAAAAACTGTGATCACTCTTGATCTTTCCGTATATTTTAAAAATTTCCTTTAAATAATTTACAGTTTTTGGTAAATTAGCTTATACTAAAGCCAATACTAGCCACAAGATTGTTCATTTTTATTTCCTTACAGCACACAGAGAGAAAACCCCAGAAAAAAAATAAAAGGTTCCCGCCCCCTTGACTAGTAAGAGTTCATTCATACATGGACTGTCTCGGTCATATCTATAGAATGAGAGGGCAATTTAATAAGAAACAAAAACCTTATACAATTATTTAGAAGAGGACCCATTTAAAGGGGTTTTCCCATGAATCAAAGTTAGGCCCTATCCATAGGATAGGGCCCAACTTGCTGATTGGTGGAGGACTCAGTGAAATCTCCGTCAGCTCCAGAGTGATTTATGGAGCAGAACGGTCATGCGCTGCCGTCTGCTCCATTACTCTCCAGGAGAGATGAGGGTTTCGACTGAGGACCCCATCGGACTCCTCGTTTTTGTGATCATCACTGAGACCCCCACCGATCAGCAAGTTAGGCCGTATCCTTTGGATAGGGCCTAACTTTCATTTGTGGGAAAACCCTACTAATGTCTATTTGCTTTTTTCATTACTTCCATATATGACCTATTTAATGGCTATATTTATCATTTCTTACTAATAAAATATTCCCAGTTTCACTCATTTCATGAGCAGTAACAGATAACTATGCTAAGTGAGGTAATCGAGCAAGATTAACTGCCTTGGGCTTGGAAGTACTATGATAACAGACCGGAAATCTCCCCAGGGAAACTTTATGGATGTGCAGATAATTGATGTCAGTCTTAACATTAAATATTTCTTTGATTTAGCGCTCAACCTACTGTGTAAATGTCAATCAAGTCCGCCAGCCACATGTCTATTAAATATATGAAGAAGAAAAGTGATGACATCTCCTATTTGATGTTCTCAATATCCATGAATACGGCTCATGTGCACGATCGGTATCCCTTATCCCAGTACAGGGTACATGACGCTACACGTAGCACAGGCCTCGTCATAAATTAGGTGCATGTTCCGCTATAATTGACTCTAGTCTAGGGAACTGGAGTCACCCTTTGCCTACGCCATTGCTAAAATTC
Source organism: Engystomops pustulosus (assembly GCA_019512145.1). Lineage (NCBI taxonomy): Eukaryota > Metazoa > Chordata > Amphibia > Anura > Leptodactylidae > Engystomops > Engystomops pustulosus. The sequence goes on from CM033641.1 coordinate 39,185,805, forward strand.
TTCCCATTGAGTGAATGCAGCGTTGGATTCATAGGGATGATGTGTGCCACACACATAAACTAAACTTTTAAAAATGTTAACCTCAGCTTAATTTTCGAGTCGAAGATAACAGGACTTAGTTGTAGTCGGTAGTGGAATATAATATTGGCGGTTTGGGTGACAAGTCTTCTAGGGGGCCCATGGTCACTCAAACCACTCAAGGCTGGCACCAGCATCGGGCATACCTGGAGAAGGGCTGGGGCCTATAGCTGCTGGGGGGCCATACATTAGACTGTACATAGGAAATCCACAGGGGTGAGGGGGGCTTTATATAAAATAACCATGAGGGACTTTTTAGGTTGATAAACGAGGGAATATTTTAGGGAACAGGAGACTGTTTTAGTTTCTAAATTTTTAATGTCGCCACATAAGACCACTGAGACTCTATCATCCAGGGGTCAACTTAAACTTGGCGCCGACCCTAAAACCACCCACCAAATTTTATACTGAGTAGGACCTTCACCTATGAAATCCTTGTACATCTGTTCCTGCTCTCACTATACACATGTACACATGAACCATTTCAGGACCTTTGAAGGTCCTCCAAAGGTCCTGAAACCGTAGATTGAAAGCGACAGAAGGGAAGGATCCTCCATTCCCCAAGAAGCTTGATTCAAGTATTATATGCAGGAAGTGATTCCCATACTTCTAAGGGTATCATCATATTCGTACCCATGGCAGTCTTAATCCTCCCCTGGTTGTAGTACTACACACAACCTGTAAACGGGTGTGGTGCTGTTTTTGGGAGAAAGCAGACACGTTTTTGTAATCCTTTAAAAAATTTTCTTTGAAACTAAGAATAGTATATTTATGTAAGTAGTATGCATAAAAAAGCAGCAGCGCTGCAAAATAAGGTGAGAATAAGGTGGATTTTATTGCACCTCACACAAGTAGTATGTAAGTGATATGATTATATGAAGAAAGTAAAAAAAAATTAAAAATTAACTTTATGTTAACATTTTTTTATAGGGTTTTAAATTTTTAGTTGGGTTTTAGATGGGTTTAGTAGGGTTTTAAAAGTTTAGTTGAGAAGTGGTCATAAAACTTTTTAAATAGGATTAGTTAAATTACAATATTTTAAATTATTATTTTATTATATTATTATATGTTAAATGTTCATTAGTGTCTCAACACAAAGCAAAGTCTGAAAATTGCTGTCAACTTGCCATAAAACAACTAAAAAAAAAATGACTTATTACTTACATCTTATTATTGCTGCTCAAATTTGTTCTTTCACATACGATGAGATGCTAAGCTTTCAGAAAGCCAAAAATACATTGGGTTGGAAATTTGGTCCTAAAAAGTAAAGCGTAGGGCTCTGTAAATATCAAGTACATAGAGTTGTGAAATTATCTACAGCAATAACACGATTTTGTAAGGCTGAACAATTTTTAGATTTTACAGAACACATGGACGCATTTTAGTTAAAATACTACAATTCTATCCTCTAATGTGAGGTCAATAGATTTCTATGTAAATGGTTAATAGATAGAACTGGTTATGATGAAGATTTGTAATCCCCCCTCCTTCCAGACTCCAACTACACTACTTACATAAATGCAAAATAAAAGTACAACAGTAAACTACGACAACAAATATATATATATGAATCTGTATGCTAAAGCATACATCATTTATTAGGACAAAAGCTGAGATTTATATATAGAATAGGTCTTTAAAGGGAGTGTACCAGTAATTTTGACAGTTCAAAGCTACAGACAGTGTTATGTATTTGCCCTGGAGATATTTGTAACCATATCTTTGTGTGTTGTTAGTACCAGCAACAGGACTTTAAAAAAGTATTTTATATTTCAGGATTGTAGCTGGACTTGGTGCTGTGTGAGATCTCTTCACTGGACATTGCGGAGCCCCATCCCCTGTTTTGTGCAAGAGCATCTGCAGACCTCTGGTGCAGTAGACAAGGAGCTGCGGAGCAGTTTGAATGAAAAGTGGTCAAAGTCTAGCTACAATCCTGGAATAGATTTTTCATAGTCCTGCAGCTACTTAGTACATAAACACAAAGTAATTTCCCAAACTTCCAGCAAGTGTATCTAACACTGCCGGCAGCTTCACATGGTCTTTAATAAGTGATAATTGGCCTGCTACACACGTCATCCTTGGTGATCAGCTAATTGAAGCAAACAGCTCTACCCCTAGTGTAGTAGCCATCGTATCTTACTGCCACTACCATCCCCATTATTTCCCACATGGCCTCATTTTGTTTTGTTTATTTTTGTGATGCATCTCAAGGTGAGTAGACCAAGCTCTTAATCCCTAAAGTGTGTCTCATTCTAAATTGCACATAGTGCAGAAATTTTATATATTAAAAAAACTCTCAATGACACTGTAAGCAGCAGGAACAAGTTGCAAATGTACCGTTTTTAGAAAATGCAATGATCCATTGGATGCAGGAGAAAATGGAAAGCAAAGGACTACAAGACGTCATGAGTAAGTCCTCGCTTGTATTTTTTCTGCTACTGACTGTATCTACAAGATTGCAGCTGGACTTAATGAACTGAAGGTGTGTGCTGCTATTTTCTGAGATTTCTTCATTAAATAGCTCTCCCCCCCCTGGGGAAACAAAGGAATGGGGCTTTGGAGAAGACCAATGAAGATATCTAAGAGCACAGGATACTCCTTTATTGTTTCAATTCCAGCTGCAATCCTGGAAAATAAGTTAATTCAAATAATGTTTTGTTCTTTACATTCTGTTTATTATCACTGTATCTCTATAGACTAGTAAAAGGCTTAAAGAACATTGAGAGACATTTCTGATTTCTGTCTATCTATCAGAGAAGTCAGAAATGTCCCAACTATAACAGAAGTTGTTCTGTAGAAGAAAAACATATTTGTTTACCAGACAAGAAGACCGACTGACCTTTAGAATGACAGGTGCTGTCTGGAAAATTGTTTACACTTTAGAACCCTAGAATATTATGGAGAATCAATGTAAGTCTATGGGAAAATGCTTTGTCATTGTGTTTGTGCAAAATGTAACCACTCCTCCCCTGGTAGAAGGTATATGAGGAGGACAGGCCCAGTCCACAGTGTGTTGCAGTTAGGGAATAGAACTGAGATGGGGATGCTCTGCAATAGACCCTGGGCTCCTGGTCTGTGACCAGGGTATCAGCCTTCAGCTAGTCCAGGCCTTTTCTCAGCTTTCAACTAAAAACACTAACCATGATCCAGCAAATAAGAAAAAACATCCAAAAAAGTCTACGCATTTCAGGTGGAACAACTACACTTAATCATGACATAAACGCCAGCATGTGATAAATATCCCCCCAGTGTCTAGATTAGTGAAGTAAGTGGGGGGATTGGATATGAAGGCATCATTGCCAATAAATAAAGGCACATAAAGCAGATTTATTGACAAAACTGTCTATCTCAAGAAAGATTGGTAATGTAAATCATCCCTCTGAAGAAACAACCTTCAGGATGTGAGTTAAAGAGATGCCTGAGAAAGGCTGCATGAGTATTAATAATGACCTGGGTACAAATCAATCCATCTACCTACAGATGTCGGTGTTCATTCTTGGATTGTGTGATCTCCAAGACTACAATAACAAACCTGAAGGAAGAAAATAAGAACACATAACATATATAGACAGTCCCCAGGTTACATAAAAGATAGGGTCCGGAGGTTTGTTCTTAAATTGAATTTGTATGTAAGTTGAAACTGTATTTGAAATTTTATAGCTGTTCATCTAGATAAAAAATCGGAGTATCAAAATTTTTTGCTGTAATGGGACCAAGGATTATCAATAAAGCTTCATTACAGACACCTTACAGCTGAGCATTGCAGCCTGGGACTATAGTAACATCCAGAAAGCTTCATCAGAGGTCACAGTGGGCAGAGAGGTCATCTGTAACTAGGGGTCGTCTGTAAGTCAGGTGTCCTTAAGTAGGGGACCGCCTGTACCCAAATAAAAAGACTACTGATATCCAACTGCAAAAACCTCAGTTTATTGCATAAGAATGATGTTCAAGGAACGAAACCAACACTGGTGACCGTGTGTTTGCCTGAAAACATCTAGATATTCCACATTGCTACCAGATATTTTTTTGGGGGGACAGATGAGACTACTGTAGTGAAGCATAAAATACAAAACAAGCCAAGTGAAATAGTTTCCTGATTACCCCACTAGGGATTCATAACAACGATACAATTGTGGAGATATCACTTTAAAACAAAACTTTTACTCCATCTAGATAAAATGAGGAGACCCCCTCACCTTTGGCCAATGCACAGTTTTTTACACTGTTCCATATTTCACTAATCCTAGAATCTGGGGATTTAGATGATTAGGAAAAGTGCACCCATTTAGGGACAGGTTCCAGTTTGGGGGAAGGAAGGTAATAATTTTAGGATTGTAGGGTCTATTAGGGCTCATTATTTAAAACTTAGATCCTTATTGAGTCACTTGGTGTAACCATCTCTATACCTGTGTCTCTTGGCCCTCTTTACCTGTCTCTTTTTGTCTACTTATTTTCTGTCCATCTACCTCTTTATATCAATACCGGGCATATACAACATCTCTATAAAAGATTTCCCGGATCATCATAAATGGGCATTAGGAGGTATGAGGTTGTATTTTTATACCTTGTCTATGCCAATATTATTCTCTGGCTGATAGACAATTCTTAGGCCTAGGTCAGTGGTATCATTTGCTTGCTGGCTATATCTTTATTGTTCGGTATGTATAGGTGGGTGTCTATATTGATTAAAAGTTATGTTTTAAAGTGGTATCTCCACAATTGTATCGTTTTTACTGTAGTGATGTATGGATGCAAAATGCTATTTGGAGTAAAAAGAACACCGAAGATCAACAGCAAAATCCACAGGATATGGGACTTCCTAATTGGTTACAGTCCAAGACCTGGGTCAACCCCCATGGTTCATGAGAATGGGTTCCTCCAGCAATTAAAATTCAGATCGCCCTCTCACTAATGGATGGAACTGGAAGTGTGCATCCTGTCTCTCCATCCAGTTCTATGGGGTTGTCATTTGTGCTTGGCAATATCCGGCAATATTTTTTAAGCAGTGTTTCGGAGTTTGCCGTGTAGCAGTAAACCTCGTTTGCACCTAATTTGTCTTTATATTACTCCTTCCTTCAGAAGTTTGCGCCTGATTTAACTTTGATTTTCGCCTGAAAGAGAGCAAATACGGTAATTGCGCAAAAACATTCTAGTCCTGACCAAGTGTAGGAAAAAAGATGGAATGAGTTGAGCAAGAATTTCACATAAAAAGTATCAAAGAAAACCTGCTTTTGACTAAGAGCTGAGACCACAAAGAGAACTGAGGGGCAAAAAAGACTCACTAGAGCAGAAAGAGCAGAGGGAAGGGGAAAAAAAAGAAAAATATTCCCAAAGTCTTCTATATTGGAGACACAATTGTAAACCTATGACGCATACTATTGTCTGCTCGGGGGGCATTGAAAACAAGTAAAAAATAACAAATGCAATATAATAAGAAATTGGTCACAGTAAATTACACGCTCCAAATCTATTTTTTCTTTTTCATTTCATTTTCACTTTTTATGCCAATATTGACAGTTTTGAAAAGTGTCCAGTTGTTCTGCTTAGCGGCTGTGAAGTATATTAATAACCGGGTTATTATGAAAAGTTTGAGCTTGGAACATCTTCTATTACTTCTGCCATTGTTACTTGAAATTCATTGTGTGTACCCTGCGAGAGGACGCAATTTACTAGAATTGCTGTGTTCTAGTAGACTGCTGCCATTTGCTTTGTTTGCACTATTTGTGCTGACTTGCATGTCTGAAGAAGTTCATCTAAAGTTATTAACTTCTGCTTTAAGAAACTTCAGTTAACCCTTGTTATGGTAACACTAAAATAACACTGGTCTGATAATTTTGTAGATAATATTTTATTATGTATAAGGGCTCTTTCAAATGATTTTTCTATCCTAGTCCAATCATTGAAAAAAAAAAAATTTGACAGATAATGTCCCGTTATAGTCAATGGCCCCATTACTGACCTACAACTGCTGAGAAGAAAACTTTGTTTCTTGCATTGTACTTGTTTCGCCTGAATTCTAATCTCTCCCATTGAAGTCTATGAGTAATAGAACTTTTCCATTATAGTCATTTGTATCCACCAAGAGCCCCTGGTGTCCAAAAAATTAGGGGATCCATCACTGCCTCTTATTTAGATTTAAATTAATTAAGGAAGATTTGGCAATTAGACCTAGCCTACAGCAATAACTTCTAATATCCACTTTATTTAAAAAAAAATGATTGAACAAGTTTAACCATAAGAGAACTGATCCCTGGCTTCTCCTGTTTTGATACTGCTCATGTCCCCTAATCTATGTGGGCTCTCACAGGAAATGAGCGCCAATCAAGCAATCAGTGCCACTTCCTGTGTATCAATAAAGACCAGGAAGTAGTGACCTGTTGGGGCCTCAAGGAAAATTAGAACACCTGAAGCTCCAATCTGAGAGCAGTTTGTGACGAGAAAACCTCTTAAAGGGGTAGTACCTCTTAAAGGGGTCGGACCCCCCACCAATCATGAGAACAAGGATTCCTTTCTTAATAGATGGAGTAGCAGGCAACTTGCCACTTCATTCAAAACTAAGGAAAAGGAAGTTGTCAAGCACATTGCTCGCTTATCTCTGGCACTACCATTCACTTTGGTGTATGAGAGTGCCAGAGATAGCTGAATGGTATACTTAGTCATTTTTGAAGCTCCAATTGTTTTTCCCCTATCCTGTGGAAGAGGTTAACAATCAAAAGCTGTACAAGTCATTTAAGGTTGGGCACAGAAACATCTGTCGTATCCTCTGAATTATTTACATTCTGGCCACATTGCAATGGACCTGTTTGTTTTAAAGAAATCCAAAAACAACTGCAGTGACTGACCACGTTTTTTATTCTCTGCATTGTGAATTCCAAACTGAAACTTTCAGCTATTTTGCTGTTAAGCTACGATTGAACACCGCACTTCAAACACTGCACTCCGGGCCAAGATTACAGCCCCTCCCATGCCATGGGCTTAATGCAGCAGTCACCGCCTCCTTGTCCTGCCCCCTCATGAATACGCCGCACCGCTGTAAGCTTGGTCCTGCATTCTGAGGGTATGGTAGTGCAGTGTTCGTTAGCTTTATCAGAAAGCTAGCAGTTAACACTGCTAAGAAGCAGCTCCTAGAGCGTTTTTTAAAGGTGACAGGTCCTCTATAAGGTGGATTGTTCAAATAAACTGACACAGTGGGGCACATTTACTTACACGGTCACCAGAGTTCACAGTGCATTGTCCGACTCTAATGCACTATCCTGCGATTCACTAAGATCGTGCACCCGTGTCGCTTCCCCGCTCAGGTCCGACAGAGTTCACCTTCTTTTTAGTGGTGCATGTAAGTGCTAGGGCTTGCGACACAAGTTAAATCCAACTCAGTCCGAATCAGTCCGAATCTCCCCCTAATTTGTGTCGCATAGAAGCCAACGCAGCTGCGCCAAAAACCAATCGAGTGCGACACAGTCCCAGTGCAGACACTTCTTAAATATCTGCGCAAACCGTTTTAGCCCTGAAAACAGCACACAGTCCGACAAAAGTGTGCGTGCGAACCTTAGTAAATAAGTCCCTGTGGGATTTACTGGCCTGAATTTAGGACTGGCCAAAAATTCCCACAGACATATGAAGCAACTTTGTCAGAACAAACTCACCTATGTACATACTGCATTAATATGTGGGTTTATTGTAGTTAGGATTCATATCAGACAATATTATTGCTTAGTGTTACTGCTTAGTCGGACCATGCACCACATTTATTATTGATGTGCGCCACAGTTCTACAGCATGAACAAAGTGCACCACTTCCCAAGCAGTGCAGGGGGCGCCAGATTCATGAAGACCATGCACCAGTTTTGATTATTTTGGCACTTCCTGCCCACTCCACAGGCAAACTGCACATAGTACAGACTGCACTTGTTTTGTTAAAGGGGTATTCCCATCTGGGCATTCCCATTTAATTAAATTAATTTGCCATATGTAAACATTTCTTTAATTGGATGTTATTAAAAAAATGTTCCTGTGTGAAGATAATTTCTCATATATGTAGCCATGTTGTCCCTTAGAAATGAGTTAGCTTCCTGGAATACGACCACCTCACATTTTGGCAGGGGTGGCGAGACATGTTGTATTGAGTCCTGTTTGGCCACCTGGCTTCAGGGTTTATTACAACAGGACGGCTGTGAGACATGCAGTAACTCCCAGGCACTTCATATACAAAAAACTTTTGTTTCTTTGTGCAATTACTTCAGCAGAGGTGGTCGTAACCAAGGACACAGTTTCTAAGGGACCAGATGACTACATTTATGAGAAATTATCTTCACACAGAAACATTTTTTTAATAACATCACATGTGACATACAGAACATTTGGTTAGGTCACCTGAATTATTTACAAACATTTCCTAAATGGTCCTCCATTGAAACTTGTCTTGTTTTCCCCCTCCTTAATAGGTTTTATCACAAAGGACGTGCATCCCCTATATATTTTTGTGCAGGTTTTTAAAGTTTTTATCTCTCTTTGCGAACATCTTAACAGAGACCCAATACATACCTGTTTTCCCCATGCAGGTTATAGACTCAGTGGTGTAGTGGAAAAAATTCAGTTGAAGTGTTACCTATGAACCAACACAATGCTGGTGTATAAACTAAATATAATAAAGGGCTGATATCAGGTATGTGTAATGTACTCTCCTGTTCCATTATTGAGCATACAACATGGAGCTCGTATCTGGAGATGTATATATATACCCTACTGTTACTATAGATGAATATAATACTAGGGAGCTATATCTTAAGGAAACCTACCATGAGAGATCTTCTAATCAAAGAAGATCTGATTGTTGATCCCTCCCTCCTGCCTACCTCTGCCTTCGCTACATCACACAGTCGTATGGGGAACATATATACGGCGGACATATATAGTGGCCGATATACACCCCCATAAACAGCAATGAGCACCGGCGCCCTACGGGAGTCGGTGCGGTTTAACTGTGTGTGCCCTGGAGGGACGCAATTTACTAGAATGTGTGTTTAGTAGATGCTGCCATTGCTTGTTTGCCCTATGTGTGCTGACTTGCATGGAAGAAGTTATCTTAAAGTATTAACTTTGCTTTAAGAAACTTCAGTTAACCCTGTTATGGGTAAAACTAAAATAAACACTGGTCTGATAATTTGTAGATAATATTTTATGTATGTATAAGGGCTCTTGCAACTGATTTTTCTATCCTCGTCCAATCATTGAAAGAAAAAAAAAACTTGCAGATAGTGTCCGTTATAGTCAGTGGCCATTATGACCTACCAACCTGCGGAGAGAAAAACTTTGTTTCTTGCATTGGACTTGTTTTCACCTGCATTCTAATCTCTCCCATTGAAGTATATGGTAATAGAACTTTTCCATTATAGTCAGTGGTATCCACCAAGAGCCCTGGTGTCCAAAAAATTAGGGGATCCCATCACTGGCCTCTTATTAGATTTTAAATTAAGTAAGAGATTTGGCAATTAGACCTAGCCTACAGCAACAACTTATATATCCACTTTATTTGTAAAGAAAAAAAAGCTTTTGAACAAGTCGTAACCATAAGAGAACTGATCCCTGGCTTCTCTGCTTTGAGACTTTCTCCGTCCTACATCTCTGTGGGGCTCTCAAAGGAAATGAGCGCCAATCAACCAATCAGTGCCACTCCTGGATCAATAAAGACCAGAAAGTAGTGACGTTGGGGCCTCAAGGACAATTAGAACACCGGAAGCTCAATCTGAGAGCAGTTTGTGACGATGAAAACCTCTTAAAGGGGTTGGTACTCTTAAGGGGTCGGACCCCCCACCAATCATGAGGAGAACAGATTCTTTCTAATAGTGGAGTAGCAGGAAACAGCCACTTTATTGAAACTAAGAAAGGAAGTTGTCAGCGCATTGCTCGCTTATCTCTGGCACTACATTCACTTGGGTATGAGAGTGCAGGAGATAGCTAATGGTTATACTTAGTAATTTTTGAAGCTCAATTGTTTTTCCCTATTCTGTGGAAGAGGTTAACAATCAAAAGTGTACAAGGTCATTTAGGTTGGGCACAGAAAATCTGTGTATCCTCTGAATTATTTACATTCTGGCCCACATTGCAATGGCCTGTTTGTTTTTAAGAAATCACAAAACAAACTGCAGTGACTGACCACGTTTTTATTCTCTGCATGTGAATTCCAAACTGAAACTTTCACTATTTGCCTGTTAAGCTCGATGAACACGCCACTTCAAACACTGACCCGGCCACGATTACAGCCCCTCCATGCCATGGGCTCATGCAGCAGTCACCGCCTCCTTTGTCCTGCCCCCTCATGAATACGCCCGCACCGCTGTACGCTTGGTCCTGCATTCTGGAGGGTTATGGTAGTGCAGTGTTGTTCGCTTTATCAGAAAAGCTAGCAGTTAACCACTGCTAAGAAGCAGCTACTAGAGCCGTTTTTTAAAGTGACAGGTAGCAGGTAGAATGAGCGAGTATACTCGTCCGAGCTTGTGCTCGTTCGAGATAGTAAGGTACCGAAACGGCGTCGTTGCCTCGGACGAGTATTCCCCTGCTCGAGATCGAGCATTTAATTAAACAAAACACAGTAAGAACAAATTAAAGAATAGAATAAACACGTGCACACAGGATATTTAAGTGAAAAACACATTGAAGAACACAGTGAAAAATAGATTAAAGATGTTCGGCACATTGTTACTTGTCGGAAGATACACGCGGAACGGGGAGACATCGCGCACCAGGGGAGAATCGGGCGCAGCAGGAGACACATCGGGCGCAGCAGAGAAACAGGGGCGCAGCAGCAGAGGACACATCGAGGCGAGGCAGAGACACCATCGGGCCGCAGCAGGGATTTACATACGCAACCGCAGCAGGAGACATTCGCGCCGGCAGCAGGGAGGAGACATCGCGCGCTAGCAGGAAGACATCGGCACCAGGAGACATCGGGCAGCAGGGAGACATCGGGGAGGAGACTTCAGTGGAAGAAGAGGAGCGGATCCCGGGACAGCGATTCCTCTTCCCGCAAGTAAGCAGATGTCGTAACATCTGTAATCATTCTTCACATGTGTTATTCACTGTGTTTTTCACTTAAATGATCCTATGTTCACTGTTTTTTATTCTTCACTGGTCTTCACATCTGCTCACTTGTCGGGAGAGAATATACGCGCGGAACAGTGAAGAATAGATTGCAGAGGTTGCCATACATCTGATCAATTATCAGGAAGACATTCTTTTTCAATTAAATAAACACATTTGATTCCTGAACATGGTCCCTTGAAAATGCTAGTCGCCCATTGACTTCAATGGGGGCGTATCTGGAAAGTTCGAGTCTCGAATAACGAGCACACGAGCATTTTAGTGCGCTGTCGTCATCTCTAATGACAGTCCTTATAAGGTGGTGTACATAGGCGAGATTGTTCAAATAAACTGAAAGTGGGCACTTACTGACACGGTCACCAGAGTTCACAGTGCATTGTCCGACTCTATGCACTACCTGCGATTCACTAGATCGTGCACCCGTGTCGCTTCCCCGTCAGGTCCGACAGAGTCACCTTCTTTAGTGGTGCATGTAAGTGCTAGGGCTTGCGACACAAGTAAATCCAACTCCGTCCGAATCAGGACGAATCTTCCCCCTATTTGTTGTAGATAAGAAGCCAACGCTAGCTGAACGCCAAACCATCGCGTGCGACACAGTCCCAGTGCAGACACTTCTTAAATCTCTGCGCAAACCGTTAGCCTGAAAACAGCACACAGTGACAAAAGGTGCGTGCGAACCTTAGTAATAAGTCCCTGTGGGATTATGGCCTGAATTTAGGACGGCCCAAAAATTCCCAAAGACATATGAAGAACTTTGTCAGAAAAAACAAAACTACCTATGTAATAATGCATTAATATGTGGGTTTATTGTAGTTAGGATTCATATCAGACAATTGTATTGCGTAGTGTTACTGCTTAGTCGGACATGCACCACATGCTTATATTGATGTGCGCCAAGTATTACAGCATGAACAAAGTGCACCACTTTCCCACGGCAGGCAGGGGGCGCCAGATTCAGTGAAGACCATGCACCAGTTTGATATTTTTGGCGCTTCCCTGCCCCACTCCACAGGCAAACTGCACATAGTACAGAATGCACTCGTTTGTAAAGGGGTATCCCATCTGGGGCATTCACATGTTAATTCAATTAATTTTGCCATATGTAAACATTTCTTTAATTGGATTGTTATTAAAAAAATGTTCCTGTGTGAGTAATTTCTCATATAGTAGCCATGTTGTCCCTAGAAATGAGTTAGGGGGCCTTTTTTTTCTCCTGGAATCGACCACGACATTTTGGCAGGGTGGCGAGGGACATGTGTATATTGGGAGTCTGTTGGCACCTGGCTTCAGGGTTTATTACAAAGGGACGGCTGTGGAGTGAGACATGCAGTAACTCCCAGGCCAACTTCAGATACAAAAAAACTTTGTGTTCTTTTTGTGCAATTACTTCAGCAGGAGGTGATCGTTCAACCAGGACACCACAGTTTCTAAGGGAACCAGATGATCCAGTTATGAGAAATTATCTTCACACAGGAAACATTTTTTTAATAAATCTAATTGAAGAAATGTTTCTTATATGGCTGATGAACCCCTTCCCCAGTGACATACTATTAATGCAAATGGCTGGAGGTGCGTTCCCGCAAAATGCAGTAATAGAGTCATAGTACGTCAAGCTTCTGGCGCCGGCTCCGGACGGAGCCGACGGCCAGGACAGAAGCTGTGGGTGTCGGCTCTAATATTATGACAGACACCCGCCTCTAACACCGCGACGGAGATTTCTGACTGCGCGTGTCAGGGCATTTAGCGAATCGGACACCACCCACCACCCCGGTAGGGGCGCCCCGGGACTGCCAGTGCCGGGGTGAGCGATCGCTTCCTGTAGCCGGTCCCTGCCTGTCGGCAGGACCGGCGGCTGTGAACACTGAGCATGCGGCAGCAGCTCAGTGTGTCACATAATACAGTGTAATACATCTCGTATGACACGGATATGTGAAGGAATAGCTTGAACAAGTGATGTCACTGGTTCAAGCTAACTGTAAAAGTAAATTAAAAAGTCAATAAAAACACTAATTAAAACCACACTTTTAATAAAAAGAATTAAATAAGTTTAAAAGTCCCCTAAACACAAAACATTCCCGATACACATTAATAAGTGAAAAACCTGAAAATCACCACAATACCCCACATATTTGTATCGCCACGTCTGTAACAATCTGAAAATAGTAAGAACATATGGACCCATACGGTGTGAACGCCGTAAAAACAACAGCGAAAAACCTGCCAAAATGTCAGTGTTCATAAAAATCCCTCAAAAAAATGTTCAACAAGTGATTCAAAAAAAAGTTCTGTGCACCAAAAAGAGGACCACTGAAAAAGGACACACGATACCAAAAAAGCCTTAGACAGCTATGTCACCAAAAAATCTTAAAGTTATATCTTCCGAAAAAAGATGGCGAAGCCAAACAAATGAGATTTACTTCTATTCTTTTTTTCCTGTAAAATATGTAAAAACTCTATAAATAAGGCTAATCGTATCGCAGTATCTCTAGAATAAAAATATTATAGTATTTTTAGTGTGCGTGTCGACCCCAAAATTATACAAAAAAAAGAACCAAAATTGACAATTTTCTTTTCCTCCATACATTAAAGAGGTTAATAAAATCTCATCAATAAGTTAATGACACTAAAATGAAAGGGATTTGTAAAGTGCATCTCATGTGTTGCAAAAAATAATCCCTTATATGTCCAAATTGCCCCAAAAATAAGGTTGTATAGCCAATAAAAAGTGCACGGCCATATGGCTCTGAAATGGCGCAGATCCATTCGATGCCCTGCGTGTGCCCATACAGCAGGTTACCACAATATGGGGTAGTTTCTACACGGGAGAGATTGGGTATCAAATTTTTGTGGAGCGTTTTGGTATTTTATCCATGAGCACTTTGTACATTTTATGAAAACACACACTTAGTAAAAAAAAAAAACATAATTCAATTGCATCCGATTTGTTTTAACCCCTGTAAACAAATTTAAAGGTTAACAAATCTTAAAAGTTTTTATGGACGGGGAGGGGTGTAGTGTAGTTTCTATAATGGAGTAATTATGGGGTTTTATTTATTAGGCACTCAAAAGTGACTTTCAAACCTGAGCGGTCCCTCATAGCAGATTTTCCTTTGTTTCTGAAAATGTAAAATATTGCCAACTAAAGGGGCAAAGCCCAGAAAAAAAAAAAGAAAAAAAAATGGCCTGTGGTGGAACAAGTGGGAAGAGAAGGGAAGGAAAAAAAAAAAAAAACAAAAAAACATTCCTATTAACATAACGAGTAAACTATTTATTACTCAAAAATGATATGTATAAAAAAACCACGGGGTATAAAGTAGACATTCGGGACTGTAGTTATTACATTTTGTGCCTGGGTTATGGACTCATGTGTGGAAAGTAGAACATTTGAATTTCAAAATTTTGAATTTTACCAAATTTTCACCAAATATCTGATTTCTCATAAATAAATGCAAAACATACCACCAATGTTTAACTAACCATGAAGTACAATGTGTCACGAGGAAAAACAATGTCAACTCACTTGGATCTGTGAAAAGCGTTCCGGAAGTTATAAAACGTATAAATCTGCCACCACAGGGCAGATTTGCAAAAATGGGCCGGCCAGGAAGGTGAAAAGGCTTCGGCGTTAAGGGGTTAATGAAACGGACTGTGAATACCCAGATGAGAGAATACCCTGTAAATGTGGCCCTATAAAGTTACTCTTGGGGTCGATTGTTACAGGCTTTTTATATAAATGAAAATTAGGAAGCAGGGGTCTAATAGAGGTACGTGTTCAGAGACAATTAGTGCAAACGTTGAATTATATTAATATCTATGGGACTATAAATAGACAACGCAACCACTCACAGCTACATGTTTAAACACTTCGCTCTTGGCTTTTGGACGCACAGAATGAGTTAAAAGGAAGAAAATGTTTTATGCATTCCTGTTTCACTGTCCACTTTATAATTGCAGGAAAAAATTTTAAATGGATCCCTTATCAATTTCAGCAGCTGAATGCCATTACAGAAATGGTATAAATCTGCTTTCCGTAAAACCCATGGGGGCATAAAATCTCCAAGTTGGCAGTTTAGTAAAAATGTGTTGCTTGACCAATGTTAAAGGATAATTAATCTCATAATAAACGTCAAGTGAGCTGCTGCTATGACTGGTATACGGTGTCCACTGCAGGAGTACACAAACAGCGTATTAACTAATACTGAGGTGAGAAATTCTAATGTGTTTCTGGTGTGAGCTATAGAATTGCATATTCAGCTGTGTTTGTACAGGTGAAGCTACAGTCACACAATGTATGCAAAACATAGGATGCCGGGGAGAGGAAAAGGGATTGAGCGCTGTTCACCCCACCCCTCCCATACTAAATATCATAATTATATATAATTATTGTCCTAACTTTCTCCCGGCTACGGAAGTGTGGTGGCGCAAGGGTGCTGGCACCGGTCTGCTCCCGTATGGCACATGCAGCCCATTGCCAGGTATGAGGGATGTATAGACCAATATCTGCGTCAGCCATAAACGTTCCTCAACGTTTGTGAGTGTATGTAGCATAAAGAAACACCCCATCAGAGATCAACCTTTAAAGATAGATTGATGGTTAGGTGGCTTAGTACCAGGCTAAACCTAAATCTACATAATCATAAATCATCCCTAAAAACAAATGACTTATAGTTAACGCGAATTATGTTAGAGAGGCTACTGGGTGGTGGAGTGTACAATGACTCCACGCCCCCAGAGCCTTACGATAAGTAGCATATTATCGTGATAAAGTTAGGAAGAAGAATCAGGGTAAAAATAGTTCAGCGCATAGCAATTACTTAGGAAAACACTCCATTCAGCTTTACCTTTATAGTAGATTCTGTGGTTCATTTAAAGGAAGTTTACCATCAAAGTCAAGCAATGATGAACAGGAAACTTACCGTATTTTCGGACTATAAGACGCACTTTTTTTTCCCCAGAAAATGGGGAAAAATACTGTGTTGCGTGATAGTCCAGATGTAGGGAATGGCTGGAGGGCATCTGGGCTGCGCTCTGCCCAGCTATGTGGCAGTAAGCGCAGACCTTCACAGTGCGCGCAGCGGCTGTGCCGAGTGCCGCTGGCTCCTCTCCTCGTCTCAGCCCTCCACTGTGGAGGGGAATGGATGGCAGCACCCAGGAGCTCTGCCCAGCTCTGAGTATATCATGTATATTCAGGGCACTGATATACATGATAATTATGGCAGCAGGTGGAGAGAGAGAGGGTGGAGGAGAGAAAATACACTGACAATCTGTTGTAAGAGGAGCCAAGCCTGTACAGTTGGCAGTGTCTGACCTAGAACTTCTCCCAGCACAGGATCAGATAAGTGCTTGTGCTCCCTTCTCCCGGGTCTCTGGCTCTCACACTCTAACCAATTGTTGCCTGGTATGTGAGTGGATGTGCCCCTGGTAGATTGTAAGCTCTGTGAGCGTTGTACAAGCGCTGTCATCTCCTGGTGTCCTCTCAAGATGGTAGCTCTTGTGATCATTGTACAAAGGGAATGTCATATCTGGTCCCCCTCTCATAGAGTGAAGCTGTTTTGGTTGGGGCCATTGTAAAGCACTGTAATCCCTGTGTCTCTCCTTATAGGATTGTAGCTCTTGTGGCCCTTGTTACAAGCACTGTCATCTCCTGTGTCCTCCTCATAGATTGTAGCTCTGGGACCTTTTACAAGCAATGTGAATCTCCTGTGTCCCTCCTCCTATCGATTGTAAGCTTTCTTTGGCAATTGTACAAGCATGTCATCTCGTGTCCTCCCTATAGATTGTAAGTCTTGGGACCTTGTTACAAGCGGTCAATCTCCTGTACCTCAGCCTCATAGATGTAAGCTCTTGTGGGCCTTGACAAGCACTGTCACCTCCTATGTCCCCCTCCTCCTCATTGCTTGTAAGCTCTTGTGACCATTTACAAGCAGTCCATCTCCGTGTCCCTCCTCTTATAGATGTAAGCTCGGGAGCATTGTACAAACACTATGTCAATCCGGTGTCCTCCTCCTCTCCTTAGTGATTGTAAGCTCTGTGACAGTTGTCAATATACTCTGACGTATAAAACCTGTAACTCTTGAGGACCCCTGATACGTGCAGCAATACTTTATCTAAGATGGTGCTCGCCCTGCCCCTCCCAAAGAGGAAACAGTGGCTGCACTGCCCAGTAATTTATGTTACTTTATAATACTTTTGAATCGATTTGGGGGAAAAAAATTTTTCTTATTTTCCGCCCTCTAAACTAGGTGCGTCCTATTGGTCCAGTGCGTCTTATAGTCCGAAAAAATACGGGGTTAACTCCTAGATCTAGGCACTGTGACTGTGTAATCGTCTTATATTTGTATCCATGTCTCTCCTTTAAATCAACTTTTTAAATTATGCCTGGATGCTATGGTGTGTTGACAGAAGCCCTCTGTGCTCTGGGCTTACAGTTGTGGTTTACACTGCAGCAGCACTCTCAGTCTCACCTCCCTCTGCACCTCCGTAATCATGGCAGCAGTGAGGCCCAATGTGGACGCGGGAGAAGTGCTCCTTCAGAGTGTATCAGTCTGTGAATGGAAAGTGACAGTACAGAGGGTATATAGATAATCAGTTCATTAGCATAATTTTAAAAGTGGATATAAGGAGGAAGCCATGGATAACACATAAAAGAAGGGACATTTGCTGGATTTGATGGTATTCCGTTTTAAAGATGCCATAAAATAGTGGCGTCTGCAAATCCAGCCTTACATAAAATATGGGCCCGATGGGAAGCCTTTTTGGCATATGCGATGTTGCAAATTTGTGCAATAGTTTTAAAACTTTTTTCTCATTCCAGGGTTTCTGGAGTCGCTAGTAGGGGAAATATCCAGGGCGTGGCAGGTGCTCAAAAGGATTAAATGGGGCAGTGATTGTTAGGATTTTTAGAATGCTAACCCCAGTTTAACATAAGGAATACGGTGAGTTACAACTTGGTGGCAGGTTCTTCTTAACAGAGAAACACATCAAGACACTTGTATTGATCAGCACATTGTCGAGCAAACTAGAACAGTTTTGTCTGAGATAAGTGGAAAACACATTGAGGCCAGCAGAATATAAAGGGAAAAAAATAGGATTGTCCAGATGTGCTAATGATCCTGGAGGGGGGGATGAATGATGTTGACCACATTGGTTAGGCTCCACCACTTGTGGTCTAAACTGGAGACCAGATGGCAATAGCTAGAAGAAGTGGACAAAATTCCCTTTTATTTTGAAAAAACTTCACTGTTTAGGTTAGCTCCGCAATCTCCTTCTGTGGCAACCCCACGCATCGTAGAGTCGTATTTTTCAGCTCTACAGAAACGACTTAAGACATCTCCTGTGTCTCTATACGTGTCAGAATCAATAATAAAATATTCATAAACCCGGTGAGGGTTGGCTGATCCTATATCACTACACAATGCAGGGTCATGACCGAGAACAAGGCACCCCATTATATTCAGTGATGCTTCTAACAAGGAGGGGCTTGTAATCTCCTCATGATTTCACGAAAAGGAAAGTTGTTGTCATATAAAAAGATGCTGGAAAGTATATCAGTATGCCAGCATGGGGAAATATCATTCCATCAAGGGGAGACAAAAACGTAGGTAAGGAGGAATGATTAAAGAACGTAAACAGTGACATTACAGAACTTTTGGTAAGGTCACCTGAATTTTTTAAATCATTTCTTTCAATGGTCCTCCATTGAAATTGTCTTGTTTTCCCCTCTCCTTAAATAGGTTTTACACAAGGACGTGCATCCCCTATATATCTTTTTGCAGTTTTTAAAGTTTTTAATCTCTCTGCTGAACATCTTACAGACCCAATAATACCTTGTTCCCCAGTGCAGGTTCGTACTAGTGTTGTAGTGGAAAAAATTCAGTGAAGGTTACTATGAACCAACACAATGCTGGGTGTATAACTAGAAAATAATAAAGGGAGCGAAATTCAGGTATGTGTAATGTACTCTCCTGTTCCAGAGATTGAGAATTACCAACATGGAGCTGTTTGGAGATGATTAATATACTCACTGTTATATAGATCGAATATAATATAGGGAGCTAATACTTAAGGAAACCTACCATGAGGATCTTCTATCGAAGAAGATCTGATTGTTGATCCCTCCTGCCTACCTCTGACTTCGGCTACATTCACACAGTCGTATGGGGAACCATATCTACGGCGGAATATATATGGCCGTATACATACCCCATAAAACAGCAATGAGCCACACGGCGCCTAGGGACGGTGCGGTGCCGCACATACGTGTTCTATCTTTTCACGGCATACGGCTCTGTGCACCATATATCCCTATGGAGAGGGACGGGGGGTGTGAGCAGGCACTTACTCTCCTCTCCCCAGCGCCGCCGTGTGCCCGATGTGGGCAACGACTGTGTGAATGTAGCCTAAATCTGTAATAATATCCTGGGATCAAACCTATTTTGTTAAAACTTTTTCTTAAAATATATTTAAATTAACAGCAGAGGCTACGGGGCAAAACTGAGACCGATACCCCAGCAACTTGCATCTGAAATAATGAAAAGCAAGTATGGGTGACGAATAATAAATAAGCCAAATAATTTAGTTCACTTCACAATGTGTCCATTGTTGCTGACTCTTCACCAAAAAATTAATTTAGATCTTCAGTTGAATTGAAGCCTGAAATGGTGGAAAAAGGAGAAAAGTTCAAGGAGGCTGATACTTTCACAAGGCATGTACACATTAATAAAAATTAAGTTTTAAAAAGTTAGGTTGGATTCCGGACTATTAAATTACAGATTAGGGCGAGGCAGGAAGGAGGCCTACCATTCAATATATTCTGATTCCTCATGTAGGTTCGTTTTTTAAATGTATAATGTCCCAATTTACCACAGTTTACACAATAGACAAATTTATTGACTGTGTACAGATATGATACCTGTCATAATAGACAACCAATCAGAGTTCCTTATATTCCGTTTAACAGGTGGTCCCCTACTTAAGAACACCTACTTACAGACGACCCCTAGTTTTACAAAACGACCCCTGGATATTGTCAGTTTACTGTACTCTTAGCACTTAGGTGTACTGATTACATTGTAACAGTTATGTAAGTGTCTTACATTAAGTTTATTGTTACATCCTGTTTCTTATGGATACCCAAAAGTTTTAAATTCATGTAAAGACCCAAATTGGCTGGGGTTACAATATAACGATATACAGTTATCGACTTACTTACAATAATTAAGAACAAACCACAGACCCTACCTTGTACGACCAGGGACTTGCTGTATGTCAACAAAATAATAAATTGCTGTGGGCACAGAAACTTTGTTTGTCCAACCAGAGTTTGCTTGATTATAAAAGAACCTAGGTCAAGACTTGTACGACAGCCCATGACCAGCTCTTAATTGTTAGGTTTCCCTCCTCACCCCTCTCCGCCAATCATTTTTAATTCACTAATATTTTAGGAGATTTGGCAATTTTTAAAAAACCGTTGAGGTGATAAATCTCCCCCTCAAAAAAGCCAGGGAAGTATTCTTCATCAGATCGCATGGGTACTGGAAGAATGGAGAAGAGTATGTAATATAAATGTGGTTTAATGGGCTGAAAAAACGTCAATTAGAGAAGCTAGTGATTGCTTAGCAGCTGGACCTGTCTTTATCGTGTGTCATATGATAAGTTCCCTGGTGTTTTAGATATTTCTAGGTTTGCAGCATGGATGAACATATATTTTAGTTTTTGGAGGATTGGCAGTAAGACAGTCAAGCAACCCATCTCCTGCAGTAGGATAATCCGGAACCTCATGCACTCAGTAGGTCTGCCCCATCCATGCCAGGGGCTGGGAATCGATGGCAGGTGTGGGCAGAGAACTGCAGGAGGCGGGGTGATTTATCTAAGGAGACGGGGTTTCAAAAATTCGGAATCGTGAAGCGATAACAAATAATAAACTCAACCTTTACCCTGAACATCTCATTAAGTTGTTTTATTGCTTTCCTGGGAATCTAGAAAATCCCAAGGGGTTGGGGGTATGGACAACAAAAAAAAGATAAAATATACTGCACACTTATGGGGAGTCAGGCAAGGTGAAAAGCCCTGAAGTGTGAATGAAGGTAAAAACAATAGGACGAAATGTTACATTGTGTAACCAAAAATACCATAAAAATTGATGATATTCTGTGACATAACTAAATCCTCTTTGTCTGAGAAAATAAAAGAGGAAGTTGAGTTATGTCACAGAAGTATCTCCTGTCGTTTTGAGGACTTTGCATCTCCACCAAAAAGAAACCAAACTGGACTTGTATACTCATTCGGTTTTTTGATAGTGAGATATTTCCGAACCCATTGATGACTGATACAATTATAATTGCGTACATTACAACACTAAGGCCCGTTCCACACTTGGGAGTGATGATGCGCTGAACGCGATCACCTCGCAACGCACGCTGCAGGGAACGCACGGCCGAACGCTGACACCGCGGAGTGAACTCAGCAGTCAGTTCACTCCGTGTGTGTGCAGCGTTCGGCGTCGTGCTTTCCCGGCAGCATGCGTTGCGAGTGTGACACGAGTTCATCGCACACACTCGCAAAAGTGTGAGACCACACGGGCCTAAGACTGGCCGGTCAAATCGCTAAGTATTGATCTAAGAAATCAACCAACAAAACGTTCCCCTGTGTTAGAGGATATTTGGGTGATGAATAGGCATTCAAAGGGCTAACACCTGAAATCCATGCAGAGGGACAGCAATCCTAGCTCCTGGTAGGAGCACTGGAAAGTGTCCACTGTTCAGATCCAGAGACTGCGGATCATGGGCATTTTGTTGGATTTACAAACCTAGATGTATAATTGGATTATTTGGATGTACCTTAGGGTACTGGAAATACAGTGGGGACATTCGAACTAACGGACATATTGGGAAGATTATCTTAAAGTTTCTGAGGTAAAAACTTTTTCTAGTTGCCTGGAAAACCATCAGAGCTCAGATTTATTTTAAAACAGCCGGTGGAAAATGAAAAGCTGAGCTATGATTGGTTCATGGGGCAACTTAGAACAGTTCTGCCTCTAAGAGACTTATGATAAAATTCTCCCCCATATGCGCAATCCTTGTGGAAATATATGAATTTTTATTGTTTTTTTTTTTCTATTTTATTGTATATGTGTACCAAAAGTGGAAATTTGTGGTCCTCTGTTTTTACATCTTTAATTGTGTATGAATCAGGCCTTAATTCAGACTCTTCCCTGACTCCCTAAGTGGGGCGGTCTTATTTATCTTTGAAAATACCCATCCATTACACTAGAGATACCCTTGCTCTTTCACACACTTGGTATATAGATCATTTTGGAGTTCAATCTTCTGTTCAGGTAACCAGACACAGATTAGCCGCCATCCTTCAGCGTAGTGAGTCCCCTTATCCTTGAATCCTGACGCCAGGGTAAGAGACTTTATTTTATTTTTTATACCTCGCATGAGTTTTCCAGGATCCCTAGAGAAAAACCTTTAGAGTCAGACCCAACAATCCTGAAAAAAAAAAAGTGGCTGTTGCTTAGGTCAGAACTTGTCTCCTATTACACAGAATGTTAAGGCATAGTGTCTGGTCATGAGGATCGCACACTGCTATTTATTTAAACGGGATTTTCTATCAGCTGGTAGGTCCTATTATAATCTAAACATATGTTTTTGACAGGAAGCAGCCTCTGC
Organism: Engystomops pustulosus; assembly: GCA_019512145.1. Lineage (NCBI taxonomy): Eukaryota > Metazoa > Chordata > Amphibia > Anura > Leptodactylidae > Engystomops > Engystomops pustulosus. The sequence goes on from CM033641.1 coordinate 39,208,652, forward strand.
ATCTTAAGCATTCTATCTATTAGAATGCGATTCTCAGTGCACATGGGTGTGGCATGGGGAAGTGCACGTTCAAGTCAAGTTTAGCAGGGGGAGCAAAGCACAGGTCAAACATGGCAAGAGGGGAGGAAGGGTAAATGGCGGTAAGGCTTCATCCACATGACCATTGTGGGGGCCTGGATCTGGGCAGCTAAATTGGGTGCCAGATCAAAGGGGGCCATAGAGGTCTATAACACCACGGTATGAGGATATGTTGTATATTCGTTGTTACAGGAGAGTGGTGGGGTGGGAGCACTCCCCCTCTGCGCTCCTGCACCCAGGACATGCTGGCCGGGTGCGGCCCCCGGCGAGAACACATGGTGCAGGGACCTATAGGCCACACCCATAGTGCACTGAATGCTAATTTAATATGAAGAAAAATAAGATTCCTCATTCAGCACCACGCTTAGATGCAGGGCACTTCATTCCAATATCTTACGTCAGCAAAGTTGCTTAACTTGTCAGGATGCGCCTCATGGGTCTCTATTGAGATTTCTGGGATTTATTAAATTTTAGGCTCTTGTCGACTTGAAGAAAATATCATGTTTGAGTGAGCACAATATAAATGATCCCCAGGTTTAATTTGCAGCTTTGTCTTGCGCAGTTAGTTTGCAAAAATATACTGTCATATTAATGTTAAGCTACACAACACAGCTTGCCTCTCTTCTTCTGAAGATTCTATTTTCGCAGAATGTAAATGAATTAATACTTAATTTTTGCTGCATGACAACATCAGAGGAAATCAAGAATGATAAAAGGAACACACGACTTGATGTATCACAATGTCTTGGTAAAATCCCAGGTTTTAAGCTTCGAGGTCTCAATACATTTTATGACCATGATTCCATCCCATTGCCCCTTTATCAGTTTTTTGTTCACAGTTCACAAATAAACATACAGTATATAAACACAGTATTAGGGCTATTCAGAAAGGCGTTGTCCGCTGTTCAGTCCATATTGTATTCGCATCCAGGTGTTTTTTTTGTGGATGTGAAAAAAAAATACAAGGTTTTTAAAAGTATTTTCTGCACAGGCCAACCTGACTGCTATAGAGCCAAGTGAGAAAAAAACACATACATACGGATTGTCTATTGTGTTGTCTGTTTTTTTGCACATTCTTGACTATGAGTTTGAGGTCCGCATGTGAGAAAAAAATGCGCATGCTGCACATCGGTGAAAAAAACTGATATGTGAACACAGCCATAGAATCAATGGGTCAGTCTGCCATCTGCAAGACAAGATGCATACGGAACCTTAAAAAATCCTGTCTGAATGAGGCCCCATGTTGTAGGTATTGGGAGTATGGAAGTATTGGGTAGGAGGGCAGCGGATGCCTTGGTATCACAAAGCAGCCAAAGGTCCTTTGGTGGAGGGAAGAGATAAAATGCAATGGCATACAGTAGAAAAGGATTTCAGTGTTCAGCCTAAGCCGTATGCAAAATGTGCCAGATTTTTTAATAGAGGTACATATTGGGGCACATTGATTACCGGTCTGTCACTATCCCAGAGGTGCGTTGTCCAACGAGGATGAGTCTAGCCACGATTCAATAAATCGTGAGCCCAGTATCCTGCATGTGTCGCTTCGCCGCCTGAGGTCCGCTGGAGTTAACCTTCTTCTTCCATGTATAGTAAAACGCGTTGGCCTCTATTTTACTACAAACGTTTTGCGTTTGGAGGTTGCTGTGTATAGTAGTGCAGAGGGCTCTAATTTTTGGCGCACCATTTTGCATTGAATTAGCGCCCTCTGCATTGGCCCCACAGAGTGCACCATTTTTTGGAGACCTTTAAATAGGCTTGCAACACACGTCCCTATTTTTAAACTTAGGTGTGTGTTGGAAAGGGTAATCTCACCACAATATTTTCAAAATAAAGCTATTCTTATAATTGTAATTGATGTGTTCGCTCATGATGGCCCACACGATCTACTCCGAAAATCTGCTTTACCTAAGCCCAGAAAAAAGAGCTAGCTTATCCAACCCATTTATCTTACTTAACTATCAAAATGATCCTCCAGCAAGTTTCCTCATTCAGAGGTGTAGTACATTCTGATTTTGCGATATAAGGCGTCCGTACAGTAAAATTACATTGAGAAGAGGCGATTGGCAGAATGACTATAACATGATAGATAATTAATTCTGATACATTTTCCCTCAAAGTTACAATTGAACATTAACATCTTCTTTCAAGGAATAAAAGATCTCAAAAGTTATTATGACTAAATGATATTCTGTGATTTGTATTGCAGTCTATATATTCTGTGTGCCTTACACTACTGCAAAGGGAAGGCACTGTGGGAACTCGCACCCCAGGGCCACCACCACTATCTATCCCCCCACTCTGCATTCCGTTGCTTGGGACAAACCTGTTACTCCTGATGTGATAGGTAGGATAGGGTGTTCATAAACCTCCTGTACAATGGTGGGTCCTGTTTCTGTGGTTAAGGTTGACTGGCTGCACAAATTGTGGCCAGATCAAGACCACGTGTCTTTCTTGGGGCCGGACTGGAACCAGAATACCACGTGGCTGGCGGGTTGCGGCCTAGGACGATAGTGTCTCGGGCTTGATGGGGACCGGCGGACTGGTCCTACAGCCTGGCAACAGTAGATTCTGATTTTGGTTACTGGATTGGGTGTGGAGAGTGGTTCGCAGGATAAGCACCAGCCTGATGGTATATGCAGGTGGGTAATTGAGGTGAGTGATGTCCAAATGGGAGGCTGCCGCTCGGGTTCCCTGACCTGACTCTGGGATTGGTATCTGTGTCAGCACTGAGGTGTGCCTCCACACTCTATCCTCTCTTCACTCTGTCATGTGCTAAAAGACCTGTGCTCCCACTGAAGAGGGGTTTTATACTCCCCATGGTCAGGTGGTTTAGCACTCTCCACTCACACTCCAGTTTACAAACAAGCCTTACACCCATTTAACTATAGTCTTTCAGGCAGAGGGGCTACAGCTGCAATTACCCAAGATCTCCCTGCATTAGCCCTTGGGTGGTGCCAGATCATCAGAGCATCACTTATTCACGCAACTACTCACTTGCCTATACGTGGCAGGGGTGTTGCAGTTATAATGGCTTGTACGCACAAAGCCAGGGATGTGTTTATTTAGTCCTATGCCATCCTCCTAGTGCAGGTTATAGCAGAATTCTCCACTAGGCCCAGACCAGTTCTAATAATTCGGCAGCAAGCCACCCAAATATATAATTCTTTCTATAAAGATTTAATTCTTTCAGTACCCAAGTATAAGATGACTATTAGAGTAAAAGCATTATATATGGCATTATATATATTATATAGTTATTGTGATTTTTAATTCTAAACGTACAGTTGCAGCATATAGGACGTGTTTTGGGTAGTGACTCACAAGTAAACCTCTTTGTTAGCCAAAATAATAATTTTATCGAAAGGACCAGAAGCAGAAGATCTGTAGGATTGCTAAAGAAAGTAGATTGAAAATGTATAACTTTTTATAACACAAATAACACCTCATTTGCGAAATGGGAATAGCCCTTTAAGATGAAAGATCATGTATTGTAATTATAGATATGATATATTTATGTGTGATTTTTAATTTTGACGTAGAGGCACAGCCTAGGGACAGTCGTTGACTTCACAATTAAACCATTTGTTTGCAGATAAACATGGGGTGAGAAATATGCTTGCTATAGTCACCAGCTTGTGCAGTGAATCCTTAAACATCTAACAAGTATAGCCAAATGCCAATGATATGGAGCAAACATTTAACCTGACAAAGAAAGAATGTGTTCATGGCATTGAATGGCACATAATGCATCAAAGTCAAGTTAATGGTTTGCTATATCTGTAAGTTTGAGAATCCGCTTATTAGAGCCATCTGCTATACTGCCTGTGTCATGCGAAATTACTTGGGAACAATATGTTAGTCTGCGCACTCTGCACAGTAACAGTTTGCTATTTGGTTTTCTTAGGTCTATACTGTCGGCGACAATATGCTTTGTACTGGCCAATGCATGTGTAAGTCTGGACATTTATTTCTGGAAATAATTGATTGGAAACACTGAATAATTATAGTAGCATTATTGATGGGGGAATATATATATAACTTGACAATTGTGCTTATATTTCCCTTAGATGGATCCAAAGAAAACATGGCAATTATTTGCACTACTCAAGTCAAAGCATGGAATTAAGGCCTTATACTTGATCACGTGGAAATGCAAAAGAGAAGGGCAACAAACACCAAAGTATTTTTATCAACCTTGTGTTCTTATATTTCATGAGAAAACAAAGAAAACAAATTGCTTATTAGGTCATGGGTGGCCCTGCGACCCATGTTCGGGGCGCAGGCAACTCTCGTGTGCCTCCGTGTGCCCCTCTGTTCACTTACCTCTCCGTTTGGCCCCAGCGGCACTGGTCGGCTGCCAATTCTGTTAATATCCAGCCTTACTGGGTCCCCTGCCGACTTTGTGCCTCATTGCATTGAGAAAGCTGTTACCTAGTCTATGTGATGATATTGCAACTTCCATGTTGTGACCCGGTACCTTTATTGACTTTGATCCCTTTGCTACCTGCCTGACCTTCCGCTATGTCCCCCAACTCTGATTCCTGTGCTGCCGGTCCTGACATCTGCATGCCTTTTTCGACTCAATTCTGGCTATACGATTTGTACTTCGCCTTGGCTGCACCCGAAAAAGTCGGGTCGTGGGTGACCCTGGGGTACCACGGCACAGCAAGTTGATCCTACTTTGGGGGGCCCTCAGACTCCGCTCCCAGGTGTGATTTTACGTCATCGTCCACGGTGGTCTAGCGGTCCACTACCCCTGGTGCTGACACTTATTTTGTAATAATCATAATTTAATTGTTGTTATTTATATTTTAGTTTAGTGTTACAAACCTGAGGTTGTGGAACCACTTAAGATGTATGTACAAGACATTCTACACCCATGGTGTATTGAATAGTTTTGTAATGTTTTGTCAGTTGTGCAGTGTTCAGTTGCACCCTACCCAAGAAGGACTATACCATGAGTCAAACCCTTGTAACGAAGCTACAGATAGATTGGTGGGTCCTAGTTAGTTCTAGAATAGAGGTAGACTGATTTAAAGAGGGGGTCACAGTCGTTTAGGGTTGAAGAAGGGCTACACAAGTCTAGGTCCCAAATGGGCAATAACTGTGCTGGATAAAGTAGAACATGTTTTTAATTTAAAAATGGCGAATTTTTCCAAATTTTCCCAAAACAATATCTGAAATAGCTGATTTTTCATAAATAAATGCAAAACCTACCACCAAAATTTTTCAACTACATGATTGAAGTTACAACGGGTCACGAGGAGACAATTTCAAAATCACTGGAAGGGGTTAAGCGTTCCGAAGTTATAACACTTATAGTGACACGGGCAGGTGAAAGAATGGCCGTGTTGTCAGGGAAGTAAAAAGTGGCTTTGGTGTTAAGGGGTTAAAATAGGATGAAAAAAAAAATCTCCGGACTACAGGATTGCAAGAGGGGCACTGAGTCAGTCAATCTGTCTGGCAAATTCTGTGCTGAGTGATGGCCTGGGTGCCACAGAATCTGGTGCCACCTCTGCACCTATACCGTATCGGTCTCCAACCACTGGTATAGAGCGCATCGGGTTGGACCCCCATGATTATTCCCACTGGTGGCTCAGGAAAACCCCCAATTCACAGTTTGAATTATTAGAAAGCAGCCCAATTAGTATTTTGTTAGTTATTGTCTGTGTTAATATTCGTTTTACAGTATAATACCATCAATCTGACTTTGATCTGGATATGCTCTTAGCATCTTTCTGAATCGGAGAATACGAAAAAAAAAATCTAAAACGCTCTTATCTCTTGACTTGGCAATTATTACTTGCTTGAAAATGGTTATGCAAAACTGGCACATTTTTGACATGGCAGATTTGCTGTGATGCTGTCTATCCTAACGTAACTGATTTCCCTCCTATCAAGTAAAAGTAGCACTTATCTGCATATTTCACATAGTTCCAGTCTGATTAATTTTCCACGACGCCGGCAGCTTGCGTCATTTCTGGCATTATTGAAAAGTATATTGCATATAAGCTCATTTCTGCAATTAGGAGGGAGTGAGTAATCATGGAATTAGCATGAGACATATTGATAGAAGTAACGGCTTAAAGGGTTAGAGAAGCAAACTGTTTGTAACTCACTTTTTTTTTTTAATAAATAGGGTTAAACTTTATTATAAAATTGGGCTATTACAAGGTAATCTAATAGCCATCTAAAAGATTGTTTTAACTTTCTTCCCATGTTTTACGGGGTGTGCAACAAAAAAGACACCTTTTCCTTAGACCAACAGTAATGTAATTGTGTGCGGTTCAAAGGGGCTGACCGCTGAGACCCTCAGCTGTCGGAAGATACTACACTAATCATTTGACGAACACAGTAACATAACGTACAGAAATAATGCCAACCAGTGGTTGAAACTGCAAATAGAGGGACCATGTCCTAAAATGTGCACCCCCTCACACAGGATGTCACAGTGCAGATTACTCACACGGGATCTAAACTATAGGAATTATACATACAGGGAAAGATTACTACCCGGGTCATTCGCGATCAGCGCACTCTCTCTGGGAGCATTCGGGTCGGATGGGATTCAGTAAGGTAGTTCTCCGACGTCCACAGGTGTCGCTCTGCTGCGCTGAAAGTTCTCGGAACGCACTGAGTACACCAAGCCGGCGTGCAGGTAAGCGCGTGTCAGCGACCACTTTTTTTTTTTTTTAAATGCAGCGGTTTTTCCGAATCCGTCGGGTTTTCGTATCGCACCCCCCGATTTCCGTGCGTGCATACCGCACGATGCTGCACAATCCTTCGCATGCGCCCAAAATCCAGGGGCAATTCAGGGAAAATCGTGGCCAAATCGGAAATTTTCGGATAACGTCGCAAAACGCGAATCGGGCCCTAGTAAATGACCCCCATTGTGTTGTCACAGTACATATACACACAGTAGCAGACAGCATAAGCACCGTGATGTCTCAGACAATAAAGCCACCAAAGATATACACAAATAAAGCAACCCAGTTGATGTTTCAGTTACACAAAATAAAGCACACAGTGATGTCCCAGTCCTGGGATAATAACAAGCAGTAAATGAATATTAAAGCAAACAGTGATGTTGTCAGTAGGAGTGGTAATGCATACGTGATGTACAGTCTGGGCTATACAAGAAGTGATGTCAAAGTAATAAAGAAGAATAAAGCACACAGCTGATGTCACAGTACAGTATTAATGGACACAGTGAGTTACAGTACAAGATCATGCAACAGTGATGTCACAAGCCGCAGAATACAAGAAAAAAACAAAAGAACGGCCAGCACAACTTGATTAATCAGTGCAATTATTCAGCAGTAATGAACAGGCAATGTTTCAGCTCTTCAATAGCATTTAAAAAAAAATTAAAAAAAACTCAATTGAGAAGCTGAGACTTTGATCCAATTTTTCACTATACCATCCACACTCTCTTTCAATAGGATGCTGGGATCAGGCGGCTCCAGGTTTAAGGAGGCACCCTGGCGCCAGTGCCTCAGTGGGCCCTTACTATGCCTCCCAAATTTGGTCGGGAAAGTGACCCCACGGCCCACGTTTTTGCCCCCTCCTGTTTACTCACCCCACCATACATTTTCATGTTACCATGTGTTTTGTGCTGCGTTTTAAAGCCATTTTCTTCATTGATAGAAGCGTACGCTTCTTGCTCATTGGTTCACACTGCTTACACTGCTGCAATGAAGAAAGAAAATCTTTCTAAGCAGCCAAACACCTGAAAACACAAGCCGCATGTTATGATCGTGTACAACTCATGGCAGAAAACACGTTGGCCCATTTATAATAGTGCCTACGTGCAGTTTGCCTGTTGGAGTGTGCAGGATGGCAGCCAATTATAGAATATTCCGCCCGGTCTTCATTATCCCTGCTTTTGGGTGTCACCCCTTTGCACTGGCAACAATAGAAAAAGAAATATCGCGAAAAGGAAGTCCCCTCTCCCAACCCCCCTTTCACCAACACCATCCTCCGCCTCTCCGTTCTCTCCCCCCCCCCCCCTCTACCCCTCTCCCCCCCACCTTCCCCTCCCTTCAACCGCACTCCCCCATCTCTGCTTTCCTCGCCTCCGTTCACCACTTCCCCCCACGCGCGCCCCCTCAGCCTCGACCCACCCCCCAACTGATCATCTCCCTCCGTCCCCCCATCTCCTCTCCTACCCCTCTGCCCACTCTCCTCGCTCCTTCGCCCCTCTCCCCCTCCCCCATCCCTCCTCATCCCCGCTCCTCTCCTCCATGCCCCTTTTCTCTTTCCCTCGTCTACAAGAATGGGAATTTGCTGTTGCATAATAATGTCGTGGAGGTCCGATATGCACTGGAACGCCCCTTTTAGTGCAGAAATTTGTGGTGCGTGGATACAGTGCATCGTCCACACCAAAACTGGTGCCAGACCACTTTATAAATATAACCTGCCAAGCAGTTTCTACATTCAGGACAGAAACTGGATAACGCTTTAATATATGGGCCCCTGTGTGAACCAACACTCCAGGGTTTTGTTTTTTAAGGACTAGGAGGGGTCAAGCAAAGGAAGGGAGACATTTGGAAAAGAGGTGAACAGGTGACAGAAGGGTAAAATAGCAGGGGGGCAAAAGTGGGCAATAATTATAACTCAGAGAGTGAGAAATGAATTGGCAGGCAAGTCAGCAGGCTGTAATGACACAAGCCCTTTTAGACTACTCTGCAGGATGGACTCAAAAAAGGAAGATGTAGGCAGTGGCATGAGAACCTGACTGTCATGGGGGCACAGTACAGCAAAGGGTTAACTGAACAACAGCGGCCTGACTCCTGACCCTGGCTGTCCTCCGGAGCCTCCTCACACACTGGTACTGGGGTCACCATCCATATCGCTGCAGACAGAGGGACAAGTTCAGCACATGCTGCCTCTTCTGCGCGCCATATCTCTCCGTGCCAATTCCTTATACAGCAGTTCGGCGCCGACCCCCGACAGATGGAAGGCTTGCCGCCCCCTACAGGAGCCCGCCAGCGACTGCCCAGGCACGTGATGAGCAGAGAGTGACTGAATCTCGCATCATTATTATATCGTAGGACACAGCTCCCCGCCTTTCATGGGCCCCTGCCAGCCCAGTGGGCCCGGTCACTTGACCCCTTAGCCGGGTGCTGACGGCCGGCTCCTGCTCTGGGATAATCAACAGTTGATGCCACAACTACAAGTAGGTAATCAATGATCACAGAGCGTGATGCTCCACTACCAGGATGATTCCTTACTCGTGAACTAACTTTACAGGATAAGGACCATGTGTGACTGTGAATATAGTACTTGTACAGGTAGTCCCCGGGTACGTACAAGATTCTGTAGATTGTCTAAATTGAATTTGTATGTAATCGGAACTGTACATGTTTTAAAATTGGTAGTTCCAACAAAAATATTTTCCCATTTTTCCCAGTGACAATGGAGTTTCAACATTTTTGCGTAATTGACTAGGATTTAATAAGCTTATTACAGACAGCTTTACTGATCATGCAGCCCCTGGGACTATAGTAACATCCAGAGAGCTTCACCAGAGATCACGGGGGGAGGCAAGGGGTCCATCTGTAATTACGGTACTGTCCGGTAAGTCCAGTGTCCTTAAGTAGGGGACCGCTGTATATGGATTGGACGTTGCGCCCAAGATTTCTCAAAGTTTAAACTGATATCCTCTTCTGGGGTAAGCCACCTCCACCAATTTTATTAGATGAAAATAATACTAAATCATGTTCATTATGTATTAAATATCAATGTCTTCTTGGTTCATAAAGATTTGATCTAGATAGTAATAAATCTTACAGAAATTTGTCCACTCTCTCCTTACAATCACAAACCGACCCGTTTGAGAGGGTGTTGAACATGACAATTAGACTTGTCTGCAAACATGTCCTAGGAAGCTCTAGAGTGATAGAATATTACCACTAATGTCTCATCTGAAGTCATCTGCATTTTAACACAACCATTACAAGATGACTGTTTTCCGATCTGAAGTCATATATTATTATAATTTGCTCGGCTCCAGACTCATGACTTTTTTTGCTTTACAGGAGACAAGGAGAGATGCTTTTTGCATTTACTTTTAAGTAGTTAACCTCATCATCAACAGTTTTAATAAAGTTATGATGATCAATTGTAATAAATGATCACTTATAGGGAGAAAATTTCATTTTTTAAAGTCTTTCACCATAGATCCATGATACTGCTGCTATGCACAGTGGCTATAGTATCATAGCAGATTAAGAGCACCGCACCCACTCATTGCACCATTATTGGGGCAACACTTATTGGGGCACATGTCTCCGAAAGTGCATGTCTAACCATAATGCACTGTTGTGGCATTCACCAACATTGTGACCTTTTAGATTGAGGAGGGAAAAACCAATGATAAGAGCCTTGAATAGATATACATTATTCAATATCATAAAGTATGTACCATATAGTTAGGGGTGGAGTAGTGTCTACAAAGCATTATTCTTGCCCTAAAGCAGTGGTCCCCATGTTATTATTGCCCACTTTACTGCAATCCCTTTATAATGTCCGCCCATTTCCCTTTAGTCCCTCTTTGTTAAGGCCCCTTTCTTGACAGCGCCCCCTTATAATGATCTTTTTATGTAGAGTTCTGATATAAAACCTTATCTTACGCTATCCTGCATTAAAACTGCCATTGCAACTTACCCCTTCTTTATAATGCCCTATTCCTAGCAGTCCTTTATAATGCACGATCCTGCGCTTCCCTATTTTAAATCCCCAACTTTCCTGCACAGAAACCCTTATGATGGTCCTTTTTTTACACCAGCCCTTCTATAATGTGTCTTTTCTGCAGGAGCCCTTCTTATAAATGGCCCTTTCGCAGGAGCCCTCTTAAGCTAATGTGCCTTTCTGCGGAGACCTTCTTATAATGTGGCCCTTAATGCAGGAGCCTATTCTTGTAAGCTCTTTTCTGGCAGGAGCCCTCTTATAATGTTGCCCTTTTCTGCAGGAACCTTATTATAATGTGCCCTTTCTTAGAGCCTTTCTTTAATGTGCCCTTTCTGACGAGAGCCCTTCTATAATGTGCCCTTCTTCTGCAGGAGCTTTTCTTATAGGTTTCATGGCCCTTATGTCTTTTTCTGGCAGGAGCCCTCTTATAATTGTTTTCGGAGTCCCTCTTAATTGTTTCTGCAGGAGCCCTTCTTATTAATTGTTTTTCCCTTTCTCTGAGGAGGTTCTTTTTCTTATAATGTGTCGTTTTTCTGTCAGGAGCCCTTCTTATAATGTGCCTTTCTGCAGGAGCCCTTCTTATATGTGCCCTTTCTGCAGGAGCCCATTCTTATAATGTGCTTTTCTTCTGCATGAGCCCTTTTATATAATGTGCCCTTTCTACGCAGAGCCTCTTACGCTTCAATCCTCTTATAAGTGCTCTTCTTTCTGCAGGAAGCCCTCTTTAATGTGTGGCCTTTCTGCAGAGCCCCTCTTATCATGTGCCCTTTCTGCAGGGAGCCTTTTATAAGTGCCCTTTCTGAGGAGCCCTTCTTAAATGTGTCTTTTCTGCAGGAGCCATTCTTATAATGTGCCGTTCTGCAGGAAGCCCTTCTTATAAGTGTCTCTTTCTGCATGAGCCCTTCTTATAATGTGCCTTTTCTACAGGAGCCCTTCTTATAATGTGCCCTTTCTGCAGGAGCCCTTCTTATAATGTGCCTTTTCTACAGGAGCCCTTCTTGTGCTTTTCATGCAACTGCCCCTCTTGTAATGCCCTTTTTTTCCAACCCCCTTTATAATGTCCCTTTCCAGCAGTAACTTATCCTTTCCTGCATTTGCCTGCCTTTTAATTTCTCCCTTCCTGCAGCAGCCACCAATTATAATGCCCCTTTCCTGCGGCAGAAACCTTATAATGCCCCCTTCTTGCAGCCCACCGTATACTGTCCCTTTTCAGCAGCAACATCTCCTATAAGGCCCTATAAGGCCTGTGAATTCCTCCTTTTCTGTAGCAGCCTCCCGTTATAAAGTCTCTTTCCTGCAGCAGCCTCCCTTTAACCCCCCATTTCCTGCAGCAGCCTCCCTTTAATCCCCCATTTTCTGCAGCAGCCCCCACCCCTACCCTCCTTTCCAATTTGCTGTAAAAAAATGAAATGAAAAATCCATCGGACACCAATCCCTATTCCCTTGCAGCTGTGCTGCTCACTATTTTTGCATGGGTGTGCACAGCTCTGGCTCTAAAGTCAGGAGGAATAATGTAATGACATCTTCAGGGGGGATGGGGAAAGGTCTTATTTTCATTGACTTAACTCTACCACCAAATAAATAACTAGCACCAAGTACAGTGTGAAATGTCTTTTATAGAATTCACTCTTTTATGTTAAAACTCAGCCTATAAAAACCACTATACAGTAATAAATTTTGGTTTAAGATGAGTCACTTTTTATTTATTTTTTAAATTAGCTTTTTTATTGAGTCTTCACACTATACATACAGCTTAAGAAGCAATCTCTTAATTTAAGAGCAGTAAAAGCAATAATGACAACAAATCAAAGAACTAAATAAAAAGAAATTCCAGGGGGTCATGGGACCCACTTCAAGCAGTCACTGACCTCCTCAGTCTAAAATAGAGAGTCTAAAAATAATAAAGAAGTAATACTTACCTCTCTCTGGCACTCCGGTACAGCATGACACCACATCAACAGCTTGTATCCACTATACAGACCGCAGCCAGGGGCTGGCACTGATGGGAAGCGCTGCTCTTTTAACCTGGTATGATTAGGATATTTTTGTATTTTGATAAGAATTGTAGAATTGTGGTAGCCCTGCACTTTCTATTCAGTCCCTCCCACAGATAGTGACAGTCACTGGTGGTCCCGGCAGGACCCCCTGTGATCTTCTTACTTTTCTGAGATCTTACTTATGATAAAGAATTTTTCCATTTTGTTGTGGTTAGTGAATAAATTCTAGAAATATTGGATAACAGATAAGATATCATATTTTTTGGACTATAAGGGGCACCGGATTATAAGGCGCACCATCAATAAATGACTGCTAAAACGTCTAGGTTCATATATAAGGCGCACCTGATTATAAGGATAAATGACCAACAGGTGGCAGACCTGTGCACAGTTCAAGGCAGCTGTTGTCTGTAAGTACGGTTCATATATAAGGCGCACTGGACTATAAGGCGCACCTGATTATAAGGATGAATGACCAGCAGGTGGCAGACCTGTGCACAGTACAAGGCAGCTGTTGACTGTAAGTACGCATCATATACAAGGCGCACTGGACTATAAGGTGCACCTTTGATTTCTGGACTACTTGATTACTGGACTCATTAACAGCAGCAAATTAGTCAAATGACTCATTTAAGATATAACTGATTACTTTAATCTGATGTGTGTGGAAGGTAAAATAAAGGTCACTTATAGTTCATTAAACACTCATTAAATTATATGAAATTAATTTTGACAGTGAAAAAAAGAAGTCACACAGCGTTTACAGAGAATGATTGGTGTTTGGTTGGCACTTATTAATTTAATCCAATTTATGGACATTTAACCAGGCATATAATTATTTTTATTAGTGAGATAATGATCATCTTCCACCTTCAGATGATGCTAGATTATCTCTCACTATAAATGACTACTGCTATCAATAGTGAAACAACCAAAATAATAGTATATCATATATTGTAAAATTGCCATATCATATCCATTAAAAAAAACATTAAAACAGGCAAACTTTAGGAGCCTTAAAGGGGTTGGCCACCCATATTTTTTTAATGTGTGTGTAAGTGTAAGGGGCAGGATATTAGGTGATTTACCAATATACATCTAGTAATAGCTCTGTCCCGCTCTCTTGATATGTAAAGTGAAGCCTCCTGTCTTTTACCTCATCAGCCAGACATTCCTGACCAAGAGGATCAGGTGATATCTAACTGTCCATGAGCAATTGCCCTGCCAGGAGCTTGATCTTCTATCCATGAATACTTTTATAAGGTTCTGACAGGGCGATTGTTCATGGACAGTTAGAGATCACATGACCCTCCATCTGCGGCCATTTTATGGACAGAAATCTCTGGCTAATGAGGTAAAAGACAGGAAGCTTCACTTTACATATCAAGAAAGCAGAACTTTTACTAAATGTACAGAGGGTACGGAAAGTATTCAGACCCCTTTAAATTTTTCACTCTTTGTTTCATTTTAGCCAATTGGTAAAATATAAAAAATCTCTCCAAACATTTATGGAGAGACAAGAAAATTGGTTCTTACAAATTTCACCATCCTACCTGAAGGAACTATATAATATCTGCAAGGAAGAGGCAGAGGATCCCCAAATCCAGGTGTGGAAAACGTGTTACATCATTACCAAGACATCATTACAGTCATGTCTGTGCTAGCCCAAAAGCTGTTCCTACTCAATACTGAATAAAGGGGCTGAATACTTATAATCATGTGATATTTCAGTTTTTCATGTTTAATAAACTAGCAAAAATATCTACATTTTAGTTTTTTTTCTGTCAAGATGGGGTGCAGAGTGTACATAAAAAGGGGTTTTCCCAGGAAACATGTTAGGCCCTATCCTCAGCATAGGGCCTAACTTGCTGATCGGTGTGGGTCTCAGTGATAAGAATCCCACATATCACGAGAACGGGGGTCCGATGTGGGTCCAAAGTACCTCTGTCGGACCCCCTCATCACTCCCCGAGAGGAGCGGAGCATCACTGAGATGAGATGGGATGATCATCACTCAAAACCACCACCGATCAGCAAGTTAGGGCCTAACTTGTTTGCTGGGACACCCCTTTAAGGAGCAATAAAAAAAAGAACTTTTGATCTGACCAATGGGGTGCAATAAAACAAAGAGGGAAAAATTTAAAGGGACTGAATACTTTCCGTACCCACTGTATATTGGTAAATGACCTAATATTCTGCTCCACACACATTCCAAAAACATGAGGTAACTTGGACAGCCCCTTTCAGTGATCCCTAAGATGTCAGGACTTTATTGTTCAACTTTAACAGCTTCAAGTTCTGCATCTGGTAAACTTTTTGTAGATGTAGAAGTTTATTTTATGATTAAGGGCATATACAGGCAGTCCCCTACTTAAGAACACCTGACTTACAGACGACCCCTAGTTACAAACGGCCCTCTGGATATTGGTCATTTACTGTACTTTAGACTTAGGCTACAGTTATCAGTTGTAACAGTTATTAATGGTGTTCGCAATTAATATTTATTGTTAATCCTGGTTCTTATGACAACCCAAAAGTTTTTATATCCAGTTGTCCCGCTGGGGTTACAATTATAAAATATACAGTTCCGACTTACATACAAATTCAACTTAAGAACAAACCTACAGAACCTATCTTGTATGTAACCCGGGGACTGCCTGTATATATAAAGCTTAAGAAAGCAAATACAAATGCTTAAATAGCAAATGCTTAAAGGGTTATCCATCTGGACAACTTCCCTCAATCTGATATAGGTCATATACAGTAGGGGAAATCTCCTGTTTAGGAATGACGTCAGCGCGTGAGATCCACTTATGCAGCACAGTAGAAGAGAACTTCGGAAGCCAAAAATTTAGGACTTTTATATAAGTGTCTGATGGTGGATGATTAATCTAGTGATGTTTAAGACAGTCTAGTTATACTTTAAACCTCCTACAAGTTAAATTACCCCTTACTTTTGGCAACTTAGACCACAATCAAAGGCCACATCTCTTAGTCAATCATCATAGGCCACATTCCTTTTGTTGTGTAAAATCCTTGATAAATGTTCCAGATTTCTGTCATGAACAGATTGATAAATATACCCCTCTGTGTCAATAGGTGCATCATTTATGTTGACTGGAGTGTCATATGATGTATATTAAAGGAAAACTAGTGAGATAAGCTAACTATACTTACCTGTCGGCTTATTCTCCACAATCCAGAAACACATCTTCTTAAGCCTTGACACATGCTGTTCCTGCAAAAGAAATAAAACTTTAAAAATATGCTAATTAGCCTTGGGCAATCTGTGACATACAGACTGTGCAGGGTTAATAATTATGCATGCCACCAACAGACATACTTACCTTTTCTCCCCTGCTGGATCCCGGGCAAGTCACACAGGAGGCGTGCATAAATTCTAATATATGCACGCCTCTTCCGTGATGTCACCAGGATCTGGCAGGGAAGAGGAGATAAGTATCTCTGTATGTCTTGAGGTGTGCATAATTATTAACCCCCATTGCTCTGTGTACAATGCCCAGAGCTAATTAGCATAGTTTTAAAAGTCAGTTTTACAGGAACACCGGAGAGTTAAAGCTTAAATAGATGTGTTTATGGAGAGGATGCCGACAGAGTAGACCCTGAGAGTAGATAAAAAACAAAAAGTTACAATAAAAAATGTGTTCATTTTAAGTTAACAAAAAGTAAAACGTTCAAGCATAGAATGTAAGGATCTAAAGATCACACATCCATAATAGATCTTGTAGAAATGAAGCTTTTACTGGAAGGTCCCAATGGGAATGAAATGGTTTCTTAGTTATCTTCTGTTAGAGTTAACCTCTCCTGACGTCTTGTCTCCAGTGAGAGTTCATCTTCTTACAATGCGCCCGCACGGCCTTCCCCACACAATTGTTCCTCAAACTGTATTTTGTAACGTCTAAGCTAATATTTATTGTCCCAATAAGTAAATGTGACAGTGAAAGTGACATTTCACTGCAGTAAAGTGGACATTTATCCGGTGTCACCAGGCTAAAGTGCTTCTCATTGGCCAATAAGCAAAGGAGGTTGATGTGATCACGTGTTCCTGCACTTATGTGTGATGGACAGCTAATACTCTACACGCTTACAGTGATGTGTATTACACCAGATGGCCTGAAGAATTACACTCATATCCCTTGAGTTTCCATTGATGTAACGTATTACAAAAGCAAAGCATCTAGGGAAGAATGCCTGGGTAACCAAACACGCAAGGATAGTTAAGGGGTTATCCCATGTCATACATATATCACCTATCACCAGCATCCAACTTATTCTAACACTGAAACCCCTACAATCACTAGTAGAGAGGTCTGAGTATATTTCAGTCGGCGCCATTATTCCCATAGACGTTTAACACTTTCACATACTCATTTGTGACCACCACTCTAGTTTTCCGAAGTAAATCTGAAAAGATTCAGAATCGTTTTCGTGCAAGGAAGATGGCAGATTTTCACCATGAATAGAACAATAAAAACATTGCACTATATCTTTTAGTGCAAAATCAGTATTAATTCATAAATGATTACGGGCACTGTATGAAGTACTAAAGCACTTTTAGGATAACACTTTGTCACAGTCAGAAAAAATTGCTAAAATGTAAAAAACATATATTTTATACTAGACAAAGAATAGGTGCAGACCCTATGTTTTCCCTGAATCCCTGTCCCTGCCTACTTGCCTACACTGCACCAACCCGCAGGTGACAAGTGGATAATGCATCATACTCTGGGTACGTGCACAGAATTAATACCAGAGAAACAGACAGACAAAAAGCAAACTCAGGTTAATTGGGTCAAAGCTAAGCTGTTGGCTAAGATGAAGTTAATAGAATAGTGGAAAGGTCCCATCAAGGTTCAGAAAACAAATCAAATAGCAGAATATGCCGCATACGTGTCCTATCTTTTCACGGCATACGGCTCTGTGCACCATATATCCCTATGGAGAGGGACGGGGGTGAGCGGCACTTACCGCACCATATATCCCTATGGAGAGGGACGGGGGTGAGCGGCACTTACCTCCTCCTCTCCCCAGCGCCGCCGTGTGCCCGCTGTGGGCAACGACTGTGTGAATGTAGCCTAAATCTGTAATTTAACTATCCTGGGATCAAACCTATTTTGTTAAAAACTTTTTCTAAAATTAATATTTAAATTAACTGCAGAGGCTACTGGGGCAAAACTGAGACCTGATACCCCAAGCAACTTGCATCTGAAATAATTGAAAAGCAAGTATGGGGGACGAATAATAAATAATCCAATAATTTTAGTTTCACTTCACAATTGTGTCCCATTTGTTGCTGACTCTTCACCAAAAAATTACATTTTTTAGATCTTCATGTTTGAAGCCTGAAATGTGGCAAAAGGAAGAAAAGTTCAAGGAGGCTGAGTACTTTCACAAGGCACTGTACACATTAATAAAATTAAGTTTTTAACAAGTTAGGTTGGATTCCAGGATTATTAAATTACAGATTAGGGCAGAGGCAGGCAGGAGGCATCTACCATCACATCTACTTCTGATTCCTCATGGTAGGTTTCGTTTAACATGTATAATGTACTCACCTTTACCACAGTTTACACAATAGACCAAATTTATTGACTGTGTACAGATATGATACCTGTCATACATAGCCAACCAATCAGAGTTCCTTATATTCCTTTTACAGGTGGTCCCCTACTTAAGAACACCCGACTTACAGACGACCCCTAGTTACAAACCGACCCCTGGAATTTGGTAATTTACTGTACTTTAGTCCTAGGCTACAATGATCATCTGTAACAGTTATCATAGGTGTCTATAATTAAGCTTTATTGTTACTCCTGGTTCTTATGGTAGTCCCAACATTTTTAAAATTCAATTGTCACAAAGGCCCAAAAAATTGTGGCTGGGTTTACAATTATAAAGTATACAGTTCCGACTTACATACAAATTCAACTTAAGAACAAACCTACAGACCCTATCTTGTACGTAACCCAGGGACTGCCTGTACTGCTCAACAAAATATAAATTGCTGTGGGCAACAGAAAACTTTTTTGTCAACCAGAGTTTGCCTTTCATTCATTAAAAGCAACCTAGGTCAAGGACATTGTACCACCAGCCCTTGACCAGCTCTTAATTGTTCATTGTCTTCCTCCTCACCCCTCTCCGCCAATCATTTTTACTTCACTAAATATATTTTAGGTAGATTTAGGCAATTTTTTAAAAACAGTGAGGTGATAAATCTCCCCCTAAAAAAAGCCAGGGAGTATTTCTTCATCCAAGATCTGCATGGGTACTGGAAGAATTGGAGAAGAGTATGTAAATATAAACTGTGGTTAATTGGCTGAAACGTCAATTAGAGAAGCAGTGATTGCTTAGCAGCATGACCTGTCTTTATTAGGTGTAATATGTAAGTTCCCTGGTGTTTTTAGCATATTTCTAGGTTGCAGCATGGATGGAAAATAATATTTTATTTTTTTGGAGGATGCAGTCAGACAGTCAAGCAACCCATCCTCCTGCAGTCAGGTAATCCGACCTCCTGCAATCAGTATGTCTGCCCAATCCATGCCAGGGCTGGGAATTCAGATGCATGGTGTGGGCAGAGCAGACTGCAGGAGGCGGGGTTATTTATCTACAGGAGACGGGGTTTCAAAAATTCTGGAATCTGTGGAAGCTATAACAAATAATAAACTCAACCTTTACCCCTGAACATCTCATTAAGTTGTTTATTGCTTTCCTGGAATCCTAGAAAATCCCAATGGGGTTGGGGGTATGGGCAACAAAAAAAAAGATAAATATACTGCACCACTTATGGAGTCAGGGCAAGTGTGAATGAAGCCCTGAAGTGTGAATGAAGTGTAAAAACAATAGGACCAGAAATGTTCACATTTGTGTACACAAATACAATAAAAACTTGATGATAATTCTGTGACATAACTAAACTTCCTCTTTGTCTGAGGAAATAAAGAGGAAGTTGAGTTATGTCACAGAAGTATCATCCTGTCCGGTTTTTGAGACTTTGCATCTCCACCAAAAAGAAAACCAAACTGGACTTGTATTACTCATTCCGGTTTTTTTGAAGTGAGATATTTCCGAAACCCATTGATGACTGACTACCAATTATAATGCTTACATTACAACACTAAGGCCCGTTCACACTTGGGAGTGTGATGCGATGAACGCGCATCACACTCGCAACGCCCGCTGCCGGGACCGCACGGCCCGAACGCTGCACCGCGGGAGTGAACTCAGCATGTCATTTCACTCCCGTGTGTGCAGCGTTCGGGCCGTGCTCCCGGCAGCATGCGTTGCGAGTGTGACACAGTTCATCGCATCACACTCGCAAGTGTGGAACGGGCCTAAGACTGGCCGGTCAAATCGCTAAGTATCCTGATCTAAGAAATCAAACAACAAAAGCTTTCCCCTGCTGTTAGTGTGGATGAATAGCATTCAAAGGGCTAACACCTGAAATCCATGCAGCGGGACAAGCCATCCTAGCTCCTGTAGAGCACTGGAAATGTCACACTGTTCATGATCCAGCATACTGCGGATCATGGCATTTTAGTTGGATTTACAAACCTAGATGTATAATTGGATTTATTTGGATGTACTTAGGGTACTGGAAACTACAGTTTGGACATTCGAACCTAACGGACATATTGGGGAAGATTTATCTTAAAGTTTCTGAGGTAAAACTTTTCTAGTTGCCCATGGAAACCAATCAGAGCTCAGCTTTCATTTTATAAACAGCTGTGGCAAAATGAAAGCTGAGCTCTGATTGGTTGCCATGGGCAACTAGAACAGTTCTGCTCTAAGAGACTTATGATAAATCTCCCCCATTATGCGCAAATACTTGTGGAAATATATGAATTTTTCTTGTATTTTTATTGTATATGTGTACACAAAAGTGGAAATTTGTGGTCCTAATGTTTTTTACATCTTTAATTGTGTATGAATAAGGCCTTCATTCAGACTTTCCCTGACTCCATAAGTGGTGCGGTATATTTATCTTTGAAATACCCATCCATTACACTAGAGATACCCTGGTATTATTTCAGCACACTTGGTATAGACTCATTTTGGACGTTCACTCTCTTGTTCAGGTAACCAGGACCAGATAGCGCCATCCTTCAGCGTAGTGAGTCCCCTATCCCTGAATCCTGACAGCCAGGGTAAGAGCACTTTATTTTATTTTTTTAACCTTCCTGAGTTTTCCAGGATCCCTAGAAAAACCTTTTAGAGTCAGACCCCAACAATCCTGAAAAAAAAAAAGTGGCTGTGCTTAGGTCAGCACTTGTCTCCTATACACAGAATAATGCATAAGTGTCTGGTCATTGAGGATCGCACTGCTATTTTAAACGGGATTCTATCAGCTGGTAGGTCCTATATAATCTAAACATATGTTTTTGCAGGAGCAGCGCTCTGCATCTTAAGCATTCTTATCTATTAAATGAGATTTTCAGTGCACTATGGGTGTGGCATGGGGCAAGTGCACCGTTTCAAGTCAAGTTTAGCAGGGGGAGCAAAGCACAGTCAAACATGGCTAAGAGGGAGGCAGGGTAACTGGGTAAGGCTTCATCCACATGACCATTGTGGGGGCCTTGATCTGGCAGCTAAATTGGCTGCCAGATCACAAGGGCCCCATAGAGGTCTATAACACCCGGTATGGGATATGTTGTATATTTCGTTGTTACAGGAGAGTGGTGGGGTGAGGAGCACTCACCCCTCTGCGCTCCTGCACCCAGGAACATGCTGGCCCGGGTTGCGGCCCGGCGAGCACACATGGGTGCACTGGACCTCATAGCCACACCCATAGTGCACTGAAATGCTAATTTACATATGAAGAAAAATTAAGATTTCTCTTCATTCAGACCACGCTTATGATGCAGGGCACTTCACTTCCAATATCTTCACTTCAGCAAAGTTTCTTAAACTTGTCAGATGCGCCTCATGGGTCTCATATTGAGATTTCTGGGATTTATTAAATTTTAGCTATTTGTCGACCTGAAAGAAAATATTCATGTTTGAGTGAGCACAATATAAATGATCCCAAGGTTTTAATTTGCAGCTTTGTATTTGCAGTTAGTTTTTGCATAAATATACTGTACATATTAATTTTAAGCACACAACACCAGTCTTGCCTCTCTTCTTCTGAAGATCTATTTTCAGCAGAATGTAAATAATTTAATACTTAATTTTTGCTGCATGAAAACATCAGAGAACATCAGAATGATAAAAGGAACACAAGACTTGATGTATCACAATGTTGGGTAAATCCAAGGTTTTAGCTTCGAGGTTCAATACATTTTCTGACCACTGATTCCATCCCATTGCCCCTTATATCAGTTTTTTGTTCACAGTTCACAGAATACACATACAGTATATAACACAGTATTAGGGCTTATTCAGAAAGGCGTGTCCGCTGTTCAGTCCATATTGTATTCGCATCCATGGTTTTTTTTTTGTGGATGTGAAAAAAAATACATGGTTTTCTAAAGTATTTTCTGCACAGGCCCAACTGCCTGCCTAGCAGCAATTGAGAAAAACAAACTACATACGGATGTCTATGTGTTGTCTGTTTTTTTTTGCACATTCATTGACTTTTATGGAGGTTTGAGGTCCGCATGTGAGAAAAAAAATAGCGCATGCTGCACATCGGTGAAAAAAAACCTGATATGTGAACACAGCCATAGGAATCAATGGGTCAGTCTGCCATCTGCAAGAACACAGATAGCATACGAACCTTAAAAATTCCTGTCTGAATGAGCCCATAGTTGTAGGTATTGGGAGTATTGGAAGTATTGGGAGTGGCAGCGGAGCCTTGGTATCACAAAGCAGCCAAAGGTCCTTTTGGTGGAGGAGAAGAGATTAAAATTGCAATGGCATACAGTAGAAAAGTATTTCAGTGTTTCAGCCTAAGCCGTATGCAAAAATGGCAGATTTTTTTTTTAAATGAGAGGTACATATTGGGGCACATTTACTTACCCGGTCCTGTCACGATCCCCGAGGTGCGTTGTCCAACGAGGATGAAGTCTGCCACGATTCACTAAGATCGTGCGCCCAGTATCCTGCATGTGTCGCTTCGCCGCTGAGGTCCGCTGGAGTTCACCTTCTTCTTCCATGTATATTAAAAGCGTAGGCCTATATTTACTAAAAACCGTGCAGTTTGCTTGTGTATAGTAGTGCAGAGGGCTCTTAATTTTTGGCGCACATTTTGCATGAATTTAGCGCCCTCTGCATTGCCCCAACAGAGTGCACCATTTTTTGGAGCACCTTTAACATAGGGCTTGCAACACACTTCCCTATTTTTACACTTAGGTGTGTGTTGGAAAGGGTTAAATCTCCCACAATATTTTCAAAATAAATCTATTCTTATAATTGTATTGATGTGTTTCGCTCACTGATGGCCCCACGATCTACTCCGAAAATCTGCTTTACCCTAAGGCCCAGAAAAAAGAAGCTTAAGCTTATTCCAACCCATTTATTTACTTAACTATCAAAATGATCCTCCAGCAAGTTTTCATCATTCAGAGATGTAGTACATTCTGATTTTGCTGATCTAAGGCGTACAGTAAAATTTACATTGATGAAGAGGAAGATGCAGAACTTGACTATACATGATAGATAATTAATTCCTGATTACATTTTCCTCAAGTTACATAATTGCACATTAACATCTCTTTCAAGGAATAAAAAGATCTCAAAAGTTATTATGCTAAACTGATATTCTGTGATTTGTAATTTGCAGTAATATATTCTGTGTGCTACACTAACTGAAAGGGAAGGCACTGTGGACTCGCACCCCAGGGCCACCACCACTCTCTATTCCCCCCACTCCTGCATCCGTGTCTTGGGACAAACCTGTACTCCTGAGTGCTATGTAGTATAGGTAGTCATAAACCTCCTGTACAATGGTGGGTCCTGGTTTCTGCTGTGGTTAAGGTTGACTTGGCTGCACAAATTGTGGCCAGATCAAGCACACATTGTCTTTTCTTGGGGCCTGGAACCCAGAATACCACAGTGGCTGGCGGTTGCGGCCTAGGCACGCTAGTGTCTCGGTGCTTGGTATGGGGACCGGAGGACTGTCCTACAGCCTGGCAACAGTAGATTCTGATTCTGGTACTGGATTGGTTGTGGAGAGTGGTCCGCAGGATAAGGCACCAGCCTGATGGTATATGCAGGCTGGGGTAATTGAGGTGGAGCTGTGTCCAAACTGTGGAAGCTGCAGCTCTGGGTTCCCTGACCCTGACTCCTGGGATTGGTATCTGTGTCAGCACTGAAGGTGTGCTCCACACTCTATCTCTCTCTTCACTCTGTCCATGTGCTAAAAGACCTGTGCTCCCACTGCAGAGGGGTTTTATACTCCCCCTGGTCAGGTGGTAGCACCTCTCCAATCACACTCCAGTTTACAATACAGCCTTACACCCATTTAACTATAGTCTTTCCAGGCAGAGGCTACAGCTGCAGATTACCCAAGATCTCCCTGCATTATCCCTTGGGTGAGTTGCCCAGACTCATCAGATGCATCCTTATTCACAACTACTCCCTTGCCTATACGTTGGCAGGGGTGTTGCAGATTTATCATGGCTTGTACGCACAAAGCCAGGGATGGTGTTTATTTTAGTCCTATGCCATCCTCCTAGTGCAGGTTATAGCAGAATTCTCCACTAGGCCCAGACCCGTTATATAATTCAGGCAGCAAAGCCACCAAAATATATAATTCTTTATATAAAGAATTTAATTCTTTCAGTACCAAAGTATAAGATGACTATTAAGAGTAAAAGCATTATATATGTGCATTATATATATTATATATTTATTGTGATTTTTAATTCTAAACTGTACAGTTGCAGCATATAGGACGTGTAGTGACTTCACAAGTAAACCTCTTCTGTTAGCCAAAATAATAATTTCTATAGAAGGACAGCAAGCAGAGATCTGTTAGGAATTGTTACAGAAAGTATATTGGAAAATTGTATAACTTTTTATAACACAAACAACAACATTAATTTGCTGAAATGGGAATAGCCCTTTAAGATTGAAAGATCTATGTATCTGTATTATATATATGATATATTTATGTGTGATTTTTAATTTTGAACTGTAGAGTCACAGCCTATAGGACATGTAGTGACTTCACAATTAAACCTATTCTGTTTGCAGATAAACATTGGGTGTAGAAATATGGCTTTTGCTACTAGTCACCAGCTTGTTCAGTGAATCCTTATAACATCTAACAAGTATAGCCAAATTGCCAATGATATGGAGCAAACATTAACCTGACAAAGAATGTGTTTCATGGCATTGAATGGCACATAATGCATCAAATGTCAAGTTAATGTTTGCTATATCTGTAAGTATTGAGAATCAGCTTATTAGTCGCCATCTGCTATATCTGCCTGTGTCATGCGAAATTACATTGGGAACAATATGTTGTCTGGCACTTCTATACAGTAACAGTTTGCTATTTGGTTTTACTTAGTGTCTTCTACTGTCGGGACAATATGCTATTGTACTGGCACAATCGCTGTGTAGTGACATATTATTTCTGGAAATAATTGCTGGAACACTGAATAATTATAGTGCATTACTTGTATGGGGGAATATATTATCTAACATGACACATTTGTGCTATATTTCCCTTAGTAATGGGCTAAAAAGAAACATGGCAATTATTTGCACTACTCAAGTCAAAGCTGGAATTATAGGCCTTATACTTGATCACGTGGAAATGCAAAGAGAAGGGCAACAAAACACAAAGTATTTTTATCAACCTTGTTTTCTTATATTTCATGAGAAAACAAAAGAAAACAAATTGCTCCTTTATGTCATGGGTGGCCCTGCGACCCATGTCTCGGGGCGCAGGCACTCTCGTGTGCCTCCGTGTGCCCCTCTGCTTCACTTACCTCTCCGTGCCCCAGCGGCACTGGTCGGCTGCCAATTCTGTTAAATATCCAGCCCCTTACTGTGTCCCCTGCCGGATCTTTGTGCCTCATTGCCATTGAGAAAGCTTGTTACCTATGCCCTATGTGCTGATATTGCAACTTCCTGTTGTGACCCCGGTTCCTTTATTGACTTTGATCCCTTGCTACCTGCCCTGACCTTCCGCTATGTCCCCAACTCTGATCCTGTGCTGCCTGTCCTGACCTCCTGCCTGCCTCCGACTACAATTCTGCTATACGACTTTGTACTTCGCCTTGGCTGACACCCCGAACAAAGTCGGGTCTGTGGAGTGACCTGGTGGTACCACGCCACAGCAAGTTGATCCTACTTTGCGGGTGCCACTCAGACTCCGCTCCCAGGTGTTGATTTACGTCATCGTCCACGGTGGTCTAGCGGGTCCACTACCCCTGGTGCCTGACACTTTATTTTGTACATAATCATAATTTAATTGATTGTTGTATTATATTTCTAGTGTCTACAAACCTGAGGTTGTGGAACACTTAAGATGTATGTACAAGACATCTACATCCATTGTATTTGCATAGTTTTGTAATGTTTTGTACAGTTGTGCAGTGTTCAGTTGACACCATACCCAAGAAGGACTATACCATGAGTCAAGCCATTGTAACGACTACAGACTAGATTGGTGGGTCCTAGTTAGTTCTAGAAATAGAGGTAGACTTATTTCAAGAGGTGTCACAGTCGTATTAGGGTTGAAGAAGGGCTACACAATTCTAGGTCCAAAGATGTCAATAACTGTGTGTGGAAAAAGTAGAACATTTTGAATTTCAAAAATCGCGAATTTTTCCAAATTTTCACCAAATATCTGAATATCTGATTTTCTCATAAATAAATGCAAAACCTACCACCAAAATTTTTCAACTAACATGAAGTACAAAGTGTCACGAGAAGACAATTTCAAAATCACTTGGATGTGTTAAAGCGTTCCGAAGTTATAACCACTTATAGTGACACAGGGCAGGTTTGAAAGAATGGGCCGTGTCAGGAAGGTAAAAAGTGGCTTTGGTGTTAAGGGGTTAAAATAGTGATGAAAAAAACATATCCAGGACTACCCAGGACTGCAAGAGGGGGCACTGAGTCAGTCAATCTGTCTGGCAAATTCTGTGCTGAGTTGATGGCCTGGGTGCCCACAGAATCTGAGTGCCACCTCTGGCACCCATACCGTAGGTTCTCCACCACTGGTATAGCGCATCGGTGGACCCCCCATGATTATTCCCACTGGTGGGCTCAGGAAACCCCAATTTCACAGTTTTGAATTAGAATGAAGCCCAATTAGTATTTTGTTATTTATTGTCTGTGTAATATCTCTTTTTACAGTATAATACCATTCAATCTGACTTTGATCTGGATATGCTCTTAGCATCTTTCTCTAATCCGGGAACGAAAAAAAAAATCTAAAAAGCCTCTTATCTCTTGACTTGCAGCAATATACTGCCTTGAAAATGTATGCAAAACTGGCATTTTTTTGACATGAAGAATTTGCTGATGCGTGTCTTATCCTAAAAGTAACTGATTCCCTCCTATCAAGTAAAAGTAGCACTTATCTGCATATTTCAAATAGTCTCCAGTCTGATTACATTTTCCACGACTCCGGCAGCTGCGGCATCTATTTAAAAGTATATTGCTATAAGCTTCATTTCTGAAATTAGGACGGGATGTGAGTTAATCATGGAATTAGCATGATACATATTGATAGAGTAACGCTAAAGGGATTAGAGAAGCAAACTTGTTTTTTGTAAATCACTTTTTTTTTTTAATCAAATATGGGTAAACTTTATTATAAAAATTGGGCTATTACAAGTAATCTAATAGCCATATACAAAAGATGTTTTACTTTCTTCCATTTTATACGGGTTGTGCAACAAAAGACACCTTTTCCTTAGCCCACAGATAATGTAATTGTGTGCTTGTCAAGGGCTGGACCGCTGAGACCCCCAGCTGTCGTAAGATCTACACTATTCATTTGACGAACACAGTAACATAACAGTACAGAAATAATGCACACCAGTGGTTGAAACTGCAAATAGAGGGCCCATGTCCTAAAAATGTGCCCCCCCATCACACAGTGATGTCACAGTGCAGATATACTACACACAGGGATCTCACACTATAGGAATTATACATACAGGGGAAGATTTACTTACCCGGTCCATTCGCGATCCAGCGGCACTCTCTCTGCGGAGCATTCGGGTCCGGCTGGGATTCAGTAAGGTAGTTCCTCCGACGTCCACCAGGTGTCGCTGCTGCGCTGAAGTTCATCAGAATGCACTGGAGTACACCAAGCCAGGCCGTGTGCAGGTAAGCGCGTGTCAAGCGACCCTTTTTTTTTTTTAATGCAGCGGTTTTTCCGAATCCGTCGGGTTTTCGTATCGCCACCCCACCCGATTTCCGTTGCGTGCATACCAGCACAGATGTGCCACAATCCCTTCGCATGCGCCAAAATCCAGGGGCAATTCAGGGAAAATCGGCGCAAATCGGAAATTTTCGGATAACCCGTCGGCAAAACGCGAATCGGGCCCTTAGTAAATGACCCCCATTGTGTTGTCACAGTACATTAATAAAGCACACAGTAATGTCTCAGTACACAAATAAAGCACCCAGTGATGTTTCAGTACACAAATAAAGCACACAGTAATGTCTCAGTACACAAATAAAGCACCCAGTGATGTTTCAGTACACAAATAAAGCACACAGTGATGTCACAGTCCTGGGATAATACAAGCAGTAAATGATTAAAGCACACAGTGATGTCAGAGTGCAGTGGTAATGCATACAGTGATGTTACAGTCCTGGGATAATACAAGCAGTGATGTCAAAGTAAATGAATAAAGCACACAGTGATGTCACAGTGCAGTAATAATGGACACAGTGATGTTACAGTACAAGTATCATGCACACAGTGATGTCACAAGCCTGCGATAATACAAGAAAAAACAAAAGGAAGCAGCACAACTTGATTAATTCAGTGCAATTATTCAGCAGTAATGAACAGGCAATGTTTCAGCTCTTCAAATTAGCATTTAAAAAAAAAAAATTAAAAAAAACTCAATTGAGAAGCTGAGACTTTGATCCAATTTTTCACTATACCACTCCACACTCTCTTTTCAATAGGATGGCCTGGGATCAGGGCCGGCTCCAGGTTTAAGTAGGCCCCTGGCGCCAGTGCCTCAGTGGGCCCCTTTACTATGCCTCCCAAATTTGAGTCAGGGAAAGTGACCCACGGCCCACTTTTGCCCCCTCCTGTTACCCCACCATACATTTTTCATGTTACCATGTGTTTTGCTGCTTTTAAAGCCATTTTCTTCATTGATAGAAGCGTAAGCTGCTTTACATTTTCACACCTGCTTACACTTCTAGCAATGAAAGAAAACTCTTTCTAAGCAGCCAAACACATGAAAACACAAGCGCTGTTATGCATCCGTACAATCATGTGCAGAAAACACTGTGGGCCACATTTATCAAAAGTAGTGCACTAAGTGCAGTTTGCCTGTGGAGTGTGCAGGATGCAGCACATTATAGAATATTGCCGCACGGTCTTCATTAATCTGGTGCCCCCTGCACTTTTCGGGAAGTGTCACCAACCTTTTTTGGTGCACTGCTAACATAGACTGTGCAACGCAATTTGGTCGTGTTGCAGTAATAAATGTCGTGGAGGGTCCGACTATGCACTGGAACGCCCCTTTATGTGCAGAATTTTGTGGTGCGGTGGATACAGTGCAGCTGCCACACAAAACTGGTGCAGACACTTTATAAATATAACTGCAAGCAGTTTCGACATTCAGACAGAAAACTGGCATAAGCGCTTTAATATATGTGGCCCATGTGTGAACACACCTTCAGGGTTATTGTTTTTAAGGAATAGGAGGGGGTCAACAGGAAGGGAGACATTGGAAAAGAGGTAGAACAGGTGACAGAAGGGTAAAATAGCAGGGGGCAGAAAGTGGGCAATAATTTACACTCTAGGAGGGAGAAAATGATTGGCAGGCATCAGCAGGTGTAATGACACAAGCCCTTTTAGACTACTCTGCATGGATGGACTAAAAAAGTAAGATGTAGGCAGTGGCATGAGAACCTGACTGTCATGGGCAAGACAGCAAAGGGTTAACTGAACAGACAGCGGCCTGACTCCTACCATGCTGTCCTCCGGAGCCTCCTCACACAGGGTCACTGGGGTCACCATACATCGCTGCAGACAGAGGTGACAAGTTCAGCACATGCTGCCTCTGTCTGCGTCCAGCCTATCTTCCTCCGTGCAATTCCTTATACAGCAGTCGGCCGACCCCCGAACAGTGGAGGCTTGCACGCCCCCTACAGGAGCCCGCAAGCGCTGCACAGGCACTGATGATGCAGAGAGTGACTGATCTCTGCATCATTATTATATCCGTAGGACACAGCTCCCCCGCCTTTCAGTGGGCCCTGCCAGCACCAGTGGGCCCCGGCACTTGCCCAGCTATGCCGGGTGCTGACGCCGGCCCTGCCTGGGATAATACATACAGTGATGCAACAGAAGTAGTATAATGCACACAGTGATGTCACACTACCAGGATGATCCTTACTGAGTGACATAACTTTACAGGATAAGGACCATGTGGACTGTGACATCATATACTTGTACAGGTAGTCCCCGGGTTACGTACAAGATTCTGTAGATTTGTTCTTAAATTGAATTTGTATGTAAGTCGGAACTGTACATTTTATAATTGTAGTTCCAGACAAAAAAATATTTTCCCATTTTCCCCAGTGACAATTGGAGTTTCAACATTTTTTGCTGTAATGTGACCAGGGATTATTAATAAAGCTTAATTACAGACAGCTTACTGATCATTGCAGCCTGGGACTATAGTAACATCCAGAGAGCTTCACCAGAGATCACGGGGGGCAGAGGGGTCCATCTGTAATTACGGTTCTTCTGTAAGTCAGGTGTCCTTAAGTAGGGGACCGCCTGTATATGTGATTGGACGTTGGCCCAAGATTTCAAAGTTTGAAACTGAGAATCCTCTCTCTGTGGGTAATGGCCACCTCCACCAATTTTTATTAGATGAAAATAATATAAAAATCATGTTACATTATGTATTAAATATCAATGTCTTCTTGGTTTCATAAAGATTATGATCTAGAATAGTAATAAATCTACAGAAATTTGTCCACTCTTCCTTAACACACCGACCCGTTTAGAGGGTGTGAAATGACAAATTAGACTTGTCTGCAGAACAATGTCCTAGGAAGCCTCTATGAGTGATAGTAATATTACCACTAATGTCTCATCTAGAAGTCATCTGTCATGTCTACATCACAACCATTTACAAGATGACTTTGTTTCCGAGCTGAAGTCATATATTATTATAATGTCTGCTCCCAGACTCATGACTTTTTTGCTCTTTACAGAGACAAGGAGAGATGCTTTTTGCATTTACTTTTATTAGTTAACCTCATCATCAACAGTTTTATAAAGTTATGATGAATCATTGTAATAAATGATCACTTATAGGGAGAAAATTCATTTTTTAAAGTCTTTCACCTAAGATCCATGATACTGCTGCTATGCACATTGCTAGGTCATCATAAGCAGATTAAGAGCACCGCACCCACTCATTGCACACTTATTGGGGCACACTTATTGGGGCACAATTCTCCGAAAGTGCATTGTCTAACCATAATGCACTGTTCTGCGATTCACCAACATTGTGACCTTTTATGTTGAGGAGGGAAAACCAATGAATAAGAGCCTTCTGAAATAGATATACATTATTATAATCATAAAGTATGTAACATATAGTTAGGGTGGAGAGTGTCTACAAAGCATTATTCTTGCCTAAAGCAGTGGTCCCCATGTTATGTATTGCCCACTTTACTGCAATCCCTTTATAATGCCCCATTTCCTTTAGTCCTCTTTTTTAAGACCCCTTTCTTGCAGCAGCCCCCTTATAATGACTCTTTTTATGTAGCAGTTCTGATTATAAAACCTTCTATCCAGCTATCCTGCAATTATAATGCCCTTGCAACTTACCCTTCTTATAATGCCCCTTTTCCATAGCAGCTCCTTATTATAATGCCACGATCCTGCAGCTTCCCCTCTTTTAATCCCCACTTTCCTGCAGCAGAACCCTTATGATGTCCTTTTTTTACACCAGCCCTTCTTATAATGTGTCTTTTCTGCAGGAGCCCTTCTTATAATGTGCCCTTTCTGCAGGAGCCCTTCTTATAATGTGCCCTTTCTGCAGGAGCCCTTCTTATAATGTGCCCTTTATGCAGGAGCCTTTCTTATAATGTCTTTTCTGCAGGAGCCCTTCTTATAATGTGCCCTTTCTGCAGGAGCCCTTCTTATAATGTGCCCTTTCTGCAGGAGCCTTTCTTATAATGTGCCCTGCTGAAGAGCCCTTCTATAATGTGCCCTTTTCTGCAGGAGCCTTTTTTATACATGTGTCTTTTCTGCAGGAGCCCTTCTTATAATGTGCTGTTTCTGCAGGAGCCCTTCTTATAATGTTGGGTCTTTTTGTTTTTTTTTGCAGGAGCCCTTCTTATAATGTGCCCTTCTGCAGGAGCCCTTCTTAATGTGCCCTTTCTGCAGGAGCCCTTTCTTATAATGTGCTTTTCTGCAGGAGCCCTTCTTATAATGTGTCTTTTCTGCAGGAGCCCTTCTTATAATGTGCCCTTTCTGCAGGAGCCCTTCTTATAATGTGTCTTTTCTGCATGAGCCCTTCTTATAATGTGCCTTTTCTACAGGAGCCCTTCTTATAATGTGCCCTTTCTGCAGGAGCCCTTCTTATAAAATTGCACTTACCTTCACTCAGCCCAGCTTGGTGTATTCCAGTGCGTCCCGATGCTCTTCAGCGCAGCAGCGCCACCTGGTGGAGGTCGGAGGAACTACCTTAATAAATCCCGGCCGGACCCGAATCCACCGCAGAGAACGCGCTGCTCAATTGCGAATGGGCCGGGTAAGTAACTCTGCCCCAGTGTAAGGATAGGTGTTGTCATATGACCAATAATGAATGGATTTAGCCATGACTTGAAGAATCTATGCCAGTTTTTCAGCCTGGAGAGCTTTCTACTCTCTGTGATACATTGTTCCCCATTGCCACAAGTAGGAGCTGTATCAGGATTTTGGTTGGATGCTCACAGTTACATTTACTCAACAGAGAGCAGGCGCTGCAGGAGCTCCAAACCTGGACTAAAAGTTCACTTTTCAGTCTTGCTGTACTCATTAGGTTAAAAGACCTGCAGGTAGGTCCAAAACTCGAATTAAAAGTTCACTTTTCAGTCCTCCTGTACTTACCACAAGCACAAAGATATAATTACACATATGTCCAGGGCCTATACCTAGCATTGTCTGCAGTCTATTATAGTCATGAGGACGATGGATTCCCTTGAAATGACTGTGACACCATTCGGCGAGCAAGGAAAGTATCACCTAAGTCAAAAATCCAGAAATGAAAGCTGTAAAAAAGTTTGGTTTTGAACATCCAATGTGATATACAATAAAGCTGTAAAAAAGTTTGGTTTTGAACATCCAATGTGATATACAATATGCATTTATCTAGTATGGAATGTGGTCACAAATATTTCATCTATTTCAGCAATTATAAAATACTGTACAAGTTGATACTCAGAAAAAATGATCATGTCTATTCTCCAAATTGTAGCCTCATTAATCACACAGTATGCGGCAAGAAAGTGAACAGAAATCACCCAAATTGACAATTAAAAGCCACAGCCCCAAAGTTGTTGTGTATGTAAATAGATAATTAGTGTAATGATTTTGCTATAAGCCACTAAAGGAATCATTAGCATTTTATGTTCCTAATGTAATGTTCAGGGAATTATGTATATTGAATAGTCTGTCCTGCTGAGAAGGCGATGAAATCCAATAGAAACTCCGCTGTCATTGTTTTAACCTAGGATTTGTTAGGCGTGCTAGAAGGAGCCAAATTAAATATGAGATATGATATTAGTGAATGGCATTGGGAGAATTTCCCGCTGGACACATCTGATGGGTTATAGACGTATCTCACACATGATCAGCTGGCTCATCAGCTTTGTAAATTTGGTGAAATTGATCCTACATAATAGTCGGCAGCAATTATAACTCTCGGAAAATGTTTAACCCTATGTGTTATACATGTGTGTATAGTCATGTTATGATAGTGGTGTAGACATATTATTATCACACACTGGTGCACCATGCTTGGAGTAAACCTCACCCCTTCCAACATGCTGGATATATCTAGGGGATATGGCCTCCCGACATATATGGCGGTCAGCATGCGGCTGGGCAATTGTACCCCAGGTAAACTGGCACATAAGCTTTGATATATCCACAAACACTGTTGTCACATGATGTCACTGACCTGAATACTAATGCAGGCCAAGGTGGTATTGTTGATATTACTTAAAGGGAACCTGTCACCAGGAAAGCCATTTTTAGCACTCCCCCAGTCCCCACAGAGCATAGTACATACGCTGCCAAAGTGTTTTTGTATTAAAGTCATTCTTGTGAAATTAAAGAAAGCCATTTAAAAGCCACTAGGCAGAAACTGAAACCTGACAATTGTGTTCCGACTTGGAACCACATTGACAAGCCAGTTCTAGTACTAGACATATTGTGAAGGATGCCGTTGTCATCTGTCCAATAATGGATGGATTTTAGCCATGACTTGAAGGATCAGGCCAGTTTTTTCACCTGCAGAGCTTTCTCTACTCTCTGTTTTATAAAATTGCTTCCCCATTGCAACCAAGTACGGCTGTATCAGATTTTGGGTTGGATGCTTACAGTTACAGTTCTCAGCAGCAGTAGGCTATCACGAGCTCCAACCTGGACTAAAAGGTTCACTTTTCAGTCTTGCTGGTACTGCGGCTGAGTTAACAGCACCATGGCAGTGTGAGGTGAGTCCCAAAACTCGAATTAAAAGTTCACTTTTTCAGTCCTCCTGGGCTTACCACAACACAAAGGCTATACATTACACATATGTCAGGAAGGGCCGTATAACTAGCATGTCCGCAGGAGTCTATGTATAGTCATGAGGACAATGGATTCCCTTTAAATGACTGTGACAGCCATCGGCGAGCAGGACAGTATCACCTAAGTCACAAATGCATGAAATGAAACTGTAAAAAATGAAGTTTGGTTTGAAACATACCAATGTGAACATTTCTATCTAGTATGGAATGTGTGTCACAAATTTTCATCTTTTTCAGCAATTATAAAATCTTTACAAGTTGATACTCGAAAAAAATGATCATGTCTATCTCGCAATTGTAGCCTCATCTAATCCACGTAAGCGCAACTAAATACATCTACCCAAATTGACATTAAAGCCACAGCCCCAAAATTTGTTTGCGTACTGTAAATAGATAATAGTGTTAATGATTTTGCTATAGCCACTAAAGGATCCTTAGATTTTATGTTCCTAATGTAATGTTCAGTGAATTATGTTATTGTAAGATCTGTCCCTGCTGAAGAAGCGAGAAATCCATAAACTCCGCTGGTCATTTTTTTACCTAGGATTTGTTAGTAAGAGAGCCAATTAAATTAGATATGATATAGTGAATGCATTGGGAGAATTTCCCGCCTGGCACTTCTGATGGGTTATAGAACGTATCTACACACATGATCGCCTGGCTCATCACTTTGTAAATTTGGTGAAATTGACTCCTAAATAATAGTTCGGCAGCAATTATAACTCTCGTTAGAAAGTTACCCATGTGTTATCATGTGTGTAATAGTCATTTTATAGATGGTGGTAGACATATTATTACACACCTGGTGCACCATCCTTGGAGTAAACCTCAACCCCTTCCAACTGCTGGATAGTCTAGGGCAGTGGTGGCGAACCTATGCACATTGGTTTTACAGAAAAAAGATATGTTATCATTGTCCTTTCATTGCATGTGCTGTGTGACTAGCAGTTTGCCCAATTGGGAGGGGCTGGAAAGGAAGCAGTCCCCCCCCCACCCTTGGGAAACAGCTACTCCATGTGACCTTTTCAAATGAATGAAACACCTCACTGGGCTTAGCGACGCCCCCTGCTCCTCTATCTACAGCCATCCCCGAGTGTTGTGAGTTATTCATATTTTGAAAAGGTCCCATGTTTTCCCATGAGTGGGGGGAACTGCTCCTTTCAGGCCCCTCCCTTTGGCAACTGCCCTCGTCACACAGCAGATTCTGAAGGGAAAGGAATACAATATAACATCTTTTTTTTCTGTAAAAGGGGGGGGGGGGGGTGCCAGAGGTGACACTCAGAGCTCTTTCTGTGGGCACCCTGTATTTCCAAGCAACTTAAAAGATGCTGCTTTCAGTCATAATTTGATACTTACTTTGCAACTTGGGACTGTAGGAAGAGGGAGAATGAGTAGACAGGGCCGAATTATCTTTGGAGGACCTCCTGCTGGCGATTTTCTCTGTACATGTAATTTTCCATCATTCTACTGTGTTACTGTCCTCAGGAGGCCAATATGATTGAAAGTCGTTGAACAGGGAGCAATAAGTTTCTGCTTTAATTTTTGGTTGGCACCTCACGATAAATAAGGGGGGTTTTGGGTTGCAGTTTGGGCACTCGGCCACTAAAAGGTTTGCCATCACTGATCTAGGGGATACGGTCTCCCGACATATCTGGCGGTCAGCATGCGGCTGGGCAATTGTACCCCAAGTAAACTGGTATACAAGCTTTGATATATCCACAAACATTGTTGTCACATGATGTCACTGACCTGAATACTAATGTAGGCCAAGGTGGTATTGTTTATATTACTTAAGAGATTTATGAAGACTGGTCTTTGGATAATAACCAACAACAACTGAACTAAACTTTACCTGTATCAGACTCTTGACCCAGAAAACTTCCAGTACTCATTTGGTAAGTTGAATAAAAAAGAAATATAAAGTAATTATTAGACAATTAGAAGAGACCTCTAGGACCTAAAGAAACTAGACTTGGACAGAGGTGTAGCTTGAAGCTCCTGGGTCCCAATGTAGGAGACACAATTTCCTTTTAATGTCTGGACCCCCTAAAATTTGGCTCCTGGGCTAGAGACATGGTAAAGGAACTTTCTATGAAGAAAATTCTCAGAACAACTTGAAGAGAAACTCTGTAGAACTTGAACTCTTGGCAAGTAAACCCAGGTGTTTTGCCACCTACTAGGTCGACATCCTGAAAAAACATTTATACTCACTCCTTACTCCATTTAGTCTCCACATACTTGTAATGAAGTCCTACACTCTCTTTTGTGCTTTTTGCTGTGTTTTCTAACCTTGCTTGGAACCTTTGACTATTCTTTTTGCCTCACGATTCTGTGCCTTGCCGCCATCTTGCTTTTGACCAGATTAGCCTGAGCTCACTTTTATCTGTCTGTCTCTGTTTGCTTGTTATTGGCTCTGTCGTCCAGTTGTCACAGCGTGGGCAAGTATTTAGAGGTAGAGGTTCTGGGAAAGCACAGATCCTGCATCTCTTCCTTGTCCTGACAGGAATATTTTGTAACCAACTTTCATGGGATGCATGCTTTTTAAACCGAGTACACCTTACCCTCTGGTGTGTGATCCCCCAAAATAGATCTGCTCTTCTGCTCTTTTGATTAGTTTGAGAAAAATGCATTAATATTTTTAAATTAGTCAAGTGACCATCAGGGCTCCTGGCCAAGCCTCATCTGGCTCCTGTTTGCTAATTATTCATGTTGCCATTCAGCATTTCTGCTCGCCTTTCCAAATGGTGGAACACCTCTGGCCGTATTTACCGCGGGGGGGGGGGGTGGGGGTTGAGAGGAATTTAAAAGTTTACAAAGTTCGTGGTCACTCAACACTATATTAGTGATGAGCAGAATAACAAACTCAGCCGAACACAACTTGAAAGTCTGTTCAGGTCCATGAACTCTACAAGGAACACCTATGATTGATGCTGGCCCCGATTGTGGTGTTACTTCTTCTTAAATGTCCGTTCAGTAAAGCTTGGCTAAAGGGGATTAAAATCAATGTTGCAACACATGCGATACCACACCAGTGTTTTAAAGGAATCTTGCTCCTATTATGTTAACGGGGAACGTTGATGGCGTGCCATCAGACGGGGTTGAGCTGAACACACGACCCAGTGCTGGTCAACTCACCTACTAGTTAACTTCAGGGTGACTAAAGAAAGGACTCATCCTTTAAATCTCCATGACTACCAATACATATATATTTTATTTCGGATAATTGAAAAAATTATTAAATTTCAATTGGCACTAGTTTTTTTATTCAGGACTTTCACCCTTCTAACCTGTCTGTTTTAGTAAAATACTTGCATTGCCATGATAAAAACAATTCGAATAAACTATATTTGCTATGTTGTTCTTGTTCTTGTTACTCTCTTGACTATTACGATGAATTGTGGGGGTGGACTGGTCTCTCACCGTGTTATATTGATCAGCCCTAGTTGAGACGTTTTGGATTGGTGTAGAGACAATGCCCCAACAGGTACACCCGACCGGTCAAATAAATAACTATGGCCCGGTTGCCTAGCAGCAGGCTATAACCTGGGCAGTAACAGGGGCCAGAGTGCTTGGGGAGTTCACATGCAAATCTCAGTCCTTAATAAACCTGGGCTGACTGTAATAAACTATAAGGGGCTCCATTTAATCATAAACATGTGGGGTCTGTATATTATAACCCATGGGGGCTGTATATAAAAGACCTTGAGGGAGCTCTTTGGAATGATCTAGGGAAATTTTAGGGAACATTGAATTGTTTTAGTTTCTTTATTTTCATGCTGCCATGTGGGTTCACTGCAAAGGGGCCTACAGAGGCTCTGCTGTCACCCAGGGGCCTACTGACAACATTGGCAGTACAGAGAAACAGCCCAGGCCCTTAAATTCTTCCCAGAATAAAAATAATAAAATGTTTATTCAGAATAAAATGATTTAGAGTAGATACTAGATTTCATTTCTTGCTTCTATGAGCCCCTGGCTTCTTCTAGCTCTGTGCCTTTATGCAAGTCAGATCATGGATTTTCCATTGTTTCCACAGTAATATGATGTGATTGGACAGTATATGTATAGTGTCAGGTGCCAGCACTTTTATTAGTCCTCCTTCTGTTTGCCCTTACTGTAGGTCAGCGTTAAGTATCATAATGAAACTGGAAAAACAGGCTCAGCATTTTACACTGATAAGTATAAATACACACCTATATTAGAAGGTTATTCTACACTCACGATGCCAAAAATTTCCAATAAATGAAACCTGATACTCCACATATGGTATACAGAGATGATGCAGTATGTAATGCGCCACAAAGTGTGAGATTTATCATGTGTGGCACTTTTACAGTTCTTAGTCCGCGGAGTTCACCTTCTTCTTGCGCCGGTGCTTGTAAAAAAGTGCGATCGTTGCAAAACAATTTACAATGTTAAATCACTTTGCTTGTCGGAATCCATCCGATCGTCTATGGGGAGTCCCTGATTGTTGTTGCGTGATAGCCAACGCCGAAGCTCCAAAAACCACTGTTATTATGCGGCGCTAATCAGACTCATCACAAACCGACGAAAATCGGTGTTAGGACCTAGTAAAGGTTGCCCCTCTGTACTGAAAAGAGGGTGGGGAGAGGGCGAAAAACAATATTTCTGTATTTCATACGTTTTCTCCAGTTCACAACCAGACAGATGTTCTATACTCTCAGGACAAGGCATCAAAATCAAGAATCAAAAAGCCCTGAAAAATAAACCACATTATAGTGGAGATTCTAACTGATAAAAAAAAGCGGTAACGGGTAACAAATAATTATGAATAAACATTATGAGGGAGATTTTATAAGAAGTATCTTGAGGGAAATAGACTGTGATAATTGCTAATGCAACCAGTCAGAGCTCAGCTTAGTTTACACAGCGTGTTTAGAAAACAAAGCTGATCTCTGGAGTTTCCATGGGTAACTAGAACAAGTTTACCTCAGACACTTATGATAAATCTCCCCCATAGTGGGGAGGACTGGAGAGTTTCTTACTATGACTGATATTAGTGTGAGCACAAAAGTTGGGTTGATACTGAAGTTACGAGGGTTTTGGTTTTTCATGGACCCAGACTCCAAACTTCATTTGGGCATAGAAAAGACTTTCCAGATCGGTTCGCACCTGGGATCCAAATGCTGTAAAGAATCCCCAATGGATTTACTTGGTGCAGCCATGAACCACCACTAACCAGCTGGAGGTGCAGGTGCTGACATTGTTGGGAGGATCGTCGCTCCATGATAACATCTTCAGAAACAACACCATCCCGAAAATTGCATTGTGCATGCCAACAGTATTTAGAGGCACTGGAACCCTTTGCTAGTGGCTCGATTGAAACAGTTAACAACCATGATCAGCGCCAGCAACCAATTGCGGGTGTACTGATTTCCAGGGCTCCCAAACCTGTTGAACACACAAAACCGACCAGGGGATGACGGTGCAAGTTAGACCTGAAGAAAACGGATTTTTTAAATTTGGTATTTCAGAGGGTCCCCTAATGCACAATTGATAAGTTTGAGCAGTCTGACAAAAAGTGAACTCCACCTCCATTTCACAGAAAACATATTATTTTGTTGCTTCCCTATAAATAGACACAGATGGTTTTAGTTTAGGAAAAAATATTATGTATATCCAAATAAATTACATATCACAACGATATGCGACAAACGTTTAAGAGGTTAATAACACAACCACAAGAAAGCCAACTCAAGAAAACATCTAGACTAACCCAAAATTATATTTCTGTAAAAGTGGTCATAGAATGCCACATAATAAGGAGGAGAAAGAAAGGGATTGTATTTTCAGGTAATCAATTACAGGTGGTCCCCCTACTTAGAACACCAGCCTAAGAGGACCCCTAGCTACAAACAAACCCTGGATATTGGTATTTATTGTAACCTTAGCCCTAGACTAGATAAATAGTTTAAAACAGTTATCAAGGTGTCTGAATGAAGCTTTATTGTTAACCTGTTTCTTATGACAAACCAACAATTTTTCAAAATCCAATTGTCACAGAGACAAAGGAATTTTGTCTGGGTTACAATGAATAAAATATACAGTTCTGGAAGTTACATACAAAATTCAACTTCGAACAAACCCTGCTGAACCTATCTTGTATGTAACCCGGGGGACTGCCTGTATCATAAATACTAAAAAATACCATGCAGGTCTCTCATGGGTCAGGTGCATCTACCCATCTCCGTAAATGTACATCGGCTGACAAACAAATTTGCATAAAGATACATAGGACTTTGTCTCCCAAGACAGAATGTCTCTGAAAATCTCTTACGAGTCGCTTACACATGGTGTGGATTACATGGGGGTGATGTGGGAGTGGTAGGAGACCCTTAATGTAGTTACTAGATCACCATGAAAGTGTAGCAAAATGGCTCCTGTCGTGAAAAAAGTAATTTCTGGAGATGTTATTCTGTCTTAAATCTAACTATAAATGGACGTGAGCAAGCATAACTTCTGTTGATGAAACAACCTATGAAGGAATCATGAAGCCGTCAGAAACACGTCTGTAGAAGCAACAGTCACTATTTCAATCCATACACACAGCAGATAGAACCCAATCCTTTGCATGGCGGCAATGCACCACAATATAGGAAGAAGTTGCGAACTCTTAATGCACATCTTGGCAAATATCTGATCAAATGTCATGTCACGAGAAAACAGATATATGCAAACACATTCTTTGACATGAACGATTAGTCACGTAGCTCAACCTGCGATTGTTACACATTCCTGTCCCCCCCCTCTGTGCCCTTGAAACATCGGTCGCTAGAGCAGATCTAGGATCAGTTGTGTTACACCGTGTTACCATTTTAATTGTGTTTCGGGAATATATTGCACCGTTTTTTCTTCTATTCTCACCGTCCCCTATTTCCTCATACCCCCTCTTTGACCTCATCGCCAAGCACTCTATTTTCCTCTCCTGTCTGTTTTTCCACTTAAAATGGCTTTGCAGATGGAGGGTCATGCTGATATCTAGCTATCATGAAACAATTGCTCCTGCCTCAGTACCTTCATATTATATTCATGAAAAGTCTTCCTAAGGTCCGGCCAGGGTGATTGTTCATGGACAGTAAGAGATCATATGATCCTGCATCTGCGTCCGGGAATATTGAGCTGATGAGGTAAAGACAGGAGGCTTATAGTTACATATCAAGAAAAGAGCATAATAGTAATAGATGTCTTTGTGGTACATTACCTAAATCCTTTTGCCGCCACACTTACATCACACATTACAAAAAAAACTGAGGTTAAAAGTGGCCAACCCTAGTGTGTTATACAAGCAAGTAAACAAAATGCAAGTTCTTAACAAAAGAGACATCTGAATCCAAAATCATAGTTGTGTTTGATTTATAACCCTTGTAAGGGGACACAGCCCAGTATTGCACATTAAGGCTCAGACGTTACTTTTAAATAATAATTTATTTTATAATATAGCGCACATAGATTGCCAAAATCGGCCATGGCACCAATGGGGCTCACAAAGCTAATCAAACCTACCAGATCTGACAGGGTGGTCCCTGAAAAAAAGTGGGATACAGTGCCATACGTGTAAGGGACCAGATGAAGGGCAATCCCCCGATGTGGCCCTACAAACATATGGGCAAATAATGTAATGTGACACCCGCACCTGAATGAGTAGCCATAGTGACGGGACCGTTAAAATCCCACGGTGAAACCTTTTTCAATGATTGGAACACACTCAAAGTGCGTTGAGACGTGAGCGTTTTCACAAAAAGATCTGGGCGTCTGGATAAAAGGTGGTATTCTCATAGGGTGAGTCTTTATGTAGTTCGAAATTTCTAGTATCAGGTTAGGAACACTAGTAGACAAAACAATATGCAGCTGTGGTCTAATTTTTTTTT
The DNA here is from genome assembly GCA_019512145.1 of Engystomops pustulosus. Lineage (NCBI taxonomy): Eukaryota > Metazoa > Chordata > Amphibia > Anura > Leptodactylidae > Engystomops > Engystomops pustulosus. Next base: position 39,251,213 of record CM033641.1, read on the forward strand.
AATTGCTTGTATTTAGAATTCGTGTTAACAAATAGCCTGAAAGTATTAAAAAGTATAAAATAGACAATCATTACAAGAGGAAACTGCATGCTAGGAGGAATTATTCAGACTTATGGAGCCTGATAGGACACGTGCTCCCTTTAATAGACAGATGTGGGGAACAGTGTCGCAGGAAGCCCAGCAGCTGAGTGTGCGGTGGACGTCGCTCAGTTCCTGGAAGCTGGGTTGCAGTGCTGTGGCTATGTGCCGCTGTCCTTAGGGCTGCCGAGCGTATCCACTGTAATTGTTGCCTGGTACCTCGGTGCTTGATCACATGGGTCAGCTCTGTAGGAGCATTACCCGATTATGTTCTTGCTGTCCTCTGCGGTGGGACTACACGACATTATGTGGTCACGTTCTATGCTTCTGGAAAGCTTGCTGGGTCGAGGGCTTGAATTGGTAGTCTACGCTTGAGTCTACAGGGGGGGATTTACCTCTACGGAACCGGGACGTTGTCTTCTGAGGTTATCACTTTCGAGCATGTGATGTTGAGAATGGCGCTGAAAGAACACAATCCGGCCTTAGTGCCAGAAATGTCTCTGCCTTTTGCCGGATGTGGTAGAGCTGACAGTTGGCGGCACCAAGTTTAGTTACAAAGTACTCTACACTCACCAGCGTAGTCCGGACAGGCACTCTCTAACCGCTGTTCTTAGGAACACTGTCAAGGAGCTTCCCAGAATAACAGGTCTCGGATCTGTCTAGAAAGACGGCCTTCCTTTTCGGTACGTCCTTGACATCGAATGGAACAAAGCAGCTCTCGCCTCCAGATCACTTCCCACAAAGGAGGAAAGAGTTTTAAGAGAGGCTGGAATAATTTCCAGCTCAAGTGACCTGGGAAGCTATTGAACACTAAACGTGACCCCAAACAGAGCTCTTGAAGATTGAAGGTTGTGTCAGACGTGACCTGGAGAGAGAACCCTCACCAAAGACAAGCGACTGTTCAAATGCGAGCGCTGGACAAAAAATCTGGTGTTATCTATAGGCTAAAGCGGGTTCCTACACCATGGTCAGAGATAACCAGGCTGAGCCAGTTTCGAAGAGTTGATCGTATTATGGTACGGAGGCCTGCGGAGATACGAATCACAGGGTAGCCCAGGTAGACACAGCCAGCTGGGGCTTTTGATTGAGGGACTCCTCTGAGCAATGCTGGCAGCATAGACCTTTGGCTACAGACGTTTTTTTGGTGAGGTCTGACCACCATTTGCTGAACGTAGAGACCCTGATCGCCCCCCAGCAACCGTAACGCGTGTCTAGATCTTACTAAGATTTACTTAGAGCTGGCACGCAAGCTTTTGACAGGCTCTGAAGCGGTTCAATGGTAGCCGCAAATCCACTGGGTCGGCAGCTTTCGTTGAAACGAGTATAGGGAGTGACAAGAATCTGGAGTAGACACCGTAGTACAAGTTTTACAGTAAGTGGTTTGACTTCTAATAATTGTAACATGTCGACTTTATGCTGCTTATATATACTGAGCCCAACTAAGTAATAGAACGCTACTGGCATCAGTCATGTAGTTACATGTAAGGGGTCCCTACACTTAGCCTGCAATCTAATATAATGTCACCGATGTGGCATTGCAGATGACGGCGATCATGTGCGGTATGAGGCACCTGCAGGCTGTGGGAAAAGTCTCAATAAGCACATCCTCATGCTCGGGTGATGAGAAAAGTTGTGCATGACGTGACAAAAATCATCCTCTGCATTAGCTTCCCTCGTAATCAACGGAAAAAAATTAGAGATGGATCGTGCCCCCCCACTGATGGTTTGCTTGACCGCCTTGGACTCTAAAAGAGCTGCTATAGTATATCCAGAGGCTCCAGGTGTGTTTTCTTCCTATTAAGCAGTTGCTTGTTGGCTTGTTTTATTGCCTCACATTTGTTTGGCACAAAGGATATAGCAGATCTTGATTCTCGGACTGTCTCACTTAGCTAAAAGTCAACGAGTATATACAGGCGCGGAAAGGATACAGAGAGCAGATGGGCTGTGTGTAGACGACAGAGACACCAGGCCCCTACAGATTAACACAGGCACTATAAGTATCGGGCATTATATGTTACTTAGTCTATGGCAAGGAGGCGGGGGAAGTTCGATTCTCTCTCCCAGTGACATACAATCATCGTTCTGCAAACTGTTTCTACATTGTTGCTACCCAAAAACCTCGTAAGTGTCTTCCTTAAGTGTCCGCTAAAGACTCAGTAGTCACCTGAGTAATGAGATTAATGGTAATCATCTGCAAGGACGCAACCAGGAAAAACGCTCGAGGATTTTTTCTAGTCATGAGTCAAAAAGTTTAATGGGATCTAGAACTGATGTAAAGCGCTAGGAGTGAAATAATCTCATTGCGTGGCTACTTGGATAGTAGCGTGATAATTGCATGTGTTAAAGAGTTTTTCTATGAGGGCGGGGGGGGGGGGGGGTTTGGACGAACCAATACAAATCTAGTTTCGGCTTTAAACAGCAATTATGATATAGAGGAGTTGGAGAGGAACAAAGCAATGACGATTAGGAAACACAATGGGTAAAAGTGACAGAAGTGCAGGGAGCTGAGAAGCAGAGTAGGGGCTAAACTAGGGGGCCAAACTCTACAGTATGTAGATTGAGAATGACTTACAGAATCTGCTGCTTCCCTTACTCCCCCACGTAGAACATTTGGGGGCAGTTGTTTTTAGTACCCTTCTCCTATATACCGTCTATCAGCTTGTAGCTCTTTGTGTCACATACTATATACATACACATATATATCAGCCACACCACGATACATACAAACCCATAAATAGATATTGATACAATACATACACACACTCCACGCATAAACACAACATACCAGTACACATGCAACTCAAAAACACATACATCCACATACAAATGCATATTGTTACCTAAATGTACCACACATAAAATATATGCATATGTGCACACACAGCATTCAACATATATGGCAGGTACAACACACCACCCAGGATCCAGCAACGCACACCATGCAATACACATAGAAACACATACAGAACCACACAATACACCAAATGAACATATGTTCCAATATGCACATACATAGACCACACATATGCATACAAATACACACATAATATAACATACATATACACAAAAATATTTCTATATCGAAATAGGACACAAACACACACATGGTAGATAACACCCAATAACATATGTATACCACCTGAACACACCATAAACACAAGTTGCACACACAGATTCTACATGCACACCAATGTGTATATGATGTTACAGTATATTGCACCCACACACAGACGTGTACACCTATACACCCATATACAATATAACTTTTTCACAGAAATCTACATCTATTTATATATATATATATATATATATATAACATATACACATGCATGCTGGTTGCATTACTAAGCCTGCAAACTCTACGGCCATACAGGAAGCCTCTCTGGATAGATCTGCATGGCGGGAAGAGGGGCTGCGGTTAATCATCACTAGGGATACATAAATTCTGTATACTTCGGTTAGATACTGTAAACATTTACCCTATCGTGGTTTGGTTTTCCTTACACCCTAAGGCCAACAATGTCCACTGGTTGTGTCGGGGATTTTAGCATACCCAATGATTTTTTATAATAGGGGCCACGTGGTGACTTAAGAGGACACCCGGACACTTCGATACAAACCATGTTTTTAGGCCATGCATTGTAAGAGTTTAAACTCCCACATCTGGCCTTACTCTCGGACTTAGAACATCTCAGCAGGGGCAGGAATATGTAACAAACTACCACCTGAGAACATTGGTACAGTGCATAACATAAAGGGGCCTGTCCAAATTTCGAAATATTTTTCATATGGCTGAGAGAGTTTGCTTGTTAAAGGCCGGCAGTGTCCTGACCCCCCAGCTATTCTGTAGCAGGTGCAACGGCCTGCCTGCTTGTGTCCACAAACAAAGTCTGGCATGTACCACGCGGTGCCTGAACCGCGACTGGGAGCACAGAGACAGAGTGTAAATTTCACTTATTACTTTTAACCCCACAGTAGATATATTTACAAAAGTTACTACCTGGCAAACTCCCTTTAAGATTTTTTTATTGACCTCGTAGTAATGAGTGGGGAAATTTTTTCCCCTTATTTTTGCAGCATTCCCATGTAGCAGAATGACCTGCTAACTATATACATTTTTGTTACTTTTTGAAATGGAAAATTTTTTTTAATTTTTGACTTTGAGGACTCTATGAACCTTGAACTTTTTCGACCATATAACTACAAGAAAATTTTCTGTTATTCATGTTTAATTGTTTTAAAGGTAATGTTCTCATTCGAGCCTCCATTTCCTGTCACCTGGGGTATATACTGACACACCCTCCCGGGCAAATCGGGGGTTATCAATATATGTGAAACGCATCTATGGCTGTGGGAAGGTACTGACTGGGTGATGAGGCAACTCCGATAAACTTGGGGTTCGCTAGGTTACGATTTTGTAAATTTGGTTCAGGTCTGGTTTGTGGTATGTCACAAAAGCCTATTGTTCCCTACATTTTATTGTCAATTGGGTCCACAGCTTTTGAATTCTGACACTTTTCCGTCACTTGTAGTTTCCAGACCACTTTTTGATTGCGCACTATTTGGCACATATATAGACCAACAAAAGATCAGTGCCCAACCTCAAAGCTCGCAGACCCCAGATGTGGTTTTACATTTCCTGTTGCACTGTTGTCCTCTGTACGGGGCTGCTATAATAAGTAAGGCTTGACCACAAGATATACAATACGGCCGCACTTATGACCACGCCCCCCTGCCTCTCTAACCTAAGCAGCTTATGGCTTGAACAGTACTGAACTTCGCAAGAATATTTCTGAAACATGATACCTCTCCCGAATTTAGCACCTAAAAGTAGCTCATTCGCCTCAGTCTTAGGCTACTTCAGCACAGACGTTGTTTGTGATGTGTGGCCCTAGTCTGATCGGGACTTTAATAAAGCTCTTTACATCTACTACGACTGGAGACTTGCAATGTATTGATAAGATATCAAGGAGATGAAAGCAGGTAAAGGAAATCTACACATGGATGCAGGCTTTTTAAACCGAGTACACCTTACCCTGTGGTGGTGATCCCCAAAATAGCGGATCTGCTCTCTTTTGATTAGTTTGGAGAAAAATGCATTAATATTTTTAAATTATCAAGTGGCCTCAGGGCTCCTGGCCAGAAGCCTCATCTGGTCTTGTTGCTAATTATTCATGTTGCCATTCAGCATTTCTGCTCGCCTTCTCCAAATGGTGGAACACCTCTGGCGTTTTACCGGGGGGGGGGGGAGGTGGGGGTTTGAGAGGAATTTAAACAAGTTTACAAAGTTCGCGGTGTCACTCAACACTATATTAGTGATGAGCAGAATAACAAACTCAGCCGAACACGAACTTGAAAGTCTGTTCAGGTCCATGAACTCTACAAGGAACACCATGATTGATGCTGCGCCCCGAATGTGGTGTTTTAACTCTTAAAATGTCATCAGGTAAAGCTGGCTAAAGGGGATTAAAATCAGATGTGCCAACATGCGATACCAGACCATGTTTTAAAGGGAATCATTGTCCTATTATGTTAACGTGGGAACGTTGATGGCGTTGATCAGACGGGGTTGAGCTGAACACAGCCCCAGTGCTGGTCAACTCACACTCACTAATAGTTAACTTCAGGGTGACTAAAGAAAGGACATCACATTTAAATCTCCATGACTCAAATACATATTATTTTATTTCGTATAATTGTTAAAAAATTATTAAATTCATTGGCACTAGTTTTTATTCAAGGGACATCACCTCTTCTAAACCGTCTGTTTTAGTGAAATACTTGCATTGCCATGATAAACAATTCGAATAAAACTTATTTGCTATATGTTGTTGCTTCTGTTACTCCCTCTGAATATTTACGATGGAATTGTGAGGTGATGGATGGTCTCTACCGTGTTATTGATCCGCCTAGTTGGACGTTTTGGTTGTGTAGAGACAATGCCCCAACAGGTACACCCACCTGGTCAAATAACTAGGGCCCGGCTGCCAGCAACGAGGGCAACTGGGCAAGTACCAGGGCGCAGAGCTGCTTGGGGGAGTTCACATGGCAATCTCAGTTCTATAATAAACCAGTTGGGGTGTATGTAATTAAACTATAAGGGGGCTAAATTTATATCATAGAACATTGTGGGGCTGTATATATACCGAACCAGGAAGGGGGCTGTATATAAATGACCTTGGGAGCTCTTTGGAATGAAAAACTAGGGAAATTTTAGGGAACATTGACGTTTTTTAGTTTCTTTATTTTCAAGCGTGCCATGTGGTGTTCAATGCAAAGGGGCCTACAGAGGCTCTGTCACCCAGGGGCCTACTGACACATTGGCGTACAGAGAACCGCCCAGGCCCTTAAAGTCTTCCCCAGAATAAAATAATAAAAAGTTTATTCAGAATAAAATGATTTAGGTAGATATTAGATTTCATTTCTTGCAGTTCTATGAGCCCCTGGCGTTCTTTAGCTCTGTGCCTTTATGCAAGTCAGATCATGGATTTTCCATGTGTTAACACCAGTAATATGATGTGATTGGACAGTATTGTATGAGTGTCCGGTGCCAGCACTTTTAAGTCTCCTTCTCGTGTTGCCCTTACTGTAGGTCAGAGTTAAGTATCATAATGAAACGGAAAAACAGGCCCTCAGCATTTTACACTGATAAGTATAAAACACCACCTATTTAGAAGGTTATTCTACACTACGATGCCAAAAATTTCCAATAAATGAAACCTGATACTCCACATATGCGTATACAGGATGAGTGAGCATATGTAATGCGGCACAAAGGGGAGATTTATCATGTGTGGAACTTTTACAGTTTCGTTTTAATGATCGTGCCCGACAATTATCATCTTCAGATGATTATTTGAAACATCATCACTCTATCCCCTTAGTGTGGACGATATGTGACAAGTTTTGTGCAATTTATTTTTAAAATATCTGGTTGTACGCACTGGCGCATAAGGGGAGAAACATGTTTTCGGACTATTTAATAAGAGCTAGTGTCTTAGAAACATTTTTTATGCGATAATACAGTGGTGGGTTGACAAGTGTTCCACCCGTTCTTTTTATATATAAATTTTGCCAGCATAAATGAAATGCTTTTAGACTTGATATGTTATGTAAACACCAAAGTACAAATACAGGTGGTCCTACGCAAGAAACACCCGACTTTACAGATCGGACCCTAGTTACAAAAGGGATCTCCTGTATGTTGGCTACTATTCTGCCAGGGTTGCGTAATTTATACACAGGTTACTGAGCCAAATAAGAAATTATGTTAATCCTGGTTCTTCTGACACAACCAACATTTTAAAATCCAATTGTCGCAGAGACCAATTTGCCGAATTTTGTGTATAAAATAAATGTGGCAAGGAGTCGGATTGCACTGAAAAGAACTGTGCACAGTCGAAAAAAACAACGACGTGAAGGGCTTAATAAATGTGGGCCTGTGGAAACATAAGACCGGTGGAAGGGGGAGGGGGGGGCCGCTTGAACATGTTTCATGACATCTGTTACCCTGCCACCCTTACTGGCAAACTGCCGTTAGCGTAGTTTGCACCATCTATTGATAAGTGCGCGCCATTCCTTGAGAAAAAGGTTTAGGATGGAAAATGCCTTCAATCACAGCCTTACCTCACAACTAAACATTCACCTTACGCTAGCACTCCTTCACTGATGGACAATGCCTAAGTAGCCTATCGCCAGCTTATTGACAATTTCAAGCCAGCCTCTTTCACTAATGAAGCCCAGCCAGGTTCTCAGTAGTGAAATCCCAGCGCAGCCTCCCCTCACTGATAAAAGAAAAGGCCCCAGCAGACTCATACCCTCGTAATGAAATCCCAAGCAAGCCTCTCGATCAGTAAACTGTGAAAAAGCCTCTTACTAGCTAAATAAAATGCCCAGCAAGCCTCAGCCCAACTAATGAAAACCAGCAGCTCCCCCAGTTATGAAAGTCTCCGAGCGCCCCTCTAAATAAAAAAAATAAAAAACTTTCCAGTAGCAATTATCTCTGCCGACTACCCCATATCTCACTCTTCTTTTGTGGTTCTCTTTTAGCAGCATGGTAGAGACTGCGTCATATGCACACTGCGCCACCACAACAAGACGTATCGAGTGTGGTGTTTGGGCAAGAGCGCATGGACAATTGTATGTGTTGTCCTGCCAGCAGGAGAAGCTGCAGGGGCACCGGAGGGATGAGCAGTTTATACTTCACAGTATAAGTAAGAGAGGAGATGTGCCTATTGGTAACAGTTGTTTGTGGAGAGGACAGGCGAAATTCATATGTGCTTTTTAAAAAAAATTGACACATTGAAACTTCATACAGCTAGGATTTGTAATGGGCCCACTTAGTACTCCAACCCATAACTAAGAATGCTGTGTTCCATTGCCTGTGAACAGCACCTTATCTAATACAGGCATAGTATTTTATGCTGATTATTGCCAGTATAACTGTAATACAATTTTTTGTGAGGCCTCTAAAGATGTTACGTGAACATTAGAGTGACCAACAAAAAGCCCTTCAGGACAATCCAAGGAACTACACCAGGAGACACTCACGATGCCCCAGTTGTGGGTAACGTGTATATTGCAGTGTTAGGTTTCTAAAATGCATAGCTCAATGTAAGGCCCCAGTGACAGCGCTGGAACTACAGACATCGTGCAAGTGTTGCCAGGCTACACATGAAGGGCGAGATACAGCAGAAGGACAGCAAGAGGCTGAGAGGTCACTGGCGAGAAACTTTAGAGCATCCACAGCTCCAGGTGGGAGAATTGATCCAGTTGTTTGTTGTGTCTTCATAATCTGACCTTTATGGAGGAGTAACCAAAAAGACGACCTTCTTAAAAGAAGCCAGTTAGAAAGTCTGCTTTCACGTTTGGAAGAAGTCCTGTAGGCCAAGACGGACGAGAATATGTGTAGAGGCCTGTGTCAGAGGGGCCAAACATTAATTGGATCTTATCTGCCAAATTCATGTGTGGAGGAAAGCCAAACCTGCTACAAAGTGACACCCTGAAACACACCATCCCCATGTGATGGTGGTGGCGAGGTCAAGGCTGAGGGGTACTCTGGGAAGGACTGGAATATGCCGTAAGATGTGAGGGACGAAGGGTTGGAGCATAAATACGGCCGACAATCCCTCCTGAGGAAACCTGCCCAAAAAGAGGCTCCCAAAGAGAGGCTCAGAGCCGAAAAAGAGCGCCAAGAAAAGGCTGCCCAAGAGAGGCTGCCACAAAGAGAGGCTGACCAAAGAGAGGCTGCAAACGCGAGGCTGCCCAAAGAGATGGCTACCCAAGAAGACATGCCGAAACGAGAACTTGCCAAAAGGATGCCAAGACAGTGCCCACAAACGAGGCGCCGCCAAAGAGAGACTAGCCCAAAAGAGGCTACCCAAAAGAAGACGGGACCGCAAAGCAGAGGCTGCCCAAAGGAAGCAGAGCTCGCAAAGCGAGCAGAGCTGGGCAAAAAGAGGTGCCCAAAAAGCGCATGAACAAAGACTCATGACTGAGGCCGTAGCGCTCAAAATGCCAGGTAGGACAACGAAGTCATACAGCCACCAAGATCAGTCATATGTGTTGTCCAAAGTCAAGTCACGATCACTATCATACAAGTACATTAACAGGTACATGTTTTGTAAATTTAAAACAAATACAGGAAGGTCCAACGGTGGTCTATAATATGAATGAATTTCAACATCATGAAGTAAACTGGAACATGACAGGGGGAGTAGCACGTCACTGATTAGAGTAATGACCACTTTATCGTTCGTATACGCATGACCGTGCTATTACTTTATGGTTTCATTAGTTCATTACCAGTTGGTTCCTGGCAACAACTCTATAACTGTAATTCTAGTGTTTCTAGCATGCAAATTTTTCTTTATGACCATAGGCGTTCACGACTGCCTACTGTCAGCACTCTACTAGGTAGCAGTTGGCAGCAAGCATGCAACAGCCGTGATCCGTCTACTGACAAAATAATGCCATCTCTCCCAGCACAGGGTAGACCCAGTTTATGGGATGGCTTGAAATCTGCTTCCTCAGAGTACTATTTTAGTGGACATAATCAGGTTCTGAAGAGTTGAATGCTATCTAGTCAAAAACTGAACTGAGGTAACGAAAGTGGTGTACAAAAATTATTCAGGACAGGCAGTAGTAGATTTCCTTTAATTTCCTTTCATCTCCTTGATAATCTTCAATACATGCAAGTTCTCAAAGTAGTAGTATGTAAAGAGTTTATTAAAGTCACACTAGGGACTAGCACACATCCAAAAACAACGTCTGTGCTGAAGTAGCCTAAGACTGAGGCCAATGAGCTACTTTTTAGGTGCTAAATTCGGGGGAGAGTATCATGTCAGAAATCATTCATTGCAAAAGTAGTCAGTACTGTGTAGCATTAGCCATAAGCTGCTGAGGTATGATAGGCGAAATGACAAACCACTTTCATGAGGGTGCTTTGTAGTTGGGACACTTTCTTTTTGTTGGTCTTATTATGTGCCAAATATTGCGCCAAAAAAAGTGTCTGGAAACTACAAGTGCAGGAAAAGTGTCAGGATTCAAAAGCTGTGACCAAATTCAGTGACAAGATTAAAAATGTGGGAAAAATAAGGCTTTTGTGACGTACCCAAACCCAGACCTGAACAAAATTTACAAATTCGAACTCTAGCGAACCCAATTTTTATCAGGTTTGCTCATCACCAGTCAGTACCTTTCCACAGCATAGATGCGTTCACCTATAGGTGATAACCCCCAGATATGCCCGGGAGGGTGGTGATCAGTATATACCCAGGTGGCAGAAATGGAGGTCTTAGAAGGAGAACATTACCTTTAAAACATTTAAACATGCCTGCATCTCTTCCTTGTCCTGACAGGAATATTTTGTAACCAACTTTCTTTACCTAAGTATTCAGTTTTGACTAGATAGCATTCAACTCTTCAGAACTCTGATTATTTCCATAAAAATATTCTCTGAGGAAGCAGATGTTCAAAGCCATCCCATAAACTGTGTCTACACTGTCTGGGGAAGTATGCATTATTTATTCAGTAGAACGGATCACGGGCTGTGCATCTGTGCTGCTCAACGCTAACCAGAGAGGCTGACAGGTGCAGGTGCACCCTATTCACAGGAAGAAAATTGCATGCTAGAAACAGAATTACAGTTATAGAGTTTGCCAAGAAGCCAACTGGAATTAATAATTGAAACCACAAAATATGCAGTGGACTACAGAACGATAAAGTGCATTAACTTTAATCAGGACGTGTCGTCACCCCAGTCATGTCAGTTTTACTTACAGATGGTTGGAAATTCATTCATATTTATACCCAGTGGACCTTCCCTTATTTGTAAATATTAAAATCACAAACGTTAATGTACTGTATTGATATGTGATCGGACTTTGGACTTTGACAACACATGAATATTCTTTGGCTGTATGACTCGTTGTCCTCCTGGAATGTGAGCCTACGCCTCAGTCATGAGTCTTTTTCAGCCTCTTTTTGGGCATCCTCTTTTTAGGCAGCCTCCCTTTGGGCAGTCTCTTTTTGGGCAGCCTCTCTTTGGGTAGTCTCTTTTTGGGTAGCCTCTTTTTGGGCAGTCTCTCTTTGGGCAGCCTCTTTTTGGGCAGCCTCTCTTTGGGCAGTCTCTTTTTGGGCAGCCTCTCTTTTGGTAGTCTCTCTTTGGGCAGCCTCTCTTTGGGCAGCCTCTTTTTGGGCAGCTTCTCTTTGGGCAGCCTCTCTTTTGGCAGCCTTTCTTTGGGCAGCCTTTCTTTGGGCAGCCTCTTTTTGGGCAGCCTCTCTTTGGGCAGCCTCTTTTTGGGCAGGTTTTCCTCAAGGATTGTCCGGTATTTAGCTCCATCCCTCGTCCCCTCACATCTGACCATATTCCAGTCCCTTCCACAGAGTATCCCCCTAGCATGACACTGCCACCACCATCACAGTGGGGATGGTGTGTTCAGGGTGTAACTTTGCAGGGTTGGCTTTCCTCCACACATAGCATTTGGCATTTAGGACAAAATTTTAATTTTGGCCCCTCTGACCAGAGGCCTTCTACCATATTCTTCCAGTTTGGCCTACAGAGACTTTTCCAAAGTGAAATCAGGACTTCTTATGGCTTGCTTTTAAGAATGTCTCTTTTTGGTTACTCTCCACAAAAGGCAGATTTATGGAAGACACAACAAATAACTGGACAGATTCTCCCACCTGAGCTGTGGATCTCTAAAGTTTCTCCACAGTGACCCTGAGCCTCTTGGCTGCTTCTGCTTATCTGGCCCTTCATTGTAGGTGGACAACCATGTTTCGGTAGGTTACCAGCTGTACTGGAGCCCTTACATTGAGCTATTATTTGAAAACCTAACACTGCAATACACTTTACCACAACTGCATCTTGAGCTCTCTGGTGTATTCCTTGGATTTCCTGATGCTTTTTGTTCACTAATGTTCTCTAACAATCTTTAGAGGCCTTCACAAAAATGTATTTAGTTATACTGAGAATAAATCACATAAAGATATCCTGTATTAATAAGGTACTTTCTACAGGCAATTGGAAACAGCATTTTATTTATGGTATTGGAGTACAAGGGGCCCATTACAAATCCAGGCTGTATGAAGTTTCTAATGTGCTAATTTTTTTTAAAAAGCACATATAATTTCCTGTACTCTCCACAAACAACTGTTACCAAATAGGCAAATCTCCTCTCTACTTATACTTGAAGTATAAACTTGCTCACCTCCGGTGCTCCCTGCAGCTTCTTCCTGTGCAACAACACATACAGAGATGGGTCCATGCGCTCTGCCCAAACACACACTGATAACGTCTTAGTGTGGTGCAGGCAGTGTGCATGGACCAGTCTCTACACATGCTGCTATAAAGGAACCACAAAAGAAGAGGAGATATGGGGAGTGGCAGAGATAAGTACTGAGTTTATTTTTTTTTATTTAATGAGGGGCTGCCGGGATTTCATAACTGGGGGAGGCTGCTGGGTATTTCATTAGTTGGCTGAGGCTGCTGGGCATTTTATTACTAGTAGAGGCTTTTTCACATTTCATGAATGAGGAGGCTGCTGGGGATTTCATTACTGAGGGGAGACTGCTGGGCATTTTTTTTATCAGTGAGGGGAGGCTGCTGGGAATTTAACTACTGAGGAACGTGCTGGGCAATTCATTAGTGAGAAGAGGCTGCTTGAAATTCAATACTGGGGAAGGCTACTAGGCATTTCATCAGTGAAGGAAGGCTGCTAGGAATTTTATTGGTGAGGGAAGGCTGTGATGAATGCATTTTCCATCCTAACCTTTTTCTCAAGTGAATGGCCCACATTTATCAATAATAGTGCAAACTACACTATGTGCAGTTTGCCAGTAGAGGGTGCAGGGTGCAACAGATTCATGAAACATGTTGCACGGTCTTCAAGTTTCGCACAGCCCACATTTATTAAAGCCCTTCACTCGTTTTTTGTTTGACTGTGCACATTCTTTTCAGTGCAACCTCCTTGCACATGTATTTATACACAAAATTCGGCAAATTTGGTCTCTGCGACAATTGGATTTTAAAAATGTTGGGTTGTCATAAGAACCAGGATTAACAATAATTCTTAATTGCAGATACCTGTGATAAATTACCAACCCTGCAGTAAAGTACCAACATACAGAGATCCTTTTGTAACTAGGGGTCGTCTGTAAGTCGGGTGTTCTTGCGTAGGGGACCACCTGTATATTGTACTTTGTGTTTTACATAAAATATCAACAAAATGCATTTCAATTTATGGCTGCAAAATTTATATATGAAGAAAAGAAGGGGTGTGAACACCTTTGTAACCCACTGTATTAACCATAAAAAAATTATTCTAAGACAAGAGCTGCTATTAAATAGTCCGAAAACATGTTTTCCCCTTATGCCCAGTGCTGTACACCAGATTTAAAAATAAAATTGCAAAAAATTGTCAAATATCTCCCCACTAAGGGGAAAGGTGATGAATGTTAAATAATATCTGAGGATTGATAAGTTCGGCACTAATCATTAAAACGAACTGTAAAAGATCCACACATGATAAATCTCCCCTTTGTGCGCATTACATAACTGCATCATCTCTGTATAGCGTATGTGGAGCTTATTAGGTTTCATTTATTGGAACATTTTTGGCATCGTAGTGTAGAATAACCTTCTCAAATGATAGTTGTGTATTTATACTTATAGGTAAAATGCTGAGCCTGTTTTTCCAGTTTTCATTATGATACTTAACTGCTGACCTACAGTAAGGCAAACCAGAAGGAGGACTATAAAAAGTGCTGGCACCTGACACATATACATATACTGTCCAATCAGCATCATATAACTGTGTAAACAATGGAAAATCCATTGATCTGACTTGCATAAAGGCACAGAGCTGGAAGAAGCCAGGGGCTCACTAGAACTGCAAGAAATGAAATCTAAGTATCTACTCTAAATCATTTTATTCTGAATAAACATTTTATTCTTTTATTCTGGGGAAGAACTTTAAGGGCCTGGGCTGTTTCTCTGTTACTCCCAATGTTTCAGTAGGCCCCTGGGTGACAGAGCCTCTGTAGGCCCCTTTGCAGTGAACACACATGGCAGCATTGAAAATAAAGAAACTAAAACAGTTCAATGTTCCCTAAAATTTTCCCTAGTTTATCATTCCAAAGAGCTCCCTCAAGGTCATTTTATATACAGCCCCCTCATGGGTTATATAATATACAGCCATGACTAAGGACAGGGATACTGTCCGAAACGCGTAGGCACTACTGTCTATCTGAGTGGATCACTGAAATTTTGCATATGCACTAAATAAAATCCTTGGTGTTTGGAGCCTGGCTGGATGGTGAATTCTTCATTTCTTCGATATATAATATACAGCCCAACAATGTTCTATTATAAATAGCCCCCTTATAGTTTAATTACATACAGCCCAAACTGGTTTTATTATATACTGAGATTTTGCCGTGTGAACCCCCCAAGCAGCTCTGCGCCCTGGTACTTGCCCAGTTATGCCTGCTGCTGGCACCGGCCCTAGTTACTCCTGCTATAATGTATAAATAATTTGACAGTTGGGTGTTACCTGTTGGGGGATTGTCTCTACACAATCCAAAACTGTCCAACTAGGGCTGACAATATAACACGGTAGAGAGATCCAGTCACCACAATTCAATCGTAAATATTCAAGAGGAGTAACAGACGAACAACATTATTCGAATTTTTTTTATCATGGGCAATGCAAGTATTTTACTAAAACAGACAAGTTAGAAGAGGTGATAAGTCTCCTTGAATAAAAACTAGTGTCCAAAGTGAAATTTGATAAATTTTTCAATTATACCGAAATAAATATGTATGTATTTGTAGTCATGGAGACTTAAAGGGATGGTCCTTTCTTTAGTCACCCTGAAGTTAACTAGTAGTGTTGAGTTGACCCGCACTGGGTCTGTGTTCAGCTCAACCCCATCTGATGGCAATGCCATCAACGTTCCCCGTTAACATAATAGGGAGCAATGATCCTTTAAAACATGGTCGTGGTAACGCATGTGTGCAACATTGATTTTAATCCCCTTTACCAGCTTTACTGATGACATTTAAAGAGTTAACACCACAATCGGGGCCAGCATCAATCATAGGTGTTCCTTGTAGAGTTTCATGGACCTGAACAGACTTTTCAAGTTCGTGTTCGGCTGAGTTTGTTAATTCCGCTCATCACTAATAACTAGTGTTGAGTGGACCCGAACTTTGTAAACTTTTAAATTCCTCTCAACCCCCCCCCCCCCCCCCCCCCGGTAAATCGCCAGAGGTGTTCCACCCATTTGGAGAAGGCGAGCAGAAATGCTGAATGGCAACATGAATAATTAGCAAACAACAAAGGAGCCAGATGAGGCTTTTTGTAGTTATATTGTAGAAAAGTTCAAGTTTTCATAGAGTTCCTCATAAATTAAAATTTTCATTTCAAAAAGGTAAAAAATATATATATAGTTAGCAGGTCATTCTTGCTACACGGTGAATGCTGCAAAAAAGGGGAAAAAATTGCCACTCATTACACCAGGTCAATAAAAAATCTTAAAGGGGTTGCCCAGGTATATAATTTTGTGAATATCTAGCTGTGGGGTTTTAAAAATAATAATGTGCATATACTCACCTTCTCCTGTGCTCCCATTCAGCTGTGGCACCAGCCGTGGTACTGCCAGACTTTGTTTGTGGACAGAAGCAGGCAGTGCCGTGCACCTGCTACAGAAATAGCTGGGGTCAGGACAGCACTGCCGGCCTGTGTAAACAAGCAAACTCTCTAGCCATATGGAAAATATTTTATAAATTTGGACAGCCCCTTTAATGTTATGCTACTGTACCAATGTTATCAGGTGGTAGGTTGTTACATATATCCTGTCCCATGCTGAAATGTTCTAAGTCCGAGATAAGGACAGATTTGGGCAGTTTAAACTCTTACATGCCATGGCCTAAAACAATGGTGGTATCTAAGTGGTCCAGGGTTTCCTCTTAAGTCACCACTGGCCCCTATTTAAATCATTGAGGGATGCTAAAATCCCAGACACAACCAGTGGACATTATTGGCCTTGTGTAAAGGAAAACCAAACCACATAGGTGAAATGTTACAGCATCTAAACCTGAAGTATACACAATTTAGGTACCCTAGTGTATGATTAAACCCCGCCCCTTCCGCCATGCCAGATCGATCCAGAGGCTTCCTGTCTGGCGTAGAATTGCAGGCTTTAGGTAATGCACCGGCACACCCCTACATGCCCACTAGGCAATGGGTGGTAAATATTTGCAAATTCCCGAGCATACATGTGTATATGTTTTTGTATGAATATGTCAGTATGCGTTTGTGTGCATGTGCATGTATGCATATATATGTATATTTGTGTGAAAAGGTTTATATGTGTATATGTGTGTATAGGTGTACACGTCTGTGTGTGCATATACTGTACATATATACACATTTGTGTGCATGTAGATATGTGTGTGCACTTTTGTTTATGTGTGTGCAGGTGTATGCATATGTGTATTGGTGTGTATATACATGTGTGTGTTTGTGTCTATTTCCATATAGAAATATGTGTGTATATGTATGTGTATATATATATGTGTGTATTTGTATGCATATGTGTGTGTCTATGTATGTGCATTTGTAAGCATATGTTCATTTGTGTATTGTGTGTTTCTGTAGTGTGCATATGTGTATGCATGTACATGGGTGTGTGTTTGTACCTGCATATATGTGAATGCATGTGTCTGCACATATGCATATATTTATGTGTGTACATTTATGTAACCATATGCATTTGTATGTGGATGTATGTGTTTGAGTTGCATGTGTATGTATGTGTGTGTTTATGCGTGTATTGTGTGTATGTATGTGTATGCATATCTATGTATGTGTTTGTATGTATAGGTGTGTGGCTGAATATATATGTGTACGTATATATGTATGTGTACACAGAAGAGTAAAGCTGATGAGACGGTATATAGGAGAGGGTATATGCAATGTTACATAAGTGGGGGATGTAAGGGAAGGCAGCATATTATGTAAGTCATATCTCAATCTACATACTGTAGAGTTTGGCCCCTAGTTTAGCCCATATCTATTCTCAGTCCTGACACTTCTGTCAACTTTTACCATTGTGTTCCTAATGCATTGCTTTTTTCCTCTCCTCCTCTATATCAGTAATTGCTGTTTTAAGCCTCAAAACCAAATTTGATTGTTGACCCGCCCCCCCCCCCCCCCCGCGCTTATATAAACTGTTAACACAGCAATATCACGGACTATCCAAGTAGCCACCAATGAGATTATTTCTCTCCGAGCCTTTACATCAGTCTAAGAATCCCATTAAACTGTTTGACTCATGACGGAAAAAATCCTCGGAAGTATTTTCCTGTTCGTCTTGCAGATGACTTACCATTAAATCTCATTACTCAGGACTACTGATCTTTAGTGTACACTTAGGAGACACTTAAGAGGTTTGGGTTAGCAACAAATGTAGAAACAGTTTGCAGAACGATGATTGTATGTCAAGTGGAGAGAGAATATAGAATTCTCCTTGCCATAGACTAAAGTAACATAAAACACTTATAGTCTTGTGTTATAATAGTAGGTGCCTGGTGGTCTCTGTCTCTACTACACAGCACATCTGCTCTCGCCCTGTATATCTGTTGACTTTATAGCTAATGAGAAGGCGAGGAATCACAGATCTGCTATAATCCTTTGTGCCAAAACAAATGTGAGCAATAAAACAAAGCCAAACCACAACGATTATAGGAATGAAAACACAACTGGAGCCCTCTGATAATACTTAGCAGCTTTTTTATATCAAAGGCGTTCAATCAAACATCATTTGGGGGCACGGATCCATCTCTATTCCTTTCCTTTGATTACAGAGGAAGCTATGCAGAGACGAGTTTGTCACGCAGCACAACTTTCATGCCATGAGGATGTGTTATCTGAGATTTTCCACATGACTGCAGGTGCCTCATAGCGCACAGTGATCTGCTTCATCTGCAATGCCCAAGATCGGTGACATTTATATTAGATTTCAGGCTAAAGTGTAGTGACCCTATTACATTTACTACATGACTGATGCCAGTAAGCGTATCTAATTACTATAGTGTGGCTCAATATATATAATCAAGGCATAAAATCGATGTAAATTAGAAGCAAAGCGACTTACTGTAAAATATGTACTCGGTGTAGCTACTCCAGATTTTGTCATCCCTATACTGGTTTACGAAAGCGGCCGACCCAGTGGAATTGCAGGCTACCATGTGAAAGCCAGCTTCAGAGAGCCTGTCAAAAGCTTGCTCCAAGTAAGTGAATTTTAGGTAGAATCTAGACGTGTACTTTTCTGGGGGACGATCAGGGTCTCTACTTTCATTCAAAGTTTCTCCAAAAACTTCTTTAGCCAAAGCTATTCTTCCACATACCATAATACGAGCAACTCTTCGAAACTTGGCATCAGCCTGGTTATCTCTGACCATGGTGTAGGAACCTCTGTAGCCTATAGTGATAAAACCAGATTTTTTGTCCAGGGCTGCAGTTCTGAACAGGTCGCTGCTTTGTGAGTTCTCTTCCAGGTCACTTTGACAACCTTCATCATTCAGAGAGCTCTGTTTGGTCACTTTAGGTGTCAATAGCTTCACCAGGTCATTGAGTTGGAAATATTCAGCCTCTCTTAAAAGTCTTTCCTTTTCTGGGAAGTGATCTGGGAGTGAGAGCTGCTTGTCCCTTAGATAGTCAAGTACGTACCTGAAAAGGAAGCCGTCTCTGTCTATAAAGAATCGAGACCTGTTATCTCTGGGAAGCTCCTTGACATTGTTCCTAGAGAACATGCTGTAGAGAGTGCTGTCCGGTACGCTGGTGAGTGTAGAGTACTTTGTAACGTAAACTTGTCCGCCAACATTCAGCTCTACCACATCCGGAAAAGGATAAGACATTTCGCTGATAGGCAGGATTGTATCTTTCAGCGCCATATCTCCACATCAACATGCAGAAAGTGGTAGACCTCAGAAGACAACGTCCAGTTCCTTGAGTTAAATCCACAACCGGTAGACTCAGAGTAGACTACAATTCAGCCCCCGACACAGCAGCTTTCAGAAGCATAGGAAGTGACACATAATAGTCTGTGTAGTCCCACAGCAGAGGACAGCAGAACATAATAGGGTATGCTCTACAGAGCTGAGCAGTGATCAGCACCGAGGACAGCAGCACATTACAGTGGAATAAGCCGGCAGCACCACGGACAGCGGCACATAGCACACACTGCACCCAGAGCTTCCAGGGAACTGAGCTGACGTCACTCCAACTGCAGGCTGGGCTTCAGGAAACTTTTCCCACATCTGTCTATTAAAGGAGCATACGTTTCCTATGCAGGCTCACATACAAGTGCTGAAAATCCTCCTAGCATGCAGTTCCATCTTGTAATGAATTTTCTATTTTATACTTTTTAATACATTTCAGGCTATTTTTAACACTGGAAATTCTAAATAACAGCATCAAAATTCAGACCACAGCTGCAGGAATATATATTTGTCTACTATGTGTTCCTAACACCGAGTACTAGAAGATTTCTACTATAGACCACCTCTATGAGAAGACCACCTTTTATCCAGATCTTTTTGGTGAAAACCACTTCTCAATGCAATTTGAGGTGTTCGATTGAAAAAGGTTTCACTGTATTTAAGTCCGTCAACTATGGCTACTCAGGCTGGGTTCACATTACATTATTTGCCATATGTTGTAAGGGCACATCAGGGGGATTCCGATGTGTCCTTACAACGTATGGCACTTTATCCCACTGTTTTTCAGGGGACCACCCTGGTCAGATACTGGTAGGTTGATTAGATTGTGAGCCCCATTGGGGACAGGGACCGATTTGGCAATCTATGTGCGCTATATATATAATAAAATTATTATTTAAAAGTAACGGGCTGAGCCTTAATGTGCAAACTGGCTGTGTCCTTAAAGGGTTAAGAAAACAAATATTATTTGGATTCAGATATCTCTTTTGTTAAATAACTTTGCATTTTGTTTATTCTTGTATAACAACAATAGGGGTTGGCCATTTTACCTCATGTTTTTTGTAATGTGTGTGTAAGTGTGGCGGCAGGATTTTAGGTAATTTACCAATATACATCTATTACTAGTTATGCTCTTTCTTGATATGTAACTAGAAGCCTCCTGTCTTTTACCTCATCAGCCAGATATTCCTGACCAGAAAATGGACACAGATGGAGGATCATATGATCTCTTACTGTCCATGAACAATCGCCCTGTCAGGACCTTATGATACTATTCATGAATATAAGATTAAGGTACTGGCAGGGCGATTGCTCATGGACAGAGAGAGATCACATGACCCTCCATCTGCAGCCATTTTATGGACAGGAATATCTGGCCGATGAGGTAAAAGGTGTAAAATACGGTATATCATATCTAAACATTGGAAATATCCTATCCAATCTAACAATGATTTCAGCAGCAAGTTAAGTGGAACAATCAAAGGTTGACCTGTGACATATAAAGTCATGTAAAAGAATGTGGTTGATTATAATCTGTTTTCTTGTGACCATGACATTTGATCTGATATTTGCCAAGATGTGGCAATAAGAGGCTCGCAACTTTCTATAATTGTGGTGCATTTGACGCCAGCAAGGATTGGGTTAAGCTGGTGTGTATGGAGAACTAGGACTGTGCTTCTACAGACGTGTTTCTGAAGGCTTCATGATTCCTTCATAAGGTTATTTCATCACAGATTCTGCTGTCACATTCCATTTATATTACTATGATTTAAGACAGAATAACATGTCTCCAGAAATGACTTTTTTCAAGAACATGAAGCATTTTTGCTACATTCATGGTGATTTAAAGGGTCTACCAGCTCCCACATCACCCCACATGTAAATCCAACAATGTGTAGAACTCGTAATAGGATTTCATAGACATCTGTCTTTGGAGAACAAATTCCTATGTTATCTTTATGCAAATTCATTTGTCAGCGATGTTATTTAGGAGATGGTAGATGCACCTTTAACCATGAAATATACTGCATTGTATATAAGTAGTTTATGATACAGGCAGTCCCCGGGATACGTACAAGATAGGTTCAGCAGGTTTGTTCTTAAGTTGAATTTGTATGTAAGTCGGAACTGTATATTTTATCATTGTAATCCCAGTCAAAATTTTTTTGGTCTCTGTGACAACTGGATTTGAAAAATGTTGGGTTGTCATAAGAATGAATATTAACACTAAAGCTTCATTACAGATGCATGTGATAACTGTTACAGCTGTTTATTGTAGCCCAGGACTAAAGTACAATAAATTACCAATATCCAGGGGTTTGTTTGTAACTAGAGTTCTTAAGTAGGGGACCACCTGTAATTTATTACCTGAAAATACATCCCTTATCTTTCTTCTTAGTATGTGGCATTTTCTCTGACCAACTTTACAGAAATATGATTTTGGGTTACTCCTATATGTTTCTTTGAGTTCTTTCTTGTGATGTTATGTAACCTGTTAAGAGTTTTGTTGATATGTTGTGATATTGTAATTTATTTGGATCTATATTTTATCCTAAACTAATAAACATCTGTATCTATTCTAGGGAAGAAAATAATATGTTCCTGGGAAATGAAGGTGGAGGTTCAGCTTTTTTGAAGACTGCGTCAAACTTATCAATTGTGATTAGGGGACGCTCTGAAATACCAAATTTTAAAATACTGTTCAGCTTCGGGTACTAACTTAACCGGATCCCCAGGTCTGGTTGGTGTTACAGGTTGGGATACCTGGAATCAGTAACACCCGCAATTGGTGCTGGCGCTGATCGTGGGTGTTAACTGTTTCAATGCCACTAGCAAAGGTGCCAGTGGCCTCTAAAATACTGTGGGCATGCACACTGCAATTTTTGGGATGGTTGTTGTTTCTGAAGATGTTATCATGGAGCGACGATCCTTCCCAAAATGGCGGCCCCCTGCACCTCCAGCTGGTTAGTGGTGGTTCATGGCTGCAGCCAATTAAATGCCATTGGGGATTTTACCAGCACTGATCCCAGGTGCTAACCGGATGCGGGAAGTTGTGTCAAACCCGTCAATGACCCTAATGAAGTTTGAAGTTTCGTACCCAAACCCAGTATGAACCCAAACTTTGTTGCTCCGGTCTGCTCAACACTAATGATCAGTCATAGATAAAAGAAACTCTCCAGTCCTCCCAACTATGGGGGAGATTTATTAGAAGTTTCTGAGGTAAAACTGTTCTAGTTACCCATGGAAACCAATTAGAGATCAGCTTTAGTTTTCTAAACAGCTGTTGGAAAATTAAAGCTGAGCTCTGACTGGTTGCCATGAGCAATTAGAACAGTTATTTCCTCAGATACTTCTTATAAATCTCCCTCATAATGTTCATTTAATTATTTGTGACCCGTTACTTATCAGTTGTGAAATCTCCATATAATTATGTATTTTTCAGGGGCTTTGAATTCTTGATTTTGATGCCTTGTCCTGGACTAGAGGAACATCTGTCATGGTTGTGAACTGGAAGAAAAGTAGGAAATACAGAAATATTGTATTTGCCCTCTCCCCACCCTTTTTCAGTACAGTGGGGCACATTTACTAAGGGTCCGAACGCCGCATTTTCGTCGGGTTTCGTGATGATTTCTGATTAGCGCCGCATATAACAGGGGTTTTTGGAGCATCGGCGTCGGCTATCACGCAACACAAATCAGGGGACTCGCCGTCGGACGATCGGATGGATTCCGACAATGCGAAGGATTTAACATTGTAAATTGTGTTGCAAGATACGCACTTACAAGCACCGGGAAGAAGAAGGTGAACTCCGGCGGACCTCAGAGGGGAAGCAACACATGCAGGATATCGGGCACACGATGTTTGTGAATCGCGTCGGACTTCATCTTCCTCGGACAGTCCGGATCAGGGATCGCGACAGGACCAGGTAAGTAAATGTGCCCCATTGTCCTCCCGGATGAAACTCAATATTGGGGGAGCTTTAACAGAACTGTCTGAAGTAAAACTGTTCCAGTTGCCCATGAAAACCAATCAGAGCTCAGCTAAAATTTTATAAACAGCTGTGGGAAAATGAAAACTGAGCTTTCATTGGTTGCCATGGACAACTAGAACAGTTCTGCTCTCAGACACCTCTGATAAATCTCCTTTATTGCTACGCATCCATATTGTCACAGGTCGCGGTAGTCCGGTCCCCGGCTCCTCTCACCTTCCCCGGCTCCAGCGGCGTCCTCCGCAGCTTCCGCGGCTCGTAGGGCACGCGCGCCGGCTCGCTAAAATTTAAAGGGCCTGATTGATTTAAATTCCAGCCCCTTCCTATTGTTCTTGCCGGATCTTCAAACTTCCCTGAAGTGAAAGCTTCTGTGATTCCTGCGTTTCTGTGATTCCTGCGTTCCTGTGATTCCTGTGTGCCAGTCCGTTCCTGTGGTCCTGTGTTCCTGTGTGCCAGTCCGTTCCTGTGGTCCTGCGTTCCTGTGTGCCAGTCCGTTCCAGTGGTCCTGTGTTCCTGTGTGCCAGTCCGTTCCTGTGTCCTGCGTTCCTGAGTGCCAGTACGTTCCTGTGGTCCTCCATACCTCCGTGCCAGCTCCTGTATTTCCTGACGTGAGTCCTGTGTGCCTTCCTGTGCTATTCTCCTCCCGTCACTCCGGGTACAGACTGTCTCCTGTGTTACTACCTTGGCAGCCACCGCGGGCTAGTCGCACCTGTGGAACGACCTGGTGGTTTCTCGCCGCAGCAAGTCCGCCCTGCTTTGCGGCGGGCTCTGGTGAACACCGGGTTCCACTTAGGCTCCGGTCACAAGTCGGCTAGTACCACCTCCCGCGGTGGTACAGAGGGTCCACAGACTCCCAGTCGTGACAGTAAGATCCGGCCATGGACCCCGCCAAGGAGCCACATCATATACTGGCTGAACTTTCCAGTGTTGTCGCCCGGAAGTCGCAGCAGATTGCTGCTCAATGAGAACTTTTAGGCCAAGTCGCTTCCTCTCTACAACAGCTGCTTGACTCCAGGCCTCAGCATCAAGTTCCGGTGACTACTCCTGCAGCTGTTTCTTCGACTACTCCTGTGACTTAGCCTGTCATCCCGGCTTGTTCCCCGGCATCAGAGCCTAGGATGATTCTCTATATGCCAACATGATGGCGATCCCAAACAGTGCAGAGGATTCATCACCTTGTGCTCGCTGCATATTGAACTAATGTCTTCTCAGTTGATCAGTGAACGTTCCAAGGTGGCCTCCATCATCAGCCTCCTCACCGGGAAGGCCCTGGCCTGGGCTACTCCTCTGTGGGACAGGAATGATCCACTTACGGCCACCCTTACCAACTTCCTGGCAGAGTTCCGGTCCGTGTTTGAGGAGCCAGCACGAGCCTCATCTGCGGAAACAGCATTACTGAACCTATGCCAAGGAGAAGACTCCACCGTGGGAGAATACGCTGTCCAGTTCCGCACCTTGGCGTCTGAACTTGTGCAACCTTTAAGAAAGGCCTGTCCTCACGGGTTAAGGATGCTTTGGCTGCTCGGGATCTTCCGACTACTCTGAGTGGTCTTATCACCTTGGCCACCCGGATTGATGTGCGGTTCCTGGAAAGAGCTGAAGAATTGCGGCACGAGCGACCTCTAGGCCGGCTCCCACGTTTGGCTCCCGTTTTCCAGAAGCCATTCCAGCCTCCCGTTACTCAGTCTGCTGGTGAACCTATGCAGGTTGATAGAGCTAGACTTACACCTGGGGAACGATCCAGACGTTTCCAAGAATGCCTATGTCTATACTGTGCCAGTCCCAAGCACCTCATCGGGACTTGTCCAGTGCATCCCCAACGTCCGGGAAATGGCAGCACTTAGGGCTTTTGGGAGAGGCGTCCCTAAGTGTGAATTCAGCTTCTCCACGTCTGATTATTCCGGTTCTTCTCAGTATTGGCAGGTTGCAGCATTCCTGGATTCCGGATCGGCGGGGAACTTTGTGGATGCTGCTCTCGTTTCCCGGCATCACATTCCGGTGGTTACTCTTAAGTCTCCTCTCGTAATTTCTTCTGTAAGTGGACAGCTTCTTTCCGATCCGGTCCGGTACCGCACGGAACCTATCCGACTTCAGGTTGGAGCCTTACATCAAGAAGATTTGGTCTTCTATGTCTTGCCTCGCTCCACATCAGCTCTTCTTCTGGGTCTTCCCTGGCTTCAGCTACATGCCCCTATTCTTAATTGGAAGACTGGTGAGATCCTGCGTTGGAGTCCTGAATGCCAATCCCGATGTATGGTGGCTCCACTCCCGGTCTTATCCTCTTCTGTGTCTTCCAACTCTCTGTAGGGTCTGCCAGCTTGTTACTGGGACTTTTCTGACATTTTTTCTAAGAAGCAAGCAGAGACCTTGCCAACACATCGTCCCTATGATTGCCCAGTGGATCTCCTGCCTGGCACTACCCCTCCCAGAGGTCGAGTCTATCCACTTTCAGTTCCAGAGACCGCAGCCATGTCTGAATACATCAAGGAGAACCTGCAGAGGGGATTCATACGCAAGTCCTCCTCTCCGGCTGGTGCAGGTTTTTTCTTTGTCACCAAGAAAGACGGCTCCTTACGTCCCTGTATAGACTATCGAGGGCTGAACAAGATCACAGTTAAAAATCGCTACCCTCTGCCGTTGATTACAGAACTTTTTGATCGCCTACGCGGTTCCAGGGTGTTCTCCAAGCTGGATCTTCGGGGTGCATACAATCTCATCCGGATCCGCAAAGGTGACGATTGGAAGTCGGCATTAAATACCCGTGACGGCCATTTTGAATACTTAGTAATGCCCTTTGGACTGTGTAACGCCCCTGCCGTTTTTCAAGAATTTGTGAACGACATTTTCCGGGATCTTCTCTATACATGTGTCGTGGTCTACCTGGATGACATTTTGGTATACTCTCCAGACCTTGATTCCCATCAGAGACACGTATGTCAAGTTCTTGGTCAACTTCGTGCCAACCATCTGTACGCCAAACTGGAGAAATGCCAGTTTCACCAGCAAAGACTTCCATTCCTGGGTTTCATAATTTCTGATAGAGGCCTTCAGATGGATCCCCAAAACTGTCTGCTGTTCTTCAATGGCCACGCCCAGAAGGTCTCCGAGCCATACAGAGATTCCTGGGGTTTGCAAATTATTATCGACAGTTCATTCCCCACTTCTCCACTGTCGTGGCCCCTATCGAGGCACTCACTAAGAAGGGTGCCAATCCTCGTGCCTGGTCTCCTACTGCTGAAGAAGCCTTTTCCAAGTTGAAGTCGCATTTGCCTCGGCACCAGTCCTCTCTAGGCCTGATACCAACAAGTCTTTTTATCTTGAGGTGGATGCATCCTCTGTAGGAGCTGGAGCAGTGCTCTCCCATAAAGGGCCTAAGGACTGAACTTCTACATGTTGCTTCTTTTCCAAGACCTTTTCCCCAGCTGAAAGAAATTATTCGATTGGAGACAGGGAGCTGTTAGCCATCGAGCTTGCGCTAGAAGAATGGCGCTATCTTCTGGAAGGTGCTCTCCATCCTGTGAGTGTGTACACTGATCACAAAAACTTGTTATACCTCCAGACAGCCCAGCGCCTGAATCCCAGGCAAGCCCGGTGGTCTTTGTTCTTTTCCCGTTGATCCATTTTCGTCCGGCGGACAAGAATGTCAAGGCTGATGCCCTGTCCCGGGCTTCGGATGTTGTCGGAGAAGAACCGGCTCCTCGACACATAATTTCTCCAGACCAGCTTGTTGTTGCAGCTGCAGTGGATCTTCAGCAGCTACCTCCCGGCAAGACGTATGTTAGACCTGCTCTCCGGAAGAGGATTTTATCTTGGGGACATTCTTCCCGTGTGGCTGGGCATCCTGGGGTGCAACGCACCGTGTCCCTCATCTCCCGCTACTACTGGTGGCCAGACCTGGTCCAAGATGTTCGGGAGTTTGTGGGATCCTGCTCCTCCTGTGCCCGTAACAAAGCCTCCCGTCTTAAACCGTCTGGACTGTTACTGCCGTTGCCGATACCCAGTCGCCCATGGTCCCATGTGGCAATGGACTTTGTCACCGAACTGCCTGTCTCCTCGGGCAGTACTGTCATCTGGGTGGTGACGGACCGGTTTTCAAAGATGTCCCATTTTATTCCCCTTCCAGGTCTTCCGTCTTCTCCACAGCTTGCCAGTCTATTCTTCAAACACATCTTCCGACTGCATGGTCTTCCGCTTCATATCGTGTCCGATCGAGGAGTCCAGTTTGTATCAAAATTCTGGCGTTCCTTATGTAATCAACTGCAGGTCATCCTTGATTATTCCTCTGGCTACCATCCGCAGGCTAATGGTCAAGTGGAAAGGGTGAACCAGACTTTGGGCTGTTACCTCCGTCACTTCGTTTCAGCCCGTTAGGACAACTGGGCTGACCTTCTACCTTGGGCTGAGTTCTCCTACAATTCCCTGGACTCTGGGTCCACCGGCTCAGCTCCGTTCTTTGCGGTCTATGGTCGTATTCCTCGCCCGCCTCTCCCGTTGTCTACTCCCTCTGATGTCCCTGCAGTAGAAGATTTGGTGCAGGACCTCAAGTCTGTTTGGGATCAGACCCACCAGTCTCTTGTACGAGCTACGGACCGTACCAAGATCCAGGCTGATAAGAAACGTCGACTTCCTCCTGTCTTCTCTCCTGGTGATAAAGTATGGTTGTCCTCCAAATACGTCCGGCTTAAGATACCCAGCTACAAACTTGGTCCTCGGTTCCTTGGTCCCTTGAGGTAATCAATTGCATCAATCAAGTAGCCTACAAGCTCCGCCTTCCTCCATCTATGCGCATCCCGAACTCCTTCCATGTCTCCCTCCTGAAGCTAGTCACCCTGAACCGCTTCTCCCAACAATCCCCTCCTCCTGCTCCTGAAACGGATTCCCCAGATGTCTATGAAGTTAAGGAGGTTCTGGACATGAAGACCATAAGGGGTAAGCGGTTCTTTCTTATAGACTGGAAGGGGTTTGGGCCTGAGGAGAGATCTTGGGAGCCCGAACAGAACATTTTTGATCGGACTCTCCTCCAAAGATTTCTTGGGACCAAGAAGAAGAGGGGAAGGCCGAAGGGGGGGGGGGTACTGTCACGGGTGCTCCCGCGATCCCTGTCTCGGACCGCGATAGCACCCGTGCCGCCTCAGGGTCCGGTCCCCGGCTCCTCTCACCTTCCCCGGCTCCAGTGGCGTCCTCCGCAAGCTTCCGCTGGTCTGATTTAAACTCCAGCCCCTTCCTATTGTTCTTGCCAGATCTTAAACTTCCCTGAAGAGGAAAATCCTGTGATTCTCTGTTCCTGTGATTCTGCGTTCCTGTGATTCCGGGTTCCTGTAATTCAGGGTTGCCAGTCGTTCATGTGGTCCTGCGGTTCCTGTGTGCCAGTCCTTCTTGTGGTCCTGCTGTTCCTGTGTGCCAGTCCGTTCCTGTGGGCCTCGTGTTCTGTTGCAAGGTCGTTACTGTGTCCTGCGTTCATGAGTGCCAGTCCGTTCCTGTGGTCCTCCATACCTCCGTGCCAGCTCCTGCGATTCCTGACGTGAGTCCTGTGTGCCTTCCTGTGCTATTCTCCTCCCGTCACTCCGGGTACAGACTGTCTCCTGTGTTACTACCTTGGCAGCCATCGCGGGCTAGTCGCATCTGTGGAACGACCTGGTGGTTTCTCGCCGCAGCAAGTCCATCCTGGGTTCCACTTAGGCTCCGGTCCCAGGTCGGCTAGTACCACCTCCTGCGGTGGTCCAGAGGGTCCACAGACTCCCAGTCGTGCCACATATACAGTGCTCCCTTAAATCCCAGTTGATGCAAATGGACGAGGGTAGTGTTATGACGTAATTGTTCTGCCTGTGTCCCCAAACCCAAAAACGCTAATGTCCGAAGACAACAATGTTAATCAATATGTTTTCTCTAGATGTTTTTTGAATACCAGTAGTATCAGGAATACATCCCATAATGTTTGCAGTCAGTGCCCGCTATGTCCTGTGTTGGCTGAGACGCCTGACGTGCTGCGACACTGCCATACAAT
The DNA here is from genome assembly GCA_019512145.1 of Engystomops pustulosus. Classification (NCBI taxonomy): domain Eukaryota; kingdom Metazoa; phylum Chordata; class Amphibia; order Anura; family Leptodactylidae; genus Engystomops; species Engystomops pustulosus. Next base: position 39,280,793 of record CM033641.1, read on the forward strand.
TATTGCATTTCGACACAACGTGTTTATTTTCTGAACATGTGACAGTCCCATCTCCAGCGTTAATAGAGAAACCCATTTATGCGTATCCTCAATTATGGAATATATGAAGCACCTTTGCTTAAAAGTGGAAGCAGGATTAAGCCATATTCATGTTGCGTGTAATTCACTGTAGATGTTTGGAAGTGGACAAGGCTAATGTAACTCATTTCAACATCATAAATAACACATCATCAGACCAAAAAAACAGATCATGGAAGATTAATACAATGTTTTTGTGTGAATTGGTAAACTACTAGCCCTTTAGTTAGGGTATGAACTTTCCTTTATTCCCCCTGTTTACCAATAACAAATCTCCCCTCAAAGTCAGGCAAATATGTCTCTTCTTACCTCATTTTTACATGAGATGAGTCAAGTTTAGTGGTTACAGGGTTAGTGTCAATTCAGAAGCCCCTATCTTTGGTTCTCTAGAACCTAGAAACGTGATCTAGGTGTCGTATTTAAGATAGGGAGATCATCTTTCAGATCACATGGATTATGGAAATTAGAGCTACAGAACCAGAGGTACAAGCAGCTAAATTGGAAATGCAAGCTGCAAATAAAGATCCAGTTCCTGTGTAATTTGTTCTAGCCTATATGTCCAATTCTGTAGCTCCCAGAAACATAAGCCTGATGTGATCTGAAAGAAGAGATTCTTATCTTTAATATGATACAAGTAGCATGTTTCTCTGTACTAAACAACTAAAGATAAGGGCTTTTTAAACTGATACTCTCCCTACAACCATTAAACTTGACTCATCTCTTGTGAAAATAAGGTAAGAAGAGTCATATTTGCCCGACTTTGGGGTAGATTTTTTCTAGGTAAATGGGTTAGAGATCACTGACTACCTATGTGTATTCCGCTCACAGCTAGTAGAGCGCTGGTTAGTTTTCTACTAGCTCTTTGGATTGTGCTTTTCTCATTATTCTTCTATTAATCTATTATTTCTGGTTATCCAATCTTGGCTTATGTACTTTGTCTATCCCTTTATATTTCAATTTTGCCATATCTGCTATTTCTGCTGTGACGTGGACCACTGATTTCTCTTTTGTGTTATTTGTTTTCTACTCTTGTTTTTGAGTCCTCGTTTTGGCATAATAAGGTAATGTCAAACAGTTACTGACCAGTGGTTAGGAAGGACCCAGTAAGCTGACAGGTAACAGTTTTGGGGACTCAGTTCAGGACTCACTTTCGTGTTTGTTCTCCCTGAATCCAGTCCCTTCATTACACAGACATAAGGTGCAATGGAAAGGCTTGCTCCTCTTCTTTGAGATTCAACACTCCTGGTGGGGGCTCACAACAACTAATACAAAAAAACTGAGGAAGTAACTGAGATGTGAGCTGGTCCTTTCTCTGATTTGTAGCCAAGGCTTAGCGATGTCTCAGACTACATAGACGATCTTGGTTAAGAGGAGTCACAACACCCAGGTCTCCATCCCCTTTCATTTTAGAGACAACTGCAGATTATACATAAAGCCTGCATAGGACAAAACTGATGAAAAAGGAAGATTGCAGGTATTAGATCCCCAGTTCACACACTGGGCTTCCACTTATTTTAAGGTTTGTTAGAAGTGAGGGAAAAGGGAAATTTTGTAGTTATGGGAGAAATCAGACAATCCTGCTGTTTTCATAATGCAAAATCAATGGCAGACTCCTCCTATCTGGACCAAACCTACAACCAGATCTAACAGGATGACTATCCCATAGCTACAGACTATACTTCCATTAATAAATATAATACTTAAAGGAAATCTACCATTTGTTTTCATGCATTATGAACCAAACAAACCTTTAGAATGCTGTAGCTACACTGATGCAGAAACATATCTTGTTTAATCCCTGTGCTGAGTGGTTTTGCTGAAAAAAACAATTATAAAATTATAATAATGAGGCTCGGTTGCTCCTGTGGCTGCCCCGGCCCTTCTCCTCTTACCCTAATCATGCATTGCTCCAGCCTTGACCTGCCTTGTCCAGCATAAGCTAAGAATACCTCATCACTGTGCTGCGCCTGACAGGCAGAAATAATCAATTGCTGCACCGTCCCCCAGCTGCTGTGTACAAGTGATCCAGCTCAGGTTTATTAGTCCTGTCTGGACAATTCAGGCAGCTCTTTTACGCACAGGAGCCATTCTGCACCCTGCTTCACCAAGGTCCTGAATTTTATAATTGTTTTTTTCAGCAAAACCAGGGATTAAACAAGATATGTTTCTGCATCAGTGTCACTACAGCATTTCAATGTATGTTTGGTTTACAATGCATTACAACAAATGGTATATTTCCTTTAAATAGAAGTGGTATAAGCTACACATGCATCTAGTTAAATTTTCATTTTATCTTACGGAATCCATAGCATGTAACAAAACATATTGAAGAATTAGAAATCTGTTTGTCAATGCACGTGCGAGGAGTCGAATTGCGCATTCAGATATAATGTCAGAGCTGACATGCTTGAGAGAAGAAGAATGATCCCTCGTAGGTGGAAAACCGGAACAACACATTCAAAGAAAGAAAAATGTGCATTTTTTTTTTTTTTACAATCACGAGAGTGAAAAGCACATTAATGTAAAATGGTAAATAGGAAGCAGAATCAAAGGAGTGAAGTTGATTGAAATTTATACCACGGGATTATCCAGAAGTACTTATCACTGTTAGCTCTTACACACCACGCAAAATCCCTTGAGGAAATACATTAAATATAATTTCCTAAGCGTATCTTGAAAATGGCATTTCATGGAGTTCTCTCTGTCATGTTCTTACCCTATAAAAATAGAAAAACAGATTGTACCCTGCATTTGATTGAGGTAAACTGACAAAGATGATTTTATGCTGAGATATTCATGTCTGGAGAGAATCACATTTGCAAAGAAATTGACATTGTAGAATACACTGATTACTATATTCAGTCACAGGGAGAGGTGGAAAAACAAGCAAAATTAAATGGTTCCATATAGATGTGAGCGTACGTGTGACCGTGAGGGCAGGCTTATTAACCAGGTATAAGAAGAAACACACATATGCAGATGGAAATGCAGCTCTAAAGCCCTTCAAAATAGGATTATGGTCTTTTAAAGGATATAAACCTTTTCTTAAGGTGGTTGGATAGAAGGTTTGGAACGGAGCAGTAATAGGACTGCCACAGAGCAGAATGATACCTCTACTGCAGCTCTATGCACCTCTGTACAATGGAAATCTTATGAAGCGTATAAATCGCCGACTCTAAGTAGTTGTGAGTAGACATGGGGAGTGGTGTAGGAATAAATAGGCTATACCAGGTATAAAGTGCATAAAACTTAAACTATACTTTAAGTATCTGTAGCTTTCCACATTTAAAGGGGTTGTAACTAGTTTATTGGTCATTTTGCTATTCAGTGTTCTGAATGCTAAACAATGTGATCAGTGTGGGTCCTACCGATCACAAGTACTGTGGCTCACTACCTACCAATGAATGGAGCGGCATGACAAGCACACCTCTTGCTGCTCTATTTAATACTATAGGAAAGTTGTAAATTGCTGAGCACAGTGCACGGGTATTTCCAGCACTCCAGTAGACAGTGAAAAGGAATGTCAGAGATAGCTGTGAAAAAATGAAAAAAAAAAAGGTTTAAGGAAATCTCCCATTTGATTTGATGCATTATGAACCAAACATACACTGAGAATGCTAAAGCTACACTGATGCAGAAACATATGTTGTTTCATTGCTGAGCTGAGTGGTTTTGCTGAGAAATCAATTATAACATTCAAGACCTTGGAAAAGCTGGATTGCATTCTGCCTGCTCTACATAAACACTTTACATGGAGCTTCCTGAACTGTCCAGGCAGGACTGGATGACTTAAACACAGCAGCAGGGGGATGGTGGAGCGATTGATTACTTCTGCCTATCAGGCGCAACACAGTGATTACATCATTCAGTGCAAGAGGAGAAGCACCAAGCCAGGCAAAGAAGCAAGAGAGACTCATTATCCTGAATTTTATAATTTTTTTCAGCAAAACCACTCAGCTCAGGGATTAAACAGGATATGTTTCTGCATCAGTGTAGCTACAGCATTCTCAAGTTATGATTGGTTCATAATGCATGAAATCAAAGGGTAGAATTCCTTTCATAATCAAATTTGGAGAAATTCCTTTAAATTGGCGTTTAACTATTTAACACTTTTTCAGACTAATACGGGTTAACAGGTTTGTAATGTTAGGTAATACCGGGAACTGCCCCTTTTGTGTGTTGAATAAAATAAATAATGCACCTTAAGTCATGTTAACCAATGTTACATCAGTATGACTTGTATTCTGCAGTGTCTAGCTGTTTCCCTTGTGAAAGCGCCATCCCAAATTCCCAGTTAGTCCTTAGCGAGATTATGAAGAACAGGCCAGCACTAATACGAATTAAGCATTTGGGCTAAGATAGAAAAACTTACTATTAACTGCTGCAGCTTTTGTGAATACATCTCTCCCATTTTGTTCTTGCGTCTCTCCGTACTCCAGCTCTGACACCTCTATGAGTTGCAGTTTATCTTGTAAGATCAGGACATATTCTTAACAAGTACATTGCAGGGTGACTTCTCTCTCCACCCACCCAATTTATTCAAGGCACCCTAGCACCCTAGTTAAATGACTTGACCTAGAATCACAGGAACCTGGCTGCTCGTAGCCCCTCTGTCTCTGTTACTTATATAACATCACCCTTTTACCACCTGGAAGCTCAGTAGTTCTTTACTACAGGGTGACATTTAAAGAGGACCTGTCACCTACATTTTCGGCACTAGGAGCTGCTTACCTCCGGTAAAGCTATCTAACACTGCAGCGGGGTACAATGTAATCAAGCGGTCCGATGTATTCATGAGGGGGTGGTCCGTGGCGTTGCCTCTTCCCCGGACCACCCCACTCTCTCCATAGGCCAGCAGTGACTGCCGCGCGCTAGGTGGCAGTCACCGCCCCTAGCCACGCCCCAACCTTGCCCCCTCATGAATACGTCAGACAGCTTTGAGAGCTGTCCGACAATTACACTGTACCCCGCCGCAGTGTTAGATAGCGTTACCGGAGGTTTCCGGTAACGCTATCACTCTAACACTGGGGCGTTTGATCAAGCACTAGGAGCTGCTTACTTTACGATAAATTGGGTGACAGGTCCTCTTTAATGTCTCCCACATTCTACAGGATAGGGATTTTTGAATACCTGAAGGATATGCAACTAATTTGCACTAATATAACCCCATGTCTGTGCCATTATTGCATCCTGTGCCAAAGATAACTGAGATCAGTGTTCTCCGATTTACAGTACTCTCACACTAGCCTCCTGCCGATCCCCCCATTAGCGATCAGTGGGGGTCCAAGCAGTTGTAACCTCACCAATCAGCTTGTTATCCCCTGGAACTTATTATCATGGGACTTGAATGTTGCTGAAGACAAGCTCTGACACATTTCTGAACAGTTTCATAATATCTGTCCAGATATGAACACCAGTTTTTCCCCCACACCTATAATGGAGTGAGACTGAGAGAATTTTTGCAACTCATTAAAATTTTCCGAAACGGGCTAACCATTTCCCTGCCACAAACTGGAGGTTTGCTGTGTCAATGCAAAATGTTGAATAATTTTTACACAATTCAGACCCAGATTTGCAACTTTGCAGGCACAAAACTGATAAAAGTGACAGCCCCCCCCTCCGTGCCCATTATTCTCAATAACAGTAAAAAATGTCAATTCAGCAAAATTGCCACTAAAAAATCTGCAAATCAATCATCAAATCACAAAAAGCCTCTCGCCATAAAAACCTCAGATATCACACTTGTACTGCCAAAATTTCTGTGCAACACATCTGAATAGCAATATAAAGATATGGTGATCTTCTATTTCCTTCTTCAAACATTAATTGCATCAATATAAAGACAATCAAACAGAAACCTAAAATAATGGATTTTATATAAAAGTCCAATAGGAAGAAATAATAGAATAGAGGAAGTGAGATGCTTTATAGTATGTAACCTTCAGACTAATTAGCTTGTCTCTGTAATATCCCGAGGTTTACTCATATGTCAGGTTTATTTATTTAGAGAACACTTCTCCAGCACTTGTAGCCATTTCCATTCACAGGAACACATCCTGCTGGGAGCACAGCTGTTATACGATAATGAAGAGCTCCACAATCCGGATCTCAAGGGGTGTCTAATTAGGAGGAGCACCTAGACACGCTGCCATGTAACAGCTAAGCCATATACTCACGGCTGACTTGCAGAACAGACAGATGATGCGCCTTTGTTGTTTCATCATTTGCAACGATGGAAAGTTATTTAGAGTTTTTGTAAAATTCTCTACTGCTGCAACTATATATATATACATATACATCCAGTACCATATAGTACAGAATGACCCACATTACTGCTACAGATCCTGGCTCAAGTTTGAAGTAGCAAAACTGACAGTATTATAAGTACAGGCAGTTACCGGGTTACGTACAAGATAGGGTCTGTAGGTTTGTTCTTAAGTTGAATTTGTATGTAAGTCGGAACTGTATATTTTATAATGTAACTCCAGGAAAAAAAAAATTCTATGTGCTTTAATAGGAACAAGTATTATCAATAAAGCTTCATTACAGACACTTTACAGCTGATCATTGTAGTCTGGGACTAAAGTAACATCCAGAGAGCTTCACCAGAGGTCACAGTTGGCAGAGGGGTCCGTCTGTAACTAGGAATCGCCTGTAAGTTGGGGACCTCCTGTACTTTGTTCGCTCGGGGAGAATGGTCATGAACCAGATATACATTGAGAGCAACCACACGATTCACCGGTTTTTAACAAATCACCTACCTATGTACAGAGAACAGAAAAAAAAACATACAGAGGATGGTGCCTCAGGTGACACCTTCTAATAAGAAATTATATAAACCCAACATCAATTATGGGGTGCTTACCTGATTCCTTCTTGAGTACAGGTGAAATGACCCCAGCTATGCCGTCAGCGTGCTCTTTCCTTGGTCCAAACTTTAAGAAAGGAGTGTCCTTCCTGAAACGCATCAGCAGAATGTAATTTTATCTCAAAATGTTATCCTTTTAAAATAAATTTAGTTCATTACTCTGGAGTTGATACTCCATATACCACTGATGCCGCTGTAGAGCCATAACATTTTTTACCCCTGTACTATATTCCCTATAGTATAATCTTCTCAGCTCATCCTGGTTATCTGTTAGAGAGGGTAGTGGTTCAGACAGGAGTAGCAGTGACATGTTGTTCAGCTACCTCATTAGCATATGGATTGAAATAGGAATTTCTTAGAAACAGCACAAAGGACAGAAACAATCAACATATTTTAGAAATCACAGGGCATTTCTCACTAACAGAGAAAGTCGGAAACAAAACACAAGAACCCTATGATACATGTGGAGGATAGTTAGGTTGCATACATTATATGATGTTCTTTTACATTTAGAGTCAGCTTTATTCTACATGGCTGCCTGGAGTGCCAGATAACAGTGAAGTATAGCTAATGGATTCATTATGGAGATCCTGTAGCTGTCGGCTTGTCTGGTATTATCCTTAAGAACAACCACTGCATGTTCTGTAAGATCTATGTAGGTCATGATTACCCAGTGAAATGCCTTCCCTAATATAAAACAGTGGTCTTACATACGTTCAGTATTAACATTTATGAGAATTTGTTGTATTTGTCTGTATTGTCTGTTTTTATTCACAGGTATTGACTATTGCATTGGTACAACTCATACTGCATTGCTCATATGATCAGTCACAGTATTTACAGTGGAGACATAATTGATGCATTGTGTTACATTAGAAATTCTTAAGGGAAGGGGAAAGTGTGGGAAAAGGTGGCAATAATATTTAACTTTTATTAATTATATTTAAAATAGATATTGGTTAAGAACAAATTATAACAGATAGGGAAAGTTGAGGGGATGTTCTCCCCTTCCATGCAGAGACTGACCCCTATGATTTAGCTTGCATGGATTCCCTTAGGTTGAGGGATTAGTTAGAGGGTATCGTTGTTAAACTTAGTAGATATTATTTATAGTGTGATGTTCAGTGTTGGCTTGATTGACATTTTATTCCTCATCAACAATGTGACAATGTTGCAACTTTCTAGTATTCCAGCCGCTTGTTGTGCAAACTATGTCAGCCAAAGTTCGAGAGTTTTTTACTCTTTGTAATGGGCAGAGTAAGCACAGATTATTGTCATGTGCACATCGTGTGTGCCGAGTGCAGCATCCTGTATTACATTAGTGTGGCATCGATCCTCATTGTTTGGGAACGATGTTCACACAAGTATTCTAGCTGTTTCGTTGCTCTTACGTTCCTGCAAGCAATCAGTGTGGTAAGAGATTGCCGTGCTGGAACTGTATTGAAGCAGCAGCGATGTCTCGCTTCTAGGTGTAAGTGCCGGGTCGCTGTATGCGATCGCGGCTAGGCTGTCACTCCTCTGCTCCTCTTATATATTGATCAGACACTGTAAGCTAACACTATCATTCCCTCTTAACATATATGGAACTTTCCCTAATAATACCCTACGGCCGTTTCGCCGCCATATTGCGGCTTCATCTGGGGGTCATATGTGTATACTTTCCCCTTCCCTTAAGATTCAAACATACATAACTTTGGTGGTGTACACCTGGCAGAAGAGATATATTCTAAAAAAGGATAAATATCCACAAATCAACATTCTTCTGACATATCGGCTTGCTCATATATAGCCTGCCTCTTCCTGTGACCACTGCAGGATCTTTGTGATTTTATTTGCTTTAGCAGCAGCCGCCTGGCTCTGGTCACTAAAATTAAGTTTACCATCCACCAATACCCCCAAGTCCTTTTCAGCTTCAGTTTTACTAAGTAATTGACCGTTTAGAACATAATTATACTTTTTGTTTCCATGGCCCAAGTGCATAACTTTACATTTATCTACATTAAACCTCATCAACCATTTCTCTGCCCATCCCTCAAGCTTCCACAAATCCCTCTGTAATGCTAAACTATCGACCTCAGTATTTATTACTTTACACAGCTTAGTATCATCTGCAAATATTGAAACTTGACTGTGTAAACCCACTACAAGGTCATTAATAAAAATATTAAAAAGAAGTGGCCCCAATACTGACCCCTGTGGCACTCCACTGGTAACATCAACCCAATCTGAGAATGTGCCATTAATGACCACCCTCTGTTTTCTATCACTAAGCCAATTACTTACCCAAATACACAGATTTTCTCCTATTCCCAGCAGTCTCATTTTATATACCAACCTTTTATGTGGCACGGTGTCAAATGCCTTTGAAAAGTCCAGATATACAACATCCACAGCGTCCCCCAGATCCAGTCTTGAACTTACCTCCTCGTAGAAACCAATCAGATTAGTCTGACAGGACCGATCTCTCATAAACCCATGCTGACACTGGGTTATAAGGTTGTGCACAGTGAGATACTCCAGGATAGCATCTCTAATAAACCTCTCAAATATTTTCCCCACCACAGCAGTTAGACTCACGGGTCTGTAGTTTCCAGGATCGCTATTTGATCCTTTTTTGTATATTGGTACCACATTTGCTATGCGCCATTCCTGTGGAACATAACCAGTCCTCAGTAAATCTTCAAATATTAAAAATAACGGTTTGTCTATCACCGTACATAATTCATGCAGAACCCGGGGGTGTATGCCATCTGGCCCAGGTGATTTATCTATCTTAGTGGTTGAAACAACCAAGCAGTGAAATAATTACTTGAAATCTAGCTTGTGTTGTGTGAGTACTTAGGGTGGACAGCTTCCCTGATTTAAAGATAGTGTCCTTATGGCAGCAGCTAGGGAAAGGGACTCCAGGGGAAGGAAGGAGTCTATGATACAGTTTGCGGTACAGAGAGAAACACAAAGTTGTGCAGAATCACAGACTAGAATAAAGGGGATTATTGGTAACAGAGGGATCCTCTGCCACCTTAATACTTTGCAGGACACTTGTCCATTCAGAGCTGCACGGACACAAGGTTCTTCTGCCAGGTATAAAGAAAGGAGTCAAAACTGAGTAAAAAGAAACAATAGTGATTAGAGATGAGCGAACATGCTCGTCCGAGCTTGATGCTCGGTCGAGCATTAGGGTACTCGAAACTGCTCGTTGCTCGGACGAATACTTCGTACACGCCTGTCGACTGACAGCGCTGACAGGCTGACGCTTATTAAAATGAATAAAGGCTGGATTTCTCAGAATTTCCAATCTCCACCAGGTGAAGGAAGCTCAACCTGAATAATTGATCCACTCCTCCTCCTCCTCATTTTCCTCCTTCTCCTCCTCTTTGTACAGTAAAGCAGAGGAAAATGGCTATTTTTTGACAGGGCCCACTGGCTCTTGCTATACTTCATGCATTTAATTTTTCTGGAGGGCCACCTACCCGGTCCTCTGTTTGAAACAATTTTTGTGAGTGCCACATACAGGCACTCAATCTATTCCATTTTACTGCAGGGCCACCTACCTGCTCCTCTGGTTTGAAACATTTTTGGGACTGCCACATACAGGCACTCAATCTATTCCATTTTACTGGAGGGCCACCTACCTGCTCCTCTGGTTTGAAACATTTTTGGGACTGCCACATACAGGCACTCAATCTATTCCATTTTACTGCAGGGCCACCTACCTGCTCCTCTGGTTTGAAGCAGAGCATTCCATAGAATTGGTGCAGCTCTAGAGAAGTCTTGGAGACGCGAGTGGGAGGTCCGCACTAGGGTAGAGGTTAATCTAAGATCACTGGCGGATCTAAGAGCACGGGTTGGGCGATAGACTGAGATAAGAGAGGAGAGGTAGGGGGGTGCAGCATTATACAGAGCTTTATGGATGAGGGTTATTATTATTTTAAACTGTATTCGAAAGGAGACTGGCAGCCAGTGCAGCGACTGGCATGAACTGCCTCCATACATGGTCCCCTTATCAAACGAGCTGTGTCAGGCAGAATTTTGGGTTGTTTTCATGGCTTCCATGTTAACTTTGTCGCCACCCTGCTGTGTAATCCACAAAATATACTGGCAAACTTTTATCATGTACCGATATTATTTGAGCGCTTCTTGCTCACCTCCTTTGGTTCCTCTCTGCCACCCATTGGTTTGAAGCCTGAGTCCATTTAGGGTATGTCGCCATGACACTCTCTAGCCTGCTGCCGCTGCCTCTGCATGCCGTCCCCTATAGTGTCAGGGTCAAGAACTTTCCCTAATAATACCCTACGGCCGTTTCGCCGCCATATTGCGGCTTCATCTGGGGGTGTCGGCGCCCGTTTCCTGGCGCTTTTTATTCTAACCGGAATGATTGACGTCCCTCAACGCCAATCAGGTCAGTGTTCTTTTTTCAATTCATTATATAGCCTTTTCTTTTCTATTTTATGGCGTTTTACTAATCTGAAGCTAAATCATAGGGGTCAGTCTCTGCATGGAAGGGGAGAACATCCCCTCAACTTTCCCTATCTGTTATAATTTGTTCTTAACCAATATCTATTTTAAATATAATTAATAAAAGTTAAATATTATTGCCACCTTTTCCCACACTTTCCCCTTCCCTTAAGATTCAAACATACGTAACTTTGGTGGTGTACACCTGGCAGAAGAGATATACTCTAAAAAAGGATAAATATCCACAAATCAACATTCTTCTGACATATCGGCTTGCTACATTACAAATTCTACCCTCTGTCTACTTAACCCTACTTTTTTTCTTATAATTACAACATATGTCATAGAAGAAGGTGCAGAAAATGTCCAAATCTGTTCCTAAATGTGGTATAAGACCTACCGTACATGCAAATTTTTTGGCTGCAAATTAATTTCGAACTCTGGTGTAGCTGGAAAAGTTACTATAACCTCCTGTGCCCCCTCCATTGCTGTTCTATACAATCTAAAAACCTCACAGATTATTCCACCTTAATCTTAGCATAATCCATGTCTGGTCATCTCTCCCTGCACCATTCTCTGCAGTCAAGCACTAGCTTTAAAAATTCCCATCAAATCCATGCATTTCTGGGTCTGTTTTCGGAATTTAGTAATCTGGACTCTATTCCACAGGATACCTTGTGGGTTGGTGTGGATCTTAATGTTAGGGAATCCCATGAATCTCAAGAACAGGGGTATGTTGTACTCAAAATCAATGGAGCAGTATGTCAGACATGAGCGCTACCACTTTGTATGGCACTGATGGAGGTTGACTACTGTGCTCGTCTATCTGCATCAAAGCCATGCAGATGAATAGAGCAGCAGGGCACATAAAACATTTGGAGCTACAGAGGACCCCCATTCTTGTGATCCCAGTTGCCAAGACCCCCACCATTCATTAAGTTATCACATATCCATGACTTATTCCAACTGGAGCACCCCTTTAAACTTTTTGTATCCAAGTTAACTAGATTCATATCCAATATTAGTGATCTGTGTCTTTCCATTCTGCTCCCTCCTGCTTATCGACATATACGCTCAGCAGAAGTCATTAAAGCCATGTGGGATGGATGCAAAGTATGGCATCCATCCTCGGCTTCTGCTGAGCGTTAAGCGAGAGAGATTCCCAGTGATGTAACTATCCTTATATGGGCACACTGACAGCAGCCAATCACTGGATGTTGCCGATTTTTTACATCTACTCCCACATTCAGGAGGGAGGGGAGGAACAGAACAACGTCTATCACTGTAAGTGGACATGTCCTAGCCCTCCGTTGTGAGGACACGTTGGGTAGAATTTCTAATGTAACATATACACCAAATATGCTCCTTACAGAGGAAAGTTTAAAGCATAGTGGGAATGTATCCTTTGATCGACAATAATGTTTAACTTCTGGGACCAAGGATTGTGAGCCAAATTTCATTTCTTAACCACCAACATAGCTTATCTTGAACCTTTGAAATTGAAAATCCTCCTAAATACTGTGCAGTAATGCCAGGATCAGTGGTAGTGGCTCCTCTGTACCACCGTGGACAATGACATCAGCCGACAAATGGGATCGGAGTTTAAGTGGTACCTGGTTTTCACCAGAGCAAAGCAGGTTGGACATATTGCGGCGTAGTAGCACCTGGTCATTCTACAGGCACGACTTGTCCGCGGTGGCAGCCAAGGCGTAGTACAGAATCACAAGAGCAAACTCGTGGTTGGGGACAGGCAGGACGCCGAGACAGGCAGCACAGGATCAGAGTCAGGGATGTAGCGGTAGGTTAGGACAGGCAGCACGGGATCGGAGTCAGGAACAGAATCGAGGCCACAACGGGAAATCCGGATAATCGCAAAGGGCTTGGAATAAACCTTTCTTTTAGGCATAGAAGCACAAAGATCCAGCAGAGGTCACAGGAAGAGGTTGAGCATTTATAAGTTGTCAGATGGCCAGCGCCAATTAGCTGGGGCTCGGCTAGGTAAGTAAGGCTGGTAGTGAGAGGGGGCACACGGGTGCGCCTGCGACCTTAAACATGGGTCGCAGGAGCACCAGTGACAAGTAATTTAGTGTAAAAGAGTCCAACCCTAGCTTGAATTTGGTTATGGCTCCAATTTCTCATTAGGCTGATTCCATCCAATACTGTGGCACGCAAAAAAAATAAAAATAAATGTGCAATACATAACATACAGAGAAATATATAGGTTATCACTTCATGACACAATATTATGGAAAAATATTGTCTTGAGAAGACGACCATCTCTAGAAACAGATTTCTGGTCATGTGCAACCAAGAATAACCAACCTGCATCGGTGATATTCCCGACTGTGGGAAAATCCTAGTACAAAAAGAGAATCCTCAATAATTGCTTGAACATTTGAATCTCCCTTTCCTGGTAAATAAAAGTAGCATCATTTTGTCCTGATAAAACACACGACCATCTAAATGCCGGATCGAAAACGACCTTGGATGAACTTTGCCAGTAACTTTTGCTGATTCAGAGGAAGGCAAATGGATGTGCACCTCTAATGAATACAAAGTATTTCAGTTGCCGTGCAGTGATAGACTATGTATGCAAAAAGTGAATCCAACGGTAAGAACTAATTCGCAACCAAAAGACAATTTAGAGCCATTCCATAATTCTTTATATAAATGACTTACAGTAGCTGCTAGGAGACACTAAGTAGTTAATAAATCTTAAGACGGAGAAGGAGAGTTTAAGAGTAACCTTAGAAGTTTAATTGTAAAAGTAACTTTATTAGCTGTGTTGTGGAGAATCCTTAATTATCTTTTACTGCTAAGACGTGTGGTCCTCCAGACTACTTATTACCCCATTATGGCTATTGATATAGAACCTGCCAGCTTGGCCTTAAAGTACTTTCCTCATAAGGTAGAAGAAAAGGTGAAGAGCTGAGGGCTTCCATGTAACGTGACATATTCCATATTTTACAATCTATGGTGGAAACCTAGCTTTTTTCAGTGAAAAAACCTCTGCATGGAGCTTCCATGTGATCTTAAACTTCAATGTTCTCCTTTCTGTTTTGCTTTCTTTTTTCAGTGTGAAGATTTATCAGACGGCCTTAATTTGCAAACTCTCTATAAGGAGAAACAGTGCTGTCTACAGTTGGGAGTCTGCTCCTTCTGGAATAGATATACTGGTTTGGCCACATCATGTTATTAGGTTTCTTGTAAGTTATGCTTGGTGTTAAGGGGGCTGCCTTTCAAGGTAGCAAAAAGAGGCATTGTTTTCCTTTTCCCACCTCGGAAAACATATTTGCATACTTCCCAGATCAATTTATCAGGAAGGAAAAGAGCATGGAACTAGCCTACTAAGTGTAGCTCTACATTACAGTGCTTATTGTATTCACCCTTACTGTTGAATTATGTTTGATGGAAGGGACTTTTAAGTGTGTAAAGATTTAAAGTGTACCTCTGAGTTAATAATCATTTTAATATGTGCCCACCCCTTTCAAAACAAGTTCCATATTGTGTTGCTGACCTTTGTCTTTCCTGATGTATGCAATAGTTTTTTGTTTTACACCTGCTTGTCAGAAATCTTGCTGCCTAACCTCTTCCTTCCTTTGCCCTAGAATTGAGACTATTGCATTCTGCCTTAAATCCCCATGATGCTTTGTGTTCTCTCATGAAGGACCTTAGCAGCAAATACAAAGCAAGTTCAACATGTAAATACACTGAGCTCTCTAAAGTTTCTACAGGCTCTACATAGAGCAGCAGCATGCAGCTTTCATCACATGTAGGAACATGGGATAAGTAGTTGAAACAAGCAGTGAAATAATTAGTGGAAAACTAGCTTGTGTTGTGTGAGTACTAAGGGTCGACAGCTTGCCTGATTTGAAGATAGTGTCCATATGGCAGCAGCTAGGGAAAGGGACTGCAGGGGAAAGAAGGAGTCTATGATACAGTTTGTGGTACAGAGAGAAACACATAGTTGTGCAGAATCACAGACTAGAATGGAATAATTGGGGATCCTCTGCCACCCCAATTCTTTGCAGGACACTTGTCCATTCAGAGCTGCACGGACACAAGGTTCTTCTGCCAGGTACAAAGAAAGGAGTATCCCATTAATGCCCCTTTGATAGAGGCTGCAATGTACTCTAATGCAACATCAGCATGATATTAGATGGTCAAAACTGAGTAAAAAGGAACAATAGTGATCTAGACATTACTTTAACAACATCTGATAACAGTGTGAGGCTTATGTATAACTCATTATATATAATTTCCCATTTAGGTCATACCTTCATAAGGCAGATGATGACAGTAACAATATTTTATGAAATTGAAAAAATTCCATCTTGCGGAGGAAATGGCATTTAGCGATAACATACATCTGTTATTTACACATGAGCCAGCGTGTCAGGATATTTTCCCCTGCTGAAAATTATTCCTTTTTAGATAAGAACGTCTGGAAAGATTAAGATGTCCTTTGCAAAAAGTTCAAAAGGGACCAGGAAGAGCTCCAACCACAGGAATGAAAAAGATTGGATGTTTCATGACTAGATACGGGATTTTAATAGGTTGGTGGGTATTAAATCACAATCTTCAAGGGGTCTCACTTTTGTGGTTAAAAAATCCTTCTGTAAACTTTTGTTTTTTATGTTCTGAAATTTTACTTTTAATGTGGACACCGTAGGCGGATGTGTCCAATCCAAGTAAAGAATGTGTTCATCCCAAAAGCAAAATAAGGCTATTAGTACTGTATGCACACCACAATAGTAAAAAACACATCAAAAATCTTCTCTCTATTTTAGGATGGTGACAAATAAGTTGTTTTGGGAGCAGCATGTGGCTTTTGTTTCCCACAGATTTTTGCATTGCAAAAAGGTGGGAAACCAGCACTAAAAAAACTTCAGCATAAATTGACTTGAGGCAGAATCGAAACCTGCGGCACCAGTCACTTTGTGCTTTTTGGAACACACACGAAATCCTGTAAAATGTCAAACCTTGAGAGCAATATCATCAGCTTATTTTTCACTTCCAGGCTTAGTGTCCCTTTAATTCCATAACTTGAAGCAAAAGAGTAGAAACGCTCATTAAAGTTTCAGCACTCTTCCTAGCATTACCAAGAAAAAAAAATTCTGTTAATAAAATACAAGCTACACAGGAGAATAGAAAACACCCAGCATAGTATAATACATGAAGCAAAAGAACCAACAATATAGAAAGGGGGTTCTGCCTTTTTAAACACAACAATACTATTTTATATTCCTAAATATTAAACTTTACCATATACAATGCTAAAGGTAACCCAAACATGGTATGTATCCATAAGTATGGGTTCGGTGTAATATAATGATCATCAGTAAATACCCAAAGACAAGATAAGCAGAAGAAGGCTATGGGCAAAAGAACAGCTGAAAAATCTAAAATTAAAACTGTATTATCAATAGAGATAAGATAGACAGACAGATTAGATAGATAGAAAATTAAATGATACTATCATTGCCTACTTAAAGGGAGCCTGTCACCTGAATGCTCATTTTTACTAAGGACAAGTTCCCAAAGTCCATTACCAGAGGCATAACAATCGCGGTCTCAGAGGGTGACCCAGACCCGGGTCATACTTCACTGATGCGTGCCCCTCCCTCTGTGTCTGTGCTTCCCCGAACACTGGCCGGCATAAACTTTGCCCGCCCAATCTCCGAAAAATGCCAGCCAGTCCGCCTGCCCAAGCTCCGGCCGCCCTCCTCTCCCTCTGTGTCTGTACTTCCCCGAACGCTGGCCTGTCCAAACTCCGTCCGGGCCGCCCACCGAGCATAATCTCCAGCTGGCCCACCCGCCCGAACTCTGGCCCCAAACCCCCCTGCCCGAACTCCAGTGCCCCCCCGCCTTCCGAACGAACTCCGACAGGCAGAACTCCTAGTACTAACTAGTGCGCGGAGCTGTGTGAGGTGTCATTTTTTGCTAAATGAGGCAACGTTTTCATTGCTACCATTTTGAGGACTGTGCGACCTTTTGTTAACTTTTAATTACATTTTTATTTGATATAAAATGGTGTCACGGGGAGCAGCGATCTCCACAAAGATGGCGCTGCCCACATATTTGTACAAATATGTATATATTTTTTTTCAGGGGAAGGGGGGCCCCATGCAAGACATGGGGCCCAGCCTCTCCTAGTTATGCCACTGCCCATTACATTAATATTCCAAAGGCGTTTTTGTCAAATTTCAGAATAATACAATTTCTTTACAATGAATTACCTTAGATTATTGGTTCCTCTGTCATGTGCCAAAACAAAAGAGTGAAATGCGGCACTCACCGAAATTATGTGAAAATGCTTCCTTTATTATTGTAGAGGTACAGAGCAGAATGAGGAGCTGCCTCGCCAAGGCGACGGGCCGTTTCACCTGCAAGCTCGCTTTTTCAAGCCTTCACTGTCATGTGCACTGAGACATAGGGGCACATTTACTTTTCCATCTATAATGCTGCGTTTGGCGATCCACTAAGAACAAGCGCCCGCACTGTTCCGACAGAGTTCATCTTCTTTTTTGTGGTGCATCTTTAACATAGGGCGTGTGACACAATTTGCAAGCTATATACGGCGTTCGGTCCGAATAAGTCAGACCGTCCAATGGCATCCCCCCTGATTTGTGTTGCATGGAATCCAGCTGAGCTGCGCCCCAAAAGGTTTGCATGCTCAATAATCACAGCGCACACTTTAAAAGTACAAGCCGTTCAAGCCGTTTTAGCCATGAAGAATGTGCACAGTCGACAAAATGCAGCGGGCGACCCGTAGTAAATGTGCCCCATAGAGTGTGCTGCCCATCCTGTTACTATGTAGCAAGGTGGTACACAACTCACTTCGTAGATTGCATACCACCGGTGCCTCACTGGCTAACTACCGGACAGAAGGTACAACACATGTGTACTGGAGATAGATCTGGAGAAAATGAAAAATCAAACAATTGCATCAAACTAAGTAATCGGGGGAGCAGAGAGGTGACCAAGTACCCATTGGTAAGGCTGCCTAAGATGTAAAGATTCTGAGTGAAGATGATGGCCAGAAATTACCCAAGCTGACCAAAGACTCTGAACGGAATCTGACGAAGCTGCAAACATTGTTAGGTATTGCCTTGGAGATCTGTATAATCACACCTTTTTGTGTATTGGTAGTAGCAGCAGAACTATGGAAAAATGAATTTATATTCAGGAATCTTAGCTGGATTTGGGGCATTCTGTTGCAGTGGTGTGAGAGATCTCTTTATTGGACTGCTGCACAGCCCCTCCCCCTAAGTAATTGCTGTTGTATTCAACCAGAAGTCTGTGCTACAATTCTGAAATACTAATGCAGTCCTGCACTGCAGCCTAAGATGTTTCAACTAAGTTCCAAGTAAAAGTTCTGAATACTTATGTCAATGTAATTTTTTTTCTTCATCCTTCTCAATAAATTTTCCAAGAGCTACTGATTGCAGAGCGATGGGGAAAACTAGAATTTTTGTCATTTTAGCACTTCGTAACAAAATGTGAAAAAACTGAAAGGGTCTGAGAATGTCTAAATGCCTTGTACATTGCTTTGGTACAGCTTACTCTAGAATAGAACTAAGAACTAAGTGTTCATTGTAGAGTTCAATCATGTTGGTTCTTCAAGGTATTATCTCTTTAAGAATAGCACCACGCATCATGGAGTTTTCCGACTTGCCGGTAGCTTGCTTTTTGAAGGTAGGTCAAAATTTGTTTGCTTGGCATTTAAATTATCTCCACGCCTGACCTCACCTAACATCCTCCGCTCTCAAACATTCTCCGTTTTCCATCTATGCACGCCTGGGAGAGCCTAATTTTTATACCACTCCTTAAAAAGAGTTATAGCAACATGTCACCGAATACCATTGTTATATCTGAATTCCTGACTTTTATGAGAAGGTCTGAGCAATTTTCTTGCGCTCCGCTCAGTGCAGTTAAATCTGCATTTCTTGCTCTTTGCAAGCCAGAACTGACAAGCTTATCTGGGTCAAGTCCTTAGATTTTTATGATCCTAAATTATTTATAACAAATGTTTTTTTTTTCTTCATTCTTAATGTGATTTTGATGTTCCTCTGTGGTTCAAATGTGTTAGTAAATTATGTAAGTTGTAATTTAATTTGCAAAAGGCTAACTCCAGAGGCCAATTGAAGAAAGTAAAATATAGCGTGACGGACAACATTAACATTATATTGTTTGGGGAAATCTGGAGGAGATTTACCATTTTAGAATCTTTACAAGTTTCTTAGATCCCATGGTAAAAAAAAGAATGCTAAATATTTAAAGTGCAATTCTACCTTCAGCAAATTTATATAAAAATGCAATCGGCAACCATGGATGAATTGGGCATTGGAGGCAAATTAAGAAAAATAGCCCCTCAAGCCCTGATGTAATGCCTCGGAAAAAGGCTTCAAATCAAAAACTTTCCTAGTGCCAGGTCAAAGTGCCACAGGATGATGATAAGTAGCTTTTAAGGAGGTCAGTACTGGCCTCAAGAGATGGAGAACTACTTGAGGATGCTCTCAAAATTCAGCCAGACATGTTACTAATTGCTGAAAAGCAGGGAACAGGCTTAATGGTTACAGACCATCTTTCAAGAAGGTACGTCATTAGTTGAGCGGCATTTACAAAAAGTCTCAATAGGCACAATTCTTTCTCTGCAACCCAGTATCCCAGTGGATATTCCAGTATCCAAAAAAGCAAGGTTTCAGATAGTACACACAATTATTTTATATATAGTCACGATGGGTGTTGAGCTGTGATAAGTGGAACGAACCGCACCTGTAACCTGCACTTTAGCTAGAAGTTCAGGTTCAGTGTTTGGGCTCACCCATCTCTTAAGATAACAAAGGAGATCCCGGCACTAGCCAAAAATATGCTAATAATATTTTATTGTAAGATCAACTTACAGCATGCTGTGCAGGGACACAAAACGGGAACCCAGGGGGGGAAGGGGGCGGGGGGGGGATGACACAGCATGCTGTAAGTTGATCTTACAATAAAATATTATTTGCATATTTTTAGCGAGTGCCGGGATCTCCTTTGTAATCTACATTGAGGCTGAGGCTGTACCCGGAGCACCGCACACCTACGGAGTGCCGTCCATCTACTGCTTTGTTCACCCATCTCTTAAGACCCACCGCTAACACATGCAATCAGTGCTGACATTGATTGTGTGTGTTAACCCATTAAATGCTGATGATCTCCGGTATTATTATACTTTTGTTCCAGGTTAAGTAGAAGCCGGCAAACTCAGCTGGGTCCACTCATCACTAGAGTTGACCCCCTCTTTCCATGGTTGCCATTCAAAGTCGATCATAGTGGGGCAGATTTATCAAGCAGTCTGAAAGTCAGAATATTTCCAATTGCCCATGGCAACCAATCACAGCTCAGCTTTCATTTCACCAGTGCTCATGAATATTTTAAAGGGGAGCTGTGATTGGTTGCCATGGGCAATTGGAAATATTCTGACTTTCAGACACTTGATAAATCTGCCCCAGTGTCTTCTAATGTTGCTTTTAATAATACTGACCACATTTGGAAGCGCATAAGTAACAGTTACCCCCATTGTGCCACAGATGTAATCCACCCATTGGTCAAAGTGCTCACATTTGTAGACAAATGGTAATTATGCCCCCATAATTAACCCCTAACAAACTAAAATTATTTTTTATATTGACACAGAGGTTGGATCATCAATCTACCCCTCCCCTAAACCCTAGAGTGCTTACTGACAATTTTTATACTACATATCTATTTTTATATATCTATATAATGTAAGAAGATCCAGAGCAGCACAAACAGAGGAAAAGCTGGGTGCACAGCCGAAGGTTCCGTGGCCTGGATCCAATAATACGTCCAAGAATATGCAGCTCTCTGGATAGTGGGGTGAATCTTCATTCCGTTGCAACATTTTGAAAAAGGTGATTGCTATCACCGAAATGTCGCAATGGAATAAAGATTCTCCCCATTTCTGGAGTGCTAGCTATTCTTGAACGCATATATCTAATATATATATATATATGTATATGTGATTTGGTAATGAAGAGAAACATATCAATGACTAGTGTCAAACCGGGGTATAATGGGCCAATAAGGTAGAGATCTTGACGGTCCATCCTACATCTGTAAAATGTGGGATGTATATGCAACATCCCCCACCGTGGCTGCCGGTTGCGGCCTAGGCACGCTAGTGTCACGGTGCTTGCTATGGGGATCGGAGGGCTGTCCCACAGCCTGGCAGGTCTCCAGTAGGTGTTGTGTGCAGGAAATTAGATGAGGGAGAGGCTGATGTACTGGTTCTCCCTGGGGCAACCCATTAGTGTCTGTAGTATGAGTCCCTGGATGATAGATGGGTGCGCCCTTGATGGTGACAGCCGTATTAGGGACCAGACGGAGGCAACGTTGTGCAAAAATAACTTACAGTTCTTTATTTGAACCAACAGCAGGCAATGGCCTAAACGATTCCATACAAATGGCCGGATTACTGGAAGTGCTCATGGAGAGTGAACCACAGGAGTTTGGTCACCAGCCTGGTTGCAGATGCAGGCTGGGATGTAGCCGTGTCTAATGCTGGAACCTGCAGCTTTAGTCCTGGATTGGTTGAGTGTCAGCCCTGATGGTGGACATGGTATCTCTCACTGTGTGTCCTCAGGTGGATGATCTAGATGCTCCTCAGTCAGGAGCTGGATCCCAAGCGCTCCTCATGTGGTGAGAGCTGGGACTAAAGTGAGCTTGTCATTTCCTGTCCAGAGGTTTTGTTACTCCCTCTGGTCAGGTGGTGGCTCACTCTCCAATGACACTCCAGTTTACAATGAAGCATGTAATTGGACAATAACAGTATGCAATAATATTAACCCTTGACTTTCTAGGCAGAATCTACTGCTGCATAATTACCTCTAGATGTACTGAATGGTACAAGGGGCTTATTCGCAACCACTCCTCTGCCCATACATTGCCCGGGGTGTTACATATCCATAATAATATCTAATAACATTCATCCTATAAGAAATAGACCACAGGTAACGTGATTGCTCCATTGAATTCCAAATTGGTAAATCTTCTGTTCAGGGGATATTTGGAGATATTGCATAACATGGTGGAACTTGGGCCCACTGGGGGATTCTCTTGTACTTTGGTGGCCCAGTCCATACCGGAGTGACCACCATCTATTCAGTAAGTTAAACAACTCTCCATATCTCAGCTGCCTGAACTCTTGTAATACAAAACCTAAAGTCAAACCTGCACTGAAGGTCTTGGGTCAATTTATATTTCACTAATATACAATATATATGTAAATTAGCTGGTGCACTATATAAACACTCCAATATAGATCTGACATTAGGGAGGCCTTAGGAGATAAAGATTAAATGTCTCTGAGAATAAACAATGCAGGCAAAATGCAGATTGTTACAGTGTAACATTAAAATGGGACAAAAGGGAACAGATGGATGAAGACTGAGGATATCATGTAAGGAACTCATTACCGTTCAGTTCAATAGCTCTGATGGAATGAGCATTAAAACAGAGGGTAGCACAAAATACTTTATTTACAGCAACTCTATGGGGGATACAGATGAAAGTTCTAGTAATGAACACAAAGGCAGAAGGCCAAAACGGAATTACATACCATGAAAACACATCGTGGTACAATGGGACTAAACATACGATACCAGGGGTAAAACCATGGCGCAGTGTACAATGCTAATATCTATCTTCCTAAAAAGAACGAAAGATGGTAGCACTTCAAGATGTGGAAGTAGAAACATTTTTTTATTTATCAAGTGTTTACTTGCAATGTTTCAGCCATAATGAGTCTTTTTAAGTCTATCTATTGGTTAGCTTTCATTTTTTAAATTATCCATCCATCTTATATCTGTGTACAGTATCTATCTATCTATCTACAGTATCTAAATACAGGCAGTCCCCATGTTACGTACAAGATAGATTCCGCAGGTTTGTTCTTAAGTTGAATTTGTATGTGAGTCGGAACTATATAATTGTAACCCCAGTCAAAATTTTTGGTCACTGTGACAATTATATTTTAAAAATGTTGGGTTGTCAAAAGAACCAGGATCAACTATAAAGATTTATTACAGACACCTGTGATAACTGTTATAGCTGTTTATTGTAGCCAAAGGCTAAAGTACAGTAAATTACCAAAATCCAGAGGTCCGTTTGTAACTAGAGGTCGTCTGTAAGTCAGGTGTTCTTAAGCATCTGTATCTATCTATCTATCTAAATCCAAAGAAATAGAGGCAGCACTCCAAATTGTGAATGGAAAAACGGAAGGGTTTATTCCAAAACCGGCGACGTTTCGGTGTTTATCACCTTTTTCAAGCCCTGAAACGTCGCCGGTTTTGGAATAAACCCTTCTGTTTTTCCATTCACAATTTGGAGTGCTGCCTCTATTTCTATGGATTTATATGCTTGTAAGTCTTTTACCAGGACTGCTGAGTCTTTGCACCCCCTTGTCAGGGGTCCTTTTTTGACACTGTGCTGCTGTGGAATTTTTTCTCTCCTATCTATCTATCTATCTATCTATCTATCTATCTATCTATCTATCTATCTAGACAACAGAAAATGGCAGCATTCTAATTGTGTGAAAAAAAGGGTGTTTATTCCATCCTATGCATCGTTTTTATCTATCTATCTATCTATCTATCTATCTATCTATCTCATATCTGTCTATCTATTTATCATCTATCCATCTTCCTGTTCTAAAAAGAAGTAAGATATAGACCCACCTTGTTACTAGGTTGGATTGGATGGTCATGGTGATTTCCAAGTTACCCTTGTTGGTGTTCACCCTTTCACTGCTGTAGAGAGCTCCAGACTTCACTAGAACAGGAGGCTACCTGTAAAGGTAGTGCGGTACTGGTGGCAGCTTGCATAGGTGAATTATTGGACACTGGTAAAAAGTAATAGTCAGGGACAGGCTGACGTCAGAGCAGGCAATGGTCAGGCAAAATCCAAGGCATAAAACAGAGTTCAGGGCAGAGAGCTATGGATCAGAATCAGTCCAAACAAAAGTTGTCACCAGAAACAAACTTGCAGAAACAGACCAAAGGTCTAGAAGTCCCTTTCCAATAAACTAGTGAGCTAAAGACCTTAAAGGGGGTTTTCACCATTCGATAAACCTTTTCTGATAAACCGTCTCTGCACGTATATGTACCTGTGTCTTTGCCTCCCTTAAAAGGTGCAACATTTCCCTAGTCTCAGCATGCTGGCTTCTGCATATATACATAGCTGCTGTCTCTGTATCTGCTCCAGATGATTTCCCCCTCTATATCTCTCCTCACAGTCCATCCATACTGACAGGGAGAGGGAGGGAGCATGATGAGTAAAAACTCTGCTGCAGCTGCTGCAGCTCCTCCTATGCAGCAGAGCTCAGAGATGTAAGATAGAAGCATGGAGAGTGTGCACACAGTACAAAAGTAAGTAGCAGGACTGCTGAATCGCTTGATGATTATTCAGGGATTATCTATAAGGCATTAAAGGCAGATGAGCAACTCGTGTTAAAGAGTGACCAACCTCTTTAACGGTGAGGCATCTTTCAGGGTGAAAAGTTGCTTTTTATAACCATGGTGTACAGCATTCAGAGGGGTACAAAATAGGCATGCTCAAACCCATTGGGGCTCATTTACTAAGGGTCCGAACGCCGCTCTTTTCATCAGGTTTCCCGAATTTTTCCGCTTTGCGCTGAATTGCTCTGGGATGTTAGTGACGGACCCGAATCCACGTCGGACAACGCACCGCGGGATCGCAACAGGACCTGGTAAGTAAATCTGCCCCATTAAATCTGAAGCCTCAACCCTGATACCGACACTTAGGACCTTGCATTGTGTTACTCTTTTTAATTTGTCTTCTTACTTGTTTATTTAATAAAGCTTTCCATTATTTATTGGGATCCGCAATGGTTGTTTTTGTAGGAGTTGTAGCGTATATTCCTCCACACACAGTATGTTAAACATATAGTGAAGGTTCATTTATATGTATCTTATTATTGCATTGTGTCCTTCTATCAGCTTTGAAAATTGGCTACTGAAATATTAATTTTAACCTTTCCATTAAGGTTTATCAGCCATTATAATGGACTGTATATCTCTTCCGATCACAACAGTTTGGTCCCTGTAACAATAGACATCTCTAAGAATCCTTTGAAGGATGGAAGTAATACATCTCCTTAGGAAGACACAGCAGGAGGCCGCACTCCATAGGACAAAACACACAAAACTGTCATAAAAAAACTATTAAATGCCTTTCATGTGGTGTTTATGTGTTGACCTTATAGCTGAATATGTGACTATGAGTCTTATAACATGACCCTAGGCTCATGTGGAGGACAGATCGGTAGGCAGACTGTTATCTGGTTAGCTAGGAGACGACTCCATTAGATGAGGAGACATGTGCATCTCTTTAGGGAAATGCAATTATGTGGTCTTCATGGTAAAGCAAATATATATATATATATATATATATATATATATATATATAGCCATGAGAATTCAGCTTTATACCTGTGTCTGGTAGTGCGGATTATATAAATGGATATCAACAGTTGAACATCAACCGTTGGGAATATGGTGATGTATCAAGCGTTTCTTCACTTGATATGTATTGTGATTAATGTGAATCAATGTAAATGCAAAAAGTATTTAGATAAAAGTTGTTTAAAACTAGGTGTTTCTGGTTTGGGTCAGTGATTATTCAGACTTATGTGCGGTTAAATAATGTTTGGAGGACTCCCTAACGCTGGCCTGTAGTGTCCACACTGTGGTTATTAACCCCTTAAGGACGCAGGGTATTTTCGCTGATTTCTCGCTCTCCATCTTCAAAAATCCATAACTTTTTCATTTTTCCGTGTACAGAGCTGTGTGAGGGCTTATTTTGTGCGTAACAAATTTTTCTTTCCCATGATGTTATTTATTATTCCATGCCATGTAGTGGGAAGCCGCAAAAAAATTCCAAATGTGGAAAAATTGAAAAAAACTGCATGTGCGTCATGTTCTTGTGGGCTCAGTTTTTACGACTTTCACTCTGCGCTCCAAATAACATGCCTACTTTATTCTTTGGTTCGGTACGATCGCGGTGATACCAAATTTATATAGGTTTTATTGCGTTTTAATAAATTTTCAAAAATTAAACGAATGTGTACAAAAAAGAAAAAAATTTTTTTGCCATCTTCTGACGCTAATAACTTTTTCATACTTTGGCGCATGGAGATGTGTGAGGGGTCATTTTTTGTGAAATGAGCCGACGTTCTCATTGCTACCATTTTGAGGACTGTGCGACATTTGGATCATTTTTTATTACATTTTTTATGTCATCTAAAAAGGTGTAAAAGTCGCATTTTGGACATTTGGGCGCCATTTGCCGTTCCGGAGGTCACCGCCGCCCGTAACCGTTTTTATATTTTGATAGATCGGGCATTTTGGGACGCGGCAGACCAATGTTTCTGGTGATTTTTAACTATTTATTATATTTTATACAGTTCTAGGGAAAGGGGTGATTTGAACTTTTAATATTTTATATTTTTTTACATTTTTTAAACTTTTTTTTTTCTCTTTTTTTTTTTCCACTGTTCTTAGACCCTCTAGGGTACATTAACCCTAGATGGTCTGATCGCTCCTGCCATATACTGCAATACTACTGTATCGCAGTATATGGCATTCTGCACACTAAACATTACAATGAGCCACAGCTCATTGTAATGCATGTGCAGAAGCCATGTATCCTCGGGTCAAATGAAGACCCGAGGCTACCATGGGCACCGATCGCCGCCCCCCGATGACGTTCGGGGGAGCGGCGATCGGAGGTAAGATGGCGGCGCCCACGCGCCGCCAAATTTAAAGTGCCGCCGGCGACTTTGCCGGCGGCAAAGAAGAGGTTAACACCCGCGATCGGTGCAAGCACCGACCGCGGGTGATAGCGATGGGTCTTTGCTGCGATATGCAGCAAAGCCCATCACTGTATGAAGAAGGCTCAGCCCGTGAGCCTTCTTCATACAACCTTCACAGCTCCGTGGCGGATATATCCGTCACGGAGCGTGAAGGGGTTAATATCTGAAGTGGTTGTCTTTATGAGAAAAAAAGTCCCCTTTGGTGGCCATACAGATTAATCATCTGGAACCACAGCTTTCAGCAGATCGGTCAGTCACCTAAGGACCAGAGAGATCTCCCATACAAATTGAGGCTTGCTCTGTTTTTTAACAGGATACAGAGGCGACATCCACTTACCTGTCCCCGATCCTGTCTCTGCTCCCTCGGCCGTGTGCATGCATCCCCAACTCCTAGGCCGCGCGTCGGCCAAGGGCCAGCGTGCTGTTAATTGGTGCCTACCTCTCCCTACATACCCTGCTGGATCTTTGTGGTATATGTCTCTGAGAAAGCTTGTATTGTTGCCCTGTGCCTGTTTATTGATTTCCTCGGACCTGTTCCCGTTTACGCTCCTCCGCTGCCAGCCCTGATCTTCTGCTCTGCCTCTGACATTGATCCTGTGCCGCCTGCCCTGACTTCTGCCTGTCCCTGACCACAAACCTGCCTTCCATTTCTGTATCTCACATTGGCTGCCACCGGGGACAAGTCGCACCTGTGGAACAACCTGGTGGTACCACGCCTCAACAAGTCCAACCCCTTTGCGACGGGCTCTGGTAAAAACCGGGTGCCACTTAGATTCTGGTCCCTGGTGTCGGCATACGTCATTGTCCGCGGTAGTCCAGTGAGTTCACTACCCCTAGAGCCTGACAAAGAGTCAGGATTTACCATTTGCATAAAGTATTAACCATTATAAGGAGCAGATTCTGGACCAAGTCAGATTTCCATGTGAGATAAGGGGAATACTAGTAAAATCTACTTTATTCATACAATACCATTAAAACTTCAAGAAGATCTCACAAAACAACCTTTGAATAAACTGCAAGGATCTTATGTAGTCAGTTGAAAAGGTCAATGCAAAGAAAATACATTGGAAGTAAAATCAGGTTTTAACATCTGCTGCGACCTAAAGAGCGATGAGAAAAGTGTAATTTTTCCTACACATAAAGCCGCAATGTGGACAGTCCTGACCTTTTCCCTCCTGTCTCCATAACATATTGTATGATAAGAAGTCTATAAAAGTGATACAAAATCTTCAGCTTCTCTTCCTAATCTGTTATCGTGTAAATTGCATTACGTTCATGCAGTATTACAGAAGTGTTAGGCCACATTCACATCTCGAATCTTGTCCTTATTCTCTCCTACACCCTGAAAACAGGAGGTGGAGTGAACATTGGCAGCATCCAGAGAGTGGCAGCTGCTAATGTTCACGATGTCTCTTCTTGTGACGTAACTTTCCTTATACGGACAGTTACATCACTGTGACCCCCTAGACTCATGGTGGTTCCAATATGTTGCATCTGTCCACAATAGGCTTCAATGGCCTCCGCTGAGTGTATACATGGCTAAGCAGGAGGGAGGAGGAAAAATGTAGCTTGTCGGCCGAGCATATAAAGATAAAAAATGTACCCTTACATGTAGATGTAGCACTTGACATCAAAGTATAGGACATCAGCTGAATGTCAGATATGCATAGAGTTCATAATAAAAATTGGAAACAAATCAGCAAGTATGTTGATTAGGAAGGTCCCATCATCTTGAATCAATCACAATTTTCCATTAATTCTAGAAAACCCCATGGAGGAAGACCTGCTCCATTACCCGGTTCCAGATTTTCTCCTACTATCTTGTCACCAACACTCCTGCCAAGGATGGAATTGTCAACGGCTCAAGTCATTTGCCGGAGTGTTGGTGAACTGTTATTGTTCATATGTCCCTAGCCAGGCCAGTGCTTCCCATATTCAATTGTTCAACTTTTTGGGGGTACTAGAGGTTGGGGTGGGGAAGGGGCTATAAATGTAGTGGAATTCAGACAGTTATTAAAAAAACACTCCACTTGTTTTAAACTATACCAATGTTCACAGGACACCAATAGACTTTAACCCCTTAAGGACCAGGCCCTTTTTCGTTTTTGCGTTTTTATTTTTCACTCCCCACCTTCAAAAATCTATAACTTTTTTATTTTTCCATGTACAGAGCTGTGTGATGGCTTATTTTCTGCGTAACAAATTGCACTTCGTAGTGATGGTATTAAATATTCCATGCCGTTTACTGGGAAGCGGGAAAAAAATTCTAAATGCAGTGAAAATGATGAAAAAACACATTTGCGCCATTTCTTGTGGGCTTGGTTTTTACAGCTTTCACTGTGCACCCCAAATGACATGTCTATTTCATTCATTGGGTCAATACGATCACGGGGATACCAAATTTGTATAGGTTTTATAATGTTTTCATACATTTACAAAAATTAAAACCTCCTGTACAGAAAAAAAATTCTTCATTTTGCCGTGTTCTTGCGCTAATAACTTTTTCATACTTTGGTGTACGGAGCTGTGGGTGGTATCATTTTTTGCGACTTCTGATGACGTTTTCAATGCTTCTATTTTTAGGACTGTTCGACATTTTGATCACTTTTTATAGAATTTTTTCTATTTTTCAAAATGGCAAAAAAATGCCATTTGCGACTTCGGGCGCTATTTTCCGATACGGGGTTTAACGCAGTGAAAAACGGTTATTATATTTTGATAGATCAGGCATTTTCGGACACGGCGATACCTATTGTGTTTATGATTTTTACTGTTTATTTATATTTATATCAGTTCTAGGGAAAGGGGGGTGATTTGAATTTTTATGTTTTTTTAATATAATTTTTTTTTTTTTACTTTTTTTTATTTATTTTTTTTACTATTTTACAGACTCCCTAGGGTACTTTATCCCTAGGTTGTCTGATTGATCCTACCATATACTGCCATACTACAGTATGGCAGTATATGGGGATTTTGCATACCATCTATTATAATGTGCAGATCGCACATTATAATAGATAGCCTCGATCATGACAGCCTGGGATCTTTGTGTGATCCCAGGCTGTCATGGCAACGGATCGCCGCTCCCCGGTGACGTCACGGGGAGTGACGATCGGAGCCAAGATGGCGGCGCCCATGCGCCGGCGGCAATCAAAGGGTTAACACCCTTTGATTGCAAAGGGTTAACAAAGGGTTAACACCCGCGATCGGTGCAAGCACCGATCGCGGGTGTTAGCGACGGGCGTTTGCTTCATTATGAAGCTAATGCCCGGTGAGTATGAAGAGGGCTCAGCCTGTGAGCCCTCTTCATACTCCCCCATGCGCAGTAAGACGTAAGGGTACGTCTTATTGCGCTATGGGGTTAAAGAGAACCTGTCATAGGAAATATATTTCATCCAATGACAGGTTCCCATAAATTTTTTAATACCATTTCCCAACCATCTGCTGGTTGATAAAAGTATATAAGTAAACGTTATTAAGTCACAGGGGGTGTAGGAGTCCCTGATTTGTTTGGAGCACAGGGTCAGCTAAAGACTGCAGACAGGAGGAGGTAGGCAGTAGGGAGAGAGCAAGCAAGCAGAGCAGATAATGATGATGACTGCTGTAGCAATATGTTATATGCTATCCTGGCCTCTAGGGGCCTCACTACTTCTGTGTGTGTACAGTAAAGCAGGTAGCAACTTGTTGGTAGACGGATATGAGTATGTGACATGTGTAATGGCAGCTTGTTGAATAAAGAGTCTCACAACCACTGTGTGTGAAGTCAATACAGGAGAGTCAACTAACAGAACATGGTGGCAGCTGGGCACAGAACCTGTGTATAACAAGTCTGCATCTCCTGAGAACCAGTGTACAACAAGTCTGCATCTCCTGAGAACCAGTGTATAACAAGTCTGCATCTCCTGAGAACCTGTGTATAACAAGTCCGCATCTCCTGAGAACCTGTGTGAATCACAGCAACTGTAAGTATAGAGTCCCTGATAAGACTGCACAATGGAGAGTGGCCTGAAACCCCCTCAGACACTGGATGTCACTTCTTCCAATCTGTCACAGACCTGGAGACACTGGAAGGAAGAGTTCACCCTGTATGTGCATCTGACAGTGGCCCAAAGGGATGAGAGAAGGAAAGTAAAGCTCTTTTATTACCTTATTGGGGAAAAGGGGAGAGAAATAGCCAAGACCCTAATCCCAGAAATCTCTGACAGTCTGGTGCTAGAGGACATTGTGCAGGCATTTGACAAACACTGTGACCCCAAAAAGAATGAGACTGTGGAGAGATACAAGTTCTTCTCAAGGGTCCAGGAGGTTGGGGAGAATGTGGACAGATATGTGACAGAGCTGAGGAGACTGGCTGCAACATGTGGCTTTGGAGAAATAAGAGACTCTCCCATCAGAGACAGGATAGTGTGTGGCATCAGAGACTCTCACCTCAGAGAAAGGTTACTGAGGGAGGAAGAGCTGACCTTGGTGAGATGCCTGCAGATCTGCCGGGCGACCGAGCTGACAAAGGACAGCCTGAAGATGATGGAAGCCACCAGGGATGAGGCAGTACATGTGGTATATGGGAGAGCCAAAGCAAGGCCCAGGTTCCCGGAAAGCACCATCCAGTGCAGATATTGTGGGAAAAGACATGAGAGAGACAAAGAGAAGTGTCCTGCACATGGTGAAACCTGCAGGATTTGTGGGAAGAGGAACCATTTCTCAGCTCTGTGCAGACTAAAACCCAGCAAACCTCTCAGACAAGTCCACACAATGACACAGAACACAGACAGTGATGAGGACATTACATGGCTACAGCTGCAGCCTGCAACAGAGAATGTCCATGTGCTCAAGCAGCAAGTAGCAAAGGAGGTGAAACAGTTATTTGCAACTTTTTTGTTGGATGGGCAGCCCATTAGATTTCAGCTGGATTATGGAGCAAGCTGCAATGTAATTCCATGTGTGCTGCTGAAAAAGCAGGTTTCCATTGAGCCCACGGACAAGGTCCTGGTGATGTACAACAAAAGTGTTTTGAAACTAATGGGGACCTGCAAGCTTAAATTAAGGAACCCATGTAACAAAAAGTGCTGCCTGGTAGTGATCATGTACCATTACTGGGTGTAAAAGCAGTTCAGGCGATGGACTTAATAAAGGTGGAGACCCACAACATAATGGCTGTTAAAGTGTCCCAGAATATAC
Organism: Engystomops pustulosus; assembly: GCA_019512145.1. Taxonomy (NCBI): domain Eukaryota; kingdom Metazoa; phylum Chordata; class Amphibia; order Anura; family Leptodactylidae; genus Engystomops; species Engystomops pustulosus. The sequence goes on from CM033641.1 coordinate 39,313,270, forward strand.
AAAATTCAAAACCAAAAATACTCGATCTTCAGACTATAATAACAGAATATTCTGATTTATTTGAAGGTGATGCGTGCCTAGAAGGTAAATATAAGCTAGAAATTGATCACACGGTGCCACCTGCTAGATTACCGGCAAGAAGGGTGCCTGTAGCTTTAATGCAACCACTAAAAGAGGAGCTACAGGATTTACGGGAGCGAGGAATGATAGCACCAGTACAGAAGAGCACAGACTGGATCAGCAGTTTGGTCATAGTCAAGAAACCATCTGGTAAATTAAGAAAATGCATTGATCCTAAGCCACTGAATGAAGCACTGAAAAGAAATCACTATCCAATGCCTACAATAGAAGATATTCTACCAGATTTATCAAAGGCTAAAATATTTTCAGTATGTGATGTAAAAAATGGATTCTGGCATGTAGAACTGGATAAAAAATCAAGTTCACTGACTACATTTTCATCCCCTTTTGGACGCTTTAAATGGCTAAGAATGTCCATGGGACTAAGTCCTGCTCCAGAGGTGTTCCAGCAGAAATTGATGCAAGCCTTGGAAGGACTCCCTGGAGTCAAAACAATAGCAGATGATATACTTATTGTGGGAGAAGGGGAAGACATGGAATCGGCCATCAAGGATCATGACCAGAAAATGATACAATTTCTGGAGCGATGTAGAGCAAAGCAAATAAAGTTAAACAAGGAGAAATTCAAACTGAAAATGACAGAAGTCCCATATATCGGACATCTTCTTACCTCAAATGGTGTAAAACTTGACCCAGAAAAAAGTTAAGGGCAGTACAAGACATGCCTACCCCAAAAGATGTTTGTGGAGTTCAGCGATTTCTGGGGATGGTAAATTACCTATCAAAGTTTTGCAAGCATCTAGCAGACATGTGTGAGCCACTGAGACAGCTAACACACAAAGACGTGCTCTGGGCATGGACAGAATCCCAGGAAAGTGCTTTCCAGGCAGTGAAGAAGGCAATTGCAGATGCAACAATCCTAAGGTATTTTGATCCAGATAAAGAGTTGGTGGTACAATGTGATGCTTCAGAAAAAGGCCTTGGAGCAACACTGATGCAGGCGCAACAGCCAGTTACATTTGCAAGCAGGGCACTAACGCCAACAGAACAGGGATATGCACAGATTAAGAAGGAATTACTGGCCGTGGTATTTGGGCTGGATAGGTTCCACCAGTACACTTATGGTCGCCGAGTGACTGTGCAGTCTGATCACAAGCCTTTGGAGAGTATTACCAAGAAACCGCTACTAAATGCCCCAAAGAGACTGCAGCGCATGCTCTTACAACTTCAGAAATATGAGTTTGACATTTGTTTCTGTCCGGGGAAAGACTAACTGATTGCAGATACTCTAAGTAGAGCTTACCTACCCATCACAAAGGATGAAGAAAAAGAAATGGAAAGCATCAATATGGTTGACTACCTAGCAGTGTCAAAGGAAAAACTGAAACAAATTCAGACATTTACAGAGAAAGATAAAACTCTACAGATTCTCATTGTGCAACAGTCATGGTGCAAGGTTGGCCAAAATACAAGCAGCAAGCGCCAAAGGAAGTCTCTCCATTCTTTCACACCAGAGATGAGCTTTCAGTTCATCAAGGAATCATCTTCAAGGGAGATAGAGCTGTGATACCAGAATCGCTCAGAAGAGACATACTAAAAAACTTGCACTCTACTCATCTAGGGATTGAAGGCTGTCTACGCCGTGCACGGGAATCTGTCTATTGGCCAGGTATGAATGACCACATTAAAAATTACATAGCACAATGGTAAATATGTGCGACACATAGTGATAAGCAACCGAAGGAGACATTGCAACCACATGCCATTCCAAAGAGGCCATGGTCAAAGATGGGCACGGACCGCTTCACATGAAATGACAAAGAATATCTGATCACAGTGGATTCTCTAACTTCTGGGAAGTGGACTATCTGCAGGATACAAGGGCAAGAACAGTGATTAAAAAACTCAAGGCCCACTTTGTCAGGTATGGCATTCCTGACACTGTGTTCTCTGACAATGCTGCTCAATTTACCTCTGAAGAGTTTAAAAGATTTAGCACGACGTGGAAATTTGACAATCAGACATCATCTCCAGGATATCCGCAAAGTAATGGGAAAGCAGAGTCAGCAGTAAAAACAGCTAAAAGACAAATGCAAAAAGCAAAGCAGGCAGGTTCAGATGTATACCTGTCTATACTGGATCACAGAAACACCCCCACACAAGGCCTCCACAGCAGCCCAGCTCAGAGGCTCATGAGTAGACGGACCAGGACACTCTTACCAACTGCTAGTTATTTGCTTAAGCCAAAGCTTGTGAAACAAGTTGATGATCAATTAAGGAAAAATCAAGAGAGGCAAGCTTTCTACTATAACAAATCGGCAAAAGATCTGCCTGAACTTCAGAGAAATGATAATGTGCAGATCCAGCCCAGCAGTAAATATGACAAGCACTGGCTAAAGGCAAAGGTGGTCCAGAAACTGGGGCCTCGGACTTATGAAGTTGAAACAGAGGAAGGGAGGAGACTAAGGAGAAATCGCAGAGAATCTGAGAAAAACGCAGGAACACTATGATGCTCGGCCATTTGAACATTATCCAGATATCCAAGACAATGAGATGGCAAGCACAAGCCGGGAGACAACAGGGACAGCTGAAAGTGAATCTGCGAGGAGTGAGAACAGTAACCAGAGAGAAGACAGTGTGACAGAACCAGAAGAACACTCAGATGTTTGTGGCGAAACATCTTATGTTACACGAGCCGGCAGGATGATAAAAAGGCCAGCCCACCTCAAGGATTCCACCTAAATAGACTTATTATGTGTTTTAATTATTGCTTCATGTTTAACAGTTTTCTTATATTTAATTGTTCCATTTAAAAGAGAAAGGATGTAGCAATATGCTATATGCTATCCTGGCCTCTAGGGGCCTCACTACTTCTGTGTGTGTACAGTAAAGCAGGTAGCAACTTGTTGGTAGACAGACATGAGTATGTGACATGTGTAATGGCAGCTTGTTGAATAAAGAGCCTGAGACCAACCACTGTGTGTGAAGCCAATACAGGAGTGACAACTAACAGAACAACTGCAACCTTAAAACAGATGACCCGTGGCTGCAGTTTGGTGGCAGGGAGTCATGTAAACTTTTGTATAGTTTTAAAAGTGAGTGGAAGCAGCAAAGTAAATGATAATAACAGACTGGGAAATAGTATTAAAAAGGTTATGGGAACCTGTCATAAGGTGTAAATGTGTGATCCTGATGACTATTATTTGTAATTTGGAGTCATTCTTTTAAATGACACATTTCATCCGTAGGATAGCCCAATAGAAGATCAGTGGTCGCAAGGCCCAGGAGATCCAGGCGCACAATATAAAATGTTGCTACACTGTATAGCTGACTTCAAAGGACTCATTTTCTATTGGTGATGTATCTGAAGTTTAATGTTGTTATAATTTGTCTTTTTATTACAACCACGACTGTACATACAACAGCATTTTAATCTGTTAGACTATGGGCATTGAGTGTTTGACTTCTGGCACCTTTATTTAGAAAACATAACTTTTAAGTAAATTTTAGTATACTGTATTCCTTTATTTTCTGAAAGAGTGGAACAGTAATGGCACAGTAATCTAATATATGAAAAATAAAGTGTCCTGCTAAGTTATCGGAAGTTGTTAAGGCAAATGTGACTACAATGATTGTTGTCTCTTCCTATAGCGACCAGTAGGATTTCGCCCTAGTCACCCAATCACATGGACACAATGGGGGGATTTATAAACGCACTTGCGCCACAATTCTGGTGGTTTTGCGCCAAAATATTGTCTAAAATGCCTTGCACCACAGTTATAAAGGCTTTTAGACCTTTTTTTTGGCCCTTTCCCGACTTGTCCGATTAAGGGGCGTGGTCTTTGTGAGTTGGGTGTGGCCTTGTGAGAAGGGGGTGTGGCTTGCAGTAAATTCTCCTTGCGCCCAAAATTTTGGCACTCAGTTTAGACCAACTAAAAGTAGGTCTAAAGTAGGAACCGGCAGTCTTATACTGCACCAGAATTCATCATCACAGTGATAAATCAGGCGCAGGAAAAGACAAGTGTTTTCCAGCTAGAGACTGGCGGAACCTGAGATACCTTGTTAAATCCCCCCAAATAACTGCCTGAGCTGCACCATGCACCGATAGTTGCTAATGTCACCGTTATTTCTTCTCTTACTCATGATAGATGGTACTATTAACCCCTTCAATACTCTGGTATACCAGCTGCTGCTTGACAAGTTGGAAATGCATTTATTGTGGCTTGTGAAATAAATATCCTCTTCCTATCAAGAGGTAATTTAATTATTATGAATATTTGAAAAGAGTTGTACGTGTCCTGGTAGAACAGGTCCACATGATGTTTTTTGTGATTGATCTGTTAGCACCAAGGTTCATTGAATATACATGAGAATTAGGCTACATTCACACGACCGCTGAGGGATGTATATATGACTGCAATCTTGCGGCCTAGAATAACTGCTAGGACCTCCAGCAATCGGGTGAATGGGGGACCAAAAGCTTTACTGAGTCTTCATTGTGGAGTGAAATCCATACGTTATTCAATATTCAGTCTGGTAGGAAATATACAGTAATGAGATATTACAGTAATGAGATTCAGGAATCGGTTCCATTTATTTTTATTTTACAATGGGTGTAATAACTTACACAAAGTGTTTTTCATTCTTTGGGATTTGTTGTCTCCTCATTTATCCGTATACTATATGTGTATTTCAAAATACAGTCAGCAATGCAAAGAGTCCATAAAGCAAGGCACAGGGATACGCTACAAGGAGCTGCTGTCCTTCCATTGCCAAAGTGGTGATAAATATTTTTGAAGCTGAAAAACTGCACCATCCAATGACACCAGCAGCTAAGACTGAACCAGCGATTCCCCTAAAATAAAGTGCAAAGATATAAATAAAAAACAAACAGTAAAGTGCAAGAAAGTAAAAAAAATACACATTTTATCACATTTTATTAAAGTATGGAGGATTTAATAAGATTTCTGCCCAAAAATAGTTTGAACTCATGTTTTTTTTCATTTTATTCCCCTCTAATTCCTGTTTAATAATCTTTTAATTATATTTTTCACCATATCAAGTCATACCTTATTATACTGTAGTTATGGTAGAAAGGTAAATTGATTCCATGAGTATAAAAAGATTCAAAATGCCTCCTAATCTGTAGTATTAGGGGGAAGGTGCAGCCCATGGGTACCTGGGGAAAAATAGGGAGTTACCATCAGGAATGTACATCCTGATCCTAACCTTAATTGGTCCTCCCATCACCCTGGTCTCTGTTGGTATACACGGGCTAAGGCCACAGGCACTCCTGAGCCTACGTATACCAAGAGGCCTGTGGTGCGGTGGGTGCTGTGTTGGACCAGTGTTAAGGACACAAGTACATTTATAGACTCCAGAGTTTTCTTTCACAACATGCTGTCTATGATGGTACACACATTCATTACACAACAGATTGTACATGTGTTGTCTGAGCCAATGAATGTGAAATCATCAAGTTTGTGTTTTCTTCATACAGGTTAAAACTGGAAGATGTTGAATTGGCTACAAGTATCCATGAGAGCTGTATGTAGCGTGTGACCTCCGGAACCCAGAGAGCTCATTAAAGGACATCTACCAATAGGATAAAGGATTTTAAACTAAGCTCACTGACATACTGGTGTGCACCTCCTCTGGCAGGATCTGCTCTTCTTTTAGCTTCTTGTGCCCTTGCCTTTAAGAAAAAAAGGCTTTAAAAATCATGCAAAATGAGCCTAAGGGGCTCTGGCTCCATAGGTGTTAATGGAGCCTGGAGCCCCTCAGGCTCATTTGCATACTTTTTCATCCCTTTATTCCTTTAAAATGGGATATAAGAAACTAAAAGAAGGCCAGATCCTGCCAGGGGGGGCACACACCAGTATGTCAGTGTGCTTGGTTTACAATTCTTCATCCTGGGGGCAGATTTCCTTTAAGCTTCCTATGCCCTTGGTTTAATGAATAAATGCTTTAACAATTATGCAAATAACCCTGAGACCCTTGGGCTCATTTGCATATGTTTGAAAGCCTTTAAAAAAAAAAAAAAAACAGGGCATAAGAAGCTTAATGAAAAGCAGATTCTACCAGAGGGGGCACACACCAGTATGTCACTGTGCTTGGTTTACAATCCTTCATCCTACTGGTAGATGTCCTTTAAGGGGGTATTGAAATCTATGACATTTACACTATACAGCTAAAGTGCTTAGATACTTAGATAAAGTGCTTAATGCTTAGCTAAAGTTGCCAACTGTTATCATTGGTGTTCCTGCTCTTCGACCCGTAACTCTTTGGGGGGCCCATTAGGGAAGCCACAATGATAATCCAAATTTCCCCTCCTCTTTTCAATGGCATTGGTGTTTTCTGGACACCAATACCATTGAAAGCTGTGTCAGAGCTGGAGCAAATACATATGAAACTGCTTAAGAGGAACCTGTCAGCAAAAATTTACCTACTAAACTATTACCAGTATGTAGTCAAGCAGCTTTCACGACCCAATGTGGTGGCATCAGCCAGAAAATCCACTTTGTAGTGATATATACACTAGTTGTATAATATCATGGAGGAGAAGAACTCAGCACTGAAGTTAAGCTCTCCCTGGCTCCTCTTCTGTGATTCACATCATGCACTTGACTTCCAATGACCCAGTTAGGATGATCCTGGACATGAAGGCATCAAACGCAGCAATGGAAACATTTACATCTCACTTCATAGTTGATTTTCTGGATGATGCCACCAGTCTGGGTCATGAAAGAAACACTTATTAGGTGACTTTCCACTGACAGGTTCCCATCAAATTGCAAGGCAATGTGCAATAAATTAGTGAGTTTTGGGTTGTAGTTTGGACAGTCAGTCCCAAAAAGGGTTCACCATCACTGCTATAAAGTAACCCAACACACCAAAAACTGCTCTGAACTAGGATGATGTTTGTGACTTAGAGGTGGCAACTCAAAAGGCCCCTTTAAGAAACAACTAACAGTGAAGGTGAGTAAATCAAAGGAGCAAACTGGAACATACTACATGGCACCATGTATGATGACTATATATGCCTAATGTATAGTCAAATTTTGTGGATTGGAAAACCCCTTTAATTATTACATTGAATTTGCAGCTTTCACAAAACATTTCTACGTGATTTATGCCTTTTCCTAATATCCCAATCATTTGTTTTCTTTACAACCTTTAAAATCTGCTGCAAGAAATTTTTATTAGTTAAAAATCGAGATAAATTATGTCTTAAAACAATATTATTTACGGCGAGTGTCTAACATTCATTGTTATGGAGACGTCTATGCTAATGCCATATGGAAGGCGTTCATAGTTTAATGACTTGGTATTACATCTTCTAAGCTAAAGTTACCACTTTTTATGTGCCTCATCATGATTCTGCTTTCCACATGACCATAATGCTGTGACAATAGTCGGGCACATAAATTAGGCGCTTGATATAGTGTGCCAGAGCCAGTTACTACAAAGCTGTCAGGCCCATATTTCTTTCTGCTTTTGCTTAATGTGGAGATGTATACTATGTCCTAGAGATGATCTAGTTATGTAGAAAGTCATATTTCATGTAATGTGTATTCAGTACAATTATAATAAGAGAAAAGTGAGGGAAATGTGACTGGAATAGATAATGGCAGCTCAGCGGGTTAGTATTATACATACGGGCACAATATACAAAAGCGAATAGAGAAGATACTGATATAATTATAGTGAATGGGATCCGAGCTTGATGTATACCTGGACTGCTACAGCACAATGGACTGAGTTTGCAGCTTCTATCTCCATACTGTGGGGGACATGTATCACTCCTAATGCGTTCTTTATCTTCTTTTTTGTGAGACATTCCACAGTTTTTGACTTTTTAGGTGCTTTTTAAGTGCAGAATCAAACAGCGGACCAAAGTTAGATGCCTCCAAGATTTATTGCAGTAGCCGGATTTATCTTTGTAGCCCAGATGTTTGTTCAACTTGTGCGACTTTTGGACTCTGAAATTGTCCCATTCTTCCACCTAATAAGTCCCAAAACAGAGCATGCTAGATACATGGGGCACATGTATCATAGTTTTTCGGCTGCCACTTTTTCAAGTTTCCTGAAGTTGGCCTACTCAATCATTGCAATGTATCTTACGTTTTTTCCCTTTGTTCCCAACGCGCCTGTGCAATCGGGATTTTTGAAGAAAAAAAGAAAGTAAAAAAACCTAAAGATCCATATATAAAGGAGAAAGAAAAGATCAAGGAGCTCCGGTCAGAGTAACTTTTTAATACTTTAATGTTTGGACTTTTTTCTGGATCGGTCTTTGGCTGTATGTAGCTCCTAGGAGAATGTAGTGTGCAACACATTGGGGCTCATTTACTTACCCGGTCCTGTCGCGATCCAGTGGCGCGTTCTCCGACGAGGATTCGGGTCTTCCGGGGATTCACTAAGGTTGTGCGCCCGATGTCCACCAGGTGTCGCTGCTGCGCAGAGGTCCGCCGGAGTTCACCATCCTATTCCTGGTCCATGTAAGCGTGTGTCAAGCAACACTTTTTTTTTTTTTTAAATAGCGTGATTTTTCCAAATCCGTCAGGTTTTCCGACAGCCTCGCCCCCCGTTTTTCGTTGCATGCAAGCCGGTGCCGATGTGATGGTAAAATTTGGAAAACTTGGCGGAAAAACGCGATTCAGACCCTTAGTAAATGTGCCCCATTGCTACAGTTTTTTATGTGATGAGTTGCCTGTTTACTTGAAGGAGGGAGCCACAGCACCAAAGATGAAGTTCAAGAAGATTTATTTACATGTGCATGCAAAAGTAAGTAAGTCTGGGTCGAGCATGCTCTGTTTTGCGACTTATAAGGCACAAGAACGGGACAATTCCAAGCCTAAAAGTCACACAAGTTGAACAAACATCTGGGATACAAAGATAAATACGGCCACTGCAATAAATCCTTTTGTGCCTTAAACTTTTTAGGCACAAAATAAAGATAGATGCAGTCCAAACATCTACAAATAAATACGACACAGAGACTCAAAATCACTATGTGATGAATTTTAGCCTGCACCCAAAAAAGTTGAAAAAAGAGACAAATCTGCACCAAAAAATTGTGCAAAAAAAGCCAAAAACAACACCAGAGATTATCATAAATGTCCCCCATGAGTTAAAGTGGCCAACCCCTTAAATGGCAAGGAGAACAGAACCTGCTGAACGCATTTGTGAATTAAACCTTATTGGCATCATTTAACACCCCATGCAATGCACTGGAAAATACCATCACAGCGAAGGTGACAAAAAAATACATTTTTGTTATTTTTATTTACCTGCACTGTTTGTGAAATCCAAATGACACATCCCCTTTATTCTTTGGTTAGTACCATCATAATGATATCACATTTGTATAGTTTTGTTATGTCTTAATAAAAAATGTCTTTTTAAAAAAAATGATCAGTATTACCATACTGCTGTTACTTTGTTCACACTTTGGAGCACAGAGCTGTGTGTGGCATCATGTTTTGTAGGGCAAGCTGGCATTTTCATGGATACCATTTTGGAAATTGACTGTTTGATTACATTTTATTCTGCGGTGAGACATAGTGGGGGAGATTCATTTCATTTTCGGCATGTTGCGGTTGGCGGATGGTGGCTGGAGAGCGAGCAGGTGGGTGAGCGGCGGCCCACCAGATTTGTTATAGTTTCCGCCAGAAAAATACAGAAGACTTTAGCTGGAAACTCTGGTCTACAGATAGAAACTGGCAGAGTTTGTGGATATGGTTGCCAGAGCACCAGCAGAAGGAACTTTAGTACTGGTGATCAAAACGGCAACCTTCATGAATTCCTCTCAGTGTGCTCAACGCACCGTGACCAGGTGCCATAGACCTCTATGGGGGTCATGATCTGCCCACAAATTTTGCGGTCTCCATAACGTTTGTGTCCGTGAGGTCTAATCCTGACATGTATGTGAACATACCACACCAAAAACTGCTCTAAACTAGGATGATGTTTGTGATTCCGGTACTGTAATTACGCTTTATGTATGGTGGAGTATTCCTGCAGCGAGGCAGGGACCCTAGCATGATAGATGACTATGACACTGCAAGTCCAGGTCCCCACGCAGTGTTCAATGCAGAAGGATACACACTGACTGATCATGCTGTGTGAAGCGGACTGAGTATTATATTATTATATAGGAATATAAGTGCCTTGATGGAAGATCTGGTGCAGTAACTAGAGAAAGGTATGTTCTGATAATCATACAGTGGTCATAAACAGTAGGGATCCCCCATCAATCATAAAACATTGACCTATGCTAATAACAAAAAGCCTCATTAAATATTACAGCATAGTCTCTATTATTACTAATTTTCTACATCTTTAGTCTTATTGAAGGGTTAAATCAGTGTCAATTCCAGGAAGCGAACGTATGTGGCTACTAAATATCTTGGCGCTACCAGAATCCCACAGCTTAATACCTTCGTAATCTGTTTTGCCCTGGTATAAATGACATTTCTTTCCTCTAAGATGCGGGTTAATCCCTCAATCAGAAGGCATGGATCTATAACCTCAATCCTCTGACATGAAATCTCATTAAATAATCTCTTTTGGTCCATTTCCTTTATTTAAAAATCTATCAGGCATCATGTGAACTCAGTCTATGAAGTGAAAGTAGATCTTTATCCTCTAATTGAAATGGCTGCACATGAGCTCACCGAAGGAAAGTGTTACCGAAGACTTAGGACATGTGAGGGGGAAGCGTTCGAGAAGACTCAGGACGTGTTCTTACTCTGCTACTTTTATTAAATGTAGTTCTTCTATAAGGTCAAGGTCAAACCCGAAGGTAACAATGAACAAGGGCGTAACAAGAGACAATGGTGCCCTATAGTAACACATGATATGGGTTCTCAATCTATCATGTGAAGCAAGCACCCCCTCTGTGATGTCCATGTAAACAGGGGTTAATGCCACGGTTTTTGGCAGGCTGCTACCTCTGTGGGGCTGTCATGGCAGAATTATTCAGTATGTAATACTATCTTTTATTTGTCATGAACTGAGTTTCTGTTTAAGGTCCACAAACACTAATGGGTTGGTCGAGTCTTAATGAATACGGTGGGTTAGGCCACCATTTACCTCATGTGTATTGATAAACTTTGAAAATGGAATGGAAAGCAAAAGGAGGGATGGCTAAGAGAGGTTTGGGGTAGTTTGGTAGAATTACCCTTGTACATTAGGCGGCGATGAACCTTGATAGGTATCTAGGGAGGGAATAATGTAGAGAAGATTTCTGCATATACCGGATCATCTGCTCTCAGTTATTAGTGGTTAGTTAGTGGGGCTTGGGATTGTATAGAAAGTTCCTCTCACGTTTCCACAGATCTATATACATATGACATATTAAGATGAATTATTTTTCTATGTCCAGAAGGATGACTTAATATATGATCAGGACCACATCTCAAAAGCTTAAAGGGACAGTGTAATATCGTAACTAGGTAACTCATAGGTTTTTTTTGAAGTTGCAGACATAAAACTGTTCATTTGTAAATCAAAATTAATATCTGCAAAGTGTCATTTTGGGGGCTTTTATAAAATAATTTGTTTCTGATTTATAAAAAAAATAGCCTCTAAAGAATCCCCTTTGTAAATCTCTAACTAAGCATTGCTAAGAGACACTGTACACATTCTCCTTTAATAGCCTTGCTGCCTACGTTAACTATACTATCTCTGCCTGTCTACTTTTATTTGATATGCATTCACTGATGGTAATTACATGGGACTGAGAATTCATAGGCAGATAATGGGTAGCATGGAATGCAAATGGCTCCATGGAAAGCAAGAGGAGATGACAAATCCCAATGACTACAATGGGTGTTCAGTTGGTGTCCATCATTTACCATGCTGCTCTTTGTTATCTCTGCTTTTTGACTAAATAGGTGTATAATGAACAGGGAATAGTGGACTCATTGGGGCACATTTACTTACCCGGTCCTGCGCAATCCTCGCTGTGCTTTGTCCAATGAGAATGAACTTTGCCGCAATTCACTAAGATCGTGCGCCCGATTTCCTGCATCTGTCGCTTCCCCGCTCAAGTCCGCTGGAGTTCACCTTCTTGTTCTCGGTGTATGTAAGTGCATTGTCTTGCGACACAATTTTAAAGTTAAATCCTGCGCTCAGTCCGAATCCGTCGGAGTGTCCAATGGCCCGTCCCCCGATTTCTGTCGTATAAAAGTCGGCGCCAAAATCCGATCGCGTGCGACACAATCCCCTTCTAAATAGCTGTCACAGCGGAGAAAATCCCTAAAATTTGTATAAGTAGACGAAAGTGCAATCCGCAGGACCCTTAGTAAAAAAGCCCCATTGTGTTATCCAACCGGTTGGACTTTGAGCCATCACTAAGGGTGTTATTCAAGGACCCCTCTAGTATTCTAATACTACAGGTCATGGTCCTGGGGATTGCATTTTGGCTGGCCCATGTGGATTAGCAAAGCACCAGGAGTCAGGCAAAGATATTCCAGTAGTCAGGGCTGGTGGCTATCAAGCAGAATCCAAGTAAGTATCCTTAGGTCAGGGGCAGGCAGAAAACAGACAGTGTCCAAGGTAAAGGAACAGGCAGATATGGAACGGGTCAAGCCGGGGTCATAAACAGAACACAGAACCAGAATGAAAGTCAAGAGGAGCTGAGGTCAAACACACGTGCGCTGGGCCTTCAAATCTCTAGAACTGATGCGCCCCCACACTTGAGAACCCAGAAGCGGACAGCCAGGAGCATGACGGTGTTGAGTGACCAGAGAACGCTGTTGAGCACGCCGAAGACCAAGAAGAGCAACAGGACAGTGGCTACAAATGGTAAAGTTTATAACAGAATATCCAACGCAGAATATAGTGGATATGTAGCCGAAACTTACAATAAAGAGCATTCCAAAGAAATTAGACGACGGATAATAATTATTTCTGTTAATCTCACCTACTACAGTGACTATAATAATAGAGTGCGTGGCAGCTTGCGGTTATACCAGCAGATTTCCTGTGATTTCCCTATTAATTATTCATACAAAACCCTGTGATGGTTTTATTTGGGTAAAATCAATTAGGCAAAACTGATTGCTATGACATTGCTGTGAGCAGAATCATGTAGTGTGTAGTATAATAGTTCTCTATTATAGTACAACAGAAAATACATCACATTTTTCTAGATTACAATTACTCTTACATTTTTTTCAAAAAATGTAAAAAGTTAAGTATCTCTTAAATCACTTATTTATACTTAAACACATTGGAGGGTATTTGTTAAGGTGGTATTAGGGGTATTTTTAAGCCAGTTTTTTTTTAAAGGCAAGCCTTAATTTCAACTCCCCCCCCCCCCACCAGAGTACACTGGATTAACCAAACAAGCTTCTTAATACATTTCAAAAGGTGCAGTCTGCTGGTCTCCCCTGATCTCCGCCAGGTTTTAATGATTTAGACAAAGTCAAGTCTGGTCTAAAATTCAGAAGAATTCTTTGCCATTTTGTAGGTGAGGCTTTAGTAAATGGGGTGGGTCTCCACCCACTCCCCACCCCAACCTGTTGTGCTTCACCCCCAGCCATCCCTATAGTGGCGTGTGGGACACAAACATGGTGACATTACCTGAAACACTGATTTTTAGAAGCCATGTCTGCCAGAAAACTGCCAGACAAGGCTTAGTAACACCCCATTGACACAATTTTGGTCTCATTGCAGCTCCTGCACCAAATATACCCAAAAGACTAGGATTACTTTGGCACTGCCCCCAAAGAACTGAATTGGTGCCAAATCTGCACAGCACTTGAAGGTGCTAAATATATATTTGAAAATATCCAGCCCCATTCTGGATAGTAGTTGCAAACAGCTAATCTGTGTGGGTGCCAGTTGTCCGACGCTCAACAAGGATAGGTCAGATTATAGATTAACATCTATAACCTGGAAATCCCCTTTAATGCAGTTCTAGCTAATACTCAGATTCATTTCTGATTTGTTTATTGATGGAATAATCTCCTGAAGGGCTTTATGAAGCTATACGTCATCCTCCGCAGCCTGTTGGCATGGATTTGTTTCTCCAGTCACAGATGAGTACGGTGACATCTAGCAGACATAAGGCAGCGGTGACACAGCTGACGGCCCGCGGCAGAAATGTGTCCAGGAATGCCCTCGCATATGTCTTTGAAAAATACAGCTGCATGGTTTTGACATATCGGCTGTGACATACATACATACTTGATATGTGTATGGGAAATCATTTTCCGTTTCCTAGCTCAGACTACTGAGGTGGAAACATGGCATGGGTCCTATCGGCGCTGAAGAGATTGCGTTGGCTGCCCCTATCATCGGTTTGGAATTACACGGCTTCTTGTCGTCTTGCATTTAGAAAATATTTTATCCTCAGACATTGTTTAGCAGGACAGATGGTGTTCCCTGCTAAGGCTGCCGGGTCTGATCTTTCCCGCACTTTAATGGATAATCTGCTTCTGATTCCAGCTGTTGTCTTTGATTATTCTTCTATACGATGGTCACTCATCACTTTCTGTACTGCTGTGACCTCCCTCTCTGCAGTGTGTAAAATAATATATCTCTCGCCAACAGAAACATGGGGGCGGATGAAGTGACCCTGTCTAATAGTCGGGCTGCATAAACCGGCACCAGATCGATCACACTGGCTGCTAATGCATGGATAATCCAGTAGAACTTTAGATGATCTATATATTAGCTGGCTTAGTTTAAACCAGAACAAATTTAAGAAAATTTTACACAGGTTGTACCAATATTGATATCTAGCCAGAAATCTAGTCCCTACTAATCATGAGAAAGGACCCTAACAAGAATTTGGGGGTCTTGTTTTCACTAACTGATGAGGGGCCAGCATGTCTCCTGCAGCTGCATTTGATGACAGGGTTGAGAACTGGTGTGTAACATGAGAGACCGTAGCCTTAAGATCTGCATAAGAAGTTTAGTTTCTTCCATGACCTGTGTATATGGCCCCTCACCTAGCAAAAGCAGTTCCCTGCACTGTGCAGATGAGATGCAATGACATCGAAACACCTCTGTGCACAGCTGAGAGTCTGTTTCTTATGTCGAAGATATGCTGGTTTGGCTATTATATCGCATTATGTTTTTTTGAAACCTTCATACTTGATGTAAAGGGGGTTGCCTTTCAAGGTAGCACTTAGGCAAAGTTTTCCTTATTCTACACTGCAAAACGTGGAAAGAGAGAGACAGTGGGCCCTGATAGTAAACCCCCTTTCCAGATGTCCCTGACTGTTTGCCTCGCTTATCCTAAGAAGTAGGGGACAACTGGTTGATGTTCCTTTCTGCCTCAAAGTGCAAAAAACAGAGACAAAGACAAGACAGTGCAAACAGTGCAGACTAGTTGCTAGACCTGGGTCAAAGACAAGACAGCACAAACCAAGGACCTAGAGGATAAACGCAGTACAAAATCAACAGGCAAAAGGATAGTTTCAATTCAGGTAAAGGGTCAAATATAACAGAGTAAGAAAGGCAGTGATTACAGTAGCTAGCTAAATATAACTATAGCAGGCAAAGAATACTGAACAGGAAGAGCTTATATGATAATCCATCGTTCCAGCCTAGAAGGCTATTGAAGAGGGAATCTGTGAACCAAAGCAGGGTTCACACTAACAAAAATAGAACAAAACAAACAGTGTGTCCTTAGCTGTACCTTACAAACAGATGATGACATAGAAAGAGATGTAAAACTTATTTGCATATTTCCTTCCCAGAATCCCCAGCATACATACATACATAGGCCATACACCTATGTAGCTCCACAATGTCTTCCATACATAAATGAAGTAGGCACAGATATTACTACCTTCCTGTCTCTTTTTGTGTAGTGATTCAGGCTGTAGGTGCCACTACTAATTCACACTATACTAATAAGGCGAAAAAGGAGTTTTTTTCCCTTATTATTCATGCTTATGATGTAGCTCATCCTGTTCTACATAAAACCTGATTATCAGAAGGTTATAGTTGCAAGAGCTTTATAATTTCCAGGCCCTGCGAATAAGCCGTATACAATTACTGAGATGCCCTCTTTAAACCCACAGAAGTCAAGTAATACCTTGCATCAATACATAATACTATTTCCTGTAAACATAGAAATGGAAAATGAAGTGGCTTAATTTCTGTCCCTGCACACAGATGCGGTTTCCAGTTTTACGGCCTGAATAGAAAAACACATATTTTCTAGTAATGGTCCTACCAATTCTCATTATTCGCCACCTATTATTTCTGCTAGCGTCTGCTTCACGTGTTCGGCTGGCAGCCAGGAGAACATAAATCAGTCACATTTTTTGTCACTTCCTATGAAAAGGTTGCACCTGACAATTCTATCAGCTTCATGGGATGTGAAATTGGGACAAATGATACAAGTAACAATCCTTAGTTCGATGGGATAGCTTTGTCATAATGATACATGGCTTTTTATGTGTAAGAAGGATTTCTATTACTGCAGAACATATGGATACCCTGATAAGTAAGTAGCATCCATTATGATAACTCTCTTGAAACGTTCCTGTAACCGTTTCCAGATACGCAATTCTTGTAATTGCTGTAAATAACAAAAAGATAAATTATACTATTCATAATGCAGAATAACCTGAAGTCCCCCTAGAATCAGAATGTTCCTCAGCAACTTTTTGTATGGAGTACGAATTCCATGGCAAGACCAAGAATCCCAACAGCCCTCCTATCTTTGGACCGCATAATGCTGTAATTTTTATTTTATCAGGCAAACAAATAAAAAGTTTGTCATACAGGACAATCAGACAAACCATACTATGCATACTTACCACACATGTTGCATGTTACAATTTGGGATCCAAACGCGGACAGCTTAAGGGGTATAAGACCTGTGTGGTTACATAGGGTACCATATCTGCTTCTGTTGATAGGCTCACACCATGTGTTTGGATATGTGACTGTTTTCAATCAATATTAGACATGAGTGGACTGAATGTTTGTATTCAGGTTCGGGTTTCAGGTTCTACCTCGTGATCCTGCCTAATTGTCAAATTGGCGGCCAAACAGCTAATCCGTCAAACTGATGTAGGGGCAACTAACAATTCCTCTAATTTATTGATGGCGAACCTTGTAGAGACTGAGTACCCAAACTATAACAAAAACCCTTTTATTTATTTCAAAGTGCCAACATGGCAATTTAAGCAGTAACTTCTTGCTCACTTTTTTGTCGTAGCTTTTAATCGTATCGGTATCCTGAGAACTCCAATACAGTCGAAAGAAAGAGTGACTGACAAATTCAGGTTGCCCTGAATAGGAAGAATTTTCGGGTCTGGAGCCGGAGCTACAATGCTAATCCAGATCGGCCCACAACTTCCCATTACTTGTGCAGTCTCAGGCAACTCTATCCCTTGGCGTGGGTAACGCCATTATGATGGATAGAAGAAGTCAGAACAGCAATTTCTGTATATATAGAGAGTGAAGCATGGTGAGAATAGAGAAAGACTGAATCTCTCAAACGAGGCAACACCGTACATAAACAAACAGAGACATGTCTAATGGAAGAGATTTTTTGAAAGGTGGCCAACCCCTTAACAACACCTCACCATACTCTTATGGCACACATCGTTAAGGGGTCAATTGTACTGATTTTTGCTTCTGGCTTTGAGGCCTGCACTGATCTAATATTCATGACCTCTCCTAAGCACAGGATATTTATATTTTTACTCTGGAAAACCCCTTTAAGTGTTTTCCTCTTAAGATTTCTCAAATAGAAGTGTGTAGTAAATAGTTTCTTGTTGTGGAGGGCCTGTGAAAACCCACTTATCGGTAACTGAATAAACACTGTGTAATGCTTTATTTCCCCCGTGGTAGCGTTGCAGGGGAAAAGAAGATTTGCTTTCAGGTTTCTATAAATCCAGTGATCAATTTATAGTCGTGGGACTCTTCTAACAAACTGGGACTTACTGAACAACCATTTTCACTTTCAATAAATAAGCATTGAATCACATTGTACATATTAGATATTCACGATTCTCTAAACTTCTACCTCAGTAATGAGGATCAGATTTCTTAATATTGTAGAATCTCTCTTTATTATACCACGAATTAGAGGGAATCATTAAACGGAGTATGGAGAAATAGGAAATATGACAATAATGAGCTTGTTTTTCACATATTCACACTTACCGTAGAGAAAACAAAATGGCAAAGCAAGAAAGAATCACCATAGGCAGGAGGCAGTAACCCAAGACACTGGCAACACATCCATGTGAGACACCTGTGATACTCATCAGATTTAATAAAGCGTGAATTCCCAGGCAGCCAAGTATACTCATCGTGTACACATAGCCAAAATGAATCTTCCCCGCCTGCAGATGAGAGAGAACATTTTAGACAGGATTTTTAGGAAGAAAATACAAAAAGAATCTTTACGTATTGATTTGATCTTTTGTTTTTAGCTGTTGTGTTTCTTATTAAGCGTTTTAGGAATTGTCTTTATATGGATGCACCATATTGGATCAAGGGCTAGTTTTTCCAATGGGGAGGTGATTATGTAACATAGGAAGAGAAGAATTGATTGCCACAATCAGATTTGCAAAAACTCTCGTGGTTCGAAAGTCATCAATATCAACCGGGAGTGTTCCCTACGATACACAGCTATTTGGTGAACTATCCTTGGTGCTGAACACCGATCTGAAGGTCCTGGATCCAATTGTTATGCATTCCCATGAGAACCTTCAGAAATATTTTGGTTTGATAACTTTGTCACAATCAGACTTGCAATATCTGTGGTTTCAATCTATCTCTGAGACAGTTCTGGACTTCTCTGATTTGCTACATCATGGATGCCCAACCCGCAGCCTGCAGAGCCTTGAGTTGCAGCCTGCACCTGCTGCTTGGCAGAGACCAATGAGCGCCTTTATCATTGATGTAAATGCTCATTGGTGCAGGAGGCTGGGTAGCAGTGAGTACATCAGACAAGTCGTCACCACTTTCAGGCCTCCCCTGTTCTGGATCCTTATTCTGGTTGTACTGTATATGCCAGCGTCAGGACCCAGAACAGGAGCAGATAGGACCCGAGAGCATTGAGTACATTCTATCTGTTCCAACTCCTCTCCTGCTTTGGGGGCAGCTCTGCCCTGGGTCTTGAAGCTTACAACTGATACCAGTACACAGAGCAGAAGCTGCACAAGGGGGAAGCAATATTGTTGGGGTCTGGAGGGTCTCCAGTATTAACAGGGGGCTCTGGGGGGTCCCAAATATTAGAAAGCTCTGGGGGGGTCCAGTATTATAAGGGTGCTCTCTAGGATAATTAGGGGCTCTGGGAGGTTTCCAGCAATATTATGGGACTTTGGAGGGTCTCCAGCAATAAGGGGGGCACCGGTATATACCAGGTGCTCTCCGGGGGTTCCAGTATTATTAGGGGACTTCAGGCTGTACCCAGCATTATTTGTAGGGGGCTGTTCAAGGCTACAGTGTAATTAGAGGGCTTTGGGGGGGGGGGGGGTCCAGCATTATAAAGGTGGGCTCTTTGGGGCTCCACTATTATTAGGGGGGGGGGCTCCAGTATTAATATGAGACTCTAGGAAGTCTCCAGCATTATTATGGGGACTTTTGAGGGCTCCAGTTTTTTTAAGGGTGCTCTGAGGGTCTCCAGCATTATTAGGGAGATACTGTTTCTAGTAATATTAAGGGGCTCTCAGAAGCTCCAGTATTAATTGGCAGATATGAGCGGACTCCAGTATTATTAGGGGCCTCAGGGGATTCAGTATTATTAGGAAGCACTGGGGTCTCCAGTTTTTGTCTACTCTGAGGCTCTCTATTACCATATGCTCTGGGGGTCTGCATTATTATTGTTTGTTTGCTCTTGGATCCCTATTATTAATTTTCTGGTTTGGTTGCTGTATTTTTTGGCTAGTCTGGGCTGTTTTGTTGGCTGTTGATGAAATATAAAGAAGGAGTCTGACTAGTCAGAGGGGTATCACCATCAGGGGGTGGCATGCCAAACACCGGCCATTATGGTGTTCTACACGTTATACAAAAAGTTTTTTATCTCGTCCCAAAAGGAGATAACCCTAGGGCAATCCCAAAGACAATGATGTGGATCTGCATTTTGGTCCCTGCATCGGGACAAGCACCTGCGGATAGAGACTTTGTTATATGGGGTGTGAACTCAAATTCTACATAAAACATGAAAGAAGGACTATGGAACTCTCTGCCGCAGGAGGTTGTTATGGCCGACTCTATGTACACGCTCAAGAGAGGCCTGGATGCCTTTCTGGAGAGCAAAAATATCACGGGTTATGGGGATAAAACATTTGTTTAATTCTTGAAGGTTGGAATTAATGGTCTTTTTCCAGCCTTATATACTATGATACTATGTAAAATGTGGTAAAGCTTTTACTCGCAAAAAAGTTTGACACACTTAAAAATGACTCACAGTTGACACATGCCAAAAAGATCTAATACAGGCAGTCCACGGGTTACGTACAAGATAGGGTCCGGAGGTTTGTTCTTAAGTTGAATTTGCATGTAAGTCGAAACTGTATATTTTATAATTGTAGATCCAGACAAAAAAAAATTTGGCCCCAGTGACATTTGGAGTTTAAACATTTTTTGCTGTAATGGGACCAAGGATTATCAATAAAGCTTCATTACAGACACCTTACAGCTGATTATTGCAGCCTGGGACTATAGTAGAGCATCACCAGAGGTCAGAGGGGTCTGTCTGTAACTATGGGTTGTCTGTAAGTTGGGACCGCCTGTACATCTTTTAGTGCTTGTCTATGCCGGATGAAGAAGATGGGAAAAAGTCAACTAATGTGTTTTTACTACCAAGTCAACAGAATAGTTCTGAAAAGATCAACTATAAGTTTTGACGGAATCAACAAGCGGAATATTGGATTTCTATCAGTATTTAAACCACTTAATAATTGGTTTCTCTGGGATATATATAACAGCTTCACACTTCGATCAGTGAATATTATTTCCTCATCTCCTGCTTACAATCACAAAATTCATTTCCTGAGAGCAATAAAGAGGTAGAAAATGACAGCAAAGGAGAACAAATTGGTCCATTGGGTCTGCACATTTTCCCATCCAGAATTAAAATAATTTAGAATTTTTAAACTTGGAAATGAAAGCTGTGCAGTTGGCAAAATATGATGATGAATCAGAATGATGTGCATTAGAATCAGAGTATTTGCACATATGCCCAGAAGTAGAAGTAGACACTCAAGTTGCGTCCCCTGAAACAGATTTTCTAATAAGGTCAATGTTTTCCCTAACAGCTGCGCTTATCTGTAGGGTTTGGGATGTTTTACTCATTTATTTAGAACACACAGCCCAGAGCACGGGTGCACACCCCACAGCACCCACCCTGCTACAGCAAAGCACAGATGATCGCCTGCTCGCATGGGCGGATACAACATTTCTGGGGCCTCAAGCGCAGTTATGGTAATACGATAATACGCTAATACTGTTTCAAACAGAAGGACAAAGAGTCTGCCAAAGGGAACCTGTCATCAGCATTTTTATATTTAAACCTAATGAAAAGTTTCTGTATCCATTTAACTATTAATACCCAAGCTTTTTTATGAGTTATCCTTGGGACCTTTCACCTAAAAAGATAGTTTACAAAAGTTATCTAGCCAGGAAAGATACTCAGAGGCATCTTCATCAAGCCTCCGAGTCATTCATGAAAATGATCCTCAGCGCTCCCTCCTCGCCCCCACGCTCGGCGATCTCCGTTAGCTCCACAGAAATTAATGGAGCAGAAGGGTCATGTGTGACCATTACTCTGACGGAGCGATGAGGGGTCCGACGGAGGTACCTGGGGGGGGGGGGTCTCATCACTAACTTTTGTTTGTGGGTAAACCCCTTTAAGTTATGTAGTCTGAATGCTGCAACAAAATCCTGCTACTAGTGTATAACTAACTCACTCCAGCACCATTGGAAACTGCGCATGCGCAGTGAGGTCATGGCATAGACTATACTGCTCACTGTGCATGTCAGAAGGAAGAAGTAGTAGTGGTAGTTCTAATTACGCAGGTAATAAAATGTGTATTAGTATCCCACTTTCTATTACAAATGGTCCAGGAGAAATAGCTACATCAATTCCCTCTTCCCCTGATCCCTATGGCTACAAGCAATTACATGGTTTGCTTTGTAGATAAATCTGCCCCTGTCTGGTCCTGCAATCACCTGTGCTTCACAGCCACCAGAGAGGCGGCCACAGGGAAATTAGCACTTTTCAGGTACTTATGCAAAGTGCTGTTTAGTCAAAGAACATTTTTCCCTACTATAAAGAGAATAGATACATAATTACAAGCTCCAATATTCCATACTCCATATTCCCATTTCATAAAGTTGCGGCTAATCGCCGGCTCCTCTGGGACCCACACCCAAGAATACACCCATCCTGCAGCCGGGCTGAATGCAGAGTTTGTGCATTCACAACGTGGCCACTCTCTATTTAAGTCTATGGGAGCGTGTGGAGAGTTCTCAAATTTTAATCCCCTAGTGATGTTTACACAATAAAGATCCTTTAAAACCCCTTACTTTGCAATTTTAGTCCATTTTATTGCTGCTACTATCACTCAGTGATGGTCAGTGTAAAATACCAGAGTGTGTGCGGTGACTTTCTAAGCAGACACTTCATGATCCCTCTATGAGATGCTCTGTGCTGACAATGTGCTTAGATGGATATAACAACACAATGAGCACAACGAGACTCTCAGCACATCAATAAAACACAGTCAGCTCTGCTTATCTGTCTGTAGCTAGTAGAGTAAGTCTCTGAACAATGCTGCTTGCCGAAAGAAAGTGCTTGTGTCTGAGCTGGTCTTGTAATGCAGGGGGAGGGGCAGGAGGCAGAGAACACTAAAGTGTGCAGACAAGAGAAGCTATTCATGAGAAGAATCCAACCATAGTCAACAGATTTACAGTCCTATCAAGGGGCAACCTGGTTGGACTTGTATCTGTGAAATGCTGTATTTGTGTTAATAACAGTGAACTAGAGAATGTGTTATTTTGTTGTCCTGAGTAGATTTAAGAATTGTATGTTAATGGGGATATTCCAGGATTTTGTTTCAATTGATTACCTTAGGATAGATGATTCATTTCATATTGGCAAGTATCAGAAGGGAATGCGGTGGTAGAATAAGTAGAGAGTCATATTCACAGGCAATCTAGCACATTGATGTATGTTGTATAGTGGCTGTGATTGGTACTGCAGCTCAGATCCTATGATAGATACGACATTAGCTCTTCAAAACTCATTGGTGTGGGTTCCGGATTTCAAAATATGATATTTTTGATATTGATGACCTAAGGATAAGTTATCAAAAATGTTCTGTATTACCGCTTTTATAAATCCAGATACTGGATTGCAAGATTGATGGAATTGATTGTATTGATATATGTCTCATTTATATGAACCTTGGTGCCTAATTCACACTACAGTCAAGTTTCCGATAACTATGTAGGATGTAGCAATACTAAATGTGACGCCACTGCCAGGACCAGGACCTACTTATAAGTAACATTTCTGAGGCACCTTGGAAAGCAAAAGTATCCTCTATGTAGCAAAATCCAACAATATGACGTATATAAAATAATGTAGAAACTACTGTAACTTTACTTTCCTGGGGCTCTTCCATTTTGCTATGAGATTCTCTCCCACTCTAAAACAAAATGATTCAGATGATAGATATATCGAATATAAGTGATATACAGGAGGAGTTTACGCTACCAGAAGTAAACCTGTGCGTTAAATTATCTTGATGTAAAAATGGAAATCACAGGGAGTCTTCTGCTCAGGTTTTATATCAACAGCTCAGGATACTGCCTATCCATGGCTCCTACTATAAGTCTTGTTTATGTATGCACCAGTGCAGAGACATTACAAGTTCTTGACGAAGAGGGCTATATAAAACACATTTTGGATCAATCATATAAAAAACCTCTAAATTAAAATTAAAATGCATTTCAGAGCATCTAAAATGCAGACGGATATGTAAGAAACTGCATAGAATGATCCTGCTTTCCTCAGTTTGTCTCCTACTCCTTGTTAACCTACTACATTGGTCAGTAATAAGTAGGTGATAAGTTAGTGGTGATTATCTTTCTGACATCAAAATTCTGCATAATACTCTATTTCAGGGCTCTTGCGGACACCTGTGCCTCTATATGATCCTATAGTGAGTGATTTTATTTTTACACTGTGCTCCCTATAGCTCTATTTCGTGCCATGTTTTGCCGCTAGAAGAGACACAAATTAGGAACTAAGTGTGGTGGGGTGGTGGTAGAAGCCCATAACTCATGTTTTGGGAGCTGCTTCCCATTTTTTATATTATTTATTTTGTTTTCAAATGCTTTTTGTTCTCTTTAAGAAACTGTAAGGAAACAGCAGTATTGTCACTGTAGACATGTGTTGAGCTTTGTGTGTGTTGTTAGTAGGTAGGACTGTGAAAAGTGAATTTATAATCAAGCTCTTGCAAGTGCTTTATCTGGGTCTTTCAGCTTGAAGACCTTTCTGCTATCCGCACTGTGCTCCTCAACACAGTAAGAGTAGTTGCTGTATCAGGATTTTGGTTGGATACTTACAGAAGTCACTCAGAGCAGAGGGGAGTGGCTATGGAACAGTTCATTGCAAAGAGCAGAAAGCTCTTCAGGCTGATAGACCAGCTGCAAACTTGGATTAAAAGTTCCCGTTTCACAGTCCTGCTGCTACTTACTGCACACAAAAAGGTATGGTTGCACAGCTCCCCAGGGCCTTTAACTATCACTGTCTTTTACATAGGCTGCCCATGTTCCTTTACTGCCTTAACCGTCTCAATAATAATCCCTTTATCAAATGATTCAGCATTTCTGATTTCGACAGTATTGTCTGTCAACTCTCTGTAATTCTTTGTTTACATGTCTGAGTATGGATGAATAGGAGGAGCTGCAGAAGAAGATATGACTCATCCTGTTCCCTCCCCCCTCTTCCTGTGTCTGTCAGTGAGATGGACTGTGAGAGAAGCAGGCAGAGTGGGAGATGCTAGGCCTACAGCAATCAGAGAAAAGCTGTGTATTTATGCAGAGGGCAGTATGGTAAGAACAGGGAAAAGCTGAAGCTGAAGAGGTGAGCAGAATCAGGTCTAATAGCACATATTGATTGAAAAGTGGCCAATCCCCTTAATCATGGTCAAAACTAAAGGCAGATTCCCTTTAAAATATTGATGTAAACTTCCTTACTCAGGACAGAAGTGCTAGACTTAATTTGTTAGTGACGGCTCAGATGTGTGTGACTAAGAGGCCTAATTCCAATACCTGTACTTTGTTCTGGCGCCTGTAAGATAGCTCAATCCTGCACTATATTTGCTTTTTAGGGACTTCAAGGACAGTTTACAAGATGGTGCATCAAAGTCAGGGGGTCTCATTCCCCTATTCTGCTAGTTGCTATTTGTTCTTCATGTTTTACTGACAAAAATGTGTTCAATTTAACACCAATTGCACAATGCAGACCTCTGCATAACTTCTCCATTGTAATAAGTCTCCCCATTGTGTTCATAGTCTGTTACCATAGATCCTTCATAGACGCTGGAGACGTAAAACATATAGAATTTTAAATAAAACTATTTGTAATGGTTTTTTTTATCATTTAAGATGCAATACAACAATATATAGGAAGTGCAAAGATGGCCCAATGTGTTATAAAATGACAGATTTTTGAAATAGGGATTTTATAGTTCCCACCATGTGGATCTGCCAATATTGTTCAGGTATATACCTCATTATAGGAGCCTTTTGCTATAAGAGAATTTCCCTGTAGGCTCAGCATTGTGCAACAGAAAGATGCTCATGTATGCCTAATCATATCGGCTATATGTTTTACAGTTCATATGTAACCCGCTGTGATACATTGTCCCCACTGACTACAAAGAAAATCTTCAATTCTGAGGCATTGACACGGTTGATAAAATTACTGAGACTAGAATCTCCTTTTACATATACAATGATATTATATGTATAAGATTATTATGTATATACATATTTTCTTTATGCATTGCTACATTTATTCTCATACAACATTGTAACCCAGGGTTTATTACATTCTGTATTTTGTTTCAAAGTTAATTATAATATAATGTTCTATGTTTTATATTGAAGGGTAAATGTAGGAAAATATATGGCTCATATAATATGTTTAAGCCCTTATGCACATTCATATGGCGGACATTTATCATACGGAGCGCTTGTGCATCAGTGTATGATAAAGTCCCTGCTTCTCCGACGCTGCTGAAACGGATTGGTGAGCGTCTTCCTTCTTTTATGTTAATTATAGCCAACACTCCTGCTTTTACGGATATTCAGCACTCCCATGGTTGATTAACCTGCCACCGTCAGTACTAACATTCAGGACAAGCCTGAGAAGGAGGTGTCATGAGGAGCAGTAGCCGTCCGTTATATCATAGGTGTCAACTTTTTGCAATGCCAAGAATTTGGGATTACAGAGTGGTTACAATTAGGGATGAGATGACTTAAACCCACAATGTTTGGGTCCATGCCCAACATTGTGAGTTTGAGTTCCTGGACACATACGTGAACTTCAGCAGTTTGGGTTGGGTCTTCGGCTCAACCCCTCCTTTGTGTTCAGGTGTTAATTGATTAAATCCCACCGGTAAAGACGGCAATAGCATTTACGGGAGCCTAGGGATCCTAAGAAAAATAGCGGTGCCTACGTGCCACTGGTGGCTCTGCAGTGCCATTTAAAGGGTAAAACTTGCGATTGGTGCCAGTACTGATTGCGGGTGTTACCGATGGCTGCGAGCGGTCAGGTTGGGTGCTCGAACCTGGACCCGAACGGAACTTTCAGGATTGGATGTGAACCTCTCATCCCTAGTCACATTCTTTTACCTAATTGATGCAGCACTTTTTTTTGTGATGTGGGCACTCAATATATCCGTTATACCTTTTTTAGGACCCAGCCATAATCACCCATAATACCGCATTTTTTTTGCTGTGGGCTGTTGCACTGTGAAGGAACAGCCACCACACTATGCCACCACCATGCCTCCCAGATCATGCCTCCCAAAGGTCACAGATTGACTGAAACCTCATCTACTTTCATTGGAGCTTCCATGCTTACGTTACATACGCTAATTTTGCCAAAGTTTATTTTCAATATAGTGAAGACTATTGTGTGTTTGCACTATTATATGAGAAAAAAACTCTTGAAACAAGTGGTGTGTGCCATTTTTAGGACACGACCTTCACATGAAGTATTTTATGATACCAGGATCGGAGCTTTCCACCCGGATCAGAGGTTTACCACCATAAAAGTTGCGGGCATTTAGCTTCATTACTAATTGTTTCTTAAGAAAAAAATATATCCATAAGTTTACTTTAAAAACTCATTAAGTGATAGAAGATAAGAACCTGCAATCCGTCCGTTTACTATGCTTTATTATGCCAAAGAAGGTGTAGAACAAGCTGTGACTAATACCATCTATCACCTATAATTACAGCTTGCGATTCCTAATTAGAAAGTATTTATTTGCTTGGAATGTGCCTTTGAAGAATCCTTGCACAATAAATTGGTTAATAATTCTTATTTCTCCCTTTGTATGTGATTGTTTTCCATGTGAATTACAGCGACTCCTCCACTTCATGTGCTTTCTGAAGGCAAAAACTTAAGATAAACTAATATTTCTCGCATGCAGGGGAGGCAGACAGAATGCAGAACCTAAGATGTATCTTACTGCAGATCATTGCATTATGAAGCATAAATATACCGTAACACATAGATAATTATCCGTGATGAACGGCCATAGCTGATACACAAAGTAATTATCATTAAAAGATGCTAAATTATACCAGCAAGAGCATGGATCCAAGGGCAAAGCAGAACATCGTAGGGCCCGTCAGGTCAGTTTCATTCATAATACTGCCATCTGCTGGCTTCCAGGGGTTCAGCACTGTTAATGTCTTCTGCCATATGTGATCAAAATTGATTCCCAGTTCTGGAACAGAAAAGAGGGTTTCACATATTAAGCACAGCTTGCATTAACATCCACAGCTCATTTCCAGATATATATATATATATATATATATAAATATATATATATATATATTGGGATTTGATTGAAGAAAATGTCCCAATCACTTCTACAGTGAATATTTGTGGCATCATGTGTATCATTTTGATCTTTGTTACAAATTCACATCAGCAACTAGACAGACAGTCACACTATAGTGATAGTATTCAGTCTGTTGTCTAAGAGAAGTGTGCAAACAGCAAGCAGCAAGATAACAAAAACATAACTTTTACTATTGAAGTAAAAAATGTAGGCCACTTAAAAACAAACACAGAACAATACATTCCCTGCTTTGCTATAGCCCGCAGATACACGCAGGACATTGGTATCCTGACGCATGAGGTGCAGTGATGTTACACACAGCACCGTCTGCAACAGTATGCAGACACAGCGGGAGAAGAGGAGGAGGTCACCGCTCATCGGAGGGAATACGGGAGTACAATATTATTATTTGTATTAGTGCTGTATATAGTATATAGATGTTTTCCTGTACACGAGGGTGATGTTACTGGGCAGTGGGGGTCATTGATGCTACTGTGCAGGTGTATAGATATATTACTGGGGGTGAGGGGGCTGTATATAGATGTAATATTGGGGGGTTGGCGGCTGTATATATATATATGTATTACTGGAGGGTGAGGCAGCTGTATATAGATGTATCACAGGAGGGCAGGCTGTGTATAGATGTAGTATAGGGGGTTAAGGGGTATAGGGGGGTAAGGCGGCTGTATACAGATGTTTTATTGGGGGATGAGGCAGCTGTACTAAGATGTGTAATGGGGGGGTTGGCCGCTGTATATAGATGTATTACTGGGGAGGTTGGTGGCTGTATATAGATGTATTACTGGAGAGCAGGCTGTGTATAGATGGAGGGTAAGGTGGCTGTACACAGATGTATAACTGGAGGGTTGCGGCTGTATATAGATGTATTACTGGGGAGGTTAGCGGCTGTATATAGATGTATTACTGGAGAGCAGGCTGTATACAGATGCATTATTGAGGGGTAAGACGGCTCTACACAGATGTATAACTAGGGGGTTGGCGGTTTTATATATAGATGTATTACTTGGGGGTTGGCGGCTGTATATAGATGTATTACTGGGGGAGGGGTTGGCAGCTGTATATAGATGTATTACTGGGAGGGTTGGCGGCTGTATATAGATGTATTACTGGGGGGTTGGTGGCTTTATATAGCTCTATTACTGGAGAGCAGGCTGTGTATAGATGTATTATTGGGGGCTAAGGCAGCTTTACACAGATGTATAACTAGGGGGTTGGCGGCTGTATATTTAGATTTATTACTTGTGGGTTGGCGGCTGTATATAGATGTATTATTGGGGGGTTAGGCAGCTGGAGGGGCTCTGGTCAAGCCATTCTTCTTAGGGAATAGAACAAAATATAATAAATAGAATTGCTGTCGCTTGAACCAATCAGCCGTCATCATATATACCAGGTCCAGGGTGAATGGGACTGCAGAGAAGTCTGGTGCCTGTTGGTTGCTGGATAACAGATGGGAGGACGACACAGGACGGGTTAGTAGAAGAGTTAAAACTTCATGCAGTTAATGAGTGTTATAGGCTTGCCTAAAGAAATGGGTTTTAAGAGCACGTTTGAAACTTTGGAGGTTATGTATTAGTCTGATAGTCCGGGGCAGAGCATTCCATAGAATTGGTGCAGCTCTAGAGAAGTCTTGGAGACGCGAGTGGGAGGTCCGCACTAGGGTAGAGGTTAATCTAAGATCACTGGCAGATCTAAGAGCACGAGTTGGGCGATAGACTGAGATAAGAGAGGAGA
Organism: Engystomops pustulosus; assembly: GCA_019512145.1. NCBI lineage: Eukaryota > Metazoa > Chordata > Amphibia > Anura > Leptodactylidae > Engystomops > Engystomops pustulosus. The sequence goes on from CM033641.1 coordinate 39,343,185, forward strand.
GGTAGGGGGGTGCAGCATTATACAGAGCTTTGTGGATGAGGGTTATTATTTTAAACTGTATTCGAAAGGGGACTGGCAGCCAGTGCAGTGACTGGCATGAACTGGAGGCATCCGTGTAGCGTTTAGTCTGAAAGACGAGCCTGGCTGCTGCATTAAGAATCGATTGGAGAGGAGAGAGTTTGGTGAGTGGAAGACCGGTTAGTAGAGAGTTACAGTAGTCTAGTCGAGAGTGAATCAGAGCAACAGTTAGCATTTTACAGGTTTCAAATGTGAGAAACGGTCGGATTCTGGAGATGTTTCTGAGATGCATCCGGCAAGAGCGAGCAAGAGATTGAATGTGTGGCTCAAAGGAGAGGTCGGAATCCAACACAACCCCAAGACAGCGGGCCTGCTGCTTTGGGGTTATGGTGACCCCACAGACTGATATGGAGAGGTTAGGATAGGCTCTGTTAGTGGATGGTGGAAAGACAAGTTCGGTCTTAGAAAGATTAAGTTTCAAGAAGAGAGAGGACATGATGTTAGAGACAGCAGAGAGACAGTCACTAGTGTTCTGGATTAAGGCAGGAGTGATGTTACGTGCTGAGGTATACAGCTGGGTGTCATCAGCATAAAGATGATATTGAAAACCAAATCTGCTGATGGTTTGTCCAATGGGTGCAGTATAGAGGGAGAAGAGGAGAGGACCTAGGACTGACCCCTGAGGAACCCCGACAGAGAGCAGAACAGAAGAAGAGATAGATCCAGAAAAGGAGACACTGAAAGTGCGGTCAGAGAGATAGGAGGAAAACCAAGAGAGTGCAGAGCCTTTTAGGCCAATGGAGCAAAGCATCCTGAGGAGGAGCTGGTGGTCCACAGTATCGAACGCTGCGGAGAGATCCAGAAGAACGAGGAGAGAAGAGTCACCTTTGGATTTAGCAGTGAGGAGATCATTGGAGACTTTAGTAAGAGCAGTTTCAGTAGAATGCATAGGGCGGAAACCAGATTGCAGGGGGTCAAGGAGGGAGTTAGCTGAGAGAAAACGGGAAAGTCGAGAATAGACCAGGTGTTCCAGGAGTTTGGAGATTAAAGGGAGGTTAGAAACTGGTCGGTAGTTAGCAGCACTGGATGGGTCCAGGGAAGGTTTCTTTAGTAAAGGGGTAACAATAGCATGCTTGAAAGATGAGGGAAAGACACCAGAAGAGAGAGAGAGGTTGAAGATTTTAGTTAGGTGAGAAGTGACTGCTGGGGAGAGAGACTGTACCAGATGTAAGGGGATGGGGTCACTGATGCAGGTAGTGGGGCGAGCAGAGGAGAGGAGCCTGGACACTTCTTCCTCTGTGACTGGCTCAAAGGAAGAGAGTGAACAGGGTAAGGTATCAGAGAAAAGTGGATTTATGGAGTTAGTGGACTGAGAAATTACTTCCTGGCGAATGCAGTCGATTTTATCTTTAAAGTAGGTGGCCATATCTTCAGCCCCAAGGTCTGTGACCGGTGGCTGCACCTTTGGTGTTAGTAAGGAGTGAAGAGTATTGAAAAGCCTTTTGGGGTTGTTAGAAAGAGAAGATATTAGATTAGTAAAATAGACCTGTTTAGCAAGATGGAGAGCAGAGTTATAGGATTTAAGCATAAATTTAAAGTGAAGAAAGTCAGAGGAAGTGCCCGATTTTCTCCACAGACGTTCGGCACTCCTGGCGCACTTACGAAGGAAACGGGTTTGTGCCGTGTGCCAAGGTTGCCTACATCTGTGTCGAAAGGCTCAAACCGATGGTGGTGCCATCTTATCCAGGGCGCTTTTGAGAACATGATTGTAATGATTAGTGGCCAGGTTAGGACAGGAGAGAGAGGAGATGGGGGACAGCGATGGCTGCACAGTTTCTATGAGGTGGGGAACACTGATGGCACGTGGGTTCCGGTATGTGTGATAAATAGACTTATTCTGTACAGGACAAGAACTATTTACAGTAAAAGAGAGAAGGTTATGGTCTGAAAGTGGAAAGTCATTGTTAGTAAAGTCAGAGACAGAAGAGAGTCGGGCAAAGACCAAGTCAAGGATGTTTCCCTCTTGGTGGGTAGGAGAATCAGAGAGTTGTACAAGTCCCAGAGAGGTAGTAAGTGATAAAAGCTGAGAGGCTGAAGAGGAGATGGGGGTGTTCATAGGGATGTTAAAGTCTCCCATGATGAGTGTTGGAATATCACAGGAAAGAAAGTAAGGGAGCCAGGAAGCAAAGTGATCAAGGAACTGATGGGGTGGATGGGGTGAACCAGGAGGACGGTATACTACAGCCACACGAAGAGAGAATGGGCGGAAAAGTCTAAGGGTGTGTACCTCAAAAGATGGGAAAGTAAGAGAGGGGACAGGAGGAATGACCTGGAAAGTGCACCGTGGAGAGAGGAGTATGCCGACCCCTCCTCCCTGCCTATTCTCTGGTCTGGAGGAGTGAGAGAATTGCAAACCGTCATAGCCCAGTGCAGCAAGTGATGCAGTGTCATCCTGCTGGATCCATGTTTCAGTGATAGCCAGCAAGTCAAATGACTTGGAAAGAAACAGGTCGTGAATGGACTCCAGTTTATTGCACACAGAGCGGGCATTCCAGAGGGCACATTTGAAAGGAGTTGTAAGACGGGAAGGGGAGATAGTAGAGGGGATGCATTGGATATTGATGAGGTCAGTAGGGTTCCTATGAGGGGTGGAAAGTTTTGAGCTGAAAGAAGGAGGACCAGGGTTTGGAGAGATATTACCTGCTGCAAGAGAATAGACAAGGAAAGAAGATGATTAAGCGATTTATGAGAAGGTGAACAAGATTATCACAGTCACAGTCACGTTGCCTGGATCAGAGCCCCTGCTTTATCATTGTGAAGTAAAGGCTGTTCGCTTTCTGATAAAAATGTGATCCTTTATTTGTTCTTCATAAAAGCATTACAAAGGTGAATGAGAACAGTGCCTACGCGTTTCGTGCATTGTAGCTCTTAGTCATGGCATACAAAAATGAAAGTGAACTAAAATATCTAAAACAAAGATCCACCAATGAGACACTGCCACGAGTATTCCATATTTAACCCTATGGTACCAAGGGGGAAAAACACATTAGTCAGACTCCAAAATATTACAATTTTCAAATAAATATATAAATCTTGTATAAAGTATAATGTCTGGGTCATTAGGGATAGAACAGCCAACAGATATTATAGCTGGGGAAAGCAGGAATATCCAAAGTGCTTCGCGTTGTAATAATAATTTGCGTCTGTCTCCTCCCCGGGTGGGCCTAGAGACACGTTCAATGCCATAAAAAGAGAAAACAGTGGTGTCGTCCCCATGGCATTCTGAAAAATACCAGGATTCACCCGACATTCCTTGTGTCAGTGTTTTGTCACAATTTTTGAGATGCACTGCAATCCATGTTTTAAAGGACATCTACCAACCGGATGAAGGATTGTAAATAGAGATGAGCGAACATGCTCGTCCGAGCTTGATGCTCGGTCGAGCATTAGGGCACTCACAGCCATCTTTGTGGGCACCCAAGCCATCAACACAGCACAGAGTTTACCAGACTCAAAGAATCATCCTGCAGTCACAGGCAACTCAAGAAATTTTAAAACAACACATACTTGGTTGTTTGGGACTTCAGGAAGAGGTAGAACATGTGGAAAGGGGTGGATTATCTTTGGAGCTCCTGCTGGCTGCACATTTCTTCCTGTAGAGGGGGATCTTCGCGAGAAACTACAATGATAGTCCAAATGTGGCCTCCATTTATCAACTGTATTACTGTCCTTAAGTGGACAAAATGATTTAAAGTTGTGGTAGTAGAGATGGTAATAAATAACTACTTAAATTGCTGTGCTGGGTTTTGGTTGTAGTTTGGGCACTCGGTTTCTAAAAGGTTCGTAAATAGAGATGAGCGAACATGCTCGTCCGAGCTTGATGCTCGGTCGAGCATTAGGGTACTCGAAACTGCTCGTTACTCGGACGAATACTTCGCCCGCTCGAGAAAATGGCAGCTCCCGCCGTTTTGCTTTTTGGCGGCCAGAAACAGAGCCAATCACAAGCCAGGAGACTCTGCACTCCACCCAGCATGACGTGGTACCCTTACACGTCGATAGCAGTGGTTGGCTGGCCAGATCAGGTGACCCTGGGATAGACTAGCCGCTGGCCGCGCTGCTCGGATCATTCTGTCTCTGGATGCCGCTAGGGAGAGAGCTGCTGCTGGTCAGGGAAAGCGTTAGGGTGTTCTATTAGCTTACTGTTAGGCAGGAGTGATTCTCAAAGAACCCAACAGCCCTTCTTAGGGCTACAATAACGTTCTACTTTTTTTATTTTAATTTGCATCTATTACCATTTTGTGAGGAATTAGCAGGGGGACTTGCTACCGTTGTGTTTAGCTCTTAGTGGCACACATATCCATAGCAAAGACCGAAGTGGGAAAATTCAGTAGGGGTTGGATTTCTATTAGGCACTAACTCAGTGTCATCTCATCTGGCATAGTAGTGTGCTTCCTTTGATACGCCAGCTCCATGCGCATCATGCGCTTCTTGCGCATCTGTTTACATTCCCCTCACCCGCCATATCCCAAACTTATAAGAACGCTACTACACTTAACTTGGTGCAGGCTGGGACCGAGTCTGACCCTGGGGCTGGTCATATACTGCCGACGCAGAGAATTGCGGGGCCTACCTCGGTCCAGGTCTCAAAGGCCTACTATACCTCCTCCCACCCCTCCTCCACCTCCTCCTCCTCCGAATTACCATCCGTGGGCATGGCGCCATCAGTCGGTAGCTCTAGGCACAGCAGCAGTGCCGTCGCTAAGCGACAGCAGGCGGTGCTGAAACTGCTGAGCCTAGGCGATAAAAGGCACACCGCCCAAGAGCTATTACAGGGCATTCCACATCAAAGTTGTTAACTTTGTCGCCACCCTGCTGTGTAATCCACAAAATATACTTGCAAACTTTTACCATTTAGGGATATTATTTCAGCGCTTCTTGCGCATCTGTTTACATTCCCCTCACCCGCCATATCCCAAACTTATAAGAACGCTACTACACTTGATCTTATACAAAAGGTTCTTAGAAGTGCTGTTTGGGGAGTAGCCTAGAGACAGGGGCTTGGATTGGCGAAAGCTCGCCTGGCAGCGGAGCGCCAGCTCCATGCCAAGATCCAACTAACATAGTTTTAACTGCAGCACCTTTAATCTACTACTAGTTCACTGCCTCCATACATGGTCCCCTTATCAAACGAGCTGTGTCAGGCAGAATTTTGGGTTGTTTTCATGGCTTCCATGTTAACTTTGTCGCCACCCTGCTGTGTAATCCACAAAATATACTGGCAAACTTTTATCATGTACCGATATTATTTGAGCGCTTCTTGCTCACCTCCTTTGGTTCCTCTCTGCCACCCATTGGTTTGAAGCCTGAGTCCATTTAGGGTATGTCGCCATGCCACTCTCTAGCCTGCTACCCTATAGTGTCAGGGTCAATTATTGCATGTTTTAGATGCTATCTAGCTTCATTCTGTCACTCTGTCATGGCCATGTGTTGCCCATATTTTGGCATAATGGTGCGATTAGGCAGCTCAGAGGCATCCATGCATGCTGCCCCTGCTGTTTCCTGTCCATTTCCGTGGTGTTTCCATCCTTTTCTGAGGTTCCCAGGTGTTTGGCCAAGCTTCCCTGTGCAGAGCCTTGGTCCCCTGGAAAAATGCTCGAGTCTCCCATTGACTTCAATGGGGTTCGTTATTCGAGACGAGCACTCGAGCATCGGGAAAAGTTCGTCTCGAATAACGAGTACCCGAGCATTTTAGTGTTCGCTCATCTCTAATTGTAAACCAAGCACATTGACACACTGCGGTGGGCCCCCACTGGAAGGATCTGGTCTTTTTAAACTTCCTATGCCATTGTTTTCAAGAGAAAAGGGCTTTTAAAATTATGCAAATTAACCTGAGGGGCTCAAGGCACCATCAACCCTTATGGAGCCCGTAGCCCCTCATTACATTTGCATAATTGTTAAAAAATTTTTTTGTAAAAACAGGGGCATAAGAAGCTAAAAGGAGAACAGATCCTTCCAGAGGGGGCTTACACCAGTATGTCAGTGTGCTTGGTTTACAATACTTCATCCTGGTGGTAGATGTCCTTTAAACTTACGTACATCGTACAGCCCACCTATTTGATACGTGGGCTGTACGATGTCTGTATAGACAAAGCTATCTTGTTCCATCTCTTTCCACTGTGTAGCTGCTGGTAGCTTTGTAAATCGTTTAATCATCTATAAATAGGTCATACATATGTCTAGACAACCCCTTTATTACCACACTCAAACAGGTTTTCAGTATCTTTGTACACTGAGGTGTATGACTTTTCTGTGATCTACTCACGGGACTTGATGAAGGAAAGTACAAATGACTGAACACATTTCTAGATCTGAAAATTGATCATACATTACTGATTTCACATCTAATAGGAATATGTTATTGTACTGCACTGATCATTACCTTCTAGCAATGGTGGTTCATCCTCAAAACTGTCATTTGGCTGGAAACGGTATGATGGATATGATGGATATGACGGCTCCTCATACACGTATCCTGTTTGATCCAGAGGAGAGGAAACCATTCCAGATTGCATATATTCAGCTTTTTGTGTACTGAATAAGAAACAATGTTTAGCAGAATCAATGAATAGCAAACACAAAACATATCACTACATCTACAAAAGGAAGTTTTACAAAAAAAAGAAAATTATTAAGGTCTAATGGAGAATTTGCTCCGGACATGCGCAGTTAATCTTTTAAGTACAGATATTCCATAGAAGTAAGTGGACTTGTAGGGCTCAGCCTTCAGAACACGGATGATCCGCATTGGAAAGTCTTCTGATGCACTGAATAGTTAATGCAGTCACAAAATCTTGTCTGAAAAAACACAGAAGGATCCCAGCATCACAGTTAAAAATTATCCTGACCTCTCCATCTCGGTCTGTGGGATCCCGAGGCAGCACAGCAGGTCCGCCGTCTCGGGGTTCTGCTGGACTCCAGACTCTCATTTCCCCACATATTCTGTAACGTCCGTGCCTGACCGTCGCTCTATCCGCAGTTGGTGGAATACATGCCGTTTATTTGTGTGTGTGTGAACTGTGGCTTAATTCTTGTGTTTGGATTAACTGAGCCACACCCTGCTCCTTGCATTTCTGTCCTGCCCAGCAAGGGTTACCAGCCCGGACAGTTCCCCCAGTGTGCTGCTGGGGGCTCGTCCGGGATCGGCTTTATATACCTGCCCATTCCCATCTTACCTGGCTGGTTATTTTGAGTCTGGTCTTCCCTGTGTTTCTAGTTCAGTTTTACCTGTCTCCGTTTGTCTGCCTGTATCTGTACCTAATCTGTATATTACCCGCTTGAGCTTGATCTTGACCTGACCTGTATGTAACAGTTTGATCTTGACTAGAGATGAGCGAACATACTCGTCCGAGCTTGATGCTCGTTCGAGCATTAGCGTACTCGAAACTGCTCGTTGCTCGGACAGTACGTTCGCCCGCCGTCTGGAAAATGGCAGCTCCCGCCGTTTTGCTTTTTGGCGGCCAGAAACAGAGCCAATCACAAGCCAGGAGACTCTGCACTCCACCCAGCATGACGTGGTACCCTTACACGTCGATAGCAGTGGTTGGCTGGCCAGATCAGGTGACCCTGGGATAGATACCTTGCCCGCGCTGCTCGGATCATTCTGTGGTCTGGATGCCGCTAGGGAGAGAGCTGCTGCTGGTCAGGGACAGCGTTAGGGTGTTCTATTAGAATAGTGTTGGCAGGAGTGATTCAACAAGAACCCAACAGCCCTTCTTAGGGCTAAATACGTTATACTTTTTTTTTTTTTTGTTTGGTGGCTGGGCTTGCTGGCACTAGTAGTGCAGCTAGTACCATATTGTGGGAATTTGCAGGGGACTTGCTACCGTTGTGTTAGCTCTAGTGACACACATATCCACCTCAACACACCAAGTGGGAAATTTATTAGGGGTTGGATTTCAATTAGGCACAGTCTGCCAGTTTATTTTTATTTTACTTATTTTTTCATAACTCAGCGTCATCTCTCATCATTGTGCTTTCATACTTGGCTAGAAAATAGCCAAAGGAGAATCCAAACGGCTTACTTACGCCTACAATAGCGTTATATATATTTGATTTCTGGTTGATCTGCTGGTGGCTGTCCTTGCTGCAGTGCATATACTAGCCAATTGTGAGGAATTTGGAGTGAGACTTGCGACCGCTGTGTTTAGCGCTTAGTGACGCACATATCCATCGCAAAGACCGAAGTGGGATAATTTATTAGGGGTTGGATTTCAATTAGGCACAGTCTGCCATTTCCTTTTTTTTTTTTTTTTTAAACTTTAATTTTTATTAAAGAGAATTTTTTTTTTTCTTAAATATTAAATCTTTACAACAGGGACAACAAGCATGATAATACAGTGGTCTTCACTCTTTGTACAATAACAGATTTGATTCTGGTAACATAAGCAGCGTACAATATATAATACCAGCAGGTTAAACAATGAAATGGTATAGTGCGGTTCATTTGCTCAAATAAGGATCTCATTCCTGAGTAGAGCCTATCCTTAATTTTCACCCACCAGGCAATACTAAACCAACCTTTGGAGGTAGGCTTACGCCTAGGTACTCTGCAATCCGTCATGCTTTTTCCCAATGCACAATATCAACTGACAACAAATAACCTAAATTTATATAACTCAGAATTTAGAACATAAAACATAGAAACAAGACTTGGGTAGACACGACAATAGACACAAAAGGTTAAGTGGATCTCGGGGTAGGAAAACCAAGCTTAAATAGTTGGTGCCGCCCAGAATGTAGCCCGAGGAGGCTATAAACCTGTAAGGGTGCAAAAAGAGTCCCACGGCTCCCATACCGTCAGAAGGGCATCCATAGAGTTATTAAGCGAAGCTGTCATCTTTTCCAATGAATTAATCTCCTTAATGCGGGTAAATAACTCTATTTCAGACGGAGAAGCAGTCTGTTTCCAAGACTTAGCTATTAGACTTTTGGCTGCCATACAGACATGCAAAAATAGCTTCGTATGGTGCTTACGCGTATTTTGTGGGGGCACATTAAGGAGATATATCAAAGGATCCAGTGGAACCCCAACACCGAACAGCTTCTCAGTCAGTCCCATGACACACCGCCAATATGGAACTATACGAGAGCAAGACCAAAAAATGTGGAAAAGCGTGCCTGTTTCCTTTTGGCATCTCCAGCATATGGGCGAAATAGTCGGATTGAGGGTATGCAGTAATGCTGGGGTATGATACCAGTGCATCATTATCTTATACTGTGTTTCCTTATAAGCCGTGCAAATTGACGATTTCGCCGCCCTACTCCAAATCACCTGCCAAAGGGCTGGGGGAATAGTGCGCCCGATATCCGTCTCCCATTTACTCATATATCTATGGGTGGTCTGGGTGTCCCCTGTAGGGGCCATCAAAATCTGGTAAATGGCAGATATCGAACCTCGACATGAGGTACCCCTTCTACACAGGTATTCAAACTCAGAAGGCCTGGAAACTTGCCCTGAGCCAAACTGTTCAGTAACATAGTGTCTTATTTGCATATAATGGTACCATTCATCACTAGGTAGCTTACGCTCTTCCTTAAGGTATGAAAACTGTCTCAATTCCATTGTAAGGGGGTCTACCATGTCCGCCAAGTGGAACAACCCAACTTTAGACCACTGCCTCACCATGTGAGACGTTAAGCTATCCGGTATAGCAGGGTTGTATAAAACTGACATCATTGGGGAACACTTAGAGGAGAGGTTAAACCTTTTTTGGCACATTCGCCAAGTGGACAGGGTGAATGCGATAGGACCCAGTAATGGTTGAGACGGTTGGGGGGGGTTAGGCCCCCACAAACACGAATTAGGATGCATCGGGGCCAACCAAAGCTTCTCTATTTCGACCCACTTAGTATAGGCTGCTGAGGCCGCCCAATATGGTATATATCGTAGCTGTGTTGCCCAGTAGTAATTCCCAATATGTGGGACTGCTAGGCCTCCTCGGGCCTTGGGAGCAAGCATGACCGATTTAGGCATTCTATGCCTTCTATTATCCCAGATGAAGTTAAAAATAGCCCCTTGTAGAGCCTTAAGCTCCCTTTGGGGTACTTTAATTGGCAGAGTTCTAAAATAATATAAAAGTTTTGGGAGCCAAGTCATTTTAACAGCAGCCACTCGACCGAGCAGGGAAATATGATGTCCTTTCCATTTAGTGAGCATAGCTCGCAAGTCTTTAAATAAAGGGGGGTAATTGGCATTGTAGAGCGTTGGATAAGAGGCCGTCAACTGTACCCCTAAATACTTTAGGGAATTTGTCTTCCACTGATACTGATAGTTCTGTTTCAGTAAAGACAACTCCTCCCTTGGAATGTTCACTGGCAAGGCTTCTGTTTTGGCCGTGTTTACCTTATACCCTGCTAAGTTGCCATATTCCTGAATAAGGGCGTGTAGGACCGGGAGGGAGGTGTGAGGTGACACTATGGTCAGTAAAACGTCATCCGCAAATAATGATATCTTAAACTCCTTATCCCTTACTAACACTCCTCGAATGTCTGCATTAAGCCTAATTTTCGCAGCTAGGGGCTCGATGCATAAAGTAAAAATTAGGGGGGAAAGGGGGCACCCCTGTCTAGTACCATTATGTATGGCGATGGGGTCTGACATGGCATGTGGGAAGCGGACCATTGCAGTGGGTATACTATAAAGTCCACAAATGTCTCTAATGTAGCTATCATAAATGACCAATCTAATCTATCAAAAGCTTTCTCCGCATCTAGGCTAAGCAATAAAGCGGATCGCGATTCCATATTAATCACGTCAATAAGATCTATGGTACGTCTGGTGTTATCAGACCCTTGCCTCCACGGGACAAAGCCAACTTGGTCTTTATTGACCAACTGTGGCAACCATTCATTGAGCCGATTAGCCAAGATGCGGGTAAAGATCTTCAGATCTTCATCCATGTAAACTTTATAATACAGATAGGTGAGACCATCTGGTCCAGGGGATTTTCCAGAAGGAAGCATCTTAATGACCTCCTCCAATTCTTCCTTTGTTATGGGGGCATTCAGGGTAGCCGCTGCTGTAGCTGATAATTTCGGCAGTTGGCAGGTGGACAAATAAGATTTCAATAAGTCTCGCCTCTTATTCTCATCCCTGGGGAGGTTACTAGGCAATGCATAAAGTTTAGAGTAGTAGGCCCCAAACAGGTGTGCAATTTCTTTCGGGTGATACCTAAGGTCACCTTTCTCATCTTTAATCGCTTGAGGGGTACCATTAGTATGCCTTTCCGACAATAGTCTTGCCAGTAGTGTGTGCGCTTTATTACCCTTCTCATAGTATCTCTGTTTCGAGAATATCAGTAATTTTTCCACTTTCTGATATGCGTAGTCCCGCAGTTTAGCCCTTGCTGCCACTAGCGCCTTTAAGTGTACTGTACTTGGTGAGGATAACATTTTTGCTTCTAGATCCTTAATTGTATTTAATATTTTCCTATAATATTCAGAAGCAGTTTTTTTAACTCTCGCAGAAACTGCCATACATTCGCCCCGTACTACTACCTTGTGCGCCTCCCACAGCGCCTCTTCTGAGAGTGAAGAGCGCTCCTCCCTGACATAAAAAGCATGAATGGCCGCCCTGACCTGTTCCCGCAATATGGGGTCCTTGACCAATGACTCATTCAATCGCCATCTACTAACCTTAGTGGGCCTCAGTTGGCGCGTGAGGGTTACAGAGACTGGCGCGTGGTCCGACCACGAGATAGTGCCAATGTCTGCCGAACCTAGAAGACGTAGGGCTACAATATTCCCAAAGAAGTAATCTATTCGTGTGTGACAATTGTGGGGGTGGGAAAAAAAAGAAAAGGTGCGCTCACCCGGGTGATCTATTCTCCAGAGATCGTACAATGAATGCAGTCGGATCAATTTGCGGAACTCCCTAGCTACTCGCTCCTGCGCTGCAGATGCAGAACCGTCTGTCGCGGATAGGCGATCCATTGAGGTTGAAAAAATCATATTAAAGTCTCCCCCCATCAGTATTGCTGCTGGGGAGAGTGTCTGCAGTTTACGCAATATTCTCCGCAAAAAGGAGATTTGGGCCGTGTTAGGTGCATATATATTACACAGTATAATCGGACTTCCCCGTAGTGTCCCCTCTAGAATGACATACCTCCCCCCCGGATCTAGGTGCTGGGCCGAAACTGTCACAGGACATGTATCTGGAGTATTGCCACCCCCGCCCTTTTACGGTCGTGAAAGGCAGAAAAGGCCTGTGGAAAGTAATGTCTAGCGAAATTAAAATTCCCTGCTCGGTCAAAGTGAGTCTCCTGCACAAATGCAATCTCTGCCTTTAGTAATCAAAGCTCTCTCAGTAATAAACGGCGCTTAACATTAGAGTTAAGGCCTTTTACATTTAGCGTCACACAGTTAACCATTGGGATAATTTAGTTGCAATACAAATGCAAAGGTCATGCTTACTCACCACCGTGTGAACCTGATAATTGCACCAACCGTTACTAGCCGGACCCGCCAGCGTAGTGAACAACTTTCGTTCAGACTCCCCGCTCCGAGAAAAAAGGAAAAACATGAGGTTAGGGAAGACAAAGACAAAAACAAAAAAGTGACAAAGACCAACATATAGTGTCTTCAAATGGTCCGGGCTAAGGGCGCCCGGCCTCAGGGAACTCCTCCAGGGGCCAATCGTCCTGTAACGGACTAACAACATCCCATACAGGGACACCGCACCGACCCAGTTCCCAAAAGGTGAGGGGTAAACCATCACTTAACAGAAACCCCGGTAACCAACCTCCCCCTCCCCCCCCTCCCCACAACAATATTGCAACTTATAAAGAGGAAACCTCTATGCATATAGAGCCACCACCTCGGAATTATAGCCGTTTTCGCCAAACCTGATGAGAAAGAAAATAAGAGCAAAACATCATATATCAGAAACAATAGCTATATCATTCAGCCCTCCGATGGGGTCGCTGCAGGCCGGTCAGGCGGGGACCTGGATCCCCGTAGGCGCCTCTTCTTCTGTTGTACTGGCTGCCAGGCTGGTGAGGGTGATGGGGGTGGCATTCCCACCTCCCAATCAGACAATTGGGGCTCCACAATACCCAGCTCCTTGCAGAAGCGAGGTAGGTCCGTGAAAGAACGCAAAAGTGAAGTAGTCCCATCCTTCCGAACGGTGAGGGCGAAGGGGTATCCCCATTTGTACGGTAGCTGTGCTTCCCGCAGTACTTCAAGGAGGGGACGTAGATGCCTTCTCTTCTGCAAAGTGATCCAAGACAAGTCCTGATAAAGCTGCACACGAGCTCCTTCGAACTCCAGATCTTTGGCCACCCTGGCTTTGGCCATGATCACTTCTTTTAATGTGAAATCATGTATACAGCATATGACGTCTCTTGGCTGAGAAGAAAGCCCCTTAGGGCGAAGCGCCCTGTGCGCTCGGTCCAACTTAACCTTGTTTGTCGCTGGAGCTCCTAAAAGCCCATTGAAGATATATTCTAAAGCCTTCGGAATTTCCGCGTCCAGTACCTTTTCGGGCAGGCCCCGGACTCTGACGTTGTTACGCCTGCCCCGGTTATCCAGGTCCTCAAGATGGCATTGCATGTTTCTCATGGCCTCAGAATGCTCAGTCACTGTAGTTTGTAGCTGGGAAACATACTGGCGCGTGATATCATGATCACCTTCTAGGGTCTCAACCCTTGCTGCAATATGATGTAAATCTTGTCTAACCGCAGATATTTCAGAGCGGCATGTCTCTGCTACTTCTGAGATTAAGTGTTGAAAGTCTTTCTTTGTTGGTAGGGTACTTAAAAACTGCATCATAGCACCTGGAAGCTGGTTCATATTTTCATCAGTAGTAACTGAAGGGGCTAATGGTGATGACCCCATGCTCAAAACGTCCTGTGCAAATTGTGACATAGATGGTGTGGCCCCCAAATCTTCCTCTGAGTCATCCTCTTCCCCCATCTCTGAGGGGTTAATGGCCTCTGACAGAAGCTTCTCCCCCTGGACTTGTGGCTGACCGCCATTTCTCTCGTGCTGGGTACATGCAGTTATGCCCTGGGGAGACATGGTTGTGGCACGCTCACCTGGGGTCAACGGGTGTCGCTGCGGCAGTGGCGCTGAGGGAGCCGGGAGTGCAGGCCAGTCCGGGTCTCCGTCTGTTGATCCTGCTGTGGAGGTAGGGTCATAGTTCTTGTTCCCAGGAGGCGCCCGCGGCGACTCCTGCTCCCCTGCCTGCTCCGGCGGCAGCTGGAGCTGGCGTTGGACTGCCGGAGAGGATCTGGAGCGCACTCCTGCCCCGGCCGAGGTCTGAGGCCGGCTGCGGCTGGTTGCTGGAGGCTGATGACCGGGAGCACGTGGCAGGGAAGATGGCGCCGGGCCGCGCGCTGTTCTTGTGGCGCGAGTCACAAACTGCTCCATTCCGCCTCCCGCAACCGGTAACGGAGCTGTGGAGATGGACTGGGGCTTCTTGGAGCGCTTTTGTCCCATCAGGTGCCGGATGGTGGTGGCTGCGATCCGGTATGTGGGGAGAGGTGACGGAGCTGCAAGGCTACACGTCTGCTCCCATCGGTGTCTAGGCCACGCCCCCTGCCATTTCCTTTTTATTTTACGTTTATTTTTTCATAACTCAGCGTCATCTCATCAGTGTGCTTTCATAATTGGTTAGAAAATAGCCAAAGGAGAATCCAAACGGCTTACTTACGCCTACAAGTCTGGAGGTTCTTTAAAGAAACACCGGATGACCGACGGACTGTGGTTTGCAACCTTTGCCAAACCAGGATCAGCAGGGGTTCCAAAGCTCTTGTGTCCCCCTCATCCTCATAGACTGTAAGCTCTTGTGTCTCCCCTCATCCTCATAGACTGTAAGCTCTTGTGTCACCCCTCATCCTCATAGACTGTAAGCTCTTGTGTCCCCCCTCATCCTCATAGACTGTAAGCTCTTGTGTCCCCATCATCCTCATAGACTGTAAGCTCTTGTCACCCCTCATCCTCATAGACTGTAAGCTCTTGTGTCACCCCCTCATCCTCATAGACTGTAAGCTCTTGTGTCACCCCCTCATCCTCATAGACTGTAAGCTCTTGTGTCCCCATCATCCTCATAGACTGTAAGCTCTTGTGTCACCCCCTCATCCTCATAGACTGTAAGCTCTTGTGTCACTGCCTCGTCCTCATAGACTGTAAGCTCTTGTGTCACCCCCTCATCCTCATAGACTGTAAGCTCTTGTGTCCCCATCATCCTCATAGACTGTAAGCTCTTGTGTCCCCATCATCCTCATAGACTGTAAGCTCTTGTGTCACCCCCTCATCCTCATAGACTGTAATCTCTTGTGTCCCCCTCATCCTCATAGACTGTAAGCTCTTGTGTCCCCATCATCCTCATAGACTGTAAGCTCTTGTGTCACCCCCTCATCCTCATAGACAATTTTGGGTGAGAAACATAAGATTTTCAGGATGTAAAAAGGAGAATTATAACTTTGGTGCTACATTAAAATAGGAAGCTCTTAGTGAATGAAAGGCATCATCCTTGAACTTTACTATTGTGCTGCAGATTTCTTTCTATACATGGACTTGTAGATTCCTTTTTAACAAGCTGCGTTAACTTTCCGATTTCTATTGTGGATACAGGAGCACTGTCACATTTAGTGTTAAAAAAGGGTAAGATAACAAGGCATACAATGCAGCCAACCCCATTCAGTTGGGGGATAAGTTCTGAAAGGCATCATCCTTGAACTTTACTATTGTGCTGCAGATTTCTTTTTATACATGGACTTGTAGGTTCCTTTTTAACAAACTGCGTTAACTTTCCGATTTCTATTGTGGATATAGGAGTACTGTCACATTTAGTGTTAAAAAAAGGTAAGATTACAAGGCATACAATGCAGCCAACCCCATTCAGTTGGGGAATAAATTCAAGAGATGGCAATTTACGCTGCAGAATATAATCTATAATCAATAATCTCTAAAACATACGGTATGATGTGTGTGAACCTCCGAAGCTACTTCCTGCTACAAGTCAAAGAAGGGTCATGCTCAAGTAGGTGCAAAGAGATATGGCACACAGTGATAGCGCTGCGGAATATGTTGACGCTATATAAATAACGGAATTATTATGAGGGAGCATAGAGATAAGTGGCCTGTATTCAGGAGAAGAAAAAAAGAGACGACCAGGGGACACAGACTTTACGTTAAAAGTCTTGGTTTTGGCACATGTCCACCATATCCTGTAGATGCAATGGGAGATTCTTTAAGACTGCACTTGTATCTAAAAAGAGGCTCCTCTGACAGTTCGAACTGGTAGACCTTTTTTTTTGCTATGTTCTATGACAGAAAACCGGAGGGCCCCTGTCTGCCCTCCTACTGGCCCGGGCCCTGACAAGCCCAAAGTGGCATGTGGTTCAGAGAAGAAAACTGGCGGAGAAGGCATAGGGTATCTCTGAACCGCATGACACTTTTGGCTCTGATATCTCCTGAAACCACTCAGATTGTGGGGGAAAAAGGAGATTTACAGTGTGTGTGTGTGGGGGGGGGGGGGGTTATTATTTTTGATGAATTTTAGATTTTTGCTACAGAAAGATCCACTGTAAGCTGATATATTGTGTGTTATAGTTATGAGGATGTGTATAAAACCATCAAACAATTATACCCAGTAACAGACTGTACACTTATGGCTAATAATAATGATTGGCTTTAGGTAATAATATATACATCTAGTCACTGACAAGGTACATGTACATTGTGCTCTGATTTAGAGCTTATACTTGGTATTTGTAACTTTGTAACTGTCTCTGTTGTGCACCTTGTACTTTCTCAAAATCTCTAGTTGACCATTGAAATCCCCCTGTGGTTCTTCTGACTTCTCCACATGAAACTCATTTCCCGACTCTGGAACTTCTGCAACATTGATGCCCTTAGCTGACTTTTTAAACCCCTCAATCTACCGGAAAAGTAATTGCAGATTTTGTGCAGCTCAGTAGATAGAGTCCTACTGTGGTCTCTGGATTTAGAATCCATGTTCTCTTAACAAAAAGGATCAAATACCTGAAATGTTCTCGCTTTTTTGACATTATGTTTTCCACAACTTAATCAGACGATTAAAGGCTCCCGATAAATAAAGTTACATTTACATGTGAGATTTTAGGTTGATTTCACAATATTTATCACTTTTGACATTTACAGGTATTCTGTAAGTTGCTTCCGTTATGCGTTGTCCATGATCACTAATTAGAAAAAGAGAACATTTTTGTAGCTACCTAGCAAATAAAGTGCAGCATCAGCAAATGTTCTCGAAGTGATGAGACCCAAAGGTGTTAGGGGCTGCTTTGCTGAGCTTGCACCTCTCTTATAGGATAAACTCCAAACCAGAGATGTTTTCTACAAAAGACAAGCAGACAACAGAATAAAGGAAATGTTCAAAAATTCTAAAACTAAGTCTGCATTCACACAAACGTATGGGGGACGTATATGGGCAATGTGCGAACAGCGTCGTACGGGAGCACACGCGCGGCACTGTACTGTTCCGTAGCCCATAGAAAGATAGGACATGTTCTATCTTCTGGCGGAATATGGCGCCATGCGCTCTGTATTCCTATGGAGAGGGGCGGGGGTGAGAAGCGCTCAGTACGGCGGGCACACCTATGGAGAGGGGCGGGGGTGAGAAGCGCTCAGTACGGCGGGCACATGTGTATGTGAATTTAGACTAATACTTTGTTTTATGTGGTGCCTAGAATGACTTGGAGCTCGTCATCCTGAAATATGTCAGAGTGTACAGAATTTCTAGCATATGATATAACATTCAGGTAAGGCATCTGAGGAAGCAATTTTAGGTGTGAGGTCTCCTCTACCACCCATCTACTGGTTTGGCAATGCTGTAACCGCTCCATTCAATATTATGCAAAGGCTGTTGCTGTGCACAACACTCAGCTATCGTGTATGTGAATTTAGACTAATACTTTGTTTTATGTGGTGCCTAGAATGACTTGGAGCTCGTCATCCTGAAATATGTCGGAGTGTACAGAATTTCTAGCATATGATATAACATTCAGGTAAGGCATCTGAGGAAGCAATTTTAGGTGTGAGGTTTCCTCTACCACCCATCTACTGGTTTGGCAATGTTGTAACCGCTCCATTCAATATTATGCAAAGGCTGTTGCTGTGCACAACACTCAGCTATCTCAGGCACTATCATAGACATTGAATGGGATTGCCAGAGATGGCAATGGGTGGGTCTGAGGAGAGGCACTGACTGGGGGAGTGCAGAGGATGCGACATGCATTTCTTTGACTGCAACACCTTAAACATTAATCTTGTAGTGTGCTGGAAGTCGGGGAACTCAAAAATTGTCGCCAGTGGACCCATGTTTTGGAGAATCGCGTGCGGTCCTTGGGGGACTGGGCATTAAGTTCTTCCAAGGAGAATCAGATTTCCATTTCCTTGGGATGATTGATTTGGCTGCTTGCAAGCGATG
This sequence comes from Engystomops pustulosus, assembly GCA_019512145.1. Lineage (NCBI taxonomy): Eukaryota > Metazoa > Chordata > Amphibia > Anura > Leptodactylidae > Engystomops > Engystomops pustulosus. The sequence continues at coordinate 39,361,675 of CM033641.1, forward strand.
CCTGGTCAGAAAACAACCCAAAATTCTGCCTGACACAGCTCGTTTGATAAGGGGACCATGTATGGAGGCAGTGAACTAGTAGTAGATTAAAGGTGCTGCAGTTAAAACTATGTTAGTTGGATCTTGGCATGGAGCTGGCGCTCCGCTGCCAGGCGAGCTTTCGCCAATCCAAGCCCCTGTCTCTAGGCTACTCCCCAAACAGCACTTATAAGAACGCTACTACACTCATAGACTGTAGCTCTTGTGTCACCCCATCATCCTCATAGACTGTAGCTCATTGTGTCACCCCTCATCCTCATAGACTGTAACTACTTGTGCCCCCTCATCCTCATAGACGTAGCTTGTGTCCTCCCACCTCCTAGACTGTAAGCTCTTGTGTCCCCCCCCATCCTCTAGACGTAAGCTTTGTGTCCCCCCATCCTCCTAGACTGTAAGCTCTGTGTGTCCCCCATCCCATAGACTGTAAGTCTCTTGGTCCCCCTCATCTCATAGACTAAAAGCTCTTGTGTCACCCCTCATCCTCAGACTGTAAGCTCTTGTGTCACCCCTCATCCTCATAGACTGGAAGTCTTGTGTCCCCTCATCTCATAGACTTAAGCTCTTGTGTCCCCCCTCATCCTCATAGACTGTAAGCTCTTGTGTCACCCACTCATCCTGCTAGACTGTAGCTCTTGTGTCACCCCTATCCTCACAGAATGTAAGCTCTTGTGTCACTCACCCTCATCCTCACAGACTGTAAGATCTTGTGCACCCCTCCCCCTCATCTCAAGACGTAACCTTGTGTTCCCTGCATCCTCATAGACTGTAAGTCTTGTGTCCCCCCTCATCCTCAAATCGTAAGCTCTGTGTCACCCCTCATCCTGCATAGACTGTAAGCTCTTGTGTCACCCCTCAATCCTCATGTACTGTAAGTCTTGTGTCACCCGAATCCTCATAGAACTGAAGCTCTTGTGTCACTCTCATCCTCAGACTGTACCCTGTGTCACCCCTCATCCATAGACTGTAAGCTCTTTTGATCCCCTTCATCCTCATGGACTGTAAGCTCTTGTGTCACCCCTCATCCTCATAGACTTAAGCTTGTGTCTCCCCCTCATCCTCACAAGACTTAAGCTCTTGTGTCACCCCTCATCCTACAGACTGTAAGTCTGTGTCACCCCTCATCCTCACAGACTGTAAGCTCTTGTGTCACCCCCTCATCCTCATGACTGTAAGCTTTGTGTTCCCCTTCATCCTCATAGGACTGTAGTGCTTGTGTCACCCCCAGACCTCATAAGACTTAAGCTCTGTGTCACCCCCTCATCCTCATAGACTGTAGCTTTGTGTCACCCCTACTCATAGACTGTAAGCTCTTGTGTCACCCCCTCATCCTCATAGACTGTAAGCTCTTGTGTTCCCCTTCATCCTCATAGACTGTAAGTGCTTGTGTCACCCCCTGATCCTCATAGACTTAAGCTCTTGTGTCCCCCCTCTATCGCTGTAAGCTTTGTGTATAGCCTCATCCTAATAGACTGTAAGCTCTTGTGTCACCCCTCATCCTCATAGATGTAAGCTTTGTGTCACCCCCTCTCCTATAGTCTGTAAGCTATTGTGGTCACCCCCTCATCCTCATAGACGTGTAAGCTTGTTGTCACCCCTCACCTCATAGATGTAAGCTCTTGTGTACCCTCATTCATAGACTGTAAGTCTCGTGTCCACCCACTCATCCTCATAGACTGTAAGATTTGTGTCACCGCTCACTAAGATAGTAGCTCTTGTGTCTCCCCTCATCCTCATAGACTGTCAAGCTCTTGTCCCCATCATCCTCATAGGACTGTAAGCTCTTGTGTCACCTCCTCATCCTCATAGACTGTAAGCTCTTTTGTCACCCCCTCATCCTCATAGACTGTAAGCTCTTGTGTCACCCCCTCATCCTCATAGTCTGTAAGCTCTTGTGTCGCCCCCTCTTCCTCATAGACTGTAAGCTCGTGTCACCCCCTCATCCATACATAGTCTGTAGCACTTGTGTCACCGTCATCCTCATAGACTGTAAGCTCTGGTTGTCTCCCCCTCATCCTCATAGACTGTAAGCTCTTGTGCCCCATATCCTCATAGGACTGTGAAGCTCTGTCTCACCCCCTCATCCTCATAGACTGTAAGCTCTTGTGTCACCCCCTCATCCTCAAGACTGTAAGCTCTGTGTCACCCCCTCATCTAGATAGTCTGTAAGCACTTGTGTCACCCGCGCATCCTCATAGACTGTAAGCTCTGGTGTCACCCCCTCATCCTCATAGACTGTAAGCTCTTGTGTCCCCCATCATCCTCATAGACTGTAAGCTCTTGTGTCACCCCCTCATCCTCATAGACTGTAAGCTCTTGTGTCACCCCCTCATCCTCATAGACTGTAAGCTGTTGTGAGCAGGGCCCTCATTCCTATTGTACCATATGACTGTTTGTTCTCTGTAATGTAATATTTTGTTTGTATATGTCCCCTATGATATGTAAAGTGCTATGGAATATGATGGTGCTATATAAATAAAGATTATAATTAAGGTTATTATAACACATGTTAAAAAAACGAGGTTGGTATTGCCATCTTTACCTTAGACTACATTTACGAAAGGAAGGTTATTAATAACTTGAAAACTTGTTTATGGCTGAGGCAGAAATCAGACAATTGGTTTTGGTGGAGTTCGGTCATTGCATTGTAATGGCAGAATTACTCATTAAGAATCAGCAGTAATACTTGTCATATTGAGGATCCTAAACCCAGAGCACAAATTCTAACACACAACAATGAATAGTGCAGATGATAATAGTAAACTTTGTAATATACTTTACTATAGAAATGTGTTCCTGTGCCCTTCTTTTCCCTCTGCCCTTCTTCCTCATTTAAGCAGTTTGTATACAGCTTTCTGATCTGTATCTACTGACAGCTTAAAGATATAGAAGTCTGAATAAGTGTCTGCTGACTTTATTTTTTACCCCCAGTACCAGGACATTCTAATCTCATCAGAGAGCTGAATCATCAAGAGAAACATTCTCTAAATATGGAAAGAGTTAATCACTAGCCTTCTTATTTGTCTGAGGTATGCAGTGTTCTGCACTTTTTCAGATATACTGCTCACTACAAGAGAAAGAAGCAAAATAAAACGCACAGAGAACACTTGCAGGTTAGCCATTTTAATTTCTGCTGTCGCTAAACTGCAGCAATCTCACTATGTAAGTTGGCCTACCACCAATGTGTTGGTAGCAGTGTTAGACTATCCTATAACCAATGCTCGTTACCTCTAGGGGATTATTCCACTTCCTTTTTTACTCCTGGGTCCATAATAACCGAGAAAACAAGTTTCTAAAAAGATGTGAATGAGCAAGAGGCACTCAGGCACTCAGGCTCACCACCTGATCGCTTCATGGCTCTTCCGCTCATTAATTTATGCACGCCCCCTGGTTAACATATTCACTCCTCTGTCGCCCGCACTGCTTCTCCGATGATGTCACCGAGCTTGTTTGAAATTTGTGCATGCATGCAAACTTGTCCGTGCGCATGTGCAAGACTTCAAACAAGCCGGATGACGTCAGGGACGTCTAACATCGCTGGTGATTGATGTCCTTTTCCTTTAAACACATTTTGAACTATTCTATACCGACATATCCCCCTTTGCCCAAATAACTTACAATTTGTGGATAATTATCCTAATTATCCTATAACGTAATGGTGTATAACTGTTTATCAACTGTTAATCCTAAATATACAACCAGACAGCTGTTGAGGTGAGTGTCAAGGGCAGTGGAAGACCTACATTCACACAAATTGAGGTAAAAGAGAACCTAAGCAACTTTCAGTTTACAGAATACTTACCCCAAATCCTACTGCCCCCCAGAGTATGTGAAAAAGCTATCTAGTAGGATATGCACTAATAGACCATATAAATGTAATAGAGGGACGATTTTCTCTTATAACCCTATTCCACTAATTAAAGTAGGGAGTTACTACACAAAGCGTCTCTTCCTCTGGAGGACTTCTCTCTGGATTGTATAAATGGCCCATTGCCTTTAATGAACATGGTGTCCTCATACGTTGTTTTCCCCTTAGAACGTTCTGGCTGCTTTCCCAGGCCGTAATAGCAGATTATTTGGGGTCCTATTATGTATGAAGAGGATGTAATAGAAGAGCTCCTATACAGGTGGATGATAATATGATATTATATGAAGGAACTGGGTTATGTTATATTGGATGCTGTCAGTACAGATGTGTTCACTAACTTTCTACATGTTCTCCCATTGGTTAATTATTTTCATGGTATAAAAACAATTGGAACTTTTTCTAGGATTTTCCATTTTCCTTTACAGGTAACCATAGTCTCGCTATGCTTACTATCTGTTTTACTAGGTTCTGCCAAACAGGTAACAAAGATATTGGCCTAATAGGCCAAGAGATTGTACATACACACTATTCCAATATACCTTGGGTTTGGGTGGAAGCTCTACTTACCTACTATCCGCATATATGCCGGTCTGGCCACTTACATAAAGTCCTTGATCAGTGTCTTCAATAACATAATCTGACTGATAAAAATCTGAATCGAACTGATCCATTGATGCAGCTTCTTTTTCTGTTTCTTGACTTTTCTATCTAAAAATATAAAATACAATAAAGCTGTCAGGGAGGCCTCGTGGTACTAAATTAGTTGGTCCTGTTCTGGTGTTGTGCCCAAATAAAATAATAATATTACTATTTACTGTAGCCTACAAACTTTTTTTGGAATGATATTAAGTACTGTTTCAATAAAATGTCCCCCAAATGTTTCTAGTTCATCTCCGACTTGATACATTCTCCTGCAAAAACCCTGCTTCTTAAGCGGTCAACACATTCTGTGTGTCTCGAGTGACGTATCTGTCCTTATATAGACCGTGACATCAATCAGGTAATACATGCAGTGTATGCTCAGCAGAGGCCGGAGATGGATGCCATGCAAGTGCATCCATTCCCATAGGCTATTATGACCTTGAAGCATATACTGCAGAGGCAAGAAGGATACCTCACCTGCCTGTATAAGTTTATGGATGTATGTTAGGTACTTTCCTGGCATACACACTGGTTCCTCTTCCAGCATAGATGACTGCCTTATGAGGCCCAGTCCAGGAGATGATCGTCAACAGGATTGTACACCATCTCAAGAAAACGCCAGAAACCACAGCCCGGTGGAGTCTAACCATTTTTTCAGTAAAGAAAAATTGGAGCCTGAACATACAGTCTGGTAAATGAGACCTAATGCTGTCACTGGTTGATGCTGGATATGGATATGCCAAAAATATCACATAGATTGGGGTTATGCAATGTCTGTCCTCCAGCTGCATTAAGCAGAACATTAGGCACACATGCACAGTTCTCCACATGTAAGTTCAGAAAACTAAGCAACGAAGTAAGCAGAGAGAGATTTGTATGCACAGCAAATACAGAGGAGGGGGTGTCTGGCCCCTGTTCTTGAAATACATGGAATCTGTATTTTATAATTCCCTCAATAGGCGATGATATCTCAGATAACAAACCCCCTGCTAAACACACGTCATTGTCCTCATAACCTCCAGTGTACATGAGTGTTTCACATATGCAGAGAAATCTGTCAGAGAAGCAGCCTGATGTCTCAGTGTGTATCTCTTAGGCCCATTCCACACTTGCGAGTGTGATGCGATGAACTCGCATCACACTCGCAACGCATGCTGCCGGGAACGCACGGCCCGAACTCTGCACACCGGGAGTGAACTGACATGCTGAGTTCACTCCCGGGGTGCAGCGTTCGGGCCGTGGGTTCCCGGCAACATGCGTTGCGAGTGTGATGCGAGTCATCGCATCACACTCGCAAGTGTGGAACGGGCCTTATCTGTCTTCTCCACAGTGGCTGCAAACGCTGATTAAAGCTGAATTCCTATCAGAAAGCTTAGGTGAGTGTTTCTAAGAACTTGGGAAAAGACCAATATGAGATACCCAGTAAACACAGGCTGCAGAATAAGTATCTATAGAAAATGATGTAAAATTATAAAATTATGCAATTAAAAATATATAGGCGAAATATTTTAGCACATGATTGTTGTTATTATAAAAAGTATGGTCTAAAAGTTTTGTATGTTGTTAGTATGCAGGTAGAATGTTATAGAGCAGGAGGAGCTAAGCAATATATTTTTGTTAAAGGGTTTAAACATAACTTAAAGGAAACCTACCATTTCAAATGGTAGGTGTAAGCTGTAAACACCGAGCACCAGCTCAGGGTGAACTGGTGCCGGTGCTTAGTTTCGTTAGTGTTAAAACCGCGGTATCGCGGTTTTAACACTTTTTAAACTTTATAGCAAAAGCTGCTTCGGCGCTGCGCGCGACCGTGCGCGCGCAACGCCTGCGGCATTTCCTATGTATGCGCACGCAGCGCCGAAGCAGTTTCTGCTATAAAGTTTAAAAAGTGTTAAAACCGCGATACCGCGGTTTTAACACTAACGAAACTAAGCACCGGCACCAGTTCACCCTGAGCTGGTGCTCGGTGTTTACAGCTTACACCTACCTTTTGAAATGGTAGGTTTCCTTTAAGTCCAGTGGGCTAATGAGTCCAGTGGATGGTTGTACCCACCGATTGTCCGTTATCGTTGTATACATGCTCACTACCTGACATATATACTATGCTCAGCACCTCCTGCTTTATAACACGCTGCCTGCAGATTAGTCAGCGACAGTACTGTATATATTGACCAAAACGAAATAAGAAAAGAAGTCACTGCAAACTATAAAGACTTGTCACCAATCTTTTCTGACAATGAAGTAATATGATTTATTACTATATTAACTACCGCATAATTCATACTACTCAAGACGTGTAAGAATCAGAGATTTCCCATGTTGATCCATGGAATATTTCAGATACATGAATGTAAAGATATTACACAGGGTCATATCCATAAGCAACTGGAGGGTTGAGTCTATGATATGATGCTATTAGTATAGGAGGGCAGAAGCAGAGTGGAGGGTTAAATGCAGAACAAGATTTTGTGGTTTGTATGGTATTTACATTGCAGTTTCTACATACCTTGAATGTATGTAAGTGTACAGATACACTACAGTTGTTTATCAGACTGGATGAGGCCGGGGATCCAGGAGCTATTTATACTGGGCTATATTTGGCTGAAGTGCACGTGCTCCGGCCAGAAGGATCATCTGTCTGGATACATCATACTATTAATGATGACAACTATAATGTGTCCATGGAGGGCAGCAGAGCATTCACTCATTCAGATAGACCACTCATATACTTTTATGTTAAATTCAGAAAATTATACAAAAATTTTGATGAATAAAATAATTTAAAGAAACCTAAATAGTCTGTTATCAGGGGAATTTATCACAGATTTATCATGCAGGAATTGCGACTACTCCACCTTCTTTACCAATTTGAGAGGGCATAGCGGGGCCGTGGAGTGGGCCGGTGTGGGGTAGGGATGCCCCACACACTAGCTACAGACTCCGCCACGTTCAGGCGCAGTCTATAGCGTAGTTCAATACTAGGCTGGTAAATGCAATAGATAACACTTAATACATTTCTGTACAAAGGTTTTTGGCTACAAAGTAAGGCTTCTCTCACACAGTCAGTATTTGCTCAGTATTTTAGATCAGTATTTGTGATCCAAAATTAAAACTGGGTCCAAAGCACAGAAGAGATGCAGATATTCTAATATACTTCCATATATTTCTCTCTGTGGGGTCCACTTCTAAATTAAGCTTTGAAATACCAATGTGCAATACTGATCAAATACTGACCGTGTGAAAATGGCCTAAGAATGCTTTCAAAATAGAAGTGTACAAAGGCCCCAACTTTACATCTTTAGGTGTCATGCACACTGCCCAATATGGCGGCCATGGGCTGGCTGCAGAAATGGACGCCAATGACTTGTATTATGCCCGGTCCTGGTGCAGCGAGGTTGCCGTGTCTCTCCTCATCGCGACTGAGCAGGGCAACCGCAACACAAGTTATAGAGCATGTCCTATTCCTGCCCGAATTTGGATGCTTGGCTCCAATGGAGATGGGAGGGAAAAGCAGTGGTCAGAAAACAAATCCTCTTATGCTCAGAGAGCACAGTATTAAAAAAAAGCAAAAAATAATATTGTTCAAAGAGTTAAAGGAACTCTGAGACCGTATTTTACAGCATTAAACTAGCACCCACTACATGTAAGGTATGAAATGTCCTTCAGGTGAAACAGGTGAACCTGTTTTCCTATACAAAGAAAAATTCCAAATAAGCAGAGAAGAGTTATATTTGCCTGAGATGAGTCAAGTTTGGACTATAGTAATAAGAACCATGTTTTTTTGTTTTACATTAAGGATGAGAATCTCATATTTCAGATTGCATCAGGCTTGTGGGTCCGTTATCTACAGAACTATATATACATAGATGTATATGTGAACTGAAGATAAAACTCCAGTTCCCGCCTATTTATTTGACTTCCTATATCTCCATATCTGTAGATCACAGAACTACAAGACTGATGCGATCTGAAACACCAGATTATCTTTCATATGACATCAAATGCATGTCTCTAAGAACTATACACCTGAAGATGAGTCATTTGAAGTAACACTCCCTCTTCAGCCTCTAAAAGTGACTCATACCAAGCAAAATATGACTCTTTTCTTCTCATTTTCACATGAATTTTGAGATTTTTTTCTATAGGTAAACGAACAAGATTTCACATAAAAGAGGGAATTTTAGAAAGGATTATTTAATACCCTACCTGAGGGGGCTAGTAGTTTAATGGGGTAAAATCCGGTGACAGACTTCCTTTAAACCTTGCTGCCTTATTACTCCCCCTATAAGTAACAGACCATTCAATTCATCTTCCTATATAGGATTGAAAGACCGAAAAGCACAAAAGACGAGGAAGTTATATCAGATAATGTATATTATTCTACTTCTGATGGTATTGTTGTTATATATATATATATATATATATGTATTGGTATGATGACATGAGCAATTATACTGATGCTAGATGGAGACCTGTGTACCATGACAATAGATATCTGCATCGAGCACGACCACCATATGAATTACCGCCCTTTGTCGCGTCTCCATAGTTCTGTGCACCTCCATTTCAGAAGACATCTGCGATCGCCTTCCATGAAACATATGAAGTGTCTTCTACGTCAAATGTCTGACCTATGTATGTAGCACCTATGTATAGGCGGATTACCTCAGCCTTGGTCTACAGATGCGGGGGAGGCCTAAGCCTCGGCTATTCCTCCGTAAGGTAATTGAATGAGCAGCTACAATTTTCCCTGTGATTAAATATTTATAAAGCCGAGTGAAAGGTGATGTTTTATGAGGTAACAAAAATTGCTTTCCCTAAATAATACCCCATAATAATTCAGTCACTGGTCATGCCAATCTGGATCCTGCGGTACGATACTGTGATTTATCATCTCTGTCCGGCTAATATTTCACTAGAAGACATGCCCGGCCATTTACAACCTCAATGTGAATGTATTACTTGGTGAAGAAATAGATTTGCTATATATCCTGCTACTTACACCTCACACCATATTCACACTAGATTCAGAGCATCAGACCTGCACCCCTTTATCATGATCTAGGGTCATTACTTATACAAGAATCAGATTGAAAGTATAAAGTATTTAAACACATGACAAAAGGACTAGAATTCAAGTTTATGGCTAAAAAATTTGAAACCACTATGAGATGACAACCCGATATAGACTCTCTTTTTGTCATTTAGGGCCTACTCAGATGGGTGTTTTTCACATCAGTATGCTTATCCTCCACATACCATACTGACCCTTTGATTTCTATGTTTCTATTCACATGTTGGTTTTTCTCAATGGTGTGCAGACTGTGAGAAAATAATTGCAGTATGCACTATTTTTTCTCCCACAAACCTCCATAGAAGCCATTAGATCCACAAAAATATGGATAGCACTCGGATGATCTGTATGCGGTACGTATTTTCTCACATGCGGACCACAGACCTCCATAGAAGTCAATGGATCCGCACTCAGATGATCGGTATGCGGTCTGTATTTTCTCAAATTTTCCTAGGCAACTGGGCAGGTTTTGCAGATGTGAAAAAAAAACCAATGGCATACTGATGTGAAAAAAAAACACGGATGTGGATACAATACGGACTGCACATGAACATTTTTTGCGTACACGTACATCTAATTGAGCCCTTACTCAAAGAAGATATGTATATGTATCACTAGCTGCAGCTCCCAGCGTTGCCCGGGATAGTGAATAACTGCTCTTAGCTATAACAAAATACAATGGGTTAACAAAAAATATTTTATATGAATCTATCTCTCTCTAACTGTCTGTGTATCTCTGATTTGACTCATTGGGGCACATGTATCATAGCTTCAGCTAGGCAAATTGTCAAATTTTAGCAACTTTTGCAGTTTTTTGCGCCATTTTTGCGACTTTTAACTCTGTTCTGTTTCAATTACGCCTTGTCTGCACCTTTGTGCAGTGTGCCTTATGTATCATTGTTTTCCAGGTGTTCCGTGCAACATTTTGCCATTTTCGCCAAAATGGCGCAATTCTGCACCTGGTCCAGGGCAGGTGCAAAGGAAGTTTTTTTTTTATCATGGACCCGAATTTAACATGTAAATTGGAATTATTTCACATGCTTTAACTGTTTAACATTTTGCAAAGTAACCTCTTTTGTCAAAAGTCATAATTCTTATTTCATTACTGTTAACATTTGCGTTTACAAAACGCAATATAAATGCCACATTAACACATGTGTTAACATTGCGTTTGCTATGCGCTTTGTACATTCAAATGTTAATAGTAATGTAAGTAGGAAAATCACCTCTCCTCAGCTGTTGTAATAGGTTCCAAAATGCATTAAAAATGCAACATGTTAAATCCCAAATTAACAGCAGTGTCCTCTCCTGTATATAACCCCTCACATGGCTTGTATCCTCTCCTGTATATAACCCCCTCACATGGCTTGTGTCCTCTCCTGTAATAAACCTCTCACATGGCTTGTATCCTCCCTGTATATAACCCCCCTCACATGGCTTGTATCATCTCTGTATATAACCCCCTCACATGGCTTGTATCCTCTCCTGTATATAACCCCCTCACATGGCTGTATCCTCTCCTTTATACCACATGGTTTATCCTTCCCGATATAACCCCTCACATGGCTTGTATCCTCTCCTGTATATAACCCCTCAACAGTCTTGTGTCCTCTCCTGTATATAACCCCTCACATGGCTTGTATCCTCTCCTATATATACCCTCACATGGCTTGTATCCACTCCTGTATATAACCCTCACAGGCTTGTGTGCTCTTCTGTATATAACCCCTCACATGGCTTGTATCCTCTCTATATATAAACCCTCACCATGGCTTGATCCTCTCCTGTATATAAACCCCTCACATGGCTTGTGTCTCTCCTGTATATAACCCCTCACATGGCTTGTGTCCTCTCCTGTATATAACCCTCACATGGCTTGTATCCTCTCCTGTATATAACCCCCTCACATGGCTTGTGTCCTCTCCTGTATATAAACCCTCACATGGCTGTTTCCTCTCCTGTATATAACCCCCTCACGTGGCTTGTATACTCTCCTGTATATAAGCCCCTCACATGGCGTGTGTCCACTGCTTCATATAACCCAGACATTTACAACAAAAATTCACAAAAAGATACCGAAATTGGCACCTGCCAGTAAAGGAAAAACTGAGCATGTATCACAAATAAAAAGACAGGATCGTACATAAGGTGCAAAAACTAGCCGCCAATGTCTCTAAAATTCACCTCAGAGAGACAAAACTATGATACATGTGCCCAACTGTCTCTGTCTCACTGTCTCTTTCTCTGACTACATAGGTTACTGACTATCTCTGTCTCTGACCTGTTTCTGTCTTTCTCTGACTCCGGTTTTCTCTGACTGTCTCTGACTCTGGTTTTCTCTGACTGTCTCAGACCATTTTTGTCTGTGAATGTCTCTGACTTTCTCCGTCTGTCTGTCTCTGACTATCTCTGTCTGTCTCTCTCTGACTATCTCTGTCTGTCTGTCTCTCTCTGACTGTCTCAGAGCCTTTATGTGAGTGTCTGTCTGTATCTGTCTCCGATTGTCTTGTCTACCACTAGCTCTGTCTTTCTCTGTATCTGACTTTCTCTGTCTGTCTCTGTATTTTTTTCTGAATGACTCTGTCTCTGACTTTTACTTTGTCTATGGGGAGATCTATCAGAAATGTCAGAGCAGACCTGTTCTAGTTCCCCACGGCAACCAATCAGAGCTCAAGATTCATTTTCCCAAAATGTCCAGTAAGTCATAAATAACTGAAATGGGAAACCCCTTTTAATTTTCAGGGTTAAGACTGCTTTAAAACCTTATTCTCTCTATGAAGGCCAGCTATAGACCAACACACATGATTAATGCAGCCATAAGTAGAGACTAATACAGGCAGTCCCCGGGTTACATACAAGATAGGGTCTGTAGGTTTGTTCTTAAGTTGAATTTGTATGCAAGTCAGAACTGTATATTTTATCATTGTAACCCCAGCCAGAACTTTTTTGGTCTCTGTGACAATTGGATTTTAAAAGTGTTGGGTTGTCATAAGAACCAGGAGTAACACTAAAGCTTCATTACAGACACCTTAGATAACTGTTACAGCTGATTATTGTAGCCTAGAACTAAAGTACAATAAATTACCAATATCCAGAGGTCCGTTTGTAACTAGGGGTCGTATGTAAGTCGGGTGTTCTTAAGTAGGGGACCGCCTGTACAGATGTAGTGTATAGGCAATATACTGCAGTAATGTATTGCTGTTTATGATATGAGCAGTCAAAGTCTCTCAGGTTCAAACACTCTAGGAGGTCTTATAGATCATAACAACATAAAAGTTAAACTCACCCCCTTTCCCTACACAGCAAATAAAATAAACATTATCCCAAAATGTCTGATCTATTAAAATCTAAAAATGTCCACTAAAAATGACGCCTTCCAAAAAGATAGAGAAACTGATTATTTTGCTTTTCCATCTTTTTTTAAAAATGTATGAAAGCATAAAAAAATATAAATATGTTATCTCTGTGCTGGTACTGATCCAAAAAATAAAGAGGATGTGTCATTTGGAACACACAGTAAAATATGTCAGCAGAGCCCACTGGAAAATGGCACAAAAAAAGTTTATTTTAAAATCAGTTTCACAACATTTGTAATTTTTTTCCAGCTTTCCAGTACATTGCATGGAAGATTAAATGGCGCCACTAGAAAATGCAATGCGTCCCAAAGGAAACAAGCCCTCAGTTACAGCTCAGTTTAAAAAGAAAATGCTATTTGGAAGTAGAGGAGAAAAAAATGGAAACACAAAAACAGAAAAGGGTTGCAGTGGCAAGGGGTTAAAGGTGATTTCTAGGGCCTGACATAATATTACATGTATCTGCAGTGGAACAGAAGCAGTGTCCTGATGAAGGTGTAGAGCTCTGAAGAATTATATTATAGTGGTAGTATTAAGTGATTATACTTATTGAGCTCTGTTACTTTTACCTATAAATGTTCTGTATCTAAACAAGATTAAAGTGTAATAAAAGTTACATCTGTTAAAAACGCTTAGGGAAGATTTCTTTATGGGTTGTTTATTGTACAATAAAAGAGGTTTTGTATGGACTACTGTAGACTAGAACATATCCTCTCTCATAGTCATATATAACACTTGCTACAAGCAGGTCACTGGCGTTGCGGCTGTGGGGGTTTAAAGTTAACTTATATAAGCCCATCCATATGGGATGCATTCGTATATATCCCTATGGACCTGACCCACATATGGATAATATTATATAAATGAACACAGCGTGGGTCTAAATCATAAATTATACATGAAGCTGTCTGTTGAGGATAATATATAAGTGTTCCAGTTATCGTTCCTATTATTGTAGGATGTCATTGGGGATTGTTAGTGTGATGAAATATAGGAATATACATGCACAAAGGAGGAGGGGGGGTCACATGCCAGATTTTGGCTTCTTTATCAGGACATCAACATTCTTCACTTCCTCATAGCCTTATCTTGAACAACTAATGAAACCTCTGGAAGGTTCTACTTCAAAGAATGAAGAGGGTCTCTGGCTCTGTAGGGGTAGCTATCAACTAATACCTTCAAAGTCCGGGGAGACTCCAGGCCTTCCTTAGAGTTCCCTCCAAAGGATCATAGAAATCCAACGTGGTTGTATGACCAATATATCAGTTAGGGACAGTTATGGAGTAGAGATAAGCGAGCACTAAAATACTCGAGTGCTCGTTACTCGGGTCTAACTTTTCCCGATGCTCGAGTGCTCGTATCGAATAACGTACCCCATTGAAGTCAATGGGAGACTCGAGCATTTTTCACTGAAAGAACACATTGAAAGAACACTAAGGCTACATTCATACTGACGTATGGAGGACGTATATACGGCCGACGTATATACAGCCGATATACGTCCTCCATAGACGTCAATGGGCGCATGGCGCCCTACGGGAGCGGTACGGTGCAGCACACGTGCGGCACCATACTGCTCCGTACCCGGAAAAAGATAGGACCTGTCCTCCTCCTCCTCTCCCCGTGCACTGCCGTTGCCCGCTACGGTAAGGGCGGGCAACAGCAGAGTGAATATAGCCTAAAGAAGAACACATTGCAGATGTTCCATACATCTGCTAACCTATCGGAAGACACGCGTGCAGAACGGTGTTCTTCACAATAGTATATAAAGAACAATATGTGTGAAGAACACATTGCAGATGTTTCCTGCTCCATGATGCCATTATTATATTATGGAGTTATGATTAACCCCACCCCAAGGCCAAATACATATTTGGAATAGGGATAGCCAGGGTAACCCATACCTGTGTCTTAATTAGTTTTAGCATTCATAGACACAGAAATCTAAATATCTCTCAATTGGAGCATAGTAAGTGGGTCATGTCTAGTCTCAATGTTTGATTCATCTGGATCAAATAAGGCCAGAAGCCTGATCCTATGATTTCCCATTGAGAAGCTAAACTCCTCCAAGGTAATGGATCTGATTCAAGGTAGGAGGGTTCCTAGAAGGGGTATGTATGCTCCAAGTGCAAGAAGGATCTTCAAGTGTGGACTAACCTTCCCCAAGTGTGCACTAACCTTGACTCACAAATTACATTACGCTTGCACTTGTATATACATCCCCACGACGGTCATGTGGATGTAGTCTGTGTGTCCCTGATTTATCATGATAGATTTTGGTGATATATTTGGCGTTTACATAGCTTTTTGAAACACAATACAACAGCTGAGGAGAGGAGACTTTCCTAATTACATTGCTGTTAACATTTACATTTACAAAACGTGTCCATTAATACGATGTTAATGCATGCATTAACATAACACATGCATCGATGCAATGCTAATATGCTATATGATTCTTGATGTGTAGACTGTTTTTGGCACGTTAACCTGCATTTTTTTCCACATTATTTACCTCTCTTTTAACCTGATCATTTCATGCAAAAATTTGCATAAAATCCACATCATGGTGCACATTTGAATCAAATTTTTACAGGCCTATAGACTTCAATGTAAAAAAAACACACAAAAAAAAACATAAAGCCAAAGAAAAGTGACACAATCATTTATTTTGTGCTACACAAAACAATTTCCACACAGCATAAAAATGCATTGATGACATTACTATTTCCAAATCACATGCACCGTAAAGGAAAACTACTACTTGGGTTGCCACTCCTTTCAGCTCAGAAAGGGAAACTGAGGCTACAATTGACTCACGAAGCTACATCGAAGATTGGACGTAGATAGATTGGAGAAAATGTTTATGCCTGTCTGATAAGTCTCATTCTGGCTGCGACATTCGGTATGGTGGTAGAGTAATTTGTGAACCAGTCAAACAAATGAAAGCATGATCCATCCGTGCCTTGTACACGAGTCAAGGCGTGGGGTGGGTCATGGGATGGGGATATTTTTGGCACCTCTTTGGCGCCCTTCTTACCAATGGGCAACCTTCGTGGCGAAACGCCACAGCCTGGACCTGAGTATTGTTGCTGACCATTCACATCCCTGTTATTGACCACAATGTACCCCACATCTGTATGGCTCTTCAGCATCAGGAGTAGCGCCATTGTCATACCAGCAGGTATCATCTATCAGACTAGTGTTCTTGAAATGACATGAGTTCCTGTAGCTCAAGATGCGACCTCCACAGCTGGCAACCAGATCTCAACCAATAGAGTCATATCTTTGGGATATGTGGTGGAACGGGAGTATCGCATCATGGATGGTCAGCGGCCGATCAATATTGCGGGCAACTGTTGTGATGCCATCATGTCAAAGGGTGGACCACAAATCGTCGTGAGGACTTCCGCACCTTGTTGATTGACCTCGTAGCTGCCACATAGATTGTAGCCAGTTTAAGGCAAAAGGGGTCCAACACCCGTTCATAGCGTGGCTTGCTACCAAATAAAGTGGCACCGGTGAGTGTAATATGTAGGAACCCGTCTGTCCAGCCCGTTTATTTCTATTGACGGTGTCACGCAGAAACGCCGCCTTACAACCGGTATCTTACCGGCAGCACCGCCAAATTCTTGAAGCATGCGTGCACGTTTTTGATAATGAAAACAGAACTGATAGTCTGTTTTATCTGAGTTCATGCTCTTTTACGTCTGCCGTAACAAAAGATAATGACTTGGGTTTCTTCACTGATTACATGCCTCTTATACCATAGAACCGCCATGTGTGGTGCAGGGGACATTAAATCCTTATAAGTGGTTATCCTAAGATATATGTCTGGGCCACCGCCCCTAGCTGATGTGGGGTGCGTCAAACTGAGGCCTAAGGTTGCTTATCCAGGGGAATTGCCAGCAACCACGTCGGTTGTCTACAGTAATAATCCACTAGTCTGGTGCTGTGATTGCTATTCTTAACCGAAATCGCTCTTCCATCTTCTGCTTTCCTCAACACACTGAGTTTCGCTGACGCTTGCATGTCTGGTTAAGGAACTGAGGTAAGGGAAAGGCTCTTCTATTTCTCACACCAGACAAAGCTACCAAAATATGGGCCATCAAGGGCACATGTATACAATCATAAAACATATATCTATGTAGAGCGCATAAAATCATTACTTGTGCCCTCACAATCCCTCCCCCCGTAATACTGAGCTTCTTCCCTACATTCTGCTGCGAATTGTTTTTTCCTATAGTGTCCATGTGGTGGGAGAGGGGAGTGGAGTTGCTTCACTGAGTGCTCATCCCAACACGCCCAGTTTTTTTTTCGCGCAATTGGTTAACTTCCCAGCACTACCTAACTACCTAATCAAAACGCTGATCGGCTGGAACCTACAGACCACGCTGGTGCAATTTGTGGAATGGGCAGAGGAAATGTGTTGTGATGATTGTAATGGTAAAATGTTAAATAGTTATGCCACATGGGCCGGGAAACAAACGTATAACTAATGTTCTAAAGAGTCATTACATTGGCTTAAGAACTGGAAGACTGGGGAAAAGGACTTGGGTTATGGTGGAGTTAAACTTAATTTAGTGACCAAAGCATTCTAGTTTGTAGGGTCATAAAAAGGTGTGAAGTAAAATACTTGTATACTTTGGCCATAACCACCAGGTTAAATAAGAAAAATAGCTGATTTAAAACATTTAACTTTAATAGGGTTGAGTGGGAACAAGACATACACCCCCCCCCCCCCCCCCACACCCACACTCCAGGACGGAGCTGAGTGGCGTTTTAGTTTGCCTCTTGCTCAAGATGGTGCCGCCGTAAGGAATATATCAGGCAACAAATGGTCCCGCCTTTTAAGGCTTTGCTGGCCTGTTAATTCTACCATCCTGTAGTGCTCCTCGAACTCCACGGTACGGCCGACGGTAAGGCTAAGCCGTACCTTCCTGGACTTGTTTAACTCTTCACCAGATACTCTGGAGGCGCAGTCACCTTTGCAGGGTTCAGTCTGCCACACTCAAATCACAGTCACTGAGCTTCTCATAGTTTCATAGGTTGTGTAAGACAGGCTGGTGTCTCAAAACGGGGCAGCATCATCTCCCCACGGGCACACTCCTGTCGTGGTTCTTATACCTTGGACGGCCATCAGGGACATTGGATTGGATGTGATGGTGTCACCTCGACAACATGCCAATACAGGGTACGAGAGCAAATCACCACTCCCAATATACACCCCCACTTAAAGGAAGACCCTCCAATCCCCCACCCACCAAAGTGGATGCAACAGTGTCCACCCCAGAGTTTCTTTGGTTTCGCCTGGACAATCCTCAATGCTGTTTCACAAACAGGGTAAGATCTCCAATAGGGTGGACGATGATCATATGCGTGGATGGTGATACATGCAACAACCCACGGGGCGTCCCACCAGCTTCACGGAGCTCCTCCCTTCTCACAAAGATCGATGTCCAGAGTCATTGGGGTTCTGGGAAGGCATCTTGGATTAATCCAATTCTACAATTGCTGATTATTGATCACACTAAACAGTCCCAACCAAAGATCTTTGCTCCTAGCGTCTCTGCGGGTAATGAATGGACTCTAGACCTGCTCAATCTGGATATGGGTGGCTTGTTACTCTCAATGGAACCCCCCTGGTGCTCCCACTGAACTCTATAAAACGTTTGTCATCTCGGTGCTTCTCTTAGACCTCAGAATCCTTTGGGATTCTCTAACCTTTCCTTATGTGTTCAATAATACTTATCCTGGGGTGATGAGGAAAGGCATAGCACAAACCTTGAGTCACAGCGACACTCCCTGTGCGGCCATTCCAACTCTAGGCCTGACCTGATGCTCCCTATCCACACAAATCCTGTACCATCGACACTGCAATACAGGGTTACGCTGTGCGTCTTAGTGTACTAAAGTCAATTGGTCTATTGTATGCACACCGTAGGGGTAACAGTCTCCTACCCTGGGGAGTGCAGTGCGGGCTGGTCAGCCCTCAGTTACAGTTGATAGTCATGGTTGGGGTGTCGCCTGAAGCATACTAGTCATTAAAGAGACCAGCTAGCAAGAAGAACTAAGTAGGGGTTTGCAGAAGTAGGCGTGGAAGTTGCGGGCTTGATTCCCTTGTAGCTTCACAACGTGGTCACTGAGTCACAGGACTTGGAAGGACACATCGTTAGGCGAGGACTCCCAGATCTCTCTCTAGTGTCTCTTTACCACCACGTAGTCTCCGGGCTTCAAGTTATGCATCCTTAGGTCTCTGTCTGCTCTGAAAAAGGATCAAGAAACAATTTTGCAGACCTTTTTCCAAGGCCTGGCCTCAGCTGTGTGCCTGTTCCACCTGGTTTCCTCCATCAGTCTAATAGGAGTTTTGCGAAAGTAGGGGCCTAGTCTAGGTGCGCGCAAAAAAAGTAACTTCAAAGGGAGCAATCCCATATTTTTGGAGTGGTCCTTAACTGAATGGGGGCAGCAGAAACACTCGTCCTGTCTACAAACCCGAGGACGATGTTTCAGTGTTGTTACCTGTCCAGTGGAAGTGGGTTTGCCGATGGACTCTATGGTCTCTGGAAGTCCAACCTGCAGAAAAATCTCACTCACACCACTTCTTGGCTGACACTCTGGCAATAGCTTGGTCATGACAGAACTTTGGACACCCTGGAAAGAGGATCGAATGCCATGGCAGGGTGGTGGGGGGGGGGGGGGGTGGCACGTATCCACGTACACTTTTTGGTAGCTGGATAAAAATCCATCTGCAGTCTGGTAGGGATACAGTTCAGCTTGGGTGTCAACCTTCTGGTGGGGTCTATTCCACATACCCCGGTTGTGGCGGGGCACAGATCTATAAAGCTTCACAGTCTAGTGACAGGGGTAGTAAATGCCGGGGCAAACCACTTGCGGTTTATGACATCTACGCATGGCATTGGTTATGTTGTGTGTGTATGTGGGCTACCGAATTACTGTCGGGTGCAGCTCGCGGGCACAGGCACACCCTCTTCTCCAGCTCCAGGTCCCTCGTCTCTCGGCTCCAGCTTTCTACCACACTTCCTTCACTTTGGGACCTCGCGCCACCAGGGACTGGAACACCTGTGGGATCAAACTTTTAGCTCAACGAACTCACCACCTGAGTACTTAAGGACAGTCTCTGGGCTCGCATCTGGTGCATGACCTTCGCCATCCCTTAGCCACATATCGCCCTTGGCTTGTGGAGTTACCAAATTGTGTTGCTTTACCTTATACTATCCCACCTCTTTGGAAGATAGAGAGCCATCCATAAGCTCTTTAATCGCGTGCATTCTGCGTAAAGGGGTCCAATGACAGAGGTGAGAAATCTCCTAGCTTCCTATTGGTTCATCGTCGGTTTGACCCAGGAACTATACTTGAGTATAGTGTTTGTCCTTTTACCTATCCACCAGTCTTGTAGCCGCTTCCCTGAGTCGCATCACGTCACCTCGCCTGCCGCTGACTGTGTGGAGGGAGTGGTTCTGCTTGTACTACTCATGGTTTCGCCACGACCACTGTATATCCAGCCATAGAACCATCTGTTTTCTCTCTCCTGCAGACCTGGGAGCCATATGAGAAAAACTCACATCTGGTATGATCACTTGCTCTCACCCAGGGCAGGGCATTATTCATGGGACCACCAGGCTTTCTTTCCGCCTGTAACGTGTCTGCCTGGGCTCTGAGAAGCAGTGGCTAGGAAAGACAACCTTCTCCTGGCATTACTGGAGCTTGTCTCAGGAACTTTGCAACCCTTCTGAACAAAAAACACATAAGGTCAATAGAATGCTCCGGCAACAAAAACAGTAGGTCCTCCGCATACTGAGGAGACATCCATAAGGGGCTAGTCTGCCAGTCTACTACCGCTGGGGCCGTGGGGTGGATAAACTTGCTGGGTTGGTTTTACCCCCCTTGTGAGTCTAACTCAGGGTTCTAAAATACTGAATTGGTAAAAGCAAATAGAGATCACTGGCAATTTCATGCAGGGGTCACAAAAATGAAATCCTTTGCCAAAACAGTGATAATTTGTCACTCTCGGGGACTGCTGCCAGTTTGGGACATCCATTAGCAGCTTGGAGACCATGGCCATCCTAATGTATATTGTTTTCTGGGTCTTTGTTTTGACTTGTGAATGGGTTAAAAAATCATCACTATGGGCTAGCAGGGGAGGTTGACAATAAATAGAAGCTTGTCTGGGGGATGTTCTATCCTGACTGTCCTGTTATACCGATAGATTAGATATAGCCACTCATTTGTCCTTAAGTAATTTCACTCCCAGCAAGGTGAACGCCGCCCCCCTTGAACTGCTGGCCCCTCCGGAATCGAAACTTTTGTCAGTCATACTTTTGGCTGTGGTCTGTGAACACCTGTCTTTATTTTCCCTCTGCTTTCAGTCACAGGTTCCTCTCATCGCCCCATCGCCCCCACCCCCTCCTTGTAAACTTGCATCTTGCAAAGTCACTGTTGTTCCTTCTCCACAGAACGCACAGATCGCTTCAAGACCAGTTCATCAACAATATTGCAAGCCAGCCTATGGAGAAAATTTAAGGCCATCAAGAAATAAATCTCTTTTTTCTCAAATTCTCTACACATCAAAATCTCTGAAAATGTCCCTTATCACAACTGTCTCCTTCTCACGGGCACCTGAAGAATTTCCTTGTCACTCTGTCCCTGGTGTCCGTCTGTCAAATCAGAGCTCTACAGTGGTTCTTAATTTAAAAATCTGATTCAAGTTTGTTTTTTTTTTTTTTTTTCACCTGGACTTTTTAATTCTAATTCTTCTAATTTATCATGATCCGCCCATGCCAGGTTGGTCGTAAACCACACAACACTAACTACGTACAGGTCCACCCTTCAAACCGGGTTGGCCGCCATTATAGGGCTGTGGCTGGGCACATGGCACTGTCGCCATCTTAGTTCCACATTTCCATCTCATATCTAAAGCTTCACATATCCATATAGCACTTCCGGGGCTTTTTTTGCTGAACCCCATCCCCAACTGCAGCTCTGGCCATTTTTTTCTTGTAGTGGCCTGAGCAGCTTCCGTAGCTCCTTATCGTTCTAACACCCCTCGTACTTGTGGTTAGAATTTACTTCCACACTGAAGGCTGCGCCTTCCTTTGAGGGCATATCAACATACTTGTTACAACCTCGCACAATCTATTAACATACTTTTGTCCTTCCTTTTCAACAAGTCTGACTGCAGTCTCTCCGGCCCCTCGGGGAGGGTATGCCTTTCTTAAAACAAACCCCACAATCGCATGTTCCACAGTACAGTTGGTTTGCTACTCACTCACGCAGGGGCCCCACCGCTCACCGTGACCGTGTGGTCAGTCAAAATAACAAAGTCCCAACCTTACCAAAAACCACTGAACACACCCCCCGTTAGAATTATTAAAAGTCAAAAACCGTGTTCCTTGCGTCACCCCAATACAGCCGGTTCCTAGGAGCCATGCTTATACTTCACGGTCCCTCTAACCCAACCACACTTAATTCCCCTTTTCCTCCCCCCCGTATACAATATAAAAACAACCCCCGGACACTTAATAGCCAGTGTCCCAGAACAAGGATTCAATCTGTAAGCTATTCTCAGTCCGCAAACTTCCTACCCCAGCTTACTACAGAAGGGGGTGGGGCAGGACTCTATATGTCACAATTGAAGCCTTTTACTTTCACTTTCCACCACCAGGTCTTCTGACTCAGTGCCTGAAGGGAATGAGCTGAGTGATTCAGGACCACACCATAGGGAAGTGTCACTATTATCAGTCTAAACGTAGCTCAGTGATCACCGTTAGTGTCAGTCCTCACCATCATCAATCAGCCCCTTAAACCAGAAGAGATTATAGAGCTACTAACTTATCCCACACCAATGAGTCACAGGGAAGTCCAACACATATATAATATGCAATTATATTACCGTGACCTCAGTGAGTCCGCGCGGTCCTCATTGGTGTGGACAAGGTTTCGTACCCTCCTCTGGCTCGGGTCCTGGGTTGAACGGTATCAGCTGCAACGTCCAGCGGGTTTCGTCAACCATTGAGCGGCAGCGCAAAACGCCTTATACACTCTTCTCTCAGACACACCCAAATTATTTGAGCATGCGTGCACGTTTTGGATAAGAATAGACAAGAAGACTGAAGTTTCTGTTTTTATCTAGTTTTTATTTTTGTGTTTTTTTTTTTGCTCCTTCTACTTCTTTGTGCCCATTGACACTTAACACTTGCCAACGGTGCATAACAGAAAAGAGAACGAACTTGTTTATTTCCTGATTACAATAGCCGTTCTTATACCCATAGAAAAAGGTTGTGGTACAGACATTAAAATCATTATACATGTGGTTAGCTACTAGATATAGGTCTGGCCCCGACCCCTGCCTGATTTGTCCTCAAAAAATAGGCCTCTTGGTTGCTATGCAGGGGAATTTCCCAGTCACCGTTGTATGACAGGTAAATTATACAACCATAGTCTGGAGTCTGATGACATCTTATTCTTAACAAAACTGCTGTCCACTTCTGCTTCATTTCCATCACAAGACTGAAGTTTCGCGGACAGTTGATGGTCTGGTTTACAACTGTGATGTTAAGGAAAAGCTCTGTATTTCTCAACAGACAAAGTACAAAAATGGGGCAAAAGGGACATGATAACAATCATTTATAAAACATATAATCATTAAAGCATAATCAATCATCTTTGGCCCTCACACTAGCAGATTGTGTATTGTGCGCTGATCCGCCACCTTAGGCTCAGTGGGCGTGAAGCGGGCGTCCGGGAGGTGGGCGCACTTGCTGGCTGGGCGACTTTTTAATATGTGCAAAGTCGCTCGGCCGCATATTTTTCTCTGACACGGCCCCTGGCCTGGTGTAGAATAACGCTACAACGGCAGCCCGCCCCAATTCTTAATTCTTAAAAGGCGAAGCCACTTAATGATCTCCTGCTGCAAATACTGCAGGGCGGGGCCAGCGTATCATAAATATGCCCCCTTGGTCTGGGAGACATATGTGGGCACTATGAGATATTTACACCTGATGACGTGGTCTTGCTGCTGTGCTGAACCCGCCACAATCTCTCAAAAGGAGTTCCCTTGAGTCTGTAGAAGTACAATTCAGTAACGCAATTTCTGGCTGTGAAAGTAATACTGGGCGGGACACAAGCCGGTACAACTCCAGCGTGCCGGACCTAGAAGGGAATAGTCCTGGAATTCTTCCGCTGGCCGTGAACAACAGGACAGTGGTGAAACCCGCCAACCCGGTAGATAAAAGTTTCTACATTTTTTATATATTATTTTTTTATAGGTGAGGTGCATGTGAAGAGGGCTTGACCTCAAGCTCGAATTTTTTACTTATTGTGGTAAAAACAAGTGGTTTTTAAACAATAGTGGTCCTAGTTCTCGATTTCCTTTCTATATGACTCCCTGGCAGATTTAGATATAGATGACATAAAACAAACACGTCACTCAACACATCAGATGGAAAGCAAGGCAAAGTTATACACACTTGGACCACAACTGACAAATCCCAGCTGGCTGATTCCCATGTCTCCATGATGTCTTCCTATACAATGTATCATCAGTATCTGAGGAGGAATCCCATGTCCGTGGCCCTCATTTCTGGGTGGAGAAGAAGGCCAGAAAGAGATGGAGCCAGTGGATGTGGAGACACTCTGGGGCGCTCGATAGTAGTCATACAGCCATTCAGCCTCAGTTCTTCCAGGACAGGACAGGGATGTCTGGGGGAATCCTGGCGATCTGTGTTTCTTTCTCTCCTCTGGATTTCTATCTGTATGTATTGGATGTAGCAGTCGGATTTTCTGTAGGGATTCAGAAAACGTGTGATGGAATGTGATATGTCCATGAGAAAGAAGACCACAAATGCAATGAGGACAGCATGATAAAATAATATCCTTTTTTAATGGTGCTGAACATCATCAAGGAGAGTCGCCCCAATTCCCTTCTTCCCCCTATCAGTCAGAATTGGTAGGCATTAGACATTGAGCACACCCACCTGCCGCCAATCACAGAGCACTATGCTGACCCCCCCGATACCTGGATGACCTGGTGCTGTGCACGTCATTACCAAGATACACCCCGGTGGGGTACAGGACTGCGCGCACCTCCTCCCCATGTCCTCCTCCCCCAAGAAACACGTCAGTAATTTGTCCATAAACACAGGTCACCATCCTGGACACAGTTTTTATATGATATTACAGCTCAGACCTATGCACTGCAGCAGAGCTGAAAATATCTGTTTCTACACCCGTATTCCCAATCTCCAACAACAATTATAGAATAGATAATAATGTAGTCAGTGCGAGGTAACGACCAGGGCTTAGCAGGAGAACGCTCCTTCCTCCGGCTGTATGTTTGTGTATCCGGAGCTCATTCCTGGTATGCTCTGTTGTGCCGCTGATTGCTGGGCCTATATACAGAACCTGTGATCCACCGCCTCTCATAGCGGGACCTACTGACATATATTTCTTTCCTACACCTCTACAAAGCGCCTAAACATGTAATATATGGTAACAGTAACCTAATAGGATATCAATACTTACCGAGAGGAGCGGCTGTGCAGGATCCTTGAGCTCATCTTCCATCCACCTCCCCTGTACTGGGCTGATTCCCTGGTAACCTAGGTATTTGTTGTATGTCATGGACCGGGGCAGTTACTCACCCTCTTCCTCCAGGAGTCTCAATATTATTCCCCGATCAAATGTACCGGTATCGTCTGTAAACAACCAGTCAATTATTGATTACTAGATCAATGCACACAGAGATTTCCTCTATATGCGCTGCCATTGGTTGCAGCAATGTGCTACTGGCACCTCCACAGAATACACGGAATATGGCGCACAATCAGCCACATATGGTGATATATAACTGCTTGTACACACATAGCTCTGACAAGAAAAAAAAAAGACAAATTAGTAAAATGGCAGGATAATCAGAAAGACAATTAATCTACAATAATCAGATGAGATTTAGATAACGGATTTGGTCCACACTCAGGCACCATTATTGGTCCACACTTGGGCACCATTAATTGGTCACCACTTGGCACCATATATTGGTCTCGCCTCGGGGCACCATTAGTTTGGTCCACACTACGGCACCGTAGTTTGGTCCTACTCGGCCCATTAGTTTGGTCCACACTCGGCACCATAATTTGTCCGCCACCTCGGGCACCATTATTTGGTCCTCAACTCGGGCACCATTCGTTTGGTCCACACTCGGCCACCATTAGATTTGGTCCACACCGTGGCACCTTAGTTTGGTCCACCACTCGGGCACCATTATTGGTCCGCGGCACACTTAGTGGCACCACTTCGTGCAGCCACTAGTTGGCCAATCTGTCACCCTAGGGGACACCATTAGTTTGTGGCTCTCTCTTTGGCACCATAATTTTTGGCCTCTTGGCACCATAGATTTTGCTCTTGGGCCAATCATACATTTTGGCCTCTTGGCATCATACACTTTTGGCCTCTTTGGATCGCACATTTTGCCTTTTGGGCAATCACACAATTTTGGGCCTCTCTTGGGCATCATACATTTGGCCCTCTCTTGGGCATAATACATTTTTGCCTCTCTTGGGCATCATACTTTTTGGCCTCTTTGGCATCAACACATTTTGCCTCTTGGGCATCATACTCTTTGGCCTTTGTGGCATCATACGTTTTTTGCCTCTTGGGCATCATTTTTTGCTCTTTGGGCATCATACATATTTTGCCTCTTGGGCATCATACTTTTGGCCTCTGGGCCATCATACATTTTGTGCCTCTCTTGGCATCATAATTTGCCCGGCATATACTTTGCTCTTGGGCATCATCATTTTGGCCTCTTGGGCATCATACATTTTGGGCCTCTGGGCATCATAAATTTTTGAGCCTTGCATACATTTTGGTCTTTGGCATCATACTTTGTTGCCTCTTGGGCATCACAGATTTGCCGCACTTGGAATCATATATTTTGTTTGGGCACTCTTGGCCTCATACGTTGGCCTCATCATTCTTGGCATCATACATTTTGGGCACTGGTCATAATTTTGGCCTCTCTTGGGCATCATTACCATCTTGGCCTCTTGGGCATCATACATTTGGCCCTCTTGGGCATCATACCTTTGCCTCTTGGCATTTACATATTTGTCTCTTGTCGGCATATACAAGGAGCATCTGTGCTATAATATATTTTGGCCTCTTGAGGCATAATACAATTGCCTCGTGAGCATGACCACATTTGCCTATTGGAACTCAAATTGCCTCTCCCTGGGATATTCATTGTGGCCTATCTGTGTCACACATATTATTTGGGCCTCTTGGGCACTATTCAATGTAACTATTCAGGTGTACAATGAAACTGCAAGCCTCTGAGCGATAACACAACCATTTCGCACAGAAAAAAATGTGGTGTTTCTGCTTCAAAGGAAAAGACTACACAAAGCCTTGAATAATTTTTCAATGGGGTCAGTCAAACAAGTATCCCAGCAGCCACCAAAAACCATAAATAATGATGAACGGCCCAAAACTTCTGCTTGCGTTATACATTAGTATGACTAACATACCCAAGTCACCCCAGCCCCCACAATCTCATACCAGACCTGTCCCCAAACATGACCCCGCCCTAATCTTTACTCCAGCACGAGCCCGTCCATCTGTGATCCACTTTCTTATAATAATAAACCTTATTTATATTATAGGCCATCAAATTCTGCATACAAGCAAGCAAGATCTTTGACAATGTTGACGAAAGTAATATTGGAAAATTCACCTGCTCTTAAGACACAAACAAATGAATTATTTCCCAGGTCCCCAGAATGGTTCCTCCACGTGTTGGTTCCCATTAAACTTTCCTTCTCATTAATGATCCCCCCATTTTAACTCTACTTTCG
Source organism: Engystomops pustulosus (assembly GCA_019512145.1). Taxonomy (NCBI): domain Eukaryota; kingdom Metazoa; phylum Chordata; class Amphibia; order Anura; family Leptodactylidae; genus Engystomops; species Engystomops pustulosus. Next base: position 39,389,515 of record CM033641.1, read on the forward strand.
AGTCCCACCATGCTGACTAGATCAGCTGCTTCTCTTTTTTCCATTCCCCCTAGCTGAAATATAATTTTACAAATTCTACATTTAAAGAACGACCATCACACACCTCCATCACCTCCATCCTGTATCATGTGCAAAACCAACAAAGAAAATAGAGAGGAGCATGGCTTTACTAAAAATGTAAAGTTGATTGATATACATTAAACTAGAACATCACATAATTCTGGGTAAGTTGCAAGGCCAAACGCCAACAAGGGTGCGCGTAGATGGAATTGTTTTCTTACAATGTAGTAGTTTTCTTGCCTTTATATTATTTTATTACAATTATAGATATTTTGTTATTCTACCACAGTTGGCCTCATTTCTATATTTTTTTATATCTTTCAAATGTGTAAAAGCAGGTAAAAACGTTTTCCTCAAAAATTAGTAAAAGGTAACAAAACATTTTATTATTAGAAAAATTGGGATTATTCACATTCAGCTCGGGAAAATTAAAGGAGGTGTGGTGGAAGATCCTTGACTAAGCCCAAAGTAGTGATTCATTTTAGGGTTAGTGATGTTTACAAAAGTCCATTTTCTATCTCATCATCACTGGGATTCGATCCAGATTTTTGGAATTTTACAACTTAATATTGAATAAATCAGGCGCTACAGATGCTATAGAATGAATATTGTAAAAAAAATCAAACATTTGGAGGCAGATTCAAGTTGCACAACTCTACTTTACAATTTGTAGATCAGGATGTGGTGTTTGGCTTAGATTAAATGGGTTCCGCTCTAAGGGCGCTTTTACTGAGTATAACAAGAAAAAAAATGATTGCTAAAAAACTTTTATGAGTGGTTCTTACTCTAAGGGTGTGTCTTATGTAGAAAGTTGATTGTGAATTGTGTCCAGTATCTACGTTTAACTGTTCATGAAGTTGTCAATAAATGAAATTTTTTATAAGAATTATCCTGCCAGGTACCCATCTTTCTATTGCCTCTCTGGCAATGATAGGCAGCGGTGTGGACCACTGTGCCACTGAACTTGGCTCTGTTGCTTAGGCTCATTTCTGAGGGCGTGGTCTAAGTGATCCCTGGTTTTCACCCTTTACCCCCACCGGGGATTCTGGTCTCGCCTGCGGGACCCACCACGTCTACCCCAGGAGTAGTCCCATTCAGTGACAGCTGACCCCGACGGGTTTTACGAGAACTGGGCCTGACCATTGAAGGGAACATGAGGAGGATAGTAGCTTGACCTACAGGTATTGTTTTACTTATATCTTCTCCATTATAGTGCTATTTCCTATCATTACTGACCACTGCCCTAGAAGTCACTCTTGTTTTCCAATGATTCATTATGAGGACGATCTTGTTCTTGATGGGTCTAACGGACCTTGCGTTTATTCTGCCATATTTTCTCATATTGTCCTATACACTTCAAGGACCTTCTTCGGTGTCAAACATCATCCCTGACCACAATACTGACTCGCTCATAGACAGCAATCAACACTTGACAACCTGCTGGTGGAATAATCCCAGTCGATAGCCAGTTGGAAATGGATGGGAGAGTAACCCACATGCAATATTGTGAACCAAGATAAAGCCCCTTACCCCGTGCCTGGTACCAGCTCCCCTACATTGCTCATTTACTGCACTGAGTTAGTTATGCTGGAGATGTTTGTATTATAAAGGAAATCACACCTAGTAGGAAAAATAGAAAAACCACTGAAAAACTGACCGGAGGTCAGAGCCCTCCTCCCATTATACCGGCCTGCTTTTTTTATGTACTTTCTAGTGATCCCGGAATGTTAAGACTAGCCAAGAGAAAGCGCCGGGTCAAGATGAGGAGTAGGTGAGTATTTTCATGTTTTTTTTATGTTTTCGTACTGGTTGATTCCTTATTTTATTAATATTTATTTAATGTTTATATCCAGATTAAATATAAACATACATAACTGGTCATATCAACCCACCAACCACCATTGTGTTAGCTTTGTAACATTGAGTCCTTTAGGCACCATCCATGATTAGTGAGGCTGATGTATCACCACTCCCTCATGTTTTTTTGGGTTGTTTCTTGTGTTTGCAGTTGTAATCGCAAAGTAAAACTAATATTTTATAATAAAAACTTGTTTGTCTAGTGGACAATTTGATTTGCAATTTTTTTTGGCTTCATGCGCACCAAAGTATATCAATAAACTTTATTGCAGACCACCTTACAGCTGGACATTGCAGCCTGGGAACTAAAGTAATCAAAGAGCTTCACTAGATCAGGGTCAGTGGTCAAAGAGGTCCTGTACTAGGGGTCTCTGTAAGTCAGATGTCATGAAGTAGGGGACTGTATCTGTACTGTGATTCTCTGCAGGTTCCGCTTTTCAGCTTTATCAGACAGTTATATTCTGCGCCAGTTTCTATCCCCAGTGGTTGGTGTGAGGATAAATTGGTGGAGGATGAGACGGTCTATAATAAGCTGCTCCGCCTATGTCTTTGCTTAACACCAGAAAAATGCACTCTAAAATTCTGTAATTTTGGTGTTGTCTCCACCCAACCACCCCAACCCACAAACTTTTATTACCTCCCAACACCCTACTCCCATATAACTTTATTACTCGATCCCACCACCACCAACCCAATCCCCACAACTTTTACCCTCCACCAAACACCACACTCCGCTACAACTTTACCCTGAATCCTCCACGAGTTAACCCAATCCCCAAATTTACTTGCTCCCCCACATCAACCCAGTCCACACAACTTTACTTAGCTCCCCACCATCAAACCCAGTCCCAAACTTTTTACTTAGCTCACCAACTAGCTCAACCCACATCAACACCCCCACCTTTTTGATTTAAGCTCCCCATCATCAACACCAGTCCACACAACCTGTTACCCTGACACACCTACCACCACTCCTGTCCCACAATTTTTACTCTCCACCGACACCACACTCCCACACACACTTTTATACCTCAATCAGCCCCACACAACCCACCCTCATCCCTACAACTTAGCTAGCTCCCCCCACAACCCAATCCACTCACCACCCTGATCCCCACAACTTTTAGTCTGCCCCACCACACCCAAAAGTTTTTACCCTATTGCCCAGCAAACTAATTCCCCACTTTTACCCTTTCCCACCTGCCAATGCCCCACGGCCCCCAATCCCCACACTTTACTATGCCCCACCACTCGTCCACCCACTCCCCACAACTAAACCCTGCCAACCACCACCATTCAGCACCCAAAAATTACCCTGCTACCCTCCACTATCCCACACTCTTACCCTGTTCCCCACCCTTGATCCCCACCTCTCTGCCATTCAAAATGTTACTGCAAGGGAGGAGAGCTGCTAGAAATGAGTTACAAGTCACACAATGAGCAGCATGGGGAGTATTACTTACTAGACACTGATATCTGCTACAGTTTGTGAAAATTGAACGTAGCTTAGCATTTCTGCCCTTACAACAAACCCACTGATTAGTTTCAATTGATCTGTTTTCACATTGCAGAGGAGCGGCCTAGATGAGTTATGGTGGGGGACCCTATACCCCTCCCTAGACCATCAGGGTCTAGGGAGGATATTTTTATAGTCTCTTTTTAGGTGATCCCGGCATGTCAAATTGCAAGACAGCGCCCGGGATTCAAGATGAAGAGGGCAAAGGGTGAGTATTTTCAAGTTTTTTTTAACTTTTCATTACATGGTGATTTCTTTATTTTTCAATCTATAATCAGACACATAAATCATTTACAATAATCAAACTTACATTATTATTACCATCCACACCCCACCCACTTGTTGAGTGTGGTAACATTTGGCCACTTTAGGACTTAAGTGAGACTGATGTATGTACCCCTCTCTCATGTTCTTAGACAGTCAATTCTGCGCCAGGTCTATCCCTTGTTTTTTTTACTTCTCATACTGGTTGATTTCCTTTATTCTTAATTAAATATTATTTATTTAATTTATATCCAGATAATAATCATAGCACAATCATAAACATACTAATTGTCATACCACACCCACACACCCCACACTGTTTGGCTTGGTAACGTTTGTCCCTTAGGACACATATATTAAGTGAGGCTGATGTATGTACCATCCTCTCATGTTCTGGGTTGTTCTATGTTGACTTGTTGCAGTCAAAAACTTATATTATTCAGTAAAACAATACTATTTATCAAACTTGTTGTGTCCTAGTGACAATTTGATTTTCAATATTTTTTGCTTTATGGCACCAAAGATTGTCAATAAAACTTTATTGCTAGACACCTTACAGCTGAACATTGCAGCCTGGGATAAGTACAGCATCCAGAGAGCTTCACTAGAGATCACAGTGGTCAAGAGGTCGTCTGTAACTAGGGTCATCTGTAAGTCAGATGTCGTTAAGTAGGGGACTGTCTGTACTGTGCTCTGCAGGTTCCGCTTTGGTTCTCCGTTCTCCTCAAAGAACCAATAATTAGATCTCTTAAGTCGCCCACCTACTCCCGAACTAAAGGGTTTCAGGTCCCACATATTATGACCCTCCAATGGGTATCTGTGGTGATCCGCCTTCTCAGCTGTGTACCTAAAGAGGGAGCCAGAAGCAGGAGTCTGTAGTGTAGAGCTATATCCTGGCTACACCAAGGGACAGATTTATCAAAAGTTAGTGCACAGTTTATACTAGACGCCAGGTCTATCCCAGGGTCTGAGGCTGGAGGATAAATCTGGTGGGGGATGAGATGGTCTAGTATAACTCTGCTCCTCCTATTGCACTAAAATCTGCCATTTTGGGTGTTGTCTCCCCCAACCAACCCAATCCCACATTTTTACCTCCACCGACACCCACTGACATACAACTTTTACGTGACCCCCTCCACCAACCCCAATCCACCACAACTTTTACCCTCCCAACACCTCACTCCCCTACAACTTTTACCCTGATCCCCCCACACCAACCCTGGCCCCATGACTTTTACCCTGCAACCAACCATCATCTACCATACCAAAACTTTTACCCTATTCCCCACTACCCTGAATCTCCACAATTTTTAGCATTCCCCAACCACCCAATGCCCACAACACTTACCTGCTCCCTACCCACCCCGATCCACACAAATTTACCCTGTCCCACCACCGCCACCCCCCCCCCTACAACTTTTACCCTGCCACCCACCACCACTAAGCCATCACAAAAATTTTACCCGCTACCCCTCCACATGCCCACATGTTTACCCTGTTGCCCACAACTTTTACCCTCATCCTCCACCACTACCATACGTTCCCGATTTTTTATTACAAGCTTTACCTTGGCCCCACAACTAACCCAGACCCCCCAAAACCCTGCCAGGAAGCCTGTGCAGCCCCCATTAAAGCTCAGTAATCTTTCATAAATCAACCGTGACATAGATAGTGACTACAAAAGGTGTAATGTAATTATCTTCATCAGATGAAAGCATTTTGGCAAGCCTTGGCAGCGCTGCGTCATCTTTGTGCGCTAAGTAAATAAAGGAATTCTTCTTATTATTGAAGTGCTCCTCATCATCTTACTATACCTCTTATCATCCCCTCCCGCCTAATCGGCTTTTCCCTCGAAGTCTCTGATTTATTTACATCTTTTCTAGGCACAATCTCACTGAGGAGTTGTATATATAGAAGTCTATGGAGAGGGGAGGGGGGAGAAAAGCCTCCACCCACCGACACAGAGGGGACCCAAAATTTAGAGACAGAGACTGCAGAGGGAGGAAGCTGCTAGAAAATAAAGATTACCACAATGGTGGAACATAGAGTTATTACTAGTGGACACTGATATCTGTACATTTTATACAAAGTATAAGACAGTTTAAAATTTCTGCCCCTTTAAACTTACATGATGAGTTTAAATTTACCTGTTTTTCACATTGTAAGAGGGAGAGGCCTAGTATGTTATGGTGGGGGGATCCTATACCCTCCTACACCACACAGTGGTTAAACATGTTTCAGTGTTACTAAATGTTATTGGAGAATGATATTACATTATACATTACTAGATACATCACAGAGAAGGCGGAGCCTGGAGGTGAAGGGCTCTGTGTATGCGCCCCTGTAGGCCAGCGCCCTGTATAAATGCAGGGGGTGCATTAGCCAATCAGGGCATGAATGTAAAATATAATACACATAATATTAAATCCATTATTTACAGTCACTACCTCCTGTAACTTACCCAGAAAGACTAGTGGCATCACGCAAATAAGAAATCTAAACAAGAAAAAAAGATTAAAAACAATAAAACTCTACAATTTTGGGATTTAGCAGCAAATCATTTGAGTAAGTAAACTGTTATGATTTATCCAGTCTATACAGGCGGTCCCCGAAGGGGTTTGTTAGGTTCGTCTTAGTTGATTTGTAGCAAGTTGGATTTGGTAGATTTTTATAAATTTAGCTCCAGATAAAATTTATTTTTGTCCCTGTGACCATTGTCCGTGTTCCATGAATGTGCTGTATGGGAACACAGGATTATCAATGATAAAAATGTCTTTACTATCTACTGTTAAGTGTTTATAGGACCCACAGTGAGAAATACCCTTCTGTTGGCAGTTCCTTTAAGCACATTACCACTAGGATGAGGACTGTATGCAAGAGCACTGAGGGGTCCAGGCTCTATAGGTGTTAATGGAGCCTGGAACCCCTCAGGCTCATTTATACAGTCTTTCATCGGTGGTAGATCCCCTTAAGTTGGGAACTGCCTGTATAGCCAATACTGTATATTATATGTATACATCCTTCAGATGTGTTTGCAATCTGCATATACAATGAAGTCCTGGCGTCCATACCATAGATTTATCTCATATACAGTTATTATACATCCATATACATATATATAGGGCAATGATCCTTAGAAGAATTGTCTATTTTGAAGCTCCTCCCACAGACCCCACTGATAAGGTAATTCCCATACCCCTGCGTCACTGCTATAGGTCAGGGAGCTTTATTCTCAACCCATTAACATTAATAACCATACTATGAGTCCTGGGTAACCCGATTAGGGGACAGGGGGCGCTCTACCCCGATCACTCCACCCTTATGCCCTAGCTAGATGAGCCTCCCCATGAGTCCTCTGGCAGTAACTGTGTGACCTCTCTCTCAGATGTCTCGGCATCCTTATTCAGGAGCAGGAGGAGTCTTTCTTACTGGAGTCTGGATGGAGGGGCAGCGGGGTCTTCTGGTGTGAACATGGCTGCCTCCTCCTCCTGGTCGCCAGGATTCATTGTCACATGACAGGTTCTAGGTTGCTGTCTGTACAATGGAGGATGACATGACCTGAAGGTTCTGCTTTCTGTATATATGGAGGATGACAGGACCTAAAGATGAGGCCTATCTCCCCCTGTAGTGGACACGTCCTAATCTCCTCTTGTATATATTTACTGACGTCTTCTGCCAACTGCCACCACCAGTTCAAACCAGTCAGTGCCAACATACACCAGTCATGTGTCAGTCATATAACCAGCATGTGCCAGTCATATACCAGTCATGGTTGCTAGTCATACACCAGTCAGTGCCCAGTCACTACGCCAGTCATCTGCCAGTTATATACCAGTCATCTACCAGTCATACACCTATACCTCCAAGCTCACTCTCCAAACCACCACAGTATATTCCCTTTAGTGCCTCCTATCTCCCCCTCACATTGCCCCCTCCCCACCACCAGTTTCCTGTCAAATTGTGGCAAATTCCTCAATGGCTTCTGATATTGTGCACTTAGCAGCAGTTCCCCCTCATATGGCTTCCCCAGCAGCTACCTTTCGTAATGTACATCCCTAGGTGCTCCCGCTGTTGATTGTGACACACAAGCAGCACTTCTTCAAACTGTGCCACCCCAGCAGCTCCCTTTCCTACCTGCACCCAGCAGCACCCCTCTCTTACGGCCCCCAGCATCTCCCCTATTACTGTGCCCCCCCCCCAGCATTCCCCTTCTTACTCTGCCCCCCAGCAGCTCCCCTTATTACTGTGCCCCACTGCAGTTCCCTTCCCTCGCCTTTACTGTGCAAACAGAGATGCTCTCCTTCTTACTGTGCTCTCCCCCTGCAGCAGCTTCCATCATATTGACCCCCCAGCAGCTCCCCTTCATACTATGCCCCCCTAAAGCAGCCACCCTTTATACTATTCCCCCGTGTGCTCCTGTCCCCTTACGCATCCTTCATACTGTGCCTTAGTGCTCCCTTTTGCACAGCCAACGTCTCTATTCAGACGATAGAAACATGTTTGGACGGTGTTCATACTGGGCTATGTGGGTAGACGCTCCGTAATAATCGCAAATGGTTGTCCTCGCAGATACCTGGGAGGAGAGGGATGAGTGGGCACAGCTCTGCCCATAATGGGACATGCCTCTATATTTTTATACGGCTCATAGTACATGTACATGGAGGATGTATTGCCTTGGAATACATGGGCCGTATTCCATAAGTGGTGTAGAAGAGGGGCGGCTGACTTCACTGTATTTAATAGAGAGCTATTCAGAAGCCAAAAGAGGCGGCTCTTTTAGTGAGCGGGGCCTAAAGATCTAGCTTATGATGATGGATCGTTCAGGAACAAGAGGCACTAAGAGCGGCCCTTTTCATAAGAACAACGGGAGGTGACTCCCTGCAGTTGGCTCCCGCCCCTAAACGGGTATCAAGTCTCCTTTAGCTTGATACTATGGGTTAAAAGTGAAAGGGAGTAGGGTGAATGGCTGGACTGAGGCACCCAAATATATATTTAGAGCCTTCAGAGCCAGAAAGAGCGACCTCTTTTTAGTAGTGGAGTGCTTAGATCCAGCCTCTCTAAGAAGAGCCAGACTTCCCATCCCTACAGCTCACTAAAACAAGATGGTTTGAAGACAGAATCGGTAGCTGTGCAGAACCTCATTAAACACACCTGAGCGCTGCAGACCTCATAAGACCACACCTGAGCTGCCGCAGAACTTCATTGGATACAAAGAGCTGCTGCACGAACCTCATAAGACACACCTAGGCTGCTGCCAGAACATCACAATACGTCAGCTGCTAAAAAAAAATCTCAAGTACAGAATGCAACCCCTGCTTATATGCAACCTATCTATGCTACCATTGGCTAAGACTTGTTTTTGTTGCCTATGATAGGGTGACTCCGCCTATTGTGATGGCCCGGCCTACATTAATTGGGATACTTTTAGATTTTTTTCCCAGGGTCACCGGGATGTGACCACAGAGGGCAACTTTTTTTTTTTCATTTACTTATTTATGACCATATTTTCTGTTATAATCCTTTAGCGTGAGCAGTGGGTCAGAGCTGAAGTAGTGTCAGGATGATGTGTGGTTCCGCTACCTACACACTGCAGAGGTGGGCGCACTCCCCGACAACGTTAGTCCATGGCTATCTATCATATACATGAGGAGGCAGTGCTGGGGCTATCTATATACTGAGGGGCATGTGCTGGGGCTATCTATATACTGAGGGGCATGTGTTGGGGCTATATACTCAGGGGGATGTGCTGGGGCTATCTATTACCAGGGGCATGTGCTGGGGCTATACTATCTATCAGGGGCATGTGCTGGGCTATCTATCATACACTGAGGGGCGCTGATCGGGGGGCTGTGCGGGGTATTATCTATCTATCTATCTATCTATCTATCTATCTATCTATCTACTCAGGGGGCATGTGCTGGGGCTACCTATCTATACACTGAGGGGGCATGTGCTGGGGCTAATCTATCTATAAACACTGAGGGGGCATGTGCTGGGGCTATCTATCTACACTGAGGGATGGGCTGGGCTATCTTCTTATACTGAGGGGGCATGTGACTGGGTATCTTTAACATGAGGGGATGTGCTGGGGCTCTATCTATACATGAGGGCATGTGCTGGGGTATCTTTATACACTGAGGGGGCATGTGCTGGGTACCATCTATAACTGAGGGGGCATGTGCTGGGGCTATCTTTATACTGAGGGGGCATATGCTGGGGCTACCTTCTATACACTGAGGGGGCATTGCTGGGGCTACCTATCTACACTGAGGGGGGGCATGCTGCTGGTTGTTGGCTACCTATCTATACACTAGGAGGCATATGCTGGGGCTACTATCTAATACACTGAGGGGCATGTCTGGGGTATACCTATCTATACACGTGAGGGGCATGTGCGGGGTCCTTCTCATATACTGATGGGACATGTACTGGGGCTACTATCTATCTATACTAGACACCCCCTGTTGTTCTTCCTCCTTTCATTTCTGAGGGTGGCATGTGCCTGGGGCTCTCTATCATACATGAGGCCTGCTGTGCTGGGGTTATCTTTAACTGAGGGCATTTTGTGCATCTCTGGGGGCGTTTGGCTCTGTATACTGAGGGGGCATGTGCTGGGCTATCCTATATCAAGGTATGGAAACGTTGGGGTACCTCATCTCTGTTTTTTGTATGGTAACCTGTGTTTGGGTTGAACTGGGGCAAAAAAATATACAAAAAAAATCCTAGTAGTGGCCTGGCCGCATTACTATTTCCAAATCACATGCACCGTAAAGGAAAACTACTACTTCGCCAGGGCCACTACTAGGAATTTTTTTTGTATATTTTTTTGGCCCCATTCACCCAAACACAGGTTTCCCATTACAAAAACAGAGATGAGTGTACCCAACGTTTCCATACCTTGTATATAGATAGCCCCAGCACATGCCCCCTCAGTATACAGAAAGCCCCAACACATGCCCCCTCAGTATAAAGATAGCCCCAGCACATGCCCCCTCAGTGTATAGATAGGTAGCCCCAGCACATGCCCCCTCAGTGTATAGATAGATAGCCCCAGCACATGCCCCCTCAGTATATAGATAGATAGATAGCCCCAGTACATGTCCCATCAGTATATAGATAGGTAGCCCCAGCACATGCCCCCTCAGTGTATAGATAGGTAGCCCCCAGCATATGCCCCCTCAGTGTATAGATAGGTAGCCCCAGCACATGCCCCCTCAGTGTATAGATAGGTAGCCCCAGCATATGCCCCCTCAGTGTATAGATAGGTAGCCCCAGCATATGCCCCCTCAGTGTATAGATAGCCCCAGCACATGCCCCCTAGTGTATAGATAGGTAGACAAAAAGAAAAGCCCCCCACATGCCCCCTCAGTGTATAGATAGATATCCCCAGCACATGCCCCCCTCAGGTATAGATATGATAGCCCCAGCACATTCCCCTCATGTTAGATAGATAGTCCCAGCACATGCCCCCCTCAGTTATAGATAGATAATGCTCCAGCCCATCCCTCTGTAAGTAGAATAGCCCCACACACTGCCCCCTCATTTTATAGATAGATAGCCCCAGCACATGCCCCCTCAGTGTATAGATAGATAGCCCCAGCACATGCCCCCTGAGTAGATAGATAGCCCCAGCACATGCCCCCTGAGTAAATAGATAGCCCCAGCACATACCCCCTGAGTAGATAGCCCCAACACATGCCCCTCAGTATATAGATAGCCCCAGCACATGCCCCCTCAGTATATAGATAGCCCCAGCACATGCCTCCTCAGTGTATAGATAGATAGCCATGGACTAAACGTTGCTGGGAGTGCGCCCCGACCTCTGCAGTGTGTGAGGTAGCGGAACCGATCACATCATCCTGACACTACTTCAGCTCTGACCCACTGCTCACTGCTAATAAAGGATATATAACAGAAAATAATGGTCATAAATAAGTAAAATGAAAAAAAAAAAGTTGCCCTCTGTGGTCACATCCCGGGGTGACCCTGGGAAAAAAATCTAAAAGTATCCCAATTATGTAGGCGTGGCCATCACAAGTAGGCGGAGTCACCCTATCATAGGCAACAATAAACAAGTTATAGCCAATGGTAGCATAAGGATAGGTGCAGATAAGCAGGGGGTTGCATTCGTGTACTTATGAGATTTTTTTTTAGCAGCTGACGTATTGTGATGTTCTGCAGCAGCCTAGGTGTGTCTTATGAGGTTCTGCAGCAGCTCAGTTGTATCCAATGAAGTTCTGCGGCAGCTCAGGTGTGTCTTATGAGGTTCTGCAGCAGCTCAGGTGTGTTTAATGAGGTTCTGCAGCAGCTCCGATTCTGCTTCAAACCATCTTGTTTTAGTGAGCTGTAGGGATGGGAAGTCTGGCTCTTCTTAGAGAGCTGGATCATTAGACTCCACTCACTAAAAAGAGTCGGCTCTTCTGGCTCCTGAAAGGCTCTTAAATATATATTTGGGTGCCTCAGTCCAGCCAGTCACCCTACTCCCTTTCACTTTTAACCCGATAGTTATCAAGCTAAAGGAGACTTGATCACCCGTTTAGGGGCGGGGAGCCAACTGCAGGGAGTCAACTCCCGTTGTTCTTATGAAAAGGCCGGCTCTTAGTGCCTTCTTGTTCCTGAACGATCCATCAATCATAAGCTAGATCTTTAGGCCCCGCTCACTAAGAAGAGCCGCCTCTTTTGGCTTCTGAATAGCTCTCTATTAAATACAGTGAAGTCGCCCCTCTTCACACCACTTATGGAATACGGCCCCATGTATTCCAAGGGCAATACATCCATCCATGTACATGTACCATGAGCCGTATAAAAATATAGAGCATGTCCCATTATGGGCAGAGCTGTGCCCCATCTCCCTCCCAGGTATCTGAGAGGACACCATTTGCGATTATTACAGGAGCGTCTTACCCACATAGCCACAGTATGAACACCGTCCAAACATGTTTCTATCGTCTGAATAGAGACGTTGGCTGTGCAAAGGGGAGCAGCTAGACGGCACAGTATGAAGGGGATGCTGCTGAAGGGGGGCACAGTATGAAGGAGGAGCAGCACGGGGGAATAGTATAAAGGGGTGCTGCTTTAGGGGGGCATAGTATGAAGGGGAGCTGCTGGGGGGTACAATATGAATGGAAGCTGCTGCAGGGGGGAGAGCACAGTAAGAAGGAGAGCATCTCTTGTGGCACAGTAAAGGCGAGGGGAAGGGGAACTGCAGTGGGGGCACAGTAATAAGGGGAGCTGCTAGGGGGCAGAGTAAGAAGGGGAGATGCTGGGGGGCACAGTAATAAGGGGAGATGCTGGGGGGCACCGTAAGAAGGGGTGCTGCTGGGGAGCAGGGTAGGAAAGGGAGCTGCTGGGGTGGGCACAGTTTGAAGAAGTGCTGCTTGGGGGATCACATCAACAAGGGGAGCACCTAGGGAGTACATTACGAAAGGTAGCTGCTGGGGAGGCCCAATATGAGGGGGAACTGCTGCTAAGGTACACAATATCAGAAGGCCATTGAGGAATTTGTCACAATTTGACAGGAAACTGGTGGTGGGGAGGGGGCAATGTGAGGGGGAGATAGGGAGCACTAAAAGAGGAACTATACTGTGTGGTGGTTGTGGAGTAAGGAGCTGGGAGGTATAGGTGTATGACTGGTAGATGACTGGTATATAACTGGCAGATGACTGGCGTATGACTGGCACATGACTGGTGTATGACTAGCACATGACTGGTATATGACTGGCACATGACTGGTATATGACTGACACATGACTGGTGTATGATTGGCACATGACTGGTATATGACTGGTGGTGGCAGTTGGCAGAAGACGTCCAGTAAATATATAACAAGAGGAGATTAGGAACGTGTCCACATACAGGGGGAGATAGGCCTCATCTTTAGGTCCTGGCATCCTCCATATATACAGAAAGCAGAACTTCAGGTCATGTCATCCTCCATATGTACAGACAGCAGAACCTCAGAACCTGTCATGTGACAATGAATCCATGGCGACCAGGAGTAGGGGATGGCAGCCATGTTCACACCAGAAGACCCCGCTGCCCCTCCATCCAGACCTCCAGTAAGAAAGACTCCTCCTGCTCCTGAATAAGGACGCCGGAGACATCTGAAGAGAAGGAGGTCACACAGTTACTGCACAGAAGGACTCATGGGGAGGCTCCATCTATAAGGCAGGTGAGAGTCGGGGTAGAGCGCCCCCTGTCCCCTAACTGGTTACCCAGGACTCATAGTGATGGTTATTAATGTTAATGGGGTTGAGAATAAAGCTCCCTGACCCTATAGCAGTGACAGCAGGGGGTATGGGAATTACCTTATCAGTGGGAGTCATGTGGGAGGAGCTTCAAAAATAGACAATTCTTCTAAGGATCATTGCCCTAGTATATATGTATATGGATGTATATATAACTGTATATGAGATAAATCTATGTGATGGATGCCAGGACGTCATTGTATATGCAGATTGCAAACAACATATGAAAGGATGTATACATATAATATACAGTATTTGGCTATACAGGCAGTTCCCAACTTAAAGGGGATCTACCACCAGGATGAAAGACTGTATGCAAATGAGCCTGAGGGGTTCCAGGCTCCATTAACACCTATAGAGCCTGGAGCCCCTCAGGCTCATTTGCATACAGTCCTTCATCCTAGTGGTAGATGTGCTTAAAAGGGAACCTGCCAACAGAAGGGTATTTCTCACTGGTTCCTATAAACACTTAACAGTAGATAGTAAAGACATTTTTATCATTGATAATCCGTGTTCCCATTACAGCACATTCATGGGAACACGGACAATGGTCACAGGGACAAAAATAAAATTTTATCTGGAGCTAAATTTATAAAATCTACCAAATCCAACTTGCATACAAATTCAACCTAAGAACGAACCTAACAAACCCCTTCTGGGGACCGCCTGTATAGACTGGATAAATCTATAACAAGTTTTACTACTCAAATGATTTGCTGCTAACTATCCCAAAATTGTAGAGGTTTATTGTTTTTTTAATCTTTTTCCTTGTTTAGAATTTCTTATTTGCGTGATGCCACTAGTCGTTCTGAGTGGGTAAGTTACAGGAGGTAAGTGACTGTAAATGATGGATTTATATTATGTGTATTAGATATGTACATTCATGGCCTGATTTGGCTACATGCACCCCCTGCAGTTATACAGGGCGCTGGCCTACAGGGGGCGCATACACAGAACCCTTCACCTCCAGGCTCCGCCTTCTCTGTGATGTATCTAGTAATGTATAATGTAATATCATTCTCCAATAACATTTAGTAACACTGAAACATGTTTTACCACTGTGTGGTGTAGGGAGGGATATAGGATCCCCCCACCATAATCATACTAGGCCTCTCCCTCTCTACAATGTGAAAACAGGTAAATTTAAACTCATCATTAAGTTTAAAGGGGCAGAAATTTTAAGCTGTTCTTATACTTTGTATAAAATGTACAGATATCAGTGTCCACTAAGTAATAACTCTATGTTCACTCATTGTGTAATCTTTATTTTCTAGCAGCTTCCTCCCTCTGCAGTCTCTGTCTCTAAATTTTGGGTCCCCTCTGTGTCGGTGGGTGGAGGCTTTTCTCCTCCCCTCCCCTCTCCATAGACTTCTATATAATACAACTCCTCAGTGAGATTGTGCCTAGAAAAGATTAAATAAATCAGAGACTTCAGAGGGAAAAGCCGATTAGGGAGGGAGGATGATAAGAGGTATAGTAAGATGATGAGGAAGCACTTCAATAATAAGAAGAATTCCTTTATTTACTTAGCGCACAAAGATTACGCAGCGCTGCACAGGGCTTGCAAAATTGCTTTCATCTGATAAGATATATTACACGGCTTCTTGTAGTCACTATCTATGTCACAGTTGATTTATTGAAAGATCACTGAGCTTTAATGGGGCTGCACAGGCTTCCTGGCAGGGTGTGGGGGGTCTGGGTGGTAGTTGTGGGGCAAGGTAAAAGCTTGGTAATATCGGGACGTATGGTAGTGGTGGAGGATGAGGGTAAAAGTTGTGGGCAACAGGGTAAACATTGTGGGCATTGGTGGAGGGTAGCAGGGTAAAATTTTTGTGATGGCTTAGTGGTGGTGGGTGGCAGGGTAAAAGTTGTAGGGGAGTGGGGTGGCGGTGGTGGGGCAGGGTAAATTTGTGTGGATCGGGGTTGGGTAGGGAGCAGTGTAAGTGTTGTGGGCATTGGGCTGGTTGGGGAATGCTAAAAATTGTGGAGATCAGGGTAGTGGGGAATAGGGTAAAAGTTTTGGTATGGTAGAGTGATGGTTGGTTGCAGGGTAAAAGTCATGGGGCCAGGGTTGGTGGTGGGGGGATCAGGGTAAAAGTTGTAGGGGAGTGAGGTGTTGGGAGGGTAAAAGTTGTGGGGATTGGGTTGGTGGAGGGGGTCACGTAAAAGTTGTATGTCAGTGGGGTGTCGGTGGAGGGTAAAAGTTGTGGGGATTGGGTTGGTTGGGGGGAGACAACACCCAAAATGGCAGAATTTTAGTGCAATAGGAGGAGCAGAGTTATACTAGACCATCTCATCCTCCACCAGATTTATCCTCCAGCCTCAGACCCTGGGATAGACCTGGCGTCTAGTATAACTGTGCACTATACTTTTGATAAATCTGTCCCATTGGTGTAGCCAGGATAGCTGCTACACTACAGACTCCTGCTTCTGGCTCCCTCTTTAGGGTAACACAGCTGAGCAGCGGAGTCACCCACAGATTACCCATTGGATGGGTCATAATAGTGTGGGACCTGAAACCCCTTTAGTTCGGGAGTAGGTGGGACATTAAGAGATCTAATTATTGTTTCTTTGATGATGAACGGAGAACCAAAAGCAGAACCTGCAGAGAGCACAGTACAGACAGTCCCCTACTTAAAGACATCTGACTTACAGATGACCCCTAGTTACAGACGGACCTCTTTGACCACTGTGATCTCTAGTGAAGCTCTCTGGATGCTGTACTTTAGTCCCAGGCTGCAATGTTCAGCTGTAAGGTGTCTGCAATAAAGTTTTATTGACAATCTTTGGTGCCATTAAAGCAAAAAATATTGAAAATCAAATTGTCACTAGGACAAACAAGTTTTGATAAAATAT
Source organism: Engystomops pustulosus (assembly GCA_019512145.1). Lineage (NCBI taxonomy): Eukaryota > Metazoa > Chordata > Amphibia > Anura > Leptodactylidae > Engystomops > Engystomops pustulosus. The sequence continues at coordinate 39,406,315 of CM033641.1, forward strand.
ATAGTTTTTACTTGCATACAAATGCAACATAAGAACAAACCCAAAGAACATGAGAGGAGTGGTACATACATCAGCCTCACCTTAATATATGGTGTCCTAAAGGGACCAAACATTACCAAGCTAAACAAATGGGTGGGTGTGGGTTGGTATGACAATTATGTATGTTTATGATTGTGCTATGATTTATTATCTGGATATAAGATTAAAAAAATAAATATTTAATTAAAATTAAAGGAAATCAACCAGTATGAAAAAGTAAAAAAAACAGGGATAGACCTGGCGCAGAATATGACTGTCTAAGAACATGAGAGGAGTGGTACATACATCAGTCTCACCTTAAAATATGAGTCCTAAAGTGGCCAAATGTTACCAAGCTCAACAAGTGGGTGGGTGTGGATTGGTAAGATAATTATGTAAGTTTATTATTGTGAAAATGATTTATTGTCTGGATATAAGAATTTAAAAATAAAGGAAATAAACCAGTATGAAAAAGTAAAAAAAAACTTGAAAATACTCACCTTTGCTCCTCTTCATCTTGATCCCGGCGCTTGTCTTTGCTAGTCTTGACATGCCGGGATCACCTAGAAAAGAGACTTATAAAAATATCCCTCCCTAGACCCTGAGTGGTCTAGGGAGGGGTATAGGGTCCCCCCACCATACTCATACTAGGCCTCTCCCTCTGAAATGTGAAAACAGATCAATTGAAACTTATCATTGGGTTTGTTAAGGGCAGAAATGTTAAGCTACAGTTCAATTTTCTACAAACTGTACAGATATCAGTGTCTAGTAAGTAATAACTCCATGCCTGCTCATTGTGTGGCTTGTAACCTTCATTTTCTAGCAGCTTCCTCCCTCTGCAGTAAACATTTTGGAATGGCAGAGAGGTGGGGATCAGAGTGGTGGGGAACAGGGTAAGAGTTGTGGGCATTGGTGGAGGGTAGCAGGGTAAAGTTTTGGGATTGCTGAATGGTGGTGGTTGGCAGGGTTTTAGTTGTGGGGGAGTGGGTGACAGTGGTGGGGCATAGTAAAAGTTGTGGGGATTGGGGGCCGGGTGGGCATTGGGCAGGTGGGGAAAGGGTAAAAGTTGTGGGAATTAGTTTGCTGGGCAATAGGGTAAAACTTTTGGGTGGTGGTGGGGCAGACTAAAAGTTGTGGGGATCAGGGTGGTGGTGGGTGGTCAGGGTAAAAGTTGAGTGGATTGGGTTGGTGGTGGGGGAGCTAGGTAAAAGTTGTGGGGATTGGGTTGGTGGTGGTGGGGGATCAGGGTAAAAGTTGTATGGGAGTGTGGTGTCTGTGGAGAGTAAAAATTGTGGGGATCAGGGTGGTGGTAGGTGGTCAGGGTAAAAGTTGTGTGGACTGGGTTGATGGTGGGGGAGCTAAGTAAAAGTTGTGGGGATTGGGTTGATGGTGGGGGAGCTAAGTAAAAGTTGTGGGGATTGGGTTGCTAGTGGGAGGATCTGGGTAAAAGTTGTAGGGGAGTGGGGTTTTGGTGGAGGGTAAAAGTTGTGGGGATTGGGTTGGTGGTGGTAGGGATCAGGGTAAAAGTTATATGGGAGTAGGCTGTCGTGGAAGGTAAAATTTGTGGGGATTGGGGTGGTTGGGGGGAGACAACACCCAAAATTACAGAATTTTAGTGCATTTTTCTGGTGTAAGCAAAGACAATAGGAGGAGCAGGCTTATACTAGACCGTCTCATCCTCCACCAGATTTATCCTCCAGCCTCAGACCCTGGGATAGACCTGGCGCAGAATATTACTGTCTAGTATAACTGAAAAAGCGGAACCTGGGTGGGCATTGGGCAGGTGGGGGAAGGGTAAAAGTTGTGGGAATTAGTTTGCTGGGCAATAGGGTAAAAGTTTTTGGTGGTGGTGGGGCAGAGTAGAAGTTGTGGGGTTTAGGGTGGTGGTGGGTGGTCAGGGTAAAAGTTGAGTGGATTGGGTTGGTGGTGGGGTAGCTAGGTAAAAGTTGTGGGGATTGGGTTGGTGGTGGTGGGGGATCAGGGTAAAAGTTGTATGGGAGTGTGGTGTCTGTGGAGAGTAAAAATTGTGGGGATCAGGGTGGTGGTAGGTGGTCAGGGTAAAAGTTGTGTGGACTGGGTTGATGGTGGGGGAGCTAAGTAAAAGTTGTATGGACTGGGTTGATGGTGGGGGAGCTAAGTAAAAGTTGTGGGGATTGGGTTGCTAGTGGGAGGATCTGGGTAAAAGTTGTAGGGGAGTGGGGTTTTGGTGGAGGGTAAAAGTTGTGGGGATTGGGTTGGTGGTGGTAGGGATCAGGGTAAAAGTTATATGGGAGTAGGCTGTCGTGGAAGGTAAAATTTGTGGGGATTGGGGTGGTTGGGGGGAGACAACACCCAAAATTACAGAATTTTAGTGCATTTTTCTGGTGTAAGCAAAGACAATAGGAGGAGCAGGCTTATACTAGACCGTCTCATCCTCCACCAGATTTATCCTCCAGCCTCAGACCCTGGGATAGACCTGGCGCAGAATATTACTGTCTAGTATAACTGAAAAAGCGGAACCTGAAAATGTATGATGCCCAAGAGAGGCCAAAATGTATGATGCCCAAGAGAGGCCAAAATGTATGATGCCCAAGAGAGGCCAAAATGTATGATGCCCAAGAGGCCAAAATATATGATGTCCAAGTGCGGCAAATCTGTGATGCCCAAGAGGCAAAAAGTATGATGCCCAAGAGAGGCCAAAATGTATGATGCCCAAGAGGCCAAAATGTATGATGCCCAAGAGGCCACCAAAGTTATGATGCCAAAAGGCCCAAAGATATGATGCCGAGTGCGGCCAAATGTGATGCCCAAGGCAAAAAAGTATGATGCCAAAGAGGCCAAAAAGTATGGATGCCCAAGAGGCCAAAATGTATGATGCCCAAGAGGCCAAAATGTATGATGCCCAAGAGGCCAAAAGTATGATGCCAAGAGCCAAAAGTATGATGCCCAAGGAGGCCAAATAGTATGAGCCCAAGAGAGGCCAAAATGTATGATGCCCAAGAGGCAAAATGTATGATGCCAAGAGAGGCCAAAATGTATGATGCCCAAGAGAGGCCAAAATGTATGATGCCCACAAAGGCCAAAATGAAGGCCAAATGTATGATGCCCAAGAGAGGCCAAAATGTGTGATGCCCAGGAGGGCCAAAATGTGTCGATGCCCAGAGGCCAAAATGTTGACGTGCCCAAGAGGCCAAAAATGGATGATGCCAAGAGGCCCAAATGTATGGTGCCCACGAGACCCAAACTAATGGTGCCCAGGAGTGTGGACCAACTAATGGGCCCGAGTGTGGACAAACTAATGGTGCCCGAGTGTGGACCAAACTAATGGTGCCCGAGTGATGGACCAAACTAATGGTGCCCGAGTGGGACCAAAACTAAGGTTGCCCGAGTGAGGACCAACTAATGGTGCCCGAGTGAGGACCAAATCTAATGGTGCCCGAGTGAGGACCAAACTAATGGTGCCCAAGTGTGGACCAAACTAATGGTGCCCGAGTGTGGACCAAACTAATGGTGCCTGAGTGTGGACCAAACTAATGGTGCCCGAGTGTGGACCAACCCCTTATCTGAAATCTCATCTGATTATTGTAGATTATTGTCTTTCTGATTATCCTGCATTTATTAATTTGTCTTTTTTTTTCTTGCAGAGCTCATGTGTGTACAAGCAGTATATATCCCATATATGCTGCTGACTGTGGCGCTATACGCCGTATACCATCTGTGAGAGGTGCCAGTATCACATGCTGCACTCAATGGCAGCGCATATAGAGGAAATCTCTGTGTGCATGATATAGTTAATCAATTGTACGGTGTCTTACAAACGATACCGTTACATTGATAGAGGGGTTAATATTTGAGACTCCTGGAGGAAGAGGTGAGTAACTGGCCCTCGGTCATGACATACACAATACAACTACTAGGTAACCAGAAATCAGGCCCAGACATGGGAGGTGGATGGAAGATGAGCTGCAAGGAATCCGTCAGCTCAGCCGCTCCTCTCGGTGCGTAGTTGATTCATATTATGTACTGTTACCATAGATAATTACCAACATGTATTAGTGAGTATACTGTGTGTTGTAATGTCAGTAGGTCACCCAGCAGCCATAGAGGGATCACAGGCTTGTATATATGGCTTGCAGACTAGCCATGGCAGCGACGCTTCCAGGGAATTGCTCTACTGACGATACACAGGCTAACAGCCGGAGAGGAGCGTTCTCCATGCTAATCCCTGTGTCTAGCTACCTGCACTGAATACATTATATCTACAGGCAGTCCCGGGTACGTACAAGGATTAGGGTCGGAGGTTTGTTCTTAAGTTGAATTGTATGTAAGTCGAGTTTTAAACATTTTTGTGTCATTGGGACAAGGATTAACATAAAGCTTTTCACATTGACAGCCTTTATACTAATCATTGCAGACTGGTGATAGTATAGTAGACATCAGAAGAGCTTCACCAGAGGTCAGAGGAGTCTTGTCTGTTAACTAGGGGGGTCTGTAAGTCGTTTGTCTTAAGTAGGGGACCCCTGTGTTCTATAATGTTGTATATGATTCCAAGGAGATGGCAGGTCAGGCCTGGAGGTGGGAATACAGATGTAGAGAATATAGTTGCTTATCCTATTGCAGTAGTAGAGCTGAGCTGTAAAATCAAGTACAACAGCTGTGTCCAGATTGGTGACCTGTGTTTATGGGACAATGCAAAAATTACTGATGCATTTCTTTGGGGAGAGGGACATGGGGGAGGAGGTGTGCGGTGCTGTACCCCACCTGTTACAACGGGGTGTCATTGGTAAGTGCATGAACCATGATGGGGGGCACTCGAGGTCTTCAGGCGCATAGGACGCTTAGTGTGACTGGGGAGGGTGTGTCACTGTCGTGAATAGCCAGCCTCCAAGGGTCATGTCCTGTGTCCGTCACGCCAAACAGACAAATTCATGAAATGAAATTGGGGATAATTGGGCGTGAATCATCACTTTGATGATGTCGCCTGATGTCCTCACCACAAAAAGGATATTATTTATTGTGTCTCATTTGCCATTTGTGTCCTTTCTTTCTCCAGGACATATCACATCCTCACAGTGTGTTCTGAATCTCCACAAGGAATCCGACTGCTCATCCATATCATACAGATAGAGGAATCCAGAGAAGAGAGAGACACAGATCCCCCTCAGCCATCGATTCCTGTCCTGACTGGAAAGCTGAGGTCGAGCGCGCAGGTTTCTCATCACTGCTTCACGTCTCTGCCTTCTTCTCCCCACCAGAAGTGAGGCCACGAGACCTGGGATTCCTCCTCAGACTAATTGATCACATTGTGTAGAGTACAAGACATGGAGAGATGGGAACAGTCAGCTGGGATTTGTTCATTTAGGGTCCAAGTTGATGAAACTTTGTTGTTCCATCTGATATGTGAGTGACGTGTAGTTTATTATGTCATCCATATCTAATCTGCCAGAGAGGTATAGAAAGGGAAATGGAACTAGTTGCACTATTGTTTAGGCCACTTTTTTTTACCACAAAAATATAAAAATTGAGGCTGCAGAGGTCAAGCCCTTTCACATCACTCTCTTATAAAGAAAAAAAATGAGAAACTTTTCATACCTCCAACCGTCCGGATTGGCGGGTTTCACCTCGTCCTGTCGTCACGGCAGCGGAAGAATGTCCCGGATATTCCCTCCAGGTCCGGGACTGGCTGGAGTTGTCCCGGCTCTGTGTCCCGCCCCAGTATATACTTTCAAGCAAAAATTGCCGGTACTGAATACTTCTACAGACATCAGGCAATCCTTTTGAGAGATGGTTGGGTTAGCATAGAGCAGAAACCACCTCATCAGTGTAATATCATCATATCCATATATGGTCTCCAGACACAAGGGGGCATATTTATGATACGCTGGCCCCTCCGCTGCATTTTTGCAGCAGGATACATTCAAGTGGCTTCCGCCTCTTTAAGTATTGGGGCAGGCTGCCACGCAGCGTCTATTCTACACTAGTCATGGCAGCATAGAAAAAGATGCGGCCGATGACTTTTCACATATGAAAAGTCACCGGCAGGAGCAAGTGCGCCCCATTCCCGGCGCCCGCTTCACGCCCCCACTGACGCGAAAGGTGGCGGATTGGGCAAATACTCACAAGTGCTAGAAATAAACTGGGTGTGGCACATTGGTCTTGATATATATGCGCAAGGTCGTTTAACATATACATAGCCAGTGATTTAATTCCATGAATTTTCCATTCACAACCTACTGCAGCATCCTAAACGATTTCCTAAATAGATGAATGGCGTGGGGGGAGCCGCCGCAAATGGCTGCGCTAGGTCTTATTTTCAGGGGAAGGCCTTAATATTTTCTAAGCCCGAACAAAACTTGTAGAGGCTTTACTTTGGGGGAGGTCTTCTTTTTTTTTTAGGGAAACATTGGGGTGACGGTATAAGTAATACTACTACTATAACAAGTCTTACTGAACTGTAATATTACAATATATACTATGTAACAAACACGTACAGAAACAGCACGGCCCGACTTTATTAGCTTACACCTGTTCCCAACTAGGCTCGGTTAACACTAATTTTCTAATCAGCCAATCACACATGGTCAGGTACACAACTCAGTGCATTTAGGCATGTAGACATGTCAAGACATATCCTCCTGCAGTTCAAACCGAGCATCAGTATGGGGAAGAAAGGATGATTAGAGACCTGTGAACGTGCAGGTTGTTGGTGCCAGAAGGGCTTGGTCTGAGTATATTCAAGAAACTGCTGTGATCTCTGGAGTTACTTCACGCACAACCATTCTCTATGGGTTTTACAAATGAGGGTCCAATGAGCGGCATCCAAACTGTGAGCTGCGCTGGCGAGGTATAATGAGAAGATGTTTCTGTGGGCGGAAATGCCTTGTTGAGTGCCAGACAGGTGCAGAGGAGAATGGGCAGACTGGTATCGAGTGCTGAATAGGCCAACAGCGTGACTCAAATCGCCACCACGTTACAACCAGGTTCGAGAGACGAGAGAGAAAGCATCTCTGAACGCACCAGTACCGTCGAACTTGACACTGGCAGATGGGCTACAGCAGCAGAAGACCACACGGGTGGTTCCACTCCTTCGCTAAAACAGGAAAAGAGTCTAAGGCAATATTGCACAAGCTCATCGAATTGGACAGTAAAAGATTGAGAAACGTATGCCTGGCTGATGATGTCTCATCCATAAAGGCATCTGTTGGGGATGTGGTGGAACGGGAGATTCGCGATCATGGATGGTGCAGCCGACTCAAAGTTCTGCGGCAACTTTGTGTTATGCCATCGATGTCAATAGGGACCAAAATCTCCTGAGGATGCTCCAGCACCTTCAGTTGAATCTATGCCCACGAAGAATTGAGGCCGTTGAAGGAAAACAAAAAGCGGGGGTCCTCAACCCATTACTAGCATTGGGTGACATTGTGTTTGTAACCTAATATAACAGTGGCCGGTGATTGTGTAGAGGTGAAGTTTCTGCTTATACATATTACTAGTGACATTATATTTAACATAATACGAGCTATATACATATATACTGAGTGACATATAGACCTAAACGCGTGCTAGATTACCATACTTACTAAGTGGTAACGAATAATGTCACAGTACAAACTAGCATATTATACATATATACTAGTGCCCCCCACCCAACCCCCCTCCTCATAGTCAATGGACTGCGAATAAGTAGGGATCAATAAATAAAAAAGTCATATACTAGGACCTGCTACGATAACAATATGTACTAGATGTAAAAACGCACTATGAGTAGCTGCGATTGTGCAGCGCCTATCAATATATACTAGTACATATACTAACTGCTAAATATAACATGTCGTATACTAAGTGTAGAGACATGTATATGGTAACTGGCAATCATAAACAAGCCCATGTGTACAACCGGCTCTACTACATATATACTAGTGACATGACAGAACAAAGGTTGAAGTGCGAGTGAGATGAGCATCCTCAAGATAATGAATATAATGTTAACCGCCTAATCTACATATATTATAACCCGTACGGAATAAACCCACTAATATAGCGAAGTACTGGGCTCACTATAAAACCCGATACTCCCGCTATATAACATATATACCTACGTAACATATAGTACTGCTATCTACTATTATACTACCGCGTACCTATACATATTATTACTAGTGAAATATAGTACTGCTTATATTAACATATAATAATGCTTTTATACATGAATCTTCCATAACAGAAGTGGATATACAGACGTACATGCTATACATTGGCTGTTATTACTAATGCACAAACAGCTCTGCACTCTATAGTATCCAGAGTATTAAGACAGAGGGTCACATGGACTAAAGGCACGGGACCAATGGCGCAAGGAGCGCGGGACGCTACAATCCCATATCGCTTTACTGCCCACAGCTGACTGCCGTCTCCCGCCCACCGCACCGTGAACCAGATGATATGTGGGAACCCTGACGTCATACTCAGGGCCTAACGCTTGCGGACTGCGGAGAGGAACGGAGGGAGACAGAGGACAAGAGAATACAGGCGGGCGCACAGAGAAGGAACAGAGGTGGCGTTGATGAAGAGGGCTGAGCGCTGATTGAGCGTAGCGGAGGAGGTTGCTGTGTCACTGCAGAAGCGGAGGGCCAGGGACAAATCATGGATGAGCTATTCCTACCACCTACACTGATACACTGTAGAAACACTCCGCAGAGGGATGGGAAGATGTGATTAGCTCCATAGACTGCAAGTAGTTGTGTCCACTGTTCATTTCCAGGAGCTGTGTACAGGGCAAGTCCTAGATATATATACTACAGAGGTTTTCCATTTCATGGCAGCAAGGATGAATGATTAGTATATGTGCGGGGTGATCTCATCTTTTGATAGTAGGATATTAGTAAAGGGAATGTATATGTCCCACCAAGCCGAAGATCAGATTGGGCCGACGAGGAAAGGCACTTGCCAATGTAAGAGACTTCCGTAATTCATGATACCTTCGCAATACCCACACAAACCCTGCGAGAAAGGGGGGGGGCGCTGTAGACCTAGTCTACATACTAGTTTAGCCGTCAATTGTGGATACTGATTACTGTATAGAGTTGCCTAGTATGATTCCATTCAATTATCGCCTTTGCCTATAGATTATATAGAACTTATGAGTTGCCATTTACAAATTTTAGGCTTCAGAGCTGGACATCTCCTGCTGACGTCTCTCCCGGACCTGTCTGAGATTGTCTCTTATATTGATAACGAGCCCTGGCTCTGTCGTTCAGTGTACCCTCTGACAGGTATCGTACCTATATTGCTGGTGGGGGACAGAGCTTCACTCCAAGATCATGACGGGGTTAGGCAAACACAATCTCCTCGGGCAGCTGGACCTTATGTCCCTCTTGGCCTATAGCGAAAAAGAAGGAAATAACCATCAAGTTCGGCAATTGCGTCAACCCGAAGACCCGAAAGCTGCTTCACGAAAAAAACCGTGGGGCCAGAAATATATATGTAATTAGGAATGAGAGTCCCACGATGTGAGCAACCCCGGACACACCAGACAGAGTACTTTCCACCTTGGGATGCCCACAACGGTAATGAGATCTTACTGTGTTATCTAAGAAAAACGTCTGCAGGCCATCACTGCTCCAATTTGATCACTAATGAATTTCTTGAGGATACGGGCACGGAGGGAGGCTCGGGCCTGCCCTGGTAATAGCTGACACGACAAAGTGGCATCAAACGGGGAGTGACCGTAACCACAGGAGAATGCTATCTGGAGAAAAGGTCCACTTTTACCACACAGGTCAAGTGTCACGGATTTTGATACCGGCCCAATCTGTTATAGTGATCCCAAGGACAGGGAATAACGGAGGTCAGAAAGTCTATCAGGGTGGAAATGGTCATGAAAGGAAATGCTAATATTTGTTTTTTTGTTTATGCATTATTGAATCAAACATACATTGAGAATACGGGTGCTTACACTGATGCAGAAACAATATCTTGTTTAATCCCATGTAAACGTAGGTTTTGCAAAAAAAAAAAAAAAAAACAATTATGAAATCAGGACCTTGGGGAAAAATCTGGGTTGTAGGAACCATAAAAACCACCTTACCCACGAGAAGGGCCGTGCTGAAACTGTCCAGACAGGACTAATCAACCAAGACCTGGTGACTCAACACAGCAAGCTGTGTGGTGAAGGGTCTTGCAGCGATTGATTATTCTGCCTTAGTCAGGGACAAAAACATTGATGATTGTTATTTTCTTCAGCTTATGTGGGAGCAGTGCATAATTAGGATAGGGGAGATGCGCCAGGGCAGCCACAGGAGCGGACAGAGCGTTCATCATCATAATTTTTTTTATTGTTTTTTAAGCATAAACCACTAGTTCAGCGGCTTTTAAAACTAAGATATGTTTCTGCCATTCAGTTGTAGCGTACGAATTTCAAGGTGTGTTTGGTTTCATAATTACAGAAGCAAATGGTAGATTTCCTTTAATTGTGAATCTAAAGGGGTTTGCCCATGGATGATGAAAATTTTCTTCAAAGTGCAATCCACTAGTTGATTTTTACACTAATAGCGATAATTTTAACCCCTCTTACTTTAATTTTTTACTAGTTTTACAAGTTTTTAATGCTGTTTTAGATCCTATCCTCAGTGATGGTCAGGAATATTCCAGAGTGTGGACGAGACTCTCTGACCCAGACATTTCATGATTACTGTGGGCTGAAATGTACTTGGGTTATCGGTGGTGCAGGTTTATATAAACTTGTATTTAGCTTCTGAACATTCACTAGTATTTGACCACATAGAAAGATAAATGAGACAGAAACAGAGATGGAGATCCATGGATGGATAATAAAACACAATAATCATTCAGCTCTGCGATCAGAGCATAACAAGCACTGGTCAGCGCTGCTAATCTCAGCCCTTAAACCACACACATAGTCAGCTCTGTTATATGCCTCCCTCCCATCAGATAACGAGCATTGTCTTGCCTTAGTAGTAGTGCATAGTCTACTCTCTGTAGTGTTTGGCCGGGCAGAACAGTTCCTTGTCTTATGCTGGTCCTTGTAGATGCAGGGGGGAGGGGCACGGAGGTTGGCAGAGAGCACTACGTGTGCAGGGACAAGAGAAGCTATACTGAGAGGTGAATCTGACCATCATCAGATAATCTATGGTCATGTCCCAACCGTGTACACAACTAAAATTGGTTACACCAGGACTTGTCGCGACAGGTGGAATTTATATCTGTGAAATGCTTTTTTTTTGGTAATAAACCGTGAATTACAGAATTGTTCTGAGGATATGTAAGGAATCTTGTCTCCTTGGGAAAACCCCTTTCAAATTTATTGTTTTTCTAAATAAGACTGGTGAGAAAAGAAAATGTCCTCTTTTTAGTCGCCTTTTCAAGGAATCTAGAAAATTCCTAGGGGATGGGGTTGAGAATACTTACCACACGTCTGGACTGCCCAAGAAAGGCCAAAATGTATGATGCCCAAGAGAGGCCAAAATGTGTGATGCCCAAAAGGCCAAAATGTGCGATGCCCAAGAGGCCAAAATGTATGATGCCCAAGAGGCCAAAATGTATGATGCCCAAGAGGCCAAAATATATGGTGCCCAAGAGGCCAAAATATATGGTGCCCAAGAGAGACCACAACTAATGGTGCCCGAGTGTGGACCAAACTAATGGTGCCCGAGTGTGGATCCACACTCGGCCCATTAGTTTTGGTGCCCTTCACACTCGGGCACCATTAGATTGGTCCTCCACCCACTCGGGCACCATTAGTTTGGTCCTCACTCGGGCACCATTAGTTGGGTCCACGGGCACCATTACGTTTGGGTCCTCACTCGGGCCATTAGTTTGGTCCACACTCGGGCACCATTAGTTGGTCCACACTCGGGCACCATTAGTTTGGTCCACCTCGGGCACCATTAGTTTGGGTCCTCTGGGCACCATATTTTGGCCTCTTGGCATCATACATTTGGCCTCTTGGCACCATCATTTTGGCCTCTTGGGCATCGACATTTTGTGGCCTCTTGGGCATCACACATTTTGGCCTCTCTTGGGCATCATCATTTTGGCCTTCTCTGGGACCATCATTTTGGCCTCTCTTGGGCATCATACTTTGGCCTCTCTTGGCTCATACATTTTGGCCTCTCTGGGCATCAACTTTTGGCCTCTCTTGGGCAATCATACATTTTGGCCTCCTCTTGGGCATCATCATTTTGGCCTCTTGGGCATCTACTTTTGGCCTCTTGGGCACTATACATTTTGCCCTTGGGCACATACATTTTCCTCTTGGCATCATACTTTTTGGCCTCTTGGCATCATACTTTTTGCCTTTGGGCATCACATTTTGGCCTCACTCGGCCTCTACATTTGGCCTTTGGCATCATATACATTTTGGCCTCTTGGGCATCATACTTTTGGCCTCTTGGGCATCATACATTTTGGCCTCTCTTGGGCATCATACTTTTTGCCTCTTGGGCATCACAGATTTGCCTCACATGGACATCATATATTTTGGCCTCTTGGGCATCATACATATTGGCCTTCTCTTGGGTGTCATACATTGGGCCTCTTGGCATCAACATTTTGCCTCGTCGGCAGCAATACTCTTTGCTCATGGGCATCATCCATTTTGGCCTCTTGGGCATCAAGATTTGCCTACTTGGGCCATCATACATTTTGGCCTCTTGGGCATATAATATATGTGGCCTTCTGGGTATCACACTATTTGACCTCTTTTGCATTATACATATTTGTCTCTTGGGCATTATACAAAGTGAGCTCTTGGCTATAATACATTTGGCCTCTTGGCAACACATTTTGCCTCCCTGGGCATAATAACAAATTGGCCTCTTGAGCATGATACATTTTGGCCTATTTGGAATCATACATTTGCCTCTCCTGGGCATCATCATTGTGGCCTACTGTGTCACCATATATTTGCCTCTCTTGGGCACTATTCATGTAACTATTACGGTGATACAATGAAACTGAAGCTTTGAGCAGAACACACCATTTCGCACAGAAAAAAATGTGGCCAAAGGAAAGAATACACAAAGCTGAATAAGTTTTCAATGGGGTCAGCAAACAAGTACCGCCCCGAAAACACTAAATAATGATGAAAGGCCCCAAAACTTATGCTTGGTATCACATTAGTATGTTAGAGAACCTGGCCCAGACTACTAAATACCCAAGTCACCCCAGCCCCCACACTCATAACCAGACCTGTCCCCAACATGACCCCCCCCTAATCTTACTCCGCACAAGCCCTCCTCTCGGGATCCCTATTCTTATGATAATAACCTTATTATATAGCACCATCAATTCTGCAGCGTTTTACAAAGCAACAAAGATCTTGAAATGATACAGAAAGTAGATTGGAAAATTCATGACTCTTCATGACACAAACAATAAAATTATATTCCAGGTCCCCAGAATGGTTCCTCCACGTGTTTGTTCCCATTAAACTTTCCTTCTCATTAATGATCCCCCCATTTTTAACCTCTACTTTCGAGTCCCAGCATGGCTACACATCACGTGACTCTCTTTTTCCATTCCCCCTGAAATATAATTTTACAAATTCAAACATTTAAAGATACTTTCACTTCACCACCTCCATCTGCCCCATCCTGTAATATGTGCGAATCACTCATTGCAGCGTGAGGGAATTGTTTTCTTACAATTGTAGTATTTTTCTTGCCTTTATATTATTTATATTCAAATTATTGAATATTTTTGTTATTTCTACACTACATTTGGCCTATTTCTAAAAAAAATGTTTATTTTCTCAAATGTGTAAAGCAATAAAAAAAAGTTTTCCCAACAATTAGTAAAAGGTTAAAAAAAAAAAACGATTCCATTAAAAAAAAAAATCTGGAAGTACTTGGTGACCATTGTAAGCGCTCATCATTCCTGGCAAACTTGTCATTATTTCGATGGCTTAGGACCCCTCTGACAAGTAGGGAGCCTATTTAGCATATTGTGTATGGCCTACCCTGGAATTTCTAATAATCTCTACTGCAATGATTGGCCCTAAGCGGGACAAACGCTCTGCTCACCCAATTGACAAAAAGCAATGATACTTATGACATTGATGCCTGAGAAATAGGAGGGGTGGTGGAAGGTCTTTAAGCCCAAATTGATTCATTTTGGGGTTGATTTTACAAAATTTCCATTTTCTACTCCACCATTACTGGGATTCGATCCAAGAATTTTTGGAAATTTTACAACTTAATATTGATAAATCATCGTAACAGATGCTAGAATGAATATTGTAAAGGAACAACATATTGGAGGCAAGATCAGGAAGTTGCCAAACTCTACAAATTTGTAGATCAGAATGTGGTGTTGTTAGATAAATAGGGGTCCGCTCATAGAGGGGCCTTTTATAGAAGTTAAACAAGAAAAAAATGATTGCTAAAAAACTTTAGGGAGGTGGTCTTCTCTAAGGGGTGGTCTAATGTAGAAATGTTGAATTTGTCCAGTATCTACTTAACTTTCATGAAGTTTCAATAAGTTTCCTTTTAGAGAATTATCCTGCGGTAGCATCTCTATCTTCCTCTCTTGGCAATGTAAGGCAGCGGGTTGTGGACCACTGTGCCACTGAACTGGTTGGCTTAGGGCTATTCTGAGGGCGTTGTCAAGTGATCCCCTGGTTTCACCCTTTAACCCCATACGGGATCTGGTCTTCGCTCAGGGAACCACCATGTCGCTACCCCAGGAGTTAGTCCCTCGTGACAGCTGACCCCGAAGGTTTTAGAGGAACTGGTGCCTGACCCTGAAGGGACATGAAGGGGATAGTACTGACCTACAGGTATTTGTTTTACTTAATCTTCTCCATTATAGTGCTATTTCCTAATATTACTGACCCTGCTAGTAATGTCACTCTGTTTTCCAATGCTTCTACTTATGAGACGATCTTGTTCTTGATGGCTCTACTGGCCCTTTGTGTTCATTCCGGATAGTTCTCATCTGGTCCTATATCACCTTACAGGATCTTCTGGTGTCAAACATCATCCCTGACCACAATACTCTGCCATCATCAACAGCAATAACACTTGACAACCTCCTTGGTGGAATAATCCCAGTCTAGCCAGTGTGTGAAGGGGGATGGAGAACAAAAACCCCACTCCAGTATGTGACCAAGATATAAGCCCCTTACCCTTGACAGTACGCACTCCCCTCCATTTGCCTCATCTCTACTGCACTTGAGTTAGTTATGCTATGAGACTGTTTTGTATTTATAAAGAAATCAACCATTAGGAAAAAGTAGAAAAACACTGAAAATACTGACCGGAGTTCAGAGCACCAGACATCTCGTCCCCATTATCCGGCCTGCTTTTATATTTCTCTTTTCTAGGTGATCCCCGAATGTTAAGACTAGCAAACAAGCCGCCGGGATCAAGATAGGAGTAGGTGAGTATTTCATGTTTTTTTTTTATGTTTTCGTACTGGTTGATTGCCTTATTTTATTAAATATTTATTTAATCTTATATCCAGATAAATCATAACATACATAATTGTCATATCAACCCACACCCACCCACTTGTATAGCTTTGTAACGTTTGGTCCTTTAGGACAACCATATATTAGGTGAGGCTGATGTATCTATCCACTCCTCTCATGTTTTTTGGGTTGTTTCTTGGTTTGCATTTGTATGCAAGTAAAAACTATATATTTTTATAATAAAAACTTGTTTGTCCTAGTGACAATTTGATTTCCAAATTTTTTTGCTTTAATGGCACCAAAGATTATCATAAAACTTTATTGCAGCAGACACCTTACAGCTGGACATTGCAGCCTGGGAACTAATAGTAAACATCCAGAGAGCTTCACAATAGTATCTACAGTGGTCAAAAAGGTCCGTCTGTAACTAGGGGTCTCTGTAAGTCAATGTCTTTAAGAGGGGACTGTCTGTCTGTGATCTCTGCAGGTTCCGCTTTTCAGTTATACTAGACAGTATATTCTGGCGCCAGTTTCTATCCAGGGGTTCTGAGTGCGGAGGATAAATCTGGTGGGGAATACGTCTAGTTATAATAGCCTGCTCCTCCTATGTCTTTGCTTACACACACACCAGAAAAATGGCACTAAAATTAACAACAAATCTGTCGCATTTTGGGTGTGTCTCCCCCCCAAACCACACCCCAACCCACAAACTTTTATACCTTCTCCACAGCCCTACTCCATATAACTTTTACCCCTGATCCCTACCACACCACCACCACCCGGGTTGCCACTCCTTTCAGCTCAGAAAGGGAAACTGAGGCTACAATTGCATTTACGAAGCACAGTCGAAATTGGACGTAGATAGATTGGAGAAAATGTTTATGCGCTGGTCTGATAAGTCTCAATTTCGGGCTGCGACATTCGATGGTGTCAGAAGTCAATTTGTGACCGTCAAACAAACATGAAAGCATGGATCCATCCGTGCCTTGTACACGGTTCAGGCGTGGGCTGTGGATTCGGTGATGGGGAATATTTTTCTGGCCCATCCTTTGGGCCACCTTCTTACCAATTGGCAACTTCGTGGGCGGGAACGCCAGCAGCTGACCGAGTATGTTGCCTGACCATTCATCCCGTTATGACCCACAATGTACCCCACATCTGTATGGCTCTTTCAGTCATAGAGTATGCCATTGTCATAAGCAGTATCATCTAAGCACTGGTTCTTGAACATGACATGAGTTCACTGTAGCTCAAAGATGCGACCTCCACAGCTGGCACCAGATCTCCACCATAGAGCATTCTTGGGATGGATGTGGTGGAACGGGAGTTCGCATCATGGATGTGCAGCCGACAAAATTGCGGCAACTGTGTGATGCCATCATGTCATATGTGGACCAAAATCTCTGAGAGAGCTTCCAGCACATGTTGAATCTAGCCCACGAAGAATTGAGGCAGTTATGAAGGCAAAAGGGGGTCCAACACGTTACTAGCGTTGGCTTGTACCAAATAAAGTGGCCCGGTGAGTGTATATGTGGAACACCCTCTTCCACCCGTTTATTTCTATGACGGTGCATCAGCGCAGAAACGCGCCTTACAACTCCGGGTACTGGCTTACCGGCGCACCGCCAAATATCTTGAAGCATTCGTGACACGTTTTGATAAGACAAAGACAGAGATGAAGTCTGTTTTTATCCTAGAGTTCATGCTCTTGTAGTTGCCGTAAGCAAAAGAGAACTGAACTGGTGTTTATTCTGATTACATGCCTCTTATACCCAATAGAACCGGTGTGGTTCAGGGACATTAAATCTTTAAGTTGGTTTCCGCTAGACTATATAAGTCTGGAGCCCGCCCCTAGCTGATTGGGGCTGCGTCAAACTGAGGCTCGTAGGTTGCTATCCAGGGGAATTTCCCAGTCATACCACGGAGTTGTCTACATAATATACCACTAGTCTGGCTGCTGATTCTATTCTTTAACCGAACAAGCGCTCTTCATGCTTTCTGCTTTCCATCAACAGCACTGAGTTTCGCTGACAGCTTGCATGTCTGTTTAAAGGAACTGATGTAAGGGAAAGGGCTCTTCGATTTCTCACAGACAAAGTAACAAAATATGGGCAAAGGCAATGTATTACAATCATAAACATATAATCATGTGAGCAGCATAAAATCATTACTTGGCCCTCACAATCCTCCCCCGGTAAATACTGACTTCGTTCCCTACACTTCGATCTGCGAATTTGTTTTTTCCTAAGCTGTCCATGTTGGTGGCGAGAGGATGGGGTGTGAGTTGCTTCACTGATGTCATCCCAACGCGCCCGTTTTTTTTTCGGCAATTAGGTTAACTTCCCTAAGCATACCTAACTACCTAATCAAAAACGCGAATCCTGGAAACCTACAGACCAACGCTGGTTAATTTGTGGATGAGCAGAGAAATGGTTGTGATGATATTAAGTAGTAAATGTTAAAAGTTAATGCCCACATGGGCCAGAGGAACACAAACGTATAACTATGTTACTGCAAAGAAGTCATTACATTGGTTAAGAACTGGTAAGCTGGGAAAGGACTTGGGGTTATTGGTGGAGGTGGTAAAGTATAATTTTAGTGACCAAAGCATTCTAGTTTGTAAGGGTCATAAAAGAAGTGTGAAGTAAAATACTTGTAAGGTACTTTTGGCCATAACACCAGGTTAAATAGAAAGAATAGCTGAATTTAAAACATTTAACTTTAATAGTGGTGAGTGGGCAAGAATACACCCCCCCCCCCACCCCCCCACACCCACACTCCAGGACGGAGCTGATGCGCGTTTTAGTTTCCTCTTGCTCAAAGTGTTGCCGCCTGATGAATATCTCAGGCAACAAATGGTCCCCGCTTTTGAGGCTTGCTGGCCTGTATTATCCATCCTGTGTGACCTCCTCTAACTCCGGTACCCGACGGTAAGGCTAAGCCACGTAACCTTCATGAGACTTGTTAACTCTTCACCATACCTGGAGGCTCAGTCACCCTTTGCAGGGGTTACAGGTCTGCCATCACTCAAAATCACGATCACGATGCTTCTACATCGTTTCATAGGTTTGTAAGACAGGCTGGTGTCTCAAACGGGCAGCATTCATCCTGCCGCCTCAGGCAACTCCCTTAGTGGTTCTTATACCTTGGACGGGCATCAGGGACATGGGATTGATGATGGATGGTGGCACCCGACACACCAATAAGTGGTACGAGAGCAAATCACCATCCCCAATATCACACCCCCACTGAAAGGAAACCCTTCCAATCCCCCACCAACCAAAGATGAGATGACAAAGATGTCCACCCCAGAGTTTTGCTTTGGTTCGGCCTGGACAATCCTCAATGCTTTCAAAACAGGGTAAGGATTCTCCAAGGGTGGACGATGGATCATATCGGATGGTGATACATGCAACAACCAAGCGTCCCACCAATGCTTCACGAGCTCCTTCCCTTCTCAGCAAAGATCATGTCCAGAGTCATTGGGGTTCTGGGGAAGGCATCTTGGATTAATTCCAAATTCCATGTTGAGTTTTGATCAACTAAATACAGTCCCAGCGCAAAAGGATCTTGTGCTCACTCAGCGGTCTCTGCGGGAATGAATGGACTCTAACCTGTCTCCAACTGGATATGTGGTGGCACTTGTTACTCAATGGGAACCCCCCTGGTGCTCCCACTGATCTATAAACACGTTTGTCATCTCGGATGCTTCTCTTTAGACCTTCCGAATCCTTGGGATTCTCTAACCTTTTCCTTAGTGTTCATAATACTTATCCTGGGGATGATGAGGAAGGATACCACAAACCCTTGATCACAGCGTACCTCCCTTGCGCCAGTCCCTCTAGGCCTGACCTTGACTGCTCCCTATCCCACAAATCCTGTAGCACATCAGACACTGACAATACAGGGTTACGCTGTGCTTTAGTGTTAAGAAGTCATTGGTCTATTGTATGCACAACCGTAGGGTAACGTCTCCACCTGGGGGGTGATGGGCGGCTGCGTCAGCCACTCTAGTTACAGTTGATATTCAGGTTGGGGTGTCCTGCAACATACTAGTCAGTCAGAAGAGGACGCAGCTGAGCAAGAAGATAAGTAGGGTTTGCGAATATAGCGTGGAAGTGATGGGCTTGATTCCCTTTAAGCTCACAGCGTGGTCACTGAAGTCACAGTGACTTGGAAGGAGCCATCGTTAGCGAGGCTCCCAAGACTCTCTCTCTAGTGTTCTTTACCACCACGTATCTCCGGGCTTCAAGTTATCATCCTTAGGTTCTGTCATGCATCTGAAAAAGGATCGAGAAACAATTTTGCAGACCTTTTTCCAAGGCCGGCCTCAGCTGTGTGCACTGTTCCACCTGGTTTCCTGCCATCATCTAATAGAAGTCTGTTGCGAAGTAGGGGCCTAGTCTAGGTGCGCAGCAAAAAGTAATTCAAAGGGGGCAATCCCACTATTTGTGTGGAGTGGTCTTAACTGAATGGGGGCAGCAGGAAACACTCTCCTGTTCATACAACCAGCGAGGACGATGTTTCAGTAGTTTTACCTGTCAGTGAAGTGGGTTCTGCGAACTGGCTTATGGTCTCTGGAAGGTCCAACCTGCAGAAAAATCTCACTCACCCACTTCTTGGCTCACACTCTGGCAATAGCACTGGTCATGACAGAAGCTTATGGACACCCTGTGAAAGAGGATCGAATTCTGACTGGCTGTGGTGGGGGGGGGGGGGGGTGGTGCAGTTCCACGTACACTTTTTGGTAAGCTGGATATAAAATCCATCTGCAGTTGGTAAGGGTTACATTCAGCTTGGGTGTCAACCTTCGGTGGGGTCTCATTCCACCATTACCCGGTTGTGGCGGGGCACAGGATCATAAATGCTTTCACAGTCTAAGTGACAGGGGTAGTAAATGCGGGGGCAAACCACTTCGCGGTTATGAGCACTACGCATGGCCATTTGGTATATGTTGTGTGTGTACTGTGGGCTACCTGATTACTGTCGGGTGCAGGCTGGCGGGACAGGCACACCCTCTATCTCCAGCATCCAGGTCCTCGTCTCTCGGGCTCCAGCTTTCCTATCACACTTCCTTCACTTTGGGATCTCGCGCCACCAGGGACTGGAACACCTGTGGGATCAAACTTTTAGCTCAGAACTCACGCACCTGAGACTTCAGGACCAGTCTCTGGCCTCGCATCTGGCAGCTGCCTTCGCCATCTCCCCTTAGCCACATATCGCCCTTGGCTTGTGGAGTTTACCAAATTGTGTTTGCTTTACCTTATACTATCCCCACCTCTTTGTGGAAGATAGAGAGCCATCCATAAGCTCTTTAATCGGTGCATTCTCTAAAGGGGGTTGCCAATGCCAGAGCGTGAGGAAATCTCCTGCTTCCCTATTGGTTCATAGTCGGTTTAGACCCCAGGACTATAACTTGAGTATAGATGTTTGTCCTTTTAACCTATCCACCAGTCTTGTAGCGCTTCCCTGAGTGCGCATCACGTCCCTGCCTGCGCTGACTGGTGGAGGGAGTGGTTCTGCTTGTACTACATCATGGACTTTCGCCAGACCACTGTATATCCAGCATAGAACCATCTGTTTTCTCTCTCCTGCGACCTGGGAGCCATATGAGAACACAACTCACATCTGGTATCACCTTGCTCTTCACCCAGGGCAGGGCATTATTCATGGGACCACCAGCTTTCTTTCCTCTGTGGGCGTGTGCCTGCCTGTGGCTTGAGAAGAGTGGCATAGGAGAAGACAACCTTCTCCTGGCAGTTATGGTAGCTTGTCTCAGGAACTTTGCAAACCCTTCTGTAACAAAAAACACATAAGGGTCAATCAAATGCTCCTGGCAAACAAAAACAGTAGGTCCTCCGCATTTCTGAAACGGAGAACATCCAAAGGGGCTAGTCCTGCCAGTCTACTACCTCTGAGGGCCGTGGGGTGGACTAACTTGCTGGGTGGTTTTACCCCCCTTGTGGTAGTCTAACTCAGGGTTCTAAAATATGAATTGTAAAGCAAATGAGATAACTGGCAATTTCATGCAGGGGTACAAAAAGTTGAAATCTTTGCCAAAACAGTGATAATTTGTCAACTCTCGGGGACTGCTGCCAGTTTGGGACACCATTAGCAGCTTGGAACCATGGCCATCCTAATGTATTTGTGTTTTTCTGGGTCTTTGTTCTTGACTGTGAATGGTTAAAAATCATCACTGGGCTAGCAGGGGAGGTTGACAATAATAGAAGCTTGTCTGGGGATGTTCTTACTGACTGTCCTGTTAGTTACCATATAGATTAGAATATAGCCACTCAACTTTAGTCCTTACAGTAATTTCACCTCCCAGCAAGGTGTAACGCACGCCCCCCTTGAACTCTGGCTCCCTCCGGATCGAAACTTTGTCAGTCATACTTTTGGCTGTGTCTGTGAAACTGTCTTTATTTCCCTCTGCTTTCAGTCACAGTTTCCATCTATCCATCGACCCCCACCCCCTCCGTTGTAAACTTGCATCTTGCAAAGTCACTGTCTGTTCCTTCTCCACGAACCACAGAATCGCTTCAAGACCAGTTCTCCAACACATATCTGCAAGCCAGCCTATGGAGAAAATTTAGGCCCTCAAGAAATAAAATCTCTTTTTCTCAAATTCTCTACACATCAAATCTCTGAAAATGTCCCTTATCACAGCCCGTCTCCTTCTCAACGGGCACTGAAGAATTTCCTTTCACTCTGTCCCTGGTGTCCGTCTGTCAAAATCAGAGCTCTAAGTGGTTCTATTTATTGTAAAAATCTGATCAAGGTTTGTTTTTTTTTTTTTTTTCACCTGACTTTTTAAATTCTAATTCTTCTAATTTTATCATGATCCGCCCCCAGGTTGTCGTAAACCACCACACTCACGTACAGGTCCACCTTCAAACCGGGTTGGCCGCCATTATAGGGCTGTGGCTGGGCACATGGCACTGTCGCCATCTTAGTTCCACATTTCACATCTCTATCTAAAAGCTTCACATATCCATATAGCACTTCGGCGTTTTTGCTGCACCCATCCAACTTGACAATGCTCTGGCCATTTTTTTTCTTGTAGTGGGCCTGAGCAGCTTCCGGTATGCTCTTATCGTCTCTAACACCCCTCGATTGTGGTTAGAATTACTTCCACTGAAGTGCTGCGCCTTCCTTTGAGGGCATATCAACATACTTTTACAACCTCGACACAATCTATTAACATACTTTTTCCTTCCTTTTCAACAAGCTGACTGCAGTCCTCCGCCCCTCGGGGAGGGTATGCCTTTCTTAAACAACCACCTACAATCGCAGTTCCCAAGTACAGTGGTGTAGCTACTCACTCAACGCAGGGGCCCCAGCCGCTCACCGTGACGTCGTGGGTCAGCAAAAATAACAAAGTCCCAACCATAACCCAAAAACCACTGAACACACCCCCGTTAGAACGTTTTAAAAGTCAAAAACCGTGATCTTCCATTCGTACCCCAATCAGCCCGGCTCCTACGTGAGCCAATGCTTCATACTTCACGGTCCTCAACCCAGACCACCATACAGCTTAATTCCCCTTTTCTCCTCCCCCCCCCGTATAAATATAAAAACAACCCCCGGACACTTAATAGCCAGTTGTCCCAGAAAGAGGATGTTCAATCTGTAAGTATTTCTCAGTCCGCAAAATTCCTACCCCAGTTACTACAGAAGGGGTGGCAGAAGCAGGACTCTATATGTCCAATTTGAAGCCTTTTACTTTCACTTTCCACCACCAGGTCTTCTACTCAGTGCACTGAAGGGAATGAGGCGTGAGTGATTCAGGACACACCATAGGGAAGTGTCACTAATTATCAGTTCTAAACGTAGCTCAGTGATCACCGTTAGGTGTCAGTCCTCACCATCACAATCAGCCCTTAAACCCGAAGATATCAGACGCTACTAACTTATCCACACCAATGAGTCACGGGAAGTCCAACACATATATAATATGCAATTATACTTACCGTTGTCTCAGTGAGCCGCGCGTCCTCTATTGGTGTGGACAAGCGTTTCGTACCCGTCCTCATGGCTGGGTCCTAGGGGGTGAACGGTTCAGCTGCACGTCCAGGGTTTCGGTCACCATTTGAAGCGGGCAGCGCAAAACGCCTTTAATACACTTTCTCTCAGACACCCCCAATTATTTGAGATGCTGCACGTTTTGGATAAGAAAGACAAGAAACTGAAGTTTCTGTTTTATCAGTTTTTATGTTGTTTTTTTTTTTTCTTGCTAACTTGCAATTTTGCCATTAACTTGTAACATTGCCTACGTGCCTATGCCATACAGAAAAGAGAACTGAACTGTGTTATTTCCTGATTACATAGCCTGTGTCTTATACCCATAGAAAAACGGTGTGGTTAACAGACATTAAAATCATTATAATTTGCGTATGCTATAGTATAGTGTCTGGCCCACCCGACCCCTTGCCTGATTGTGTCCTCAAAAAACTAGGCCCTTGGTTGCTATGTCCAGGGGAATTTCCCAGTCACCGTTGTTGACAGGTAAATTAACCACTAGTTCTGGGAGTCTGATGCCTTATTCTTAACAAAATCATGCTTGCTCCATCTTCTGCTTCTTTCCATCACAGACTGAAGTTTCGCGACAGTTGCATGTCTGGTTACAACGTGATTTAAGGGAAAAGCTCTGTATTCTCAACAGACAAAGCTACAAAATATGGGGCAAAAGGGACATGTGAACAATCATTTTATAAAACATATAATCATTAAAGCATAAATAAATCATACTTTGGCCCTCACACTAGCAGCACTTGTGTATTTGCGCTGATCCGCCACCTTGCGCTCAGTGGGGCGTGAAGCGGGCGCCGGGAGGGGCGCACTTGCTGCTGGCGACTTTTTCATATGTGAAAGTCGCTCGGCCGCATTTTTTCTATGCAGGCCCATGCCTGGTGTAGAATAACGCTAACTGGCAGCCTGCCCCAATTCTTAACAAGGCGGAAGCCACTTAATGTATTCCTGCTGCAAATATGCAGCGGCGGGGGCCAGCGTATCATAAATATGCCCCCTTGGGTCTGGGAGACATGATGGGATATGATGATATTACACGATGACGTGGTCTTGCTCTTGCTAACCCGCCACATCTCTCAAAAGGATTGCCTGAGTCTGTAGAAGAAGTAATTCAGTACGCAAGTTTTGGCTGTGAAAGTATATACTGGGCGGGACACAGAGCCGGACAACTCCAGCCGTCCGGACCTAGAGGGAATATCCGCGGACATTCTTCCAGCTGCCCGTGAACACAGGACAGTGGTGAAACCCGCCAATCCCGGGAGTAGATAAAAGTTTCTCATTTTTTTTTTATTTTTTTATAAGGTGAGTGATGTGAAAGGGCTTGACCTCAGCCTCAATTTTTATTATTGTGGTAAAAAAAAGTGGTTTAAACAATAGTGCCTAGTTCTCATTTCCCTTTCTAATGCTCTCTGGCAGATTAGATATGATGACATAAAACAAACACGTCACTCACAATCAGATGGAAAGCAGCAAAGTTTATCACACTTGGACCCTCTAACTGACAAATCCCAGCTGAGCTGTTCCCATTCTCCATGATTGTCTCCTATACAATGTGATCATAGTATCTGAGGAGGAATCCCAGTCCGTGGCCTCATCTTCTGGGTGGGAGAAGAAGGCAGAGAGTGAGCAGTAAGTGTGGAGAACCTGGCGCTCGTTAGTGTCAACCATCAGTCGTTCTCCAGGACAGGACAGGATGCTTGAGGGGATCTGGGATCTGTGTCTTTCTCTCTGGATTCTCTATCTGTATGATATGGATGAGCAGTCGGATTTCTCTGTAGGGATTCAGAAAACGTTGATGGATGTGATATGTCCTGGAGAAAGAAAGGACACAAATGGCAATGAGGACAGCAGATAAATAATATCCTTTTTTAATGGTGCTGAACATCATCAAGGAGGTCGCCCCAATTCTCTTCCCCAATCAGTCAGAATTGGTAGGCATTAGACATTGAGCACACCACCTGCACCCAATCACAGAGCAGCAGCTGACCCCCCCTACCTGGATGCCTTGTGCGTCATTACCAATGAACCCCGGTGGGGTACGGACTGACGACCACCTCCTCCCCATGTCCTCCTCCCCAAGAAAAAGCTTCAGTAATATTGTCCATTAAACACAGTGTCACCATCCTGGGACACAGTTGTTATATGATATTACAGCTCAGACCGATGATCGAATGCAGAGCTGAAAATATCTTGTTTCTACACTCCGGTATTCCCATCTCCACAACAATTATAGTAATGATATAATGTATTCAGTGCGGGTAAGACCAGGGATAGCAGTGGAGAACGCTCCTTCCTCCGGCTGATGTAGTTGTGTATTACGGCAGCATATTCCTGAATCTGCTCCTGATTTGTGACCGCTGAATGCGCCTATATAGAACCTGTGATCCACTCTATGGCTGGGGGACCTACTGACATATACAAACACGCTCATACAAATGGTAATTGAATATGGTAACAGTAACATAAATAGATATCAATCTTACGCGAGAGGAGCGGCTGTGCAGGATCCTTGAGCTCATCTTCCATCCACCTCCCTGTACTGGGCCTGATTCTGGTACCTAGGTATTTGTTGTATGTCATGACCGGGGCAGTTACTCACCTCTTCCTCAGAGGAGTCTCAATATTACCCTCTATCAATGTACCGGTATCTCTGTAAGACACCAGTCAATTGATTACTATATAATGCACACAGAGATTTCCTCTATATGCGCTGCCATTGGTGCAGCATGTGTACTGGCACCTCTCACAGAATACCGGATATGCGCCACAATCAGCCATCATATGGGATATATACTGCTGTTACACACATGAGCTCTGCAAGAAAAAAAAAAGACAAATTATAAAATGGCAGGATAATCAGAAAGACAATAATCTACAATAATCAGATGAGATTTCAGATAACGGATTTGGTCCACACTCAGGCACCATTAGTTGGTCCACACTTGGGACACCATTAATTGGTCACACTTGGCCCATTATTTGGTCCTCGCCTCGGGCACCATTAGTTTGGTCCACACTCGGGCACCGTAGTTTGGTCCTCACTCGGGCACCATTAGTTTGGTCCACACTCGGGCACCTTAATTTGGTCCTCACTCGGGCACCATTAGTTTGGTCCTCAACTCGGGCACCATTAGTTTGGTCCACACTCGGCACCATTATTTTGGTCCACACTCGGGCACCATTAGTTGGTCCACCACTCGGGCCACATTAGTGTGGTCCAAACTAATGGTGCCCGAGTGAGGACCAAACTAATGGTGCCCGAGTGTGGACCAAACTAATGGTGCCCGGGGTTGTGGTGGTGTGGTAGGGATCGGGTAAAAGTTATATGGAGTAGGGCTGTCGTGGAAGGATAAAAGTTTGTGGGGTTGGGGTGTGGTTGGGGGGGAGGACAACACCCAAAATTGACGATTTTTGTAATTTTAGGCATTTTTCTGGTGTGTAAGCAAAGACAATAGGGGAGAGGTATTATACTAGACCGTTAATCCCTCCACCAGATTTATCCTCCGCCTCGAACCCCTGGATGACCTTGGCGCCTGGCGCAGAATATTACTGTCTAGTATAACTGAAAAAGCGGAACCTGCAGAGATCACAGTACAGACAGTCCCCTACTTAAAGACATCTGACTTACAGATGACCCCTAGTTACAGACGGACCTCTTTGACCACTGATCTCTAGTGAAGC
The DNA here is from genome assembly GCA_019512145.1 of Engystomops pustulosus. NCBI lineage: Eukaryota > Metazoa > Chordata > Amphibia > Anura > Leptodactylidae > Engystomops > Engystomops pustulosus. The sequence goes on from CM033641.1 coordinate 39,433,451, forward strand.
TCTTTGGATTTACTTTAGTCCCAGGCTGCAATGTCCAGCTGTAAGGTGTCTGCAATAAAGTTTTATTGATAATCTTTGGTGCCATTAAAGCAAAAAAAATTTGAAAATCAAATTGTCACTAGGACAAACAAGTTTTTATTATAAAATATATAGTTTTTACTTGCATACAAATGCAACACAAGAACAAACCCAAAAAACATGAGAGGAGTGGTAGATACATCAGCCTCACCTTAATATATGGTGTCCTAAAGGGACCAAATGTTACAAAGCTAAACAAGTGGGTGGTGTGGGTTGATATGACAGTTATGTATGTTTATGATTTATCTGGATATAACATTAAATAAATATTTAATTAAAATTAAAGGAAATCAACCAGTACGAAAACATAAAAAAAAAACACTGAAAATACTCACCTACTCCTCATCTTGATCCCGGCGCTTGTCTTTGCTAGTCTTAACATTCCGGGATCACCTAGAAAAGATACATAAAAAAAGCAGGCCGGATAATGGGGACGAGGTGCTCTGAACTCCGGTCAGTATTTTCAGTGTTTTTCTACTTTTTCCTACTGGTTGATTTCCTTTATAAATACAAAACAGTCTCATAGCATAACTAACTCAAGTGCAGTAGAGATGAGGCAAATGGAGGGGAGCTGGTACTAGTCAAGGGGTAAGGGGCTTATATCTTGGTCACATATTGGAATGTGGGGTTTCTCTCCATCCATTTCACACTGGCTAGACTGGGATTATTCCACCAAGGAGGTTGTCAAGTGTTATTGCTGGTGATGATGGAGCAGTATTGTGGTCAGGGATGATGTTTGACACCAGAAGATCCTGTAAGGTGATATAGGACAATATGAGAACATATCAGGAATGAAACCAAAGGGTCAGTAGACCCATCAAGAACAAGATCGTCCTCATAAGTAGAATCATTGGAAAACAAGAGTGACATTACTAGCAGGGTCAGTAATGATAGGAAATAGCACTATAATGGAGAAGATATAAGTAAAACAAATACCTGTAGGTCAAGCTACTATCCTCCTTCATGTCCCTTCAGGGTCAGGCACCAGTTCCTCTAAACCCTTCGGGGTCAGCTGTCACTGAACTGGGACTACTCCTGGGGTAGCGACCTGGTGGTTCCCTGCAGCGAAGACCAGATCCCCGTATGGGGGTTAAAGGGTGAAAACCAGGGGATCACTTAGACAACGCCCTCAGAATTAGCCCTAAGCCAAACCAGTTCAGTGGCACAGTGGGTCCACACCCGCTGCCTTACATTGCCCAAGAGAGGAAGATAGAGATGCTACCCGCAGGATAATTCTCATAAGAAATGGAAATTTATTGAAAACTTCATGAAAGTTAAAGTAGATACTGGACAAATTCACACATTTCTACATTAGACCACCCCTTAGAGAAGACCACCTCCCTAAAAGTTTTTTAGCAATCATTTTTTTCTTGTTTACACTCTATAAAAGCTGCCCCTCTATGAGCGGACCCCTATTTATCTAACTAAACACCACATTCTGATCTACAAATTTGTAGAGTTTGGCAACTTCCTGATCTTGCCTCCAATATGTTTGATTTCCTTTACAATATTCATTCTAGCATCTGTACGCCTGATTTATCAAATATTAAGTTGTAAAATTTCCAAAAATTCTTGGATCGAATCCCAGTGAATGGATGGAGTAGAAAATGGAATTTTGTAAACTCAACCCCCTAAAATGAATCAAATTTGGGCTTAAAGACCTTCCACCACCCTCCTCCCTCATTTCTCAGGCATCAATGTCATAAGTATCATTGCTTTCTTGTCAATTGGGTGGAGCCAGAGCGTTTGCTCCAGCTTAGGGCCAATCATCTGACAGTAGAGATTCTAATTAGAATAGTTCCAGGGTAGGCTCAGTACACAATATGCTAAATAGGCTCCCTACTGTCAGATGGGCGGTCCTAGCCATCAGAAATAATGACAATGTTTGCCCAGGAATGATGAGCGCTAAAATGTGTCACCAAAGTAATTCCAGATTTTTTTTTTTAATGAGAATCGTTTTTTTAACCTTTTACTAATTGTTGAGGAAAACTTTTTTTTATTGCTTTACACATTTGAGAAAATATAAACATTTTTTTTAGAAATTAGGCCAACTGTAGTAGAAATAACAAAATATTCAATAATTTGTAATATAAATAAATATAAAGGCAGAAAAATACTACAATTGTAAGAAAACAATTCCATCTACGCTGCACTTTATATTATTTATATTACAACATTATAGAATATTTGTAGTTCTACCACGTTGTGCCTCCTTTCTATATTTTTTTTTATATCTTCTCAAATGTGTAAAGCAGTAAAAAAGTTTTCCTCAAAAATTAGTAAAAGGTTAAAAAACAATTCTTATTATTAAAATTGGGATTATTTACATTAAGGCTCGGGAAATAAAGGAGGATGGTGGTGGAAGGTCCTTGAACTAAGCCCAAAAGTGATTCATTTTAGGGGGTTGAGTTTAACAAAATTCCATTTTCTACTCCATCCATTCACTGGGATTCGATCCAGAATTTTTGGAAATTTTACAACTTAATAATTGATAAATCAGGCGTACAGATGCTAGAATGAATATTGTAAAAGAAATCAAACATATTGGAGGCAAGATCAAGTTGCCAAACTCTACTTTACAATTTGTAGATCAGAATGTGGTGTTTGGTTAGATAAATGGGGGTCCGCTCTTAAGGGGCAGCTTTTATAGAGTATAAACAAGAAAAAAAATGATTGCTAAAAAACTTTTATGGAGGTGGTCTTCTCTAAGGGGTGTCTTATGTAGAAATGTGTAAATTTGTCCAGTATCTACTTTAACTTTCATGAAGTTTTCAATAAATGTTTTTTATAAGAATTATCCTGCAGGTACCATCTTTATATTCCTCTCTTGGGCAATGTAAGGCACGGGTGTGGACCCACCTGTGCCACTGAACTGGTTTGGCTTAGGGCTAATTCTGAGGGCGTTGTCTAAGTGATCCCCTGTTTTTCACCCTTTAACCCCCATACGGGGATCTGGTCTCGCTGCAGGGAACCACCATGTCGCTACCCCAGGAGTAGTCCCAGTTCAGTCATGCAATAGGAGGTACAAGCCCAGTAGGAAGATGTTACCACCAAGGCATTCCCGAATTCGAGCCTAAAAATTGTATTATGCCAGCTGAATAAGTTTCGTGATATGTGAAAAAACCGTGTCTATAGCAAGGCGATGATGACTGGAAATCATACTGGACCATTTACAGTAATAGTTTCCATCAGTTGTAAAAACTATGTCATGTAACAGGGTCTGTACAGCCGCACCCCCTTGACTCGCAGGTTGTCGGTTGTGGTATTGCAGGAAAGTATCATAATAGGAAGTCTAGGGCATATGCAGTGGCCCAATCTGACTGCTGGTGGGATATACAGTCAGCCTTATATCCGCTAACTATTCAAAAGGATGGATAACCCGCACATACTAATCATCATCCTGCCTGTCATTGAATGGAAACCTCGATAAGACAGTTAATATATCATACCCAGGACTTGCCCCCTGTCCAGACACGCGAGGACCTCCTGGAACAATGACAGGTGGACACAACTACTGCAGGTCCTATGGAGCTAGATAGCAATCATCTCCACATCCCTCTGCTGGTGTTTTCTACATGTATCAGTGTAGGTGTAAGGAAATAGCTTCATCATGATAGTCCTGGCCCTCGCATTGACACTAGCACCCTCTTATCAGGCCAAAAGCGCTCAGCTACTCATCCCACCACTCGACTCCGGTCTCTCCTCACGCCCGCTTATCCGGCAGCCCGTTGAGGTACACTTAGATACGTTCAGGGTGTCACAATGACTCCACTGGTCACGTGCGGTGACGGGGAAGAGGAAGTCAGGGCTGTGGGCAGAAAGGCGATGAGGGATTGTCAAGTGCCGACGCATCCATTGCGTCCGACGTGGTCCCTGGTCATCGGTGCCTGTCATGAACTCTTGAGAACTACAAATGAGGAGCAGCAGCCAATGGAGTGTGTGACATTAGTGAATCAAACAGCCAATGTCTATGCGTGTGCTGTAATCCCTCTGTATGGAGATTTATGTATAAAGCCAGAGATACTATTATAGTTTAGATAGCTATACTATAGTCTACTAAGTAATATTGTATAATATCGTAGAATAGAGTATATGTATATAGCAGTCTATATGTTACCTATATATGTACTCATAGCAGGTAGTACTATGTTAATATGCCAGTACTATATGTTACTGGATAATGTATATAGCGTTTATATGTCATACTATAGCAGTACCTATGTCACTACTATATATTGTATATAGCGGAGTATATGTTAATAGCAGTACACTATATGTTACGATTTCATAGTATAGTAGCTAGTATAGCAGTAGTATATGGCAGCAACTTAATGTACTAGATATATGTTATAGCATGTATATATTCATATAATAGTAGTAAGAGCATACTACTCATAGTATATATTATATAGCTCCTAGTTATAGTACTATGCTATATATGCAGACAGATGATTGTCAACCTAGTATATATTTGTATTGCATACTAGGGTTCTAGTACAGAAAGTCAAGTATATATGTAACTAGCTAGTATATGTTTATAAGAGTAGTATATGTCATAGTAATATGTATATAGCAGAACACTATACACTCACCGGCCACTTTATCGGTTACCACCAATGCTAGTAATGGGTTGACCCCCTTTTGCCTTCAGAACTGCCTCAATTCTTCGTGCATAGATTCAACAAGGGCTGGAAGCATTCCTCAGAGATTTTGGTCCTATTGACATGATGGCATATCACAAAGTGCCGCAGCTTTGTCGCTGCACATCCATGATGCGAATCTCCCGTTCCACCACATCCCAAGATGCTCTATTTGGATTGAGACTCATCAGACCAGGCAACGTTTTCCAATCTTCTACTGTCCAATTTCGATGAGCTTGTGCAAATTGTAGCTCTTTTCCTGTTTTAGCTGAAAGGAGTGGACCCACGTGTGGTCTTCTGCTGCTGTAGCCCATCTGCCATCAAGTTCGACGTACTGTGCGTTCAGAGATGCTCTTCTGCCACCTTGGTTGTAAGTGGTGGCGATTTGAGTACCTGTTGCCTTTCTACGAGCTCGAACCAGTCTGCCCATTCCTCTGACCTCTGGCATCAACAAGCATTTTCGCCAGACTCCCATTTCTCGCACTCACAGATACTGGCGCTGTCCGCTCACTGGATGCCGCTCATTCTCTGTAAACCCTAGAGAATGGTTGGGCGTGAATCAAGACCAGTAGTCACAGCAGTTTCGAATAATACTCAGACCAGCCCTTCTGGCACCAACAACCATGCACGTTCACAGGCTCTAATCACCCTTTCTTCCCCATACTGATGCTCGGTTTGAACTGCAGGAGATTGTCTTGACATGTCTACATGCCTAAATGCACTGAGTTGCCGCCATGTGATTGGCTGATTAGAAATTAGTGTTACGAGCAGTTGGAACAGGTGTACCTAATAAAGTGGCCGGTGCGTGTTTGTCATAGTATATATGTAATATAGCAGTTCAGTATAATGTTATAGTAAGTAGTATACTATATACATACCTGTTTCCCTAAAAAAGAGACCTCCCCAAAAGTAAGACCTACTACAAGTTTGTTCGGGCTTAGAAAATATAAGGCCTCCCCTGAAAATAAGGGACCTAGCGGCAGCCATTGCGGCGGCTCCCCCCACGCCATTCATTAGTTTAGGAAATCGTTTAGATGCTGCAGTAGGTTGTGAAAGGGGGAAAATCATGGAATTAAATCACGCTGGCTTAGTGTATATGTGTAAGGGACGACCTCTAGGCATATATTATCAAGACCAATGTGCCCACACCAGTTTATTTCTAGCACTTGTGATATTTGCCCCAATCCGCCACCTTCGCGTCAGTGGGGCGTGAAGCGGGCGCCGGGAATGGGCGCACTTGCTCCTGCGGTGACTTTCATATGTGAAAAGTCATCGGCCGCATCTTTTTCTATGCCATGCAGACTAGTGTAGATAGACGCTGCGTGGCAGCCTGCCCCAATACTTAAAGAGGCGGAAGCCACTTGTATGTATCCTGCTGAAAAAATGCAGCGGAGGGGCCAGCGTATCATAAATATGCCCCCTTGTGTCAGGGAGACCATATGGATATGATGATATTATCACTGATGAGGTGGTTTCTGCTCTATGCTAACCAACACATCTCTCAAAAGGATTGCCTGATGTCTGTAGAAGTAATTCAGTCCGGCAAGTTTTGGCTTGAAAGTATATACTGGCGGGACACAGAGCCGGGACAACTCCAGCCAGTCCCGGACCGGAGGGAATATCCGGGACATTCTTCCAGCTGCCCGTGACGACAGGACAGAGGTGAAACCCGCCAAATCCGGGACGGTTGGAGGTATGATAAAAGTTTCTCATTTTTTTTCTTTTATAGATGGAGTGATGTAAAGGGCTTGACCTCTGCAGCCTCAATTTTATATATTTGTGGTAAAAAAAAGTGGCCTAAACAATAGTGCCAATAGTTCTCATTTCCCTTTCTATACGCTCTCTGGCAGAATAGATATGGATGACATAAAACATACACGTCACTCACATATCAGATGGAACACAAAGTTAATCACACTTGGACCTAATGACAAATCCCAGCTGGCTGTTCCCATCTCTCCATGACTTGTTACATCACCAATGTGATCAAGTCTGAGGAGGAATCCCAGGTCCGTGGCCTCATCTTCTGGGGGGAGAAGAAGGCAGAGACGTGAAGCAGTGAGGTGGAGAACCTGCGCGCTCGACCTAAGCTTTCCAGGTCAGGACAGGAATCGATGGCTGAGGGGGATCTGTGTCTCTCTCTTCTCTGGATTCTCTTATCTGTATGATATGGATGAAGCAGTCGGATTCTTGTAGGGATTCAGAACACTGTGAGGATGTGATAGGTCCTGGAGAAAGAAAGGACACAAAATGGCAATGAGGACACAGCGATAAAATAAATATCCTTTTTTAGTGGTGCTGGACATCATCAAGGAGAGTCTCACCACTTCCCTCTAATTCAGTCAGAATGTGGGGCGCTCTCTATGGCAGGCATTTAGACATACAGAGCACGCCCCCAATCAAGAAGAGCACCGCGCTGACCCCCCATACCTGTGTGCGTGCATCTTACCAATGACACCCCGTTTGTAACAGGTGGGGTACAGCACCGCACACCTCCTCCCCATGTCCTCCTCCCCAAAGAAATGCATCAGTAATTTTTGCATTGTCCATAAACACAGGTCACCATTCGGGATCACATTGTATATGATATACAGCTCAGACCCTATACTGCATAGAGCTGAAAATATATGTCTCTACATCTGTATTCCCAATCTCCAGCGCTACCACTTCGTCCTTTGGAGGATCATATAACAACATTATAGAATACAGGTGGTCCCCTATCTTAGAGACAAACGACTTACAGACAACCCATAGTTACAGACAAGACTCCTCTGACCTCTGGTGAAGCTCTCTGATGCTTTACTATATCCCAGCTGCAATGATTAGTATAAAGGTGTCTGTAATTGAAGCTTTATTGATAATCCTTGGTCCCAATAAGCAAAAAATGTCTTTAAAACCTGGACTTTACAACAATTCAACACTTAAGAACAAACCTCCGGACCCTAATCCTTGTACGTAACCCGGGGACTGCCGTGATATAATGTATTCCAGTGCAGGGTAAGCTACCAGGGGATTAGGCATGGAGAACGCTCCTTCCTCCGGCTGTATGCCGTTGTTATGTCGGAGGCAATTCCTGGAAGCTCTGCTGCCGCGCTGATCTGCGAAGCCTATATACGAACCTGTGATCCTCTATGGCCTGGGGTGACCTACTGACATTACAAACACGTCAGTACTCAACATGTGTAATTATAATTTTGGTAACAGATAACATAATATGATTCACTACTTACCGGAGAGGAGCGGTGAGTCGAGAAGGATTCTTGCAGCTCATCTTCCATCCACCTCCCATGTATCTGGGCCTGTTTCTGGTTACCTAGTATTGTGTTGTATGTCATGACCGGGGCAGTTCTCACCTCTTCCTCCAGGAGTCTCAATATTAACCCTCTATCAATGTAACGGTATCTCTTGAAGACACCAGTACAATTGATTACTATATCAATGGCACACAGAGATTTCCTCTATATGCGCTGCATTGAGTGCAGCATGTGATACTGGCACCTCTCACAGATGGTATACGGCGTATAGCGCCACAGTCAGCAGCATAATGGAGATATACTGTTGTAACACATGAGCTCTGCAAGAAAAAAAAAGACAAATTATAAATGCCAGGATAATCAGAAAGACAATATCTACAATAATCAGATGAGATTTCAGATAAGGGTCGTTCCAACTCGGCACCATTAGATTGGTCCACACTCAGGGACACCATTAGTTGGTCCACACTCGGGCACACCATTAGTTTGGTCCACACTCGGCACCATTAGTTTGGTCCTCACTCGGGCACCATTAGATTGGTCCTCACATCGGGCACCATTAGTTTGGTCCTCACTCGGGCATCAATTAGTTTGGTGTCCGTCCCACTCGGGCACCATATAGTTTGGTCCCATACTCGGCACCATTAGTTTGGTCCACCTCGGGGCACCATTAGTTTGTCCACACTCGGGCACCATTAGTTTGGTCCACACTCGGGCACCATTAGTTTGGTCTCTGGCACCTAACATTGGCCTCTGGCATCAGCATTTTTGGCCTCTGGGCATCGCACAATTGGCCTCGTAGGGCATCGCCACATTTTGGCCACTTGGGCTCACACATTTTGGGCCTCTCTTGGGCCATCATACATTGTTGGCCTTTCTTGGGCATCATACATATTTGGCCTCTCTTGGGCATCATACATTTTGGCCTCTCTGGAGCATCACATTTTGCCTCTTTGGGATCAACATTTTGCCTCTTGGGCATCATACATTTTGGCCTTCTTGGGATCATACATTTGGCCTCTTGTGCATCATACTTTTGGCCTCTTGGGCATCATACATTTTGGCCCTCTTGGGCACATACATTTTGGCCTCTTGGGCATATTTCATACTTTTTGGCCTTTTGGCATCATACCTTTTGGCCTCTTGGGCATCATACTTTGGCCTCCACTCGGCATCATACTTGGCCTTTTGGGCATCATAATTGCCTCTTGGGATCTATAATATGTGGCCCTTTGGCATCATACATTGCGCCGCCTCTTGGCAATCATACTTTTGCCTCGTGGGTGCTACCAGATTTGCTCACATGAGCATCATATATTTTGGCCCTTTGGGCATCATACATATGGCCTCTCGGGTGTCATACATTTGGCTGTCTGGGCATCATACATTTTGGCCTCTCGGGCATCATACCTTTGCATCATTGGGCATCATCCATTTGGCTCTTGGGCATCAAAGATTGCCTACTTGGGCATTATACATTTTGGCCTCTGGGCATAATATATGGGCCTTCTGGGTATCACCACTTATGACCTCTTTTGCATTATACATATTTGTCTCTTGGGCATTATACAAAGTGAGCTCTTGGCTATAATACATTTTGGCCTCTTGGGCATCACACATTTTGCCTCCTGGGCATAATAACAAATTGGCCTCTTGAGCATGATACATTTTGGCCTATTTGGAATCATAACATTTTGGCTCTCCTGGGCTATCATCATTGTGGCCTATCTGTGTCACCATATATTTGGCCTCTCTTGGGCACATTTCATGTAACTATACAGGTGATACAATGAAACTGAAGCTTTGAGCAGAACACACCATTTCGCACAGAAAAAAATGTGGCTCAAAGGAATAAGAATACACAAAGCTGAATAAGTTTTCAATGGGGTCAGCAAACACAAGTACCGCCCCCGAAACACATAAATATGATGAAAGGCCCACACAACTTATGCTGGTATCACATTAGTATGTTATAGAGAACCTGGCCCAGACAGACTAAATACCCAAGTCACCCCAGCCCCCACCACTCATAACCAGACCGTCCCCCAACATGACCCCCCTAATCTTACTCCAGCACAAGCCCTCCTCTCGGATCCCTATTCTATGATAATAACCTTATTATATTAAGCACCATCAAATTCTGCAGCGCTTTACAAGCAAGCAAAGATCTTGAAAATGATACAGAAAGTAGATTGGAAAATTCATGACTCTTTTCATGACACAAACATATAAATTATATTCCAGGTCCCCAGAATGGTTCCTCCACGTGGTTGGTTTCCCAATAAACTTTCCTTCTCATTAATGATCCCCCCCATTTTTAACCTCTACTTTCGAGTCCCAGCATGGCTACACATCAGCGTGACTCTCTTTTTCCATTCCCCTGAAATATAATTTACCAAATTTCCAAACATTTAAAGATGACCTCACAACCTCCATCTGCCTCCATCCTGTAATATGTGCGAATCCACTCATGCAGAAAAATACTACAATTGTAAGAAAACAATTCCATCTACGCTGCACCTTGTTGGCGTTTGCCTTGCAACTACCCAGAATTATGTGATGTTCTATTTTTAATGTATATCAATAAACTTTACATTTTTTAGTAACGCATGCTCACTCTATTTTCTTTGTTGGTTTTGCACATATTACAGGATGGAGGTGATGGAGGTGGTGAAAGGTCGTCTTTAAATGTTATGAATTTGTAAAATTATATTTCAGGGGGAATGGAAAAAGAGAGTCACGCTGATCTGTAGCCATGCTGGGACTCGAAAGTAGAGGTTAAAAATGGGGGGATCATTAATGAGAAGGAAAGTTTAATGGGAACCAACACGTGGAGGAACCATTCTGGGGACCTGGAATATAATTTATATTGTTTGTGTCATGAAGAGTCATGAATTTTCCAATCTACTTTCTGTATCAATTTTCAAGATCTCTGCTTGCTTTGTATATGCAGAATTTGATGGCGCTATATATAAATAAGGTTTATTATTATAAGAATAGGGATCACGAGAGGAGGGCCTTGTGCTGGAGTAAGATTAGGGAGGGGTCATGTTTGGGGACAGGTCTGGTTATGAGTGTGGGGGCTGGGGTGACTTGGGTATTTAGTCATACTAATGTGATACCAAGCATAAGTTTTGGGGCCTTTCATCATTATTTATGTGTTTTGGGGCGGTACTTGTTTGCTGACCCCATTGAAAACTTTATTCAGCTTTGTGTATTCTATTTCCTTTGAGCAGAACACCACATTTTTTTCTGTGCGAAATGGTGTGTTCTGCTCAGAGGCTTCAGTTTCATTGTATCACCTGTAATAGTTACATTGAATAGTGCCCAAGAGAGGCCAATATATATGGTGACACAGATAGGCCACAATGATGATGCCCAGGAGAGGCAAAATGTATGATTCCAAATAGGCCAAAATGTGTCATGCTCAAGAGGCCAATTTGTATTATGCCCAAGAGGCCAAAATATATTATAGCCAAGAGCTCACTTTGTATAATGCCCAAGAGACAAATATGTAGAATGCCCAAGAGGCAAAAAGTATGATGCCCAAGAGGCCAAAATGTATGATGCCCAAGAGGCCAAAATGTATGATGCCCAAGAGAGGCCAAAATGTATGATGCCCAAGAGAGGCCAAAATGTATGATGCCCAAGAGAGGCCAAAATGTATGATGCCCAAGAGGCCAAAATGTATGATGCCCAAGTGCGGCAAATCTGTGATGCCCAAGAGGCAAAAAGTATGATGCCCAAGAGAGGGTGGTGGTGTGTGGTAGGGATCAGGGTAATAAAGTTATATGGGAGTAGGCTGTGGAGAAGGTAATAAAAGTTTGTGGGGTTGGGGTGTGGTTTGGGGGGAGGACAACACCCAAAATGGACAATGTTGTGTTAATTTTAGTGCCATTTTTCTTGTGTGTGTAAGCAAAGACAATAGGCAGGAGAGGCTATTATAATAGGACGTCTAAATCCTCCCACCAGATTTATCCTCCGCACTCGACCCATGGATAGAAACTGGCGCAGAATATTACATGTCTAGTATAACTGAAAAGCGGAAACCTGCAGAGACACAGACAGACAGTCCCCTCTTAAAGACATCTGACCTTTAACAGATGACCCCTAGTTACAGACGGACCTTTTTGACCACTGTGATATTTGTGAGCTCTCTGGATTTTACTATAGTCCCAGGCTGCAATGTCCAGCTGATAAGGTGTCTCATGCAATAAAGTTTATTATGATAATCTTTGGTGCCATTAAAGCAAAAAAATTTGAAATCAAATTGTCACTAGGACAAACAAGTTTTTATTATAAAAATATATAGTTTTACTTGCATTACAAATGCAAACCAAGAACAACCCAAAAAACATGAGAGGAAGTGGATAGATACATCAGCCTCACCTGAATATTGGTTGTCCTAAAGGACCAAAGTTACAAAGCATACAAGTGGGTGGGTGTGGGTTGATATGACATTATGTATGTATGATTTATCTGGATATAAGATTAAATAAATATTTAATAAAAATAAGGAATCAACCAGTACGAAAACATAAAAAAAAAACACTGAAAATACTCACCTACTCTATCTTGATCCCGGCGGCTTGTTTGCTAGTCTTAACATTCGGGGATCACCTAGAAAAGAGAAATATAAAAGCAGGCCGGATAATGGGGACGAGATGTCTGGTGCTCTGAACTCCGGTCAGTATTTTCAGTGTTTTTCTACTTTTTCCTAATGGTTGATTTCTTTATAAATACAAAACAGTCTCATAGCATAACTAACTCAAGTGCAGTAGAGATGAGGCAAATGGAGGGGAGTGCGTACTGTCAAGGGTAAGGGGCTTATATCTTGGTCACATACTGGAGTGGGGTTTTTGTTCTCCATCCCCCTTCACACACTGGCTAGACTGGGATTATTCCACCAAGGAGGTTGTCAAGTGTTATTGCTGTTGATGATGGCAGAGTATTGTGGTCAGGGATGATGTTTGACACCAGAAGATCCTGTAAGGTGATATAGGACCAGATGAGAACTATCCGGAATGAACACAAAGGGCCAGTAGAGCCATCAAGAACAAGATCGTCTCATAAGTAGAAGCATTGGAAAACAGAGTGACATTACTAGCAGGGTCAGTAATTTAGGAAATAGCACTATAATGGAGAAGATTAAGTAAAACAAATACCTGTAGGTCACGCTACTATCCCCTCTCATGTCCCTTCAGGGTCAGGCACCAGTTCCTCTAAAACCTTCGGGGTCAGCTGTCACTGAAAGGGACTAACTCCTGGGGTAGCGACATGTGGTTCCCTGAGCGAAGACCAGATCCCCGTTTATGGGGTTAAAGGGTGAAACCAAGGGGATCACTTGACAACGCCCTCAGAATAGCCCTAAGCCAACCAGTTCAGTGGCACAGTGGTCCACAACCCGCTGCCTTACATTGCCAAGAGAGGAGATAGAGATGCTACCGCAGGATAATTCTCATAAAATGGGAAACTTTATTGAAACTTCATGAAAGTTAAGTAGATACTGGACAAATTCACACATTTCTACATTAGACCACCCCTTAGAGAAGACCACCTCCCTAAAGTTTTTTACATCATTTTTTTCTTGTTTAACTTCTAATAAAAGGCCCCTCTATGAGCGGACCCCTATTTATCTAACAACACCACATTCTGATCTACAAATTTGATAGAGTTTGGCAACTTCCTGATCTTGCCTCAATATGTTGTTCCTTACAATATTCATTCTAGCATCTGTTACGTGATTTATCAAATATTAAGTTGTAAAATTTCCAAAAATTCTTGGATCGAATCCCAGTGAATGGTGGAGTAGAAAATGGAAATTTTGTAAACATCAACCCCAAAATGAATCAATTTGGGCTTAAAGACCTTCCACCACCCCTCCTCATTTCTCAGGCATCAATGTCATAAGTATCATTGCTTTTTGTCAATTGGGGAGCAAGAGCGTTTGTCCCGCTTAGGGCCAATCATTGCGTAGAGATTATTAGAAAGTCCAGGGTAGCCATACACAATATGCTAAATAGGCTCCCTACTTGTCAGAGGGCGGTCCTAAAAGCCATCGAAATAATGACAAGTTGCCCAGGAATGATGAGCGCTTACAATGGTCACCAAGTACTTCCAGATTTTTTTTTTTAATGAATCGTTTTTTTTTTTTAACCTTTTACTAATTGTTGAGGAAAACTTTTTTTATTGCTTTACACATTTGAGAAATATAAACATTTTTTTAGAAATAGGCCAAATGTAGTGTAGAAATAACAAAAATATCAATAATTTAATATAAATAATATAAAGGCAAGAAAAATACTACAATTGTAAGAAAACAATTCCTCACGCTGCAATGAGTGATTCGCACATATTACAGGATGGGGAGATGGAGGTGGTGAAGTGAAAGTATCTTTAAATGTTATGAATTTGTAAATTATATTTCAGGGGGAATGGAAAAAGGAGAGTCACGTGATGTGTAGCCATGCTGGGACTCGAAAGTAGAGGTTAAAAATGGGGGGATCATTAATGAGAAGGAAAGTTTAATGGGAACAAAACGTGGAGGAACCCATTCTGGGGACCTGGAATATAATTCTTATTGTTTGTGTCATGAAGAGTCAGTGAATTTCCAATCTACTTTCTGTATCATTTCAAGATCTTTGTTGCTTTGTAAAGACGCTGCAGAATTTGATGGTGCTATATAATAAGGTTATTATCATAAGAATAGGGATCCCGAGAGGAGGGCTTGTGCGGAGTAAGATTAGGAGGGGGTCATGTTGGGGGACAGGTCTGGTTATGAGTGTGGGGGCTGGGTGACTTGGGTTTTAGTGTCTGGGCCAGGTTCTCTAAACATACTAATGTGATACCAGCATAAGTTTTGGGGCCTTTCATCATTATTTAGTGTTTTCGGGGCGGTACTTGTTTGCTGACCCCATTGAAAACTTATTCAGCTTTGTGTATTCTTTCCTTTGCGCCACATTTTTTTCTGTGCGAAATGGTGTGTTCTGCTCAAAGCTTCAGTTTCATTGTATCACCGTAATAGTTACATGAATAGTGCCCAAGAGAGGCAAATATATGGTGAACAGATAGGCCACAATGATGATGCCCAGGAGAGGCAAATGTTATGATTCCAAATAGGCCAAAAGTATCATGCTCAAGAGGCCATTTGTTATTATGCCCAGAGGCAAAATGTGTTGCCCAAGAGGCCAAATGTATTATAGCCAAGAGCTCACTTTGTATAATGCCCAAGAGACAAATATGTATAATGCAAAAGAGGTCAAATAGTGTGATACCCAGAAGGCCACATATATTATATGCCCAAGAGGCCAAAATGTATGATGGCCAAGTAGGCAATCTTGATGCCCAAGAGGCCAAAATGGATGATGCCCATGAGCAAAGAGATTGTGCCGAGAGGCAAAATGTTGATGCCAGAGGCCCAATGTATGACACCCAGAGAAGGCCAATATGTATGATGCCCAAGAGGCCAAAATAGATGATGTCCATGTGAGGCAAACTGTGATGCCCAAGAGGCAAATAAAAAGTATGATGCCCAAGAGAGGCCAAAATGTATGATGCCCAAGAGGCCAAAAGTATGATGCCCAAGAGGCCAAAATGTATATGATGCCAAAAGGCCAAAAGTAGAGTGCCGAGTGAGGCCAAAAGTGATGCCCAAAGGCAAAAAGTATGATGCCAAGAGGCCAAAAAGTATGATGCCAAGAGGAAAAGTATGTGCCCAAGGGCAAAATGTATAGTGCCCAAGAGGCCAAAAGTAGATGCCCAAGAGGCCAAATGATGATGCCCAAGAGAGGCCAAAATGTATGATTGCCCAAGAGAGGCCAAAAGTTGATGCCCAGAGAGGCCAAAATGTATGAGCCAAGAGAGGCCAAAGTATGATGGCCAAGAGAGGCCAAAATGATGGTCCCAGAAAGGCCAAAATGATGATGCCCAAGAGAGGCCAAAATGTGTGATGCCCAAGAGGCCAAAAATGTCGATGCCCAAGAGGCCAAAATGTGCGTGCCAAGAGGCCAAAATGTATGATGCCAAGAGGCCAAAGTATGGTGCCCAGAGGACCAAACTAATGGTGCCCGAGGTGGACCAAAAACTAATGGTGCCCGAGTGTGGACCAACTAATGGTGCCCGAGTGTGGACCAAACTAATGGCCCGAGTGAGGACCAAACAATGGTGCCCGTGGACCACAACTAATGGTGCCCGAGTGAGGACCAAACTAATGGTGCCCGAGTGGGAGGACCAATCTAATGGTGCCCGATGTGGAGGACCAAACTAATGGTGCCAGTGTGGACCAAACTAATGGTGCCCGAGTGTGGACAAACTAATGGTGCCTGAGTGTGGACCAAACTAATGGTGCCCGAGTGTGGACCAACCCTTATCTGAAATCTCATCTGATTAATGTAGTATTGTCTTCTGATTATCCTGCATTTAATAATTTGTCTTTTTTTTTCTTGCAGAGCTCATGTGTGTACAAGCAGTATATATCCCATATGTGCTGATTGTGCCGCCATATGCCGTGTATTCTGTGAGAGGTGCCAGTATCACATGCTGCACTCAATGGCAGCGCATATAGAGGAAATCTCTGTGTGCATTGATATAGTAATCAATTGTACTGGTGTCTTACAGAGATACCGGTACATTTGATAGAGGGGTTAATATTGAGACTCCTGGAGGAAGAGGTGAGTAACTGCCCCGGTCATGACATACACAAATACCTAGGTACCAGAATCAGGCCCAGTACATGGGAGGTGGATGGAAGATGAGCTGCAAGAATCCTGCACAGCCGCTCCTCTCCGGTAAGTAGTGATATCATATTATGTTACTGTTACCATATATAATTACACATGTTTATGACGTGTTTGTATATGTCAGTAGGTCACCCAGGCCATAGAGGGATCACAGGTTCTGTATATAGGCTCCAGATCAGCGGCAGCAGAGCTTCCAGGAATATGCTCCGGATACACGGCATCACAGCCGGAGGAAGGAGCGTTCTCCATGCTAATCCCTGGTACTTACCCTGCACTGAATACATTATATCTACAGGCAGTCCCCGGGTTACGTACAAGATAGGGTCCGGAGGTTTGTTCTTAAGTTGAATTTGTATGTAAGTCGAGTTTAAACATTTTTTGCTGTATTGGGACCAAGGATTATCAATAAAGCTTCATTACAGACACCTTATACTAATCATTGCAGCCTGGGACTATAGTAAAGCATCCAGAGAGCTTCACCAGAGGTCAGAGGAGTCTGTCTGTAACTATGGGTTGTCTGTAAGTCAGTTGTCCTTAAGTAGGGGACCACCTGTATTCTATAATTGTTGTTATATGATCTCCAAGGAGAAGTGTCAGGCCTGGAGATTGGGAATACAGATGTAGAGACATATAGTTTCAGCTCTATTGCAGTATATAGGTCTGAGCTGTAATATCATATACAAACTGTGTCCAGAATGGTGACCTGTGTTTATGGACAATGCAAAAATTACTGATGCATTTCTTTGGGGAGGAGGACATGGGGGAGGAGGTGTGCGGTGCTGTACCCCACCTGTACAAACCGGGGTGTCATTGGTAAGTGCACAGCACCAGGTATGGGGGGGTCAGCGCGGTGCTCTGTGATTGGGGGTGCTCAATGTCTAATGCCTGCCAATAGAGAGCGCCCCACAATTCTGACTGAATTGGGGGAATTGGGGTGACTCTCCTTGATGATGTCCAGCACCACTAAAAAAGGATATTATTTTATCTGCTGTTCCTCATTGCCATTTGTGTCCTTTCTTTCTCCAGGACATATCACATCCATCACAGTGTTCTGAATCCCTACAAGGAATCCGACTGCTCATCCATATCATACAGATAGAGAATCCAGAGAAGAGAGAGACACAGATCCCCCTCAGCCATCGATTCCTGTCCTGACCTGGAGAAGCTGAGGTCGAGCGCCAGGTTCTCCATCACTGCTTCACGTCTCTGCCTTCTTCTCCCACCCAGAAGATGAGGCCACGGACCTGGGATTCCTCCTCAGACTGATGATCACATTGTATAGGAAGACATCATGGAGACATGGGAACAGCTCAGCTGGGATTTGTCATTTAGGGTCCAAGTGTGATTAAACTTTGTGTTTCCATCTGATGTGTGAGTGACGTGTTTGTTTTATGTCATCCATATCTATATCTGCCAGAGAGCGTATAGAAAGGGAAATGAGAACTAGGACACTATTGTTTAGGCCACTTTTTTTTACCACAAATATATAAAAATTGAGGCTGCAGAGGTCAAGCCCTTTCACATCACTCATCTTATAAAGAAAAAAAATGAAGAAACTTTTATCATACCTCCCAACCGTCCCGGATTTGGCGGGTTTTCACCTCTGTCCTGTCGTCACGGGCAGCTGGAAGAATGTCCCGGATATTCCCTCCAGGTCCGGGACTGGCTGGAGTTGTCCCGGCTCTGTGTCCCGCCCAGTATATACTTTCAAAGCCAAAACTTGCCGTACTGAATTACTTCTACAGACATCAGGCAATCCTTTTGAGAGATGTGTTGGGTTAGCATAGAGCAGAAACCACCTCATCAGTGTAATATCATCATATATCCATATATGGTCTCCTAGACACAAGGGGGCATATTTATGATACGCTGGCCCCTCCGCTGCATTTTTGCAGCAGGATACATCAAGTGGCTTCCGCCTCTTTAAGTATTGGGGCAGGCTGCCACGCAGCGTCTATTCTACACTAGTCATGGCATGGCATAGAAAAAGATGCGGCCGATGACTTTTCACATATGAAAAGTCACCGGCAGGAGCAAGTGCGCCCATTCCCGGCGCCCGCTTCACGCCCCACTGACGCGAAGGTGGCGGATTGGGGCAAATAATCACAAGTGCTAGAAATAAACTGGTGTGGCACATTGGTCTTGATATATATGCCGCAAGGTCTTTAACATATACATAGCCAGTGATTTAATTCCATGAATTTTTCCCCATGTCACAACCTACTGCAGCATCTAAAAGATTTCCTAATACTAATGAATGGCGTGGGGGGAGCCGCCGCAATGGCTGCCGCTAGGTCTTATTTTCAGGGGAGGCCTTATATTTCTAAGCCCGAACAAACTTGTAGTAGGTCTTACTTTTGGGGGAGGTCTCTTTTTAGGGGAAACAGGGTAGTATAGTATACTACTACTATAACATATACTACTGCTATATACATATATACTAGTGACAAACACTCACCGGCCACTTTATTAGGTACACCTGTCCAACTGCTCGTTAACACTTAATTTCTAATCAGCCAATCACATGGCGGCAACTCAGTGCATTTAGGCATGTAGACATGGTCAAGACAATCTCCTGCAGTTCAAACCGAGCATCAGTATGGGGAAGAAAGGTGATTTGAGGCCTTTGAACGTGGCATGGTTGTTGGTGCCAGAAGGGCTGGTCTGAGTATTTCAGAAACTGCTGATCTACTGGGATTTTCACGCACAACCATCTCTAGGGTTTACAGAGAATGAGCGGCATCCAGTGAGCGGCAGTTCTGTGGGCGGAAATGCCTTGTTGATGCCAGAGGTCAGAGGAGAATGGGCAGACTGGTTCGAG
Source organism: Engystomops pustulosus (assembly GCA_019512145.1). Taxonomy (NCBI): domain Eukaryota; kingdom Metazoa; phylum Chordata; class Amphibia; order Anura; family Leptodactylidae; genus Engystomops; species Engystomops pustulosus. The sequence goes on from CM033641.1 coordinate 39,452,982, forward strand.
CTGATAGAAAGGCAACAGTGACTCAAATCGCCACCCGTTACAACCAAGGTAGGCAGAAGAGCATCTCTGAACGCACAGTACGTCGAACTTTGAGGCAGATGGGCTACAGCAGCAGAAGACCACACCGGGTGCCACTCCTTTCAGCTAAGAACAGGAAACTGAGGCTACAATTTGCACAAGCTCATCGAAATTGGACAGTAGAAGATTGGAAAAACGTTGCCTGGTCTGATGAGTCTCAATCCAATAGACGCATCTTTGGATGTGGTGGAACGGAGATTCGCATCATGGATGTGCAGCGACAAAATCTGCGGCAACTGTGTGATATCCATCATGTCAATAGGAACCAAAAATCTCTGAGGAATGCTTCCAGCACCTTGTTGATCTATTGCCACGAAGAATTGAGGCAGTTCTGAAGGCAAAAGGGGGTCCAACCCATTACTAGCATGGTGTACCTAATAAAGTGGCCGGTGAGTGTATAGTTCTGCTATATACATATATACTAGTGACATATACTACTGCTATATAACATATATACTAGTAACATATAGTACTGCTATATACATATATACTAGTAACATATAGTACTGCTATATACATATATACTAGTGACATATAGTACTGCTGTATACATATATACTAGTGACATATACTACTGCTATATAACATATATACTAGTAACATATAGTACTGCTGTATACATATATACTAGTGACATATACTACTGCTATATAACATATATACTAGTAACATATAGTACTGCTATATAACATATACTACCGCTATATACATATATACTAGTGACATATAGTACTGCTATATACATATAATACCGCTATATACATATATACTAGTAACATATAGTACTGCTATATAACATATACTACCGCTATATACATATATACTAGTAACATATAGTACTGCTATATACATATATACTACCGCTATATACATATATACTAGTGACATATAGTACTGCTATATAACATATAATACTGCTTTATACATAAATCTTCCATACAGAAGGGATATACAGCACACACATACATTGGCTGTTTATTACTAATGCACACACAGCTCTGCTCTATAGTCCAGAGTTATGACAGGTCACATGACCAGGCACAGACCAATGGAGCGCGGGACTACAATCCCACATCGCTTTACTGCCCACAGCCTGACTTCCTCTCCCCGCACCGCACGTGACCAGACGATCATGTGACCCTGACGTCATCTAAGGTCCTAACGGCTGCCGGACTGCGGCGGAGGGAGACAGAGGAGCGCAGTGGTGGGTGATGAGGCTGAGCGCTGCTGAGAGGAGGGCGCTGTGTCACTGCGAGGCCAGGACTAATCATGGAGGAGCCATTCCTTACCACCTACACTGATACACTGTAGCAAACACTCAGCAGAGGGATGGGAGATGTGCTTAGCTCTATAGACTGCAAGTAGTTGTGTCCACCTGTCATTTGCCAGGAGCTGTGCTACAGGGCAAGTCCTTAGATATATATACTACAGAGGTTTCCATTCACTGACAGCAAGATGATGATTGGTTGTAGGGGTTATCCATCTTTTGATAGTAGGATATAAGGGATCTCTATCTCACCAGCAGATCAGATTGGGCCACTGCATTGCCCATAGTCTTCCTATTCTGATACTCTCCTGCAATACCACACACAAGCTGCGAGCAAGGGGGGCGCTGTACAGACCTAGTCTAAATACATAGTTTACAATTGTGGAACTATTACTGTAAAGTCTAGTATGATTTCCATCACTCATCGCCTTTGCTATAGATTATATAGATATAGAGCTGCATTTACAATTTTAGGCTTCAGAGCTGGAATCTCCTGCTGACCTCCTGACCTTTGTATTGTCTCTATATTGTAACGAGCCCTGGCTCTTCTCATGTACCTCTGCAGGTTGTACCTATATGCTGTGGGGACAGAGCTCACTCCAATCATGAGGCTGGTAATCCTGGATGACTATGCCCTGGCCAGCGAGTGGGCAGCAAAATATATATGTAATAGGATCATCCAGTACAACCCCGGACCAGACAAGTACTTTACACTTGGGCTGCCCACAGGTAATGAAGTTCTTCTGTGTTATCCAGAAAACTCTGCAGCTCCTGTCCAATTTTCACTATAATTTTTGAGGTAATAGTAAAAGTGGCACAAACTGAGACTAACAGAAGATATTAAAAGTCCATAAACATCAATGCACATTGTAACGGATCTGATAGTGATGGAAGGGAATAACGGAGGTCAGAACTTCAGTCTGAACTGGTCCTTAAAGGAAATCTACTATTTGTTTTTATGCATTATGAATCAAACATACCTTGAGAATACTGTAGCTACACTGATGCAGAAACATATCTTGTTTAATCCCTGAAATTAGTGGTTTTGCAAAAAAAAAAAAAAAAACAATTATGAAATTCAGGACCTTGGGAAATCTGGGTGTAGAACATAAACACCTTACACAGAAGCTGCCTGAACTGTCCAGACAGGACTAATCAACCAGACCTGGATGACTCAAACACAGCAGCTGTGGGATGGTGCAGCGATTGATTACTTCTGCCTCTCAGGGACAAAACATTGATGATGTATTCTCAGCTTATGTCGGGAGCAGTGCATAATTAGGCTAAGGGGAGATGCGCCAGGGCAGCCACAGGAGCGACAGAGCGTCATCATCATAATTTTTTTTTATTGTTTTTTAAGCAAAACCACTCAGTTCAGGGATTAAACAAGATATGTTTCTGCATCAGTGTAGCTACAGAATTCTCAAGGTGTGTTTGGTTCATAATACAGAAGCAAATGGTAGATTTCCTTTAATTGTGAATCTAAAGGGGTTTGCCCATGGATGAAATTTCTCAAATTGCAATCCACTAGTGATTTTTACACAATAGCGATAATTTTTAACCCCCTTACTTTACATTTTTACTAGTTTTACAAGTTTTAATGCTGTTTTAGCTCCTATCACTCAGTGATGGTCAGTGTAATATTCCAGAGTGTGGACGAGACTCTCTGACCAGACATTTCATGATTACTGTGTGCTGAAAATGTACTTGGGTTATCGGGGTGCAGGTTTATATACACTTGTATTTAGCTTCTGAACATTCACTAGTATTTGACACATAGAAAGATAAATGAGACAGAACAGAGATGAGATCCATGAGATGGATATAAAACACAATTAATCATTCAGCTCTGCTATCAGAGCTATAACACGCACTGTCAGCTCTGCTACATCTCAGCCATAACACACACATAGTCAGCTCTGCTATATGCCTCCCTCCCCTCAGATAAAGACCTTGTCTTGCCTGTAGCTAGTAGTGCAAGTCTCTGTACGCTGTTTGCCGGCAGAAAGTTCCTGTGTCTTAGCTGGTCTTGTAATGCAGGGGGGAGGGGCAGGAGGCAGAGAGCACTACAGTGTGCAGACAAGAGAAGCTATTCCTGAGAGTAATCTGACCATCATCAGATAATCTATGGTCATGTCCAACCGTGTACACAACTAAAATTGTGTACACCAGGACTTGTAGAGACAGGTTGGAATTATATCTGTGAAATGCTTTTTTTTGTTAATAACCGTGAATTATAGAATTTGTTATCCTGAGTATATTTAAGAATCTTGTCTCCTTGAGTATACCCCTTTAAATGTATTGATTTTTCTAAAAAAAAAGACTGGTGAGTAAAAGAAATTTCCTCTTTTTAGAGGCTTTTCCCGGAATCTAGAAATTCCTAGGGGACTGGGGTGGGGAATACTTACCACACTCTGACTCCCTGTGTCAATGTGTCTGCAGTAGTTTTTGGGCCAGTGTTCAGCTGGAAAGTTCTGTGGGGTCACTGACCCACTTCAGCCAATGAATGGCCTCCTCTGACCAGGGACGTCACTTGTGTTTTCCTAGGACTTTACTTCCTTTGTTGTCCCCAGGTCTGAGGAGGCTGCTCATTGGCCAGGGTGACTCATTACTGACCCCTAGACATTTTTCCATGTTCCTGGAAAACTAAGGGGGCTCATGGATGTGGATGCCACCTCTCGGGCCCATCCATTTCTTGAGCGAAGTCAGCGATCGGATTGTGGTGCGGCCGCGTCGGCTTTCATGCGATAGAAATGGGGGAGGTGGGGGGGAGGTTTGCCGTCGGATGATCCGACTGATTCGGACTGAGCGCAGGATTTAACTTTCAATTTGTCTCGCAAGCACTTACATGCAGGATATCGGGCGCACAATCTTAGTGAATCGCGCCAGAGTGCATTATCGTTGGACAATGCACTTTCTGTGAATTCCGCGGGACCGGGTAAATGTGCCCCAATATATTGGTTACACAGGGTATGTTGGTTTTACCTGCTCTAATGAATTTAAAGGGATAGTCCTATTCGCCTTTAAATGGCATTCTAAAAATGTTAATTAAAAGAGAGACTTGCATTAGATCCAACAGCTCTTGTACATGGGTCCAACTCAGGGGGTTATGGAAATACAGGGGGGCGTATCTATACCCAAGTGGTGAAATGTAGCACAAGGCAGCGGCTTGTATCTGAGAATAACAGGATTTTGTTATCGTCTGTGATTTAATTTTCTGAACATATGTTCCTGTGTGAGGTCTGTTCTATCCCCATTGATCTCTCTCCATTCCTTCCCGGACAGGCAGCACGCCATTTGGATGTTACAAGAAACTTATTGAGTACCACAAACGTGGAGACCTTTCCTTTAAGTATGTGAAGACATTTAATATGGATGAATATGTAGGTGAGTCCTAATCATGTGAATTAACCCTATTGTGATCAAGGGTTTTTGGTGCCTGAGCGTCCAGGTCAATTTTGACAGTTCTGCTTCTTTATATGACAATATCTTTGCAAACATTTTGCACGTTAATACAATTTTGTATTTTTTGCATGACGTATGAGATGGATAGTTTTATTTATTACATTTTTTTTTCTTTATAACATTGGCCAGTAAATGACTTCTTTTATTTGTCTTTTTTTTTTTTAAATAAGCAGTAAAACTGAATAAACTTTTAACAAAATATTTTATAATAATGTACAGAATTATATCATCACCCTTTCAACAAGTTCAGCTACAAATGCAGAGGGTGCATGTACTTCCGCAATTCTTCAAACTGTAAGCTAAGTCTTTCCTGTAGCTCCTTCCACAGCTGACAGGCTGGAGGGGGCGGGGCACTTCAGACACCTATATCTCCTGTACCCTGGCACCTAGAAACATTCTGGTGTCATATTAAAAAAAGAGAATCTCCCCTTCTATAAGGATTATGTATGGATGAAGTATACACTCTTAAAGTTAGTTGGAATTTTTGGAAATGGAAAGCTGTATATAAAAATCAGGTTTTTTTTTTTATCACAACTATAAGAGTGATCAGAAGATATAGCTGTTTGAAATTGGTGACTGTCATGAGGTTTATGAACGTCCTTTCTGCACGGGGCATGTGCACATAGGATGTATGTAGCAGCTGTGAGATATATAGCTGTATGTAGCAGCTGTGACGTATATTGTGTTACATAAAGTACACTATATATAAAAAAAAAAAAATATCTCAAAACTTGGACTAAGGTAAAATAAAAAATTGACCTACCTGGGGACCTGTAACTGACAGTAGGCAGAATATAGACTTTGGCCGTGGTCTGTCGGTGAAGAAATGGATGACACGCAGACTAACCACTGTGCCGAGGACTGGGCTCTGTACAACAGAGTGATATGTAGTCCACTTCTTCCAGGCAATGTAGCATCGCCAATCTATGATCTCCACATCGTCCTCTGTACCGTGGTTGGTCCATAAAATCTGTCCAATGCAAAGGACCAACCATGGTCCATGTGTCACCGGCCTTAAACGGTTTGTTCCAAGTTTAATTGTTTAGGGATAACAGTCTGATCTGAGGATGAATAAGTGAACTTGTGCACACAGAAGGGCATGGTGGTATCACAGCAGGAAGACCCTGGGTGATGAGACAGGAGTAGTAGATCCCCTCTTGGTAATGACTACTATAAAGCCTCTGTAACTTTACACCCAGAGACATTTTGTCGATCTATTATATGATTATATGTAGTCTCCTGCTGTGATCCTTGTGTCTCTTTATGGACCTCAATATGTCTTTAGTTTAAAGGAAATCTGCTATCAAAATAAACCAGGGGCCCTACCTCATAGATACAGGCATCGTGACTGTGGTAATCTTCTTATATGTGTTATCCTTCAACTAGTTCCTTCTACAATCAACTTTTAAAATCATGCTAAGGTTTGTGTTACCAGAGGTCTTCTGTGCTGTAGCTTCACAGGCTGTTACACTGCAGGAGCACTTTTCCCCCTTCCCACTGTGTGCTTAAACATCCTCTGCTGCAGTGATTAGATCAGGCAGAGGGAAGGTGGGGACGTGCACAGTGTAATTGCCTGTGAAGCTACATCATGGGGGGGCTTTGATAAGATTCTCAGGAGCCTTTCTGTCTTATTAGCATAATTGTAAAAGATGACTTTAGAAGGAAGGAGGCCATGGATAACAAATATAAGATTACAAAGATAAGATTACCACAGTCCCGGTGCCTGGATCTATGTGTAAGTCTATTCATCATGGATTTTTATGGTAGATTTCCTTTAAGTAACCACCTTTAATATTGTATTTTCTCACTCATAGGATTACCTAGGGACCACCCTGAGAGCTATCACTCTTACATGTGGAATAATTTCTTCAAGCACGTAGATATAGATCCTAACAACGCTCACATCCTGGATGGCAACGCCGCCGACCTGCAGGCCGAGTGTGAGGAGTTTGAGAGAAAAATCCAGGAAGCTGATGGCATTGAGCTGTTTGTTGGAGGTAAGTGACACCCGGCAGATGTGTAGAAATCATCCACCAATCAGTCACACTCTGCAGCTGATTAACCCCTTCCTGACAGTACTGTTCGGTCCTGTTGTGATTCGGGTGCCTTCTGTATTATGTAGCAGACACCCGCCGCTTGCACCAGTGGTGGTTGTGTTGGTAATAAATGGGGAGCACAAACCTGTATATCCTGAGCCCAAAAGAGTCTCACAGCATGGACCACTCATGTACATTAAAGAGCTAGTCAAGTTTTATTAACTCCTTCTTTTCTCTCCCTTCACAGGTATTGGTCCAGACGGTCACATTGCCTTTAATGAGCCAGGTTCTAGTTTGGTATCCAGAACACGGCTTAAGACCTTAGCAATGGACACCATTTTAGCAAATGCCAAATACTTTGATGGGGATCTTTCTAAAGTCCCTACGATGGCGTTAACAGTTGGAGTGGGGACAGTAATGGATGCTAGAGAGGTAACATTTCATTCCAATTATTCTAAAACGGGTTTTTTTCTGGAGAGAGAGCTGTGCTGGTACTGCCTGCATACATAACCGAATCCCTATTTAAGGAACACTGTCCCCTGATATTACCCCATTTGACCACCTGCTCCCTCAGAAAGGGTGTGAAATGTCCTTTTTATAATTTCATCTTTTAAGTTAAATCTCACCTATTTACCTTCTTTAAAGAGAAGTGTCAGAAGAGAGGAGAGTCAGATTTGTCTGAGATCAGTCACGTTTAGAGGCTGCATGGGGAGATTCACTTCAGACAACTCAATCATTTGTCCTTGGTACCGAGACCTGCTGCTGGTGCCATATTAAAGATTAAGAATCTCCTCTTCAAAATTGCATCAGGCTTGTGGTTCTGGTTGCTACAGAACTGGAGATACATGCAAGTAAAGAAATAGGCAGGAACCTTTTTTTTTTTTTCTTAACTAGCTTTATAATTGCCTGTATCTCCTGTTCTTCAGCTCACAGAACCACAAGCCTGATCCGATCTGGAAGAGAAAATTCCTATGTTTAATATAATATCAAAAGCATGGTTCTATACAATAGAACTGAAGATGGGGGTCAAGAAGTGACTCTGCCCCTTCAGCCTCTAAACTTTACTCATCTCAGGCAAAATGACACTTCTCTTGTCAATTACAAATGACTTTAGAGGAGATGTCACATAAAAGAGGGACTTCTAGTAAGAACTTTTCAGACCCTACTTAAAGGTGCTGCCATTTCAGTGGGGTAAAATCTAGTGAAGCGGCCCACCCAGTCTTTTTAGTGGGGTGCAGAATGTAGATGTATATGTATACAGGCAGTCCCATACTTATGGACGCCCGATTTACAGACGACCCCTAGTTACAAACGGACCCCTGGAAGTTAGTAATTTCCTGTAGTTTTGCCTATAACGGTTATCACAGGTGTCTGCAATTAAGATTTATTGATAATCCTGGTTCTTATGACAATCCAACATTTTTAAAATCCAATTGACACAGAGACCAAAAATATATATGTATATATGTGTGTGTGTGTGTGTGTATATATATGTATATATATATATATATATATATATATATTATATATGGTAATATATATTTACATTTTTTTTTAATTTTTTTATCCAGGTGATGATCCTTATTACCGGAGCCCATAAAGCTTTTGCCTTGTATAAAGCTATAGAGGAAGGTGTGAACCATATGTGGACAGTGTCCGCTTTCCAGCAACATCCTCGCACTATATTCGTCTGTGATGAAGATGCAACGTTAGAACTTAGAGTCAAAACTGTGAAGTATTTTAAAGGTCAGAATAGAAGCATTAAGGTATTACTTATAGATTATGTTTTGTCCATTTCCATATATCACATAATGGAGCTGGCTGGTGGTGATGATGGGGGTAGTAGTCGTTATCGTATATTATTAGGGGGGGGTGAGTTACACAGCTCTGGGATACGTGCCTTTTACAGATTAAGGCTACATTCACACTACCGTATACGCCGATATACGCCCCCCATAGACGGCAATGGGCGCACGGCACCCTACGGGAGCGGTAAGGTGCAGCACATGTGCGGCACCGTACCTCTCCATACCCCGGAAAAAGATAGGACATGTCCTATCTTTCTCCGTAGTACGGTGCCGTGCGCCATGACTTCCTATGGAGAGGGGTGGGGGTGAGCTGCGCTCACCTCCTCCTCCTCCTCTCCCTGTACACTACCGTTGCCCGCTACGGTACGGTACGGGCGGGCAACGGCAGTGTGAATGTAGCCTAGGTTACATTCACACAGACGTATGAAAACGGCCGTATCCGTACCTTATTTTTACGGGTTACATACGGCCACATTCATTTCAATTGACAAAACGTATGATTATTTGTATTGCCATTGTTATCTCCGTTCTGTACTGTACCGTATACTAGCCGTATAAAAATACAATGCATGTCCTATTTTCTCCCATATTTTAGTTCTGTATGCCCTAGAAGTCTATGGGGACGCATAAAATATGGGTTACATACATGCTGCATACGGATGAAAAACATCACGTATATAAGGGCTCATACGGCCCGTAAATACGGGACTAGAGAAACCATACGTCCATGTGAATGTAGCATAAGGCTGTAAAATTAATGTATCTAAGCCCTATATATGTCCCCCACACACCACAATGGCCTCACGGTGCCGGATAGGGGCGGGGTAGAGTGGCGCTCTCCCCTGCGCCGATGTATGCCTGCCGTACTACAGTACGGCAGGCATACATTGTGTGAATGTAGCCTAAGACTAAAAACGCACAACGCCTTATGACTGTGCCAGGGACAGGACTCCAAACATAATGGACAAGGTTGGCTCCAGGTTTCAGTAGTCCCCTGGGCAACAGAGCCTGCAGTGAAGTCAAGTGGCAGCATTAAACATTTGGAAACTAAAATAGTTTCATATTCCCTAGTTTATAATACCATACAGCCCCCTCATGGTTCATTTATATAAGCCCCCCTCATTTCTTATGTGGGTCCCTTAGCAGCTCTGGGCCCAGGTATGGCCAATGCTTGTGATGGCCCTAATCATAGATATGTGATGCAAGGAACCACTGCTAAACCTCTTGACAACAGCGATGGAATGTGAAAATAATTGTTCTGCCTGGAAGCAGGGACTCTTGTATCATATGTCTGTATCATATGGTCCGGCATTCATAGTCTGTGTATGTTTGCGTGTTTTAAGCCTATGGTCTTATTTAAGTGTGGGTTGTGGTTGCCGGATTTCACAGACCCATCTCTGCTCCTAAAACAGCCCCCTAAATTCTACAGTTGACTATTATGCTATGAGTCCCTGCATCCCTGGGGGACTACAGCTCTGTATTGAAAGAGGACCTGCCACCAGTTTTTGACCACTCTGACTAACAATGCCTGCTTATGAAGGGTTACAAGTCCTCCCCATTATCACCTAAAATTAGCTGCCAGTGGGGCCCTGTAGCTTAATTACAGATGTTTTTCTGATATGCACATTAGCTCCTGTCTGCTGGCTTTGACTCTTCTCTTTCCCAGGAAGGCAGTGAACCACACCCCATTATTCTGACTGACAGCTCTGTCTCTTCCCATCACTGTTCTGCCTCCTTGTACTTGGGGACTGTCTGCTAATATTCAACTACAGACATACAAAGCTATATGTACAGAAGGGAAATATTGTGTCAATTTTTTTCACAGTGCCTTGTGTTACATTCATGACATGTGACCAGAGTGACCTCATTTCAGGTCTCTCAGCCTTCTAAGAATAGTACACCATGTATGTGATTACAGCAAATTACAGCAGCCTCTGTGGAGGATGAGGAAGAGTAGAAGTCCATGGAGACTGCTGTGACTTCATGTGATCAGATACATGCATGGGGTACAGTTTGCTATTGTTAAGAGGCTAAAGGACCTAAGATGATGTTACTCTGGTCACAGGACATGAACTGTGACCAGTAAGGAGGCAGAAGGAATGCAGACAAGTAGGTGGGAGGGGCTGGTGGAGCAGGACACGCCTCTCGCTGATGCCAGGTAATATAAGATAAAAGATGATTTATGTGGATGTACTGTAAACAACTTTTAGCTAAAAGTAGAGAGTTAGTCAGTTATTAGAGCTCTATAGGAACCTGTCACTGGCTGTATATGTGTAGATGTGGTGACAGGTTCCCTTTGAAACTTGAATACGATATACAATGAGCAGTAGCCCCAGCTCCCCTAGCAAAATTCTGTCTGTGTTTAATGGACAGAATGTCGTTGTGAAAATAAGCCTTAAAGATGTTTTACTAAGTTTACTTAAAGGAAACCTACCACCATGGATCTACCTATTAAAGTAGATTGGGCAGTAGGTGTCTCTATTATACGTGAGGATAGCCCTTTTAAGAGCTAATCCTCAAATCACCTGTATCTTTTTAAAACTTTAATTGTGGTAATATGCACGGCACAGCTACTCCACGCCTCGTAGCCTCTTGCGTTCCCGCCTACCCAGACATCTGCAGCGCCCGTCCGCAAAGCTGGGTTTTTACGCATGCACGATAGCTCCGGCTTCAGAGCGGAGACTGCGCAGCCTGCATTCTGCACGTGCACAGAACCCAGCTTCGCAGACGAGTGTGCGCAGCTACAAGGAGCTGCGCGCTAAAGATGTCAGTGTAGGCGAAACACCTACTGGGGTGTGGCGTATCCCTGGGGTGTGGAGTAAGGGCTCCTGGAGTAGCCCTTAAAAGGGGCTGTCCTCACGTACAATAGAAGCACCTACCACCCGATCTACCTTAATAGGTAGATCCGTGTTGGTAGGTTTCCTTTAATAACTTGCTTACTAAGTTGGTTGTCCCAAGTTGGTTGTCCCATCAAACAATTGGTGGGGATCTGCCTGCTGGGACCCACAGCAATCACCGGAATAGAGGTCCCCTTCTTACTAATTGATGGAGCATTCCTCCTGCTGTACCATTCTATTCTATGGGTGTGTCTGCAATTGCAAAGCACAGCGCTCAGCTATCCCCAGCACTCCCTTAGACAGTGAATGAGAGTGCTGTAGATGCCTGAGAACTGTGCTTGCTGATTTCCGGCACTCCCATAGTTTTGGATAGTGGCAGGACACCACTTGACTTGCTGCTTCGTTCAGTTAGTGAAATCTTGCCCCCTACTCTTGTGATCAGTGGGGTTTCCACCGTCCCCCCACCCCCATGATCAGATGTGAATAGGCGATAACTAGAGAATAGTATGCCTGATGCTTGGTGTCCCCTGGCCATAGATATGGCTAGTTGCCTGGGGGCGTCAATTGACTGTTTGACCCCCAAACCAGGAAATATGTCCAAGCAGGGCCGGATTAAGATTGGTGGGGGAACCTGGGCACAAAATCTGGTCAATTGAATGTAGTCCAGACAGAGAACAGCAATCACTATATACAGCCCCAAGTAGTGACTATATACATCTCGCCCAGTAGTCACTGTATACAGCTTCCAGTAATCACTGTGCCCTGGGGGCCCCCCTCTCATAATCCGGCCCTGTGTCGAAGTCTTGCCGCTTTGGAACTTTGGGTCCACTCCTTCATCTCTAGGGATAACAAACAATGTTGGAAAAAGTGGGTGGTTTGGAGGAAACGTCATATGGTTTCTTCTTAGGTTGTTAAGCAGACTCTTTGATGTAGAAAGAATGTGTGTGACAGAAGTCTTGGTAAAAGTAGATCTGTTTCTGTTCTCCTTCTAGGTATAATGCATGTACATAACAAGCTGGTGGAGCCGCTGCACAGCATGAAGAACTGACGTGGCGTGACAGTGGAGGATGACCACGTAGTGGCTATGCAATATTACTGTAACCTGCACAAGTACTGTATCCTGGAGGTCCAATCTCTCTGCTTCAGCCCTGTGACATTCCATACTACATAGGTTCTATAGACGACCTAACCCTGAGCCTGGCGCCGGTGTACCAGGCTCCCGCCTTATCGTATGATGCAGATATATTGCTACTTACATATGTACTAACCTGCACTTGCTGCTGAATGATTTTCTCTCTGGACATGTATGTCTGCACCGGGGGTGGCGATGCGTTGAGCTGCTTACGTGAAGGCGGACGGCTCGCTACCTGTGCTGGTCCATATATATCTCCTGCTGCCAATGTAAACTCTTTTTCTCTTTGGATAAATTTTGTTTTAAAAATTCTTTCAAACTATGAAAATGTGTCTGTGCTGAATACACAATGCAATTTTCTATCATTAGTTAGCGTCTTATTCAACAATAAACTGTTATATAGGAAATCCAAGAGGGTGTGCTTTTTATAATTCATAAAGATTTGTAAAGGAGTCTACCATAAAGGGGTTTGCCCATGAAAGCAAGAGCATTTTAACCTTGCTTTACAATTTGGGTCAGTGTACATTCCAGAGTGTAAGCGGGGACTCAGTTAATGTGCCCCAATGTGTCTGCTTACAAAGGGCTTTGCGCTGCACTTTTGTCAGACTGTGCACGTTCTTCATGGCTAACAGTTTGCACAGGTATTTAAGAAGTGTGCGCGCTGGGTCGCACGTGACCCTTTTGTAGTGTATCTGCACAGGGCGTGCACAAATTAGGGGGGCGTGCAGTCGGACAATTCAAACGATTTGGACCGAGCGCCATATTTAACTTGTAATTTGAGTTGCACGCCGTATGTTAAAGGTGCACCACAAAAAAGATGGTTGAACGCCGATAGGCCAGTAGGCGGAAGTGACCAAGATTCACTATTTTGGGCACACATTCTTAGCGAATTGCTGCACCCAGTATTATACACGGAAATAACACTTTTAGTGCAGTTTAAAAGAGCCACATTATGATCCATCTAGTGCTTTGAGATGCTGTGTGCTAACAATGTGCTTAGAGAATCAGGGTATAGGGCTTATCTACACTTAGCTTTGAACATTCTACTAGTATTTGACATATTGAAAAAGAGAAATTGGAGTCAAGAGATGGATATAAGACACACTGACACACTCAGCTCTGCCTCCTTACTATGAAATACAGTCCGCACTGCTATGCCCCTCTTCCCTCAGATCCAGAGCTTATCTTGTCTGTAGAGCTGCTGATCAGGTCAGACAATACTACGGCCATGGCCTAAATAAACAAACAAGGAGGCACGAGATGTCCTCACCTCATGCATATTACCTCATATTTTTCATCTTGCAGAAAACATTTCACTTCCTTAACAGTAGTGCACATAAAAGGTACAGATGACATACAGGCGTCAGTCCCTGCATTAGGGAGAGTGGTCCCTAAACAAATCCGTTTTTCCCGTGATAACCAGACTGGGGATCCCCATACATAGACCTCTTTACCAACAGTGAAAATCACAAAGTGAAAAGTTTCTACTTGTTCAATCTAAGGCCTCATTCACACGGCTGTTGGGGGTTGGATATACGTTCCCCATAGGCCGGTGGTACCGTTCTGTAGCTGTGAAAAGACAGGACATGTCCTATTATTTCTCGGCATACGGCGCCGTGCACTATGTTCCTCTATGGGGAGGGGCGGGTTGAGCAGCGCCAACTTGTTCCCACTGTGCTACGGTATGGCAGGCACATGTCGGTGTTAATTCAGCCTAAAAGATCAACCTCCAGCGTAAGACTTGGGGTCAACACCTTATGTATGCCTTTCCTGTAGTCATTCCCATTTCCAGAAGCTTAAAAAAATGGCTGGGAAAGAGTCACCGATCAATAACAGAATAGGATAAGGAAAATAATAAACTTACTATCCTTATTTGTCATCCAGACGTGAGGAATCTTCATCTCACAGCATGGCTATTAAATGGTTAATTTTTGGGACATAGAGGCCTTTCTCCTAAGGTTATTTCCACCTTACAGAATAGTAGAAATCCTGTCACTTTGACTACATTCACATGAACACTTGGCCTGCTGGGCCATAGCCGGGTGGGCATATGCCCGGCGCCATGGAGAGGAGTGACCCTTCCCCTCTCCATAGTGAGCCATTGGGCATGGCCCGTAACACAGGGAAAGATAGGACATGTCCTAGATTTTCCCTGTGTGGCACAGTATTTTCTTTCCGCTTCCCAGTATTCAGCATGGAATATTAAATACTTTCATTAAGAAAAAATGGAAACACAAAAAACTAAAAAGGCCCTCAGCGTTAAAGATTAAACCTCTGCTTGTAGCCTTAGAGAATCTAAGTTTCCGAAGGGATTACGTTACCAGGTTCTTTAACCTAGTATATGTAGTGATTGCATTGTCTGTGTAGAAGAGGGACCTTCGGCCCTCTGATATACATAATTTGTAGTGTTTGGGAGTAAATTTTGAGATGCCATTTTGTGTGTGGGCAGAGCTTTGGGGCTAAATTCTGGGACTCCATAGAGAAGGTACACCTCATGATTGAACTTGAGAGTGGGGGTTCATCACCTCCCTAGAATTCTCTCTCTGGTGGAGTTGTCATAGTGAAAGGGAAAACAGTAGTTACTGATGATGACGTTTCCTCGAAATCTATTTGCTGGATGGGGTGTATGATTGATATGTCCAGGTAAGGCAGCCATACTTGAACGTTGTGAGCACACATCTCTATTCGGGATGATTCAGCACTGCCAGGAGATTGGGTGAAGTGCTTCATCACCCAATCTCCGAGTGCAGAGCCTTTGCGTTCTCTCTCATGACTGTACTGACATGACCTACAGTGATGTCAGAAGCATGTGACTGATAACATGATTCCTGTATCACGGCAAGGTCCTTTAACCATACTTCCAAAAGCATGAGCCACTCTGATATTATGCCCACCCATCAGCTCCCCATCTTATTTTGCCCACCCCCATTAGTTCCTGTTATTGTAAAGCTCCAGAAGCCCCCTTATTTTGACCTCCCCTCCAGCAGCTCCCCTCTTAAAAAATAGTACCCCCTAGCAGTACCACCTCATAGCTCCCCACTATTGTTCCCCAACAGTAAAATAAACACGATTACTCACCTTTCCCAGCTCCCCCCCCCAGCAGCTCCTCTCTCCTCCTGCTGTACATAGCAGTGAAGCAGGAGTGTCACCACCTGCTGACTGTGCTGCACACAGCAGGACCAGAGGAACAGTGATAGTGCAGGAAGATATTGACTCCCTGCACCATCACTGTAATCAGCTCTTTCGGCATCTGCCGGAGGATGTCCCGGCAAAGGGGATAGGACTAAAGAAGTTGTTGCTTCTGGGACTGGGTATGAAGAAGAGCTGTGTGTGCATCACTTGTGTGTGACCAACAGGGAATTTTCAATTGGTGTCAAATAAATTTTGTAGTTTTTGGATGACTCAATCTGGTGTGTGTCTTAGGCTACATTCACACGGCCGTTGTGCACAATGGGCGCATGGAGCAGTACACGTTAGTATGAATGTAGCCTTATAGCTAGAGGTCTAACTTATTGTTAAAAAGAAAAAGTATCACATGCAAATATTTACACCAAAGAAAATTTGTGGACATTTGGATACCAAAAACCTAAATACATAAAAAAAATATTGTTGTGTTTTCTCAAAATACAAAACTCTCTTCTTCACAAGTTTTTTTTCCATGGATTTCTATAAATATTTTATTTTTTTATCAAATGTAGTCGTTAGATATATACATTGCGGGAGTGAGACCTGCTCCAGAGGTAGAGATACAGATCTTCAACTTGTTACAAAAGGATTTGCTCAGCACACAAGAAACTTCAACAAAACTCCTCATGGGCATGTTTTTCTTCGTGAAGTGACCAGCAGGGGGAGCTTTGGGCTTCCCAGTCTATTAATGGCTGCAGGTCTGAAAACCTCGGATAATAATATCACCAGGACCTGAGTGTTTCTAGAACCACACAGAGGAGGCACATGGTGCTGACTCTCTATGATGGACAGATCTGAGGTGTCACTTGTCCAGTTGTCTTTTCAATACGCTGATGAACGCATCTTTAGGCACTTCCACGTTACCGATTTTCCTCATTTTCTTCTTGCCTTCAGCTTGTTTCTTCAGCAGCTTCATCTTCCTTGTGATGTCCCCTCCATACTGCCCAACAAACCAGCATACAAGATATGGTTATAGACATATCCAATATATGTACACTCTATTCTAGCTAAGAGCATGTTCACACATACAGCAATCTAGTTCCATCTAGTTCTGTGAGGTAACAGTGTGGTTACATTATCAGGGTACAGTGTTTATATGCACTTTCATTTGGCTACTGACATTGAAACACTGAAACATAGAGATGAGACACGAGGCGATTACAGAGAGGCTGAAAGACCAGTACACTGTTACACTGTGAGCTCTGCTACATCTCACAGACATGTGCCTGCCTCCCCCTTCCCCCAGGTCACTTATCTCCTTGTAGCTTGTTACACTGTGAGCTCTGCTACATCTCACAGATACGTGGCTGCCTCCCCCTTCCCTCAGATCAGTTATCTACTAGTAGTTTGCAGCCTGGCAGGATGTGATCAGCGAGTGTCTCTGAGCTCCATGCAGGGGGTGTGGCTACAGGATCAGAGCATAGAGACAGAAATCTCATCTGCACAATCTCACACAGAAATCCAAGATGGCAGCCGGACCCTAAGTCAGAAGTTACAGGGTCGTGTCTAGGGGCAACTGAAATTGTGTGCAGCAGGACTGATAGAGACAGGTTGAAATTATATCTGTAAAATTCTGTATTTTTGTTAATAACATTGAATTAGAGAATGTGTTATTTTCTTATCCTAAAACACATATAAAAAAACTTATCTTCGTAGGAATACCCCTTTAAGTATGTTGGTGATACGCAAACAAAAATAAAAACCCCAACTGTCCGCCACGTTTTCATTGTCCTAGCGATTCTACCAATATACTACATCTTCTAAAATATTCCATTAACACTTCAGAACTCGAGGTTTTCCCTTCAGCTCCGCTCAGACATAAAGGTAAATGTGTGAAAAATACATGAGATTTTTTTTTTTTTCCCCGTCGTCTAAAATCCACTAGAAACACAAAAGGTGTTAAATCTAAAAAGTTTGTTTAAGTAGAGAAACTGTTTGACAAGTTAATGTATTCCACCATCCTGCCACACAAGGTTTTAATATTTTATAACCTTCAAGATCTTCCGACTGAGCTGTAAATTGGAGGGAAGAAGAAGTAATCTTCACATGGGCGTAAAGAGGATTAAAGGAAGACGTCCATGTAATATCAAACGACAACATACTGGAGAGAATAAGAGAGAAAATACATACACATTTGGCCAGGACATTCTTCCTGTAGGGTTTAATCCTGTAAGAGAAGATCCATAAATCAATGCATGTGATTATAGGGATCTTATCAATAATACTTATTCCTCCACTTATCTCTTCGAAAACTGACTTTTAGGCTAAAAACACAACCATGTTGACCCCGGGCCATGGGTAACTGGATTCTGTGGACCAAACACTGTTCCCTGGATGGGAGACCAAGCATCATAGTCATATACATTACAAGGAAACCTCAGCGCCATAATGAAATCATGTTCTCAGTTTGGCTCCGTTGTTCCATGAGGAAGACTCCAGTTTTCTGGTGTACAAGCCTTGAAATAGTTGCAGTTCCTGCCGTGAAGCCTAGAATGGTGCCTACATCTCTGTATACACCACCTTTAGTTTAAGTGGGCATGGAGGGGCATGAGGAGGCCGTTGCAGGTTATAGTGCAATTATACACCAAAGCAAAATTGCCCGGCCGCACACCGGATACATGAGGAGACTGGAGCCTCTAGATAGATCCTGCACAGGGAAAGGGTTTAAATTACAGGGGTTTCCCACCAAACAAGGATAGGGCCTAACTTGCTGATTGGTGGGGGTCTCAGTGATAAGACCTGCACAGATCACAAGAACGGGGGTAGAGCCATGCGTGTCCTGCTGCTCCGCTCATCTCAGGGAGCGACTAGGGATCCCGACTGGAGTACATCGGACCCCCTGTTCTTGTAATCATCACAGAGACCCCAATGATCAGCAAGTTAGGTCCTATCCTGTGAGGTCACGTGATATCTTGGACATGTGTGTTTTATCAAAGAAACAGAATGCAAAATCGTGTAAGGGCGCATGCAGACGGTGCCGGGGAGAGGAGGAGTTGAGTGCCCCTCTCCATAGGCGCGGTATGCCCGGAAAAGATAGGACAGGTCCCTCCAGAGCACCCATTGCCAGCCTATGGGGGACGTATATAGTTTATCATCCAAAACATCACCCTCATGGTTATTTTATATAAAGCCCCCCTCACCCCAGGGATTCCTTATGTACAGCCTTATGTGGGCCCCCCTAGCAGCTCAGGGCCCCGTCACTTGCCCAGGTATGCGCAGTTCTGTCGCTTGTCCTGGTCAGACCCCAATGATCAGATGTGTATCCACTATCCTATTGAAATATGGTCCTTTTATGGATATTCCTATAAGTAATATGAAATATTACAGAGCTTACAATCTAATACTTGTAACTTAGGCATAGCAGAAGTATATAATTCCTGTAGAATGATAACCATGGCTACACAATGTACATACATATATACAATTCTATAATACCATACATTCAAGTCAATGCTGTATGAAGACGTTTTAATGAAATTCTAACTGGGCACAAAAGTATAGACTTGCATTCTATGTAGGAGTATAACACCGCACTGGTCTCCTACTTGTAATCCCCTTAATCCCTCTTTTGCAGACATTGTCACATCGTTCACGGCGTCGCTGTAATTGATACTTACGTTTCGCGTGCAATTACCCTGCTCCCGATGGAGGCCTGAACAGCGATCTCAAACAGCTGCCTCGGTATGGCGTCTCGTAAGCGTTCACATATCGCTTTACCCACCCCGTACGCCTTCTCCCTGAATGAAATCATGTGCTCATTAATAACAGGGAACACGTAATTCTTGATAATAGGGGTTTATACACCCCTGCACTCTACAGGATGGACACCTCCAGCTGTAATAGGCACCACTACCCTATACTTTTTGTCCTCCAGGGTGTTGAAGGAAATTCTTCCGATTCCTAGATATATCACAAATATGACAAATCTATCACCCCAGCTTTCCCAGAGTTCACCTGACTAGAACCACAGAACTCCAGATCTAGAATGAATATTTACAATGGTCCCAACCCGTCACCACCTCTTGGATTTCTACCGTGTAGGTTGAATACAACTGTTTTTAAAAATCAATAAAAACCAGACCATTGTACAAAACTTTGTCATCCATAGTGGATTCATATTCACGTAAAAGGCCTTAAACAAAACCATCAAGTCTCTGCAATTATTTCTGTCACCACTACCTGTTGGAGCAGCTCACAAGGAGTCTGTAGTTATTTCATACATTTATCATTCTAAAATCATCTTAATTATGTAAATGAGCCTGGGCTCGTGGAAAAAGTGATGTCACCCCTGTTACCCCTCCCCTCTCCTCCCCCTGCTCATGTCTGTGTGTAATGTATAGTAAAGCATTGCTAGTGTCTGCGCTTTATCTGCAGAAATACTGTGCTCTGCTATACACATGAGACACACAGACATCAGCTACACAAGTACCTGACATGTTCTCCTATACACATATGAGACACAGACATCAGCTACACAAGTACCTGACATGTTCTGCTATACACATGTGTAAGACACAGACATCAGCTACACAAGTACTTGCCATGTTCTGCTATACACATGTGTGAGACACAGACAACAGCTACACAAGTACTTGCCATGTTCTGCTATACACGTGTGTGAGGCACAGACATCAGCTACACAAGTACCTGCCATGTTCTGCTATACACATGTGACACAGACATCAGCTACACAAGTACCTGACATGTTCTGTTATACACATGGCTGCATCCTGGAGCAGTTGTATATCATACACACACAGGCTGCAGGGGGTGCCAGCACCAGCATCATTATACAGGCTGTCAGTCAAGCACTGAGGGTGTGGCTGTGCCTCCCACTCATGAATAAGCTGGACAGCTGAATATGATAATGACTCCCTGGACCTCTCTCAGGTCATTTGCATACAGCTTTAGTACCCGATTGTCCCTCTACATGCCTGTAAACCTAAACAATGAAGGGATAGAGGCAATGCTTTCTAATGGCAGTTTATGAAAATATATTTAGTTTTGGGGGTTAATTTGCCTGATGGGTTCTCACTAAGTGATCCTATTTAGGTAGGTGATAAAATAACATGGAGCACAACACTCACCTATGTGCAATAGTCACCAATTCCTCCACCGCACGACCATTTAATAAAATATCCATCTTCACCAGATCAGCTGCTTGGTATCCTGCGTCTTCATAGTCAAAGCTGTAATATAAATGGTAAACCGGATTGTAAGCTCTTGGGAGTAGGGGCCTCATACGACCATGTTTTTGCTCTGTAAGGTCTTATTTTGTCTGTATATGTCCTCCTTAAAGAAATATGATGGAGCTTAATGTCTAAAATAGAAGCTGTAATGGAATGGAAATATCAGAAAACTGTGGAAAGGAACCCAAAGAAATATAAAAATAGGCAGTAAAAAGGGTTACTCTCTTTTAGAGGTGTAAAACATGTCCACAGGTTGTAAGTGACTGAAAATGTAGATGTGAGTTCCACCTATGTACAGAATAGGGGTCCCCATTACCCTCAAGTGATGTGAATGGAGAGTTGTCCATGCATGTGCCATTCTCCGATAGAGTAAGTGTGTGAGTGCTCTGTACGGGCCGGTACCTTGCATAGCCAGAAGATAACGATTTCAAATTGTCATAAAAGTCCACCACAACTTCATTCAAAGGGAACAAATACTTCATCATTATCCTGTGTTCATCGATGTAGAGGAAGCTCTTCTGCTCCGCTCGTCGGGTCTGTGGGAACAAGCATTTTTCTGTCATGGATATTTTGGACTGAGTTTTTTCTTTGGGCTCACATTATTATTAGAAACTATGACACTTAGTTACACTATTTGTGCAGAACCCGGCTCCACGTAGCTGAGCGCTGGAGGTATATCGATAGGTGGATCACAAGAGGCTACTGGGAAGTGTAGTAGCCGCTCCATGTAGCCTCAGCTCCGGCTACTCCATACCCCAGTAAGCCTCTTTGGTAAATTTGCATATTTGGGCCATTAAAAATGATAAAAGATTTGGTGGACTATAGGATTATCCCTAAAAAGGGCTATCTTGCTACATATTAGAGGAACCTATCACCAAATCTACCTTAATAGGAAGATCCGTGGTGGTAGGTTTCCTTTAAGGTGTGTTCTAAAAATGCCTGATGTGAGACCGATCAACTATCCCAACGATAGGTTTTGCATTGATGGAGAACAAAATATAGATTTATCAAAACGAATGCATGCCAAAACAGCCTATGGTAGTGCGTACATGTGCACAACCTCTCCATTCATTCAACTTTTACATTGGTAACAAGCCCTTTAATTAGAGCCTGAATGTCCAGGTCATTATTTGCAGTTCTGTTATGCACTACTTTAAATGACAAGATCTTTACATTTGAATGACGAGATCTTGACAGAACGCTTTACATTTCAAGACTATTTTGACAGTTTTTTTCAGGACATTTGAGACTTGATAGGAAAGTTCTATTAGTCACATATATTTTTTTTAAAGTTTTAGAGTTTTTTTGTCATTTTTCCCATTAAAGTTTTATTTAATAAGTAGTAAAACTAAATAAACTAATAAACTAAATAAACAAAAATATGTTATAATTATGTACAGCGTCATATCATCACCTTTCCCCAAGTTCAGCTACAGATGCAGAGGGTGCAAGTACTTTTGCAAACTAAGTGTTTCTTGCAGCACCTACATTCAGCTGACCGGCTGGAGGGGGCACATTTCAAACACCATCTCCTGAACCCTGGCACCTACAAACACAATACTGGTGTCATAAAACAGGACATTCTCCCCTATACTACGATACAAGGATTCTATATGGATGCTTCACAGAGCTGGATATCTACCATCACATCTACTGATAGTAGACAGTCCTCACCACACTGCACATTGTTTTATTTAGCTCTGAAAGGGCCATACACATGAAAAAATAACTTATGAACACAGGAACTTAAGTAAAATATGCTAATGAGCCTGGCGACGTTGGCCTGAGAGCCTTTTGGCTCCACAGTGTTCATCCCCCTGCCCCCACACATTCACCCCTTCCATTCTGCCCTCTTATCAGGTGGAATCTGAGAGGTGACCTCAGAAATCTGGAATCTGAGCAGGTGAAAGGTAATTAATGAGTAGGAGGGACGTGAATATATTACAATACAGTGGAGCCAAGAGGTGCCGAGGTGACGTCAACCCAAGCGCCTCAGACTTATAAGTTCTTTTTTCCATGTTTTCAGCTGTTCCAGAGCTAAATAAAACAACATCCTGCAGCAGGAGCAGGTAACAGTGCAAGTAGCAGTGTCATGAGGACAGTCTATTATCAGAAGTAGATCTGATGGTAGATGTCCTTTAAAGTTACAATCAGACATCTCGGAAATAGAAAGCTGCATATAAAAAATCTAAATGTTTTACTACAACTTTAAGAGTGGAGATCTCCAGTTCTGTGAAGCATACACAAAGGGGAGATTCTCCCGTTTAATATGAAACAAGAATTGTGTTTCTAGGTGCCAGGGTTCAGGAGATGCTCACCATCATGGCACTTAACATTAACATCCTTTGTGCACTGGGCATGTGCAAATAGGATGTGCATAGCCGTATGATTGTGGTCATGAAGGAGTTAATGCACATGTAAAATGATAGACACAAGATAAGTGATGCTACGTATAAGGATTACTGACCTGGCACAGCGACATAATCTTCGAAAGATATTCATCTGGTGAAATAATTGTTCCCAATATCATAGGTTCAAGATACTCCTTCACTAGAGACTTGTCAGGAAATTCTGATGGATTTACAATGGTTATCTCCTCCTCTCCATACTCCTATGTAAATAATGGGAGCATATAGAATAACCTGGAAAGGAGTAGTGCATAAGGACTTACTGACCAGGATATCAAAGGGTCCACATGGACACACATTACCTTTATCAGCTTGGGGGAAGACAGCACAGCTTTGTAGGGGACGGTAGGGGAGGTCATTATGACAGATGCATTGTATTCCTGCTCCAGTCTCTGGTTAAACACCTCCAAGTGTAATAGTCCCAGAAAGCCCAACCTGCACAAGTTACATAGATGGTCATTTATTATGTATTCATTCTTGGAAAAATATGCTTCAATAAAGGGAAAGTCAGAAGATGAGAAAGCTTTAAAGGGGTTTGCCCATGAAAGAACGTTCTAAAATTATAAACCCCTAACGATGTTTACTCAAGATCATTTTTAACTCCTTATTTTTACAATTTTATTGCTGTTTTAACTCAGTGATGGTCAGGGTAGAATACCAGCGTGTGAGCAAGGACTCTCTAAGCAGACACAAAGATCCCTCTAATTCTGTGAGGTGATAATGGGCTTAAATTATCAGGGTACAAGGTATATATACACTTTCATTTAGCTTATGAACATTCTACTAGAATCCGACACATAGAAAAAGAGAAGTGAGATCAGAGTCATGAGATGGATATAAAACACAATGACACACTGAGCTCTGCTCCCTCGACTAATCAATAAATCACAGTCAGCTCTGCTATAAAGACCTTATCCGTCTGTAGCTAGTAGAGAAAGTCTCTGCACACCGCTGCTTGCCGGCAGAAAGTGCCTGTGCTGGTCTTGTAATACAGGGAGGGGGAGGGGCAGGAGGCAGAGAGCACTGCAGTGTGCAGACAATAGAAGCTATTCATGAGAAGAAACTAACCATAGTCAAAAGATTTACGGTCGTACCCATTTTGTTATCTTTATTAAATTTTGTCTTCGTGGGAATATCCCTTTAAGGTTTATTTTTGCCTCTGCTCATTATGATACAGAGTTAAAGGAGTCGATACTGAAAACAAAATAGATGAAAAAATATGAGACTGACGCACCTCCAGCCGGCACCTAGCGCTGCGCTGCTGTCCCGACTTACAGACACACTGGAATCATTCAAGGTCAGTTTTTCCAGGGCACCTTTCAAATTGCTGTACTCCGATTGGTCAACAGGAAACATCCCTGTAACAAAAAGTTTAAGAAAGCGGGGATTGTGATTCTTGTTTACATAAAAAAAGAACAGAGAATCAGTAAGCCAGGAAAAAACAAACTTCAAAGAGCAAATCAGAAGAGACATCCTTATGCATTATTTATCACGGTGGCATGGCGCCATCAATCCCCGTACTTCAGCTCTACCTAGACTTTTGACAATGTGGCAAAAACCTTGTCACTGTGTCACAGCTGATGGTGTAGTGCCTAGATCTCTCCCTCATGATCTCTGTAAATGCAGTGACAGAAGAAGCAAGTTTACTCTCCGATCCTGAAGTGCCTCTGATTGACAGCGCGGGATGGGCTATTCAATTTCAATGTTTTCTGCAATTTCCAACATCCCATAATATTGGAAGGAATGGTACAGGACCTCTTTTCTCGTGAGAACTCATAAAAAAAAAATCTGAAAATGTATCTCACCTGCAAACACCATGGGCTTTGCAGGCTTGAAGCCAGGCAGAGGCTCCACGGGCTGCTTCAGTAAATGAACAGTGTCACCTATTTGTGCTTCCTGTACGTCCTTCATCCCAGCGGTCAGGTAACCCACCTGCCCGGCATATCTGAAAAACAGTAAAAGTAATGTATACAGAACACGGAATTTGCAATACTCTGTTATATGCAATATGTGTCCATGTGCTGCCACCCAGTGGTTGGAAGGTTAAATTATTAACGGCAGTCTGGGAAACTTTTGTTAGTATTTCCACATATTGGGGGTCATTTACTAAGGGCCCGAATCGCATTTTTCTGTCACGTTACCCGAATATTTCCGTTGATTTTCCCTGAATTGACCTAGGATTTTGGCGCACGCGATCAGATTGTGGCGCATCGGCGCCGGCATGCACGCTACGGAAATGGGGGGGGGGGCGTGGCTGTAAGAAAACCAAACGGATTCGGAAAAACCGCCGTATTTTTTTTTTTTTAAAGTGTCGCAGCAGCAGCAGCGACACCTGGTGGTCAGCAGGCACACTACCTTAGTGAATCGCCGGAAGACCCGAATTCTCCACTGAGAACGCGCCACTGGATCGCGACTGGACCGGGTAAGCAAATCTGAATAAATTAAAAGGCTCCCTGAGGTGCTCGGATACATGTCAGCTTTCCTAGTGATTAGGCTGAACGCCAGTACTGGGAGTCTAGTATACACTTCTGGCTGTAACCGATTGACCCCCCACACCATGACCTCAAAAGGGAAGGCAATCAAATCCAATGTAGCGGCTTAGCCGGACGCATTTACATGGTTAACACCCGTGATCTGTGCCAGCATCGTTTGTGAGTGTTATGGTGGGTGTTTGCTGCAATATGCAGCAAACACCCAACTGTTAAGGAGAGACCTCGGTCCGTGAACAACAGTGGAGTCAATCTTTTATCTATGAGTAAAACGTACAATTTTTCAGCGGGCACTTCCTCCGGGGTCAGGATTCCAACCTCATTGACTTCGTAGCACTTGCCAGAGTGAGCCAACACTATTTTATTGCCTTTACACACTTCACCCCCAAAGAGGGCAACACTGGCGATCACGCCTCTGTAGTGATCAAACGTCGAATCAAACAGCAGGGCTTTAAATGGGCTGCCCTCTTCAATTTTAGGCCTAAAACATAAAAATGACACATTGTGTTAAGGGGAACATGTCCAAAGAAAACATCTGCAAAGTTCAATAAAGAAGTAAAAACTCATCAGTCATTCAAGTCCATTATTTTTTACTAAATAATTATAACAAAGAATATCCCTTCTAGCTAATACTCACGGTGGGAGTCTTGTGACAACTTCCTCAAGTACTCGTTCCACATTTGTTCCCAACTTTGCCGAGATCTAATAAGAAGAAACAGAGAATTTGTATATGAAGGAAGGGCAGTGTCAGGCCGGTGATCACTCTCACATAGGGGGAGATTTATCATCAGGTTTCTGAGGCAAAACTGTTCTAGTTGCCCATGTAAACCAATCAGAGCTCAGCTTTAATTTTATAAACAGCTGTGGGAAAATGAAAACTGAGCTCTGATTGGTTGCAATTGGCAACTAGAGAAAGTCTGCTCGGAGAGACTGATGAGAAATCTCCCCCTATAGTCTCAGAGATTCTTGCATTCACTTATTTTTTTTTAGTCAGGATTCCCTCGGGTAGGTCTCCTTTAAGTGTGGCCACAGACCGGCACATAGAAGTACACAAAGCATTGGCCCATACATGTCTGGAGTCCCATATACACACCCTAATGCAGTCACTAGCTGGGATGTCAAACATCTTTTCAATTTGTTTCTCCACTCTCTCAGGATCCGCATTCTTCAAGTCTATCTAAAAGCAAAAAGTTAGAATCAGAAACTTTCATTCTAACTAAAAGTTAACATTTAAAGAAGAACATACAAATGTATAAATGGCTAAACAATTATTTTAAAAGATTTTCAACTTTGGCCCAGTTCACACCTGTGTCTGGGCTTTCTGTCACACTCTGTGTGCATTCAATTCAATTTGGTCTCCAAGCTCCTTACACTTCCATTAGCAGACTTCTATATGTTTGACTCCGTGTAAAGGCTGCAGGAATCACAGGACACAACAAAACACCCTGTCATTTCACCTTCTATATATTTTCATCTATCCAATGTATATATTTCCATCTAATTCAGGGGTCCAGAAACTATAAATCACACCTCACACAGTGAGTTGCCATTAGTTTCAGTGAGGCCCTATATATAAAACTCTCCATGATTCTGCAGCTGATATTAACATGGAGAAACTAAAGGGAACCCATAAGTACAAATGGACTTTATAAGCCCTGACCAGTGTGTTATAAAGCAGAACACCACCTTCCAGATCACGTTTCTTTCATGGATTGTGTTAACATCATCCAGAGAATCAGTTTTTGAAGTGAGATGTAAAATGGTGGTATCTGCGCTGAAGTCAAGCTCTCCACTCAGAATGCCCCCTCTGCTGTGATTGACAATCCTACCTCCAGAGAAATTGCAACTGACTCTCCTGAAGTCTGGTGAACGATGTCCCTCACAGCAAGGGGGGTGTTCAGAGGAGCTGGACTTCAGTGCTAAACTGTCCACCTCCAAGTCTTTATTGAACCAATTCAAACATCTGACTTCAGAGTAGACTTGGTGTGTTATGACCCACGAAGACCCATGAAAGACAGATGATGATCTGTTAAATTAATCTGCTTGACCACACACTGGTAGGGGTTTAGTAGGTTAATTTATGCTGACAGGTTCCCTTTAAAGGGCAACAGTAATTCAAGTCTCCTTTTTACAGCAAAGGTCTTTAAGCTGACCACTGGATTCATGCTACAACTATGGGTAACTTGTTACAAGGTCTGGAAATGGGAAACATAGACAAGTGAGAACTTGGTGAATCCTTAATTTTAAGAAATCCTACCACCACAGATCTACCTATTAAGTTGGATCCCATGGCCGGTTCCTCTAAATGCATTGCAGTATAATTCTTTCGTGGCCCAGAACTTTTATAAATTTTAATTCCCCCAAAATGCTAAATTTACTAAAGAGACTACTGGGCCGTGGCGTAGCTGGAGCAGCTACTCCACGCCCCAGTAGCCTCTTACGTTCCGCCTAGCAATGCGTCTTCAGCATGCAACTACGAGGAGCTGCGCACACTCGTCTTCAAAGGTGGGTTCTGCGCATGCGTAGACCGCAGGCCTCCGGCTGCACGGTCTCGGCTCCGAAGCCGGAGCTACTGTGCAGAACCCAGCTTCACAGCTCCTTGTAGCTGCATAATGAAGATGTCTGGGCAGGAGGCTGAAATATGCTACTGGGGCGTATAGTAGCCGTGCTGTGTAGCCTCAGCTCCAGCTACTCCATGCCCCAGTAGCTTCTTTAGAAAATTTGCATATTGGGGAAAACAAAATTTATAAAAGTTCTGGGCTACAAAAGAATAAGCCCTAAAAAGGGCTATACTACTGTTAGAGGAACCTGCCGTCGGATCTACCTTAATAGGTAGATCCGTGGTGGTAGGTTTCCTTTAATGCACAGTTTGCTCTCCGAGTTCTCCTTACTTGGAGCAGCGGGAGACTCGGCGCAGTTTACCCGCTGTAGGACTGAGCCAGTTTCATCACCTGTTCGGCTGTGTTAGTGTTTTACCTTGTTTATGACAGGAATAATCGAAAGCTGAGCTTCAAAGGCGAGGTAGAAGTTTGCCACAGTCTGCGCTTGAATACCCTAAAGGGGAAAAAAATAATTACATATACAAATATTGAAACATCTTAATATATTTTACAACATCAAACCTGCTCAAACAGTAAATGATTCACCCTCTGGGGACAGGAACTACTGTCATCCAGGAATCAATGGAAGGGAACTTTACATTTTATGTGATTACCAAACTAGAATTTAAATGAAGGATATAAAAAAACAAAACAAAACAAAAAAAACAACATCTTTTATACAACAGGATTCTTTTCAGAATAAGAGACCTGAATTACCCTGCACCATATCCTTGAAAGGGAAAGTTATTGTACCTTTATTACTGTTTTTTTTTCTTACTACATCGAGATTTGGGGAAATTAACCCCTTAATGCCAAGGCCATTTCATTTCCCATTTCCATTTTTTACTCCCCACCTTTAAAGTAATACGTAACATTTTAAATTTTCCATGTAAAGAGCTGTATGAGGACTTGTTTTAAAATAATTTTTAAAACTTGTTTTTAATTAATTTTTTTTACTATTTTTCAGACCCCCTAGGGCAGTGGTGGCGAACCTATGGCACGGGTGCCAGAGGTGGCACTCGGAGCCCTCTCTGTGGGCACCCAGGCCATCACTCAGGTAACCATTTAGGACTCAATACCTTCTCCTGCAGTTACAGGCAGCCCAGTACATGCCACGTTCAGCGCTATTTTAAAGTGACCAGAAGTGCAGGAGGCGCAGAGAGGTGCTGACAGAGCTGTATTGTCATTGTAGACCCTTCTCTGGACCTGTGTTTGATCCTATTAAGGGACCTTAGAGGGAAACAATACTAATAATATCTGAATACAATAATAATCTGAATTTCTTCTTTCTACTGGATTGGTGTCCTCAATACATTTGACACTTTGGCAAATTGGCATTTGGCACTTTGTGAAAAACACGTGGCTTATGCTTGTAGTTTCGGCACTCAGTCCCCAAAAGGTTCGCCATCACTGCCCTAGGGTACTTTACCCCTAGGTTGTCTGATCGATCCTACCTTATTATGCTGCCATACTACAGTATGGCAGTAAACAGGGATATTACACATCATCTATTACAATGTGCAAATCTGATAAGGTCACAGGGAGCAACGATCCAAGCCTCACCCCCAGCTCTGCTCCCTCAACACTCCCCCCCCCCCCCCTCTGGGAACCCCCCTCCCTAGAGCCATTCAAGCTGATTGGAATAATTTTATAAGTTTATTGGAAGCAGGCCATGGATAACAAATATAGAAGATGTGTCCATGGTTTTCTGATGTTAGATTTCCTTTAACCAGAACAAGCGTCTATCGTAGGGATTTCCCCTACCTTGTATTCCTTCAGGTGTATTATATTATTGCATAAAAGATTGCTATTGATTTTCTTTATTATTTGTTGCTCCACTAATTATTATGGTTTAGGATTAACAATATCCCTTAAAACTTTGATAGCCGACTATGTCACCTGCTTGGCTGTATGAGGACTCTAATACTACATGTACATAGTGCATAATATACAAGAGTAAAACTTACCTCATTTGCATCGACCACCAATAATACACCTTGGCAAGCAGAAAGGGATCTTGAGACCTCATAGCTAAAATCAACGTGACCCTAGAAAAGAACAGAATGCACAAACACCTCAATAGAGGAAACATTTGGCCAATACCGCTGGATCTTTCTATTTGAGGGCCTTGTAATAAAGAATGGATGTAGTACTAATCCATCGTAAGCACCATAATGCTGGAACGTACATGATCAGGAACGATTTACCAACTTTTATCAAGCGACTACAAGAAACTTTGTAATCTTTCCTCATCAGAGGAAAATACTTCTTTCTCCGCTTACTTTAACTCTTATATTCCTCCCACCTTCCTAATCTGCTTTTGAATTTAAAATTAGACTGAAGCTCTCTGAGGTGAAGACAAAGCCATAGAAAGCTACCGATTTGAAAGATGAGAAATACTTTAAAGGGGTATTCTGGGAATATGAACATCTGCTACAAAAACCCATGCGGTTATAAATAAACGAATACAACAAAACTCAATGTAATTAATCACAAAATGGAGTTTAAATAGCTTTCTTTAATGATTCACAAATTTTTATGGGCTTTCTAATTAAGAGGAGTTATCTCCAAGATGGCTGCCACTGGAAACTACAACTCCCATGACCCCTCAGTTATCATAAACTCCTGCTTCCTGTTATGCTCTGCTCCCAGCGATGATGTAACAGACTGTCCTGCTCTGTTGCCATAGTAATGATGTTTAACTGCCAACTCGCCACAACCTTGGCCTTACTGGGTGCACTGCAACCAACTGAATACAGTCAAACCTAGAGGTTATCATATGACCTCCCAAGGCAGGAGCAGCACATGTGATGTGGACATGTGACCAGTGGCCTCTTCTGTCCTGTGTCTCCTCCATGGGGAGAAAATCAATGGACAGATTAAAGGGCCAGTAGCATTTAATTATTTGTCACACTGTATGACCACAACATATTTCAGCTAAGGGGAACAACATTTAAAATAAAAACTGAATACATATTAGCTAATATTTTAATGACCCATTTGAATAATTTATTCTTATTCCTGGAACAATCTTCATGATATAGACATATTACACTCGGGTCACTCTAAGCCTCAGGAACTAAGAGGCTATAAAGAAAACAGTAACACATACATATGGTAATGGTAAAACACTGTAACAGATACATGACCACCTTAAATCTATAAGTGCATATTTCCAGACTAGACTATTTCCCAGGAGTAATTTGAGACCAAGTTGCAGCAGGCACCAGATTCAATAGAACTCATCCTGTATCTGCACATGCACAACACATGCACAACATCACCATAAACCTAAATCACAAAAAGATGAAACTTTACAGCAATCTCACCGGAGTGTCTATCAGGTTCAGTAGATACTTCTTCCCCTGGTAAGTGTAAAATAGCGAGGCGGTCTGAGCCTTCACGGTGATCCCTCGCTCTCTTTCCACTTGGAGCTTATCTAGAACCTGCTTATTGGAGGCGGCTTTTGGAATACACCCTGTGGGGAAGAGCAAGATAATCAGTATTTCAACTCACAGATGAAATTATTTTATTGGCACCAAGAAAGTATCAATGGTTCTAGACACCTTAGTTTTTAGATATATTGAAGGAAATCTACCAGGATGATAAACCACGGGCACCTACTCATAGATCCAGACACAATGAATGTTGCAACCTTCTTAAATCGGTTCTACATGGCCTTCTTCCTTCTAAAAATCAACTTTTAAAATATTGCTAATAAGTCTAAAGGGTTCTGGGAGTGGAGGAGGATTACCAGAGCCCTTCCTTGCTGCAGATTCACAGGCAGTTACACTGTTACAGTCTATGGGGGGAGGGTGTCTTGAATAATAGGATAAAGTTAGTTTCAGAAAGGAGGAGGCCATGGATAACAAATCTAAGAAGATTACCACAGTCACATCTTTATTTATGGCCCCAAGGTTACTTGTTTGAAGCCTGTGTCGTTGGAGCTTGTGATCTACTTATGCATCAATAACAAGAGAAGTGACTGCCCAAGCTACACATTTGTGTTCTATAATTTACGGATCATGCGTGGGGCCATGAAACCCACTTCTTTGTGTATGAGCCCTCTGAAGTAACTGGGGATGTTTTTTGACAAGTGTCACAGAAAATACCGTGAGCACACATCCCCATTATATGTTTGTGTGAGACACTTTTGATAAATCTGCCTGGGAACAGGAGGAATCAATGACATATTGTTATACCTGTGATCTCCAGGAGTCTGTCTGCGAGGGTACTTTTCCCATGGTCCACGTGTGCTATTATGCTAAAATTCCTAATATACTCAACATTGTATTCAGACATGTCAATTCTTTCCTGCAACACATAAAGTGACATATTAATATTCAAAGCAGATCCATCATCATCAGCCAATCATATGTCCAGCATCATAAGGATGTTAATCTGTTGCCTGAAAGCTGAGAAGTTTCGGGCACCACCGCCGTGGCCGCCAGGTCCCGCGCACCCCCTCATGCTCAGTTTTATAGCCGGCTTCTGTAGTCAAGGTCAAAAGGCAGCAGAGGATAGTACAAAGGAGGGTGCACCAGGCTTCAGAGACATGCCCTCAGTGCATCAGTTTAGATAATACAAGTGAAGACTTCTATCCATTTTGTCTAACCAATTTTTCAAAAATGCTGCTTGTTTTGTAGAAGCTTTAGGGCTATATATGTATATATGAGGCCCAGGGACCTAGCAATGGTTTACTCTGGTTTTGTAGTAACATCAGGTGTGGGCAGGGGTCTGATCATCAGCATAAAGCAGTCAGGGTGCTCAGCAGCAGGATAGTCTACAGCTGGTTTCCCTGGTCACTACACAGGACATAGCGCCATCTGCTGCCAGCTCAGTGTTCTGTGTAATGACAGCCCCTCATTGATCAGATAGAGATGGCCTAGCCCTTTAACACTGGATACCCCCATAACCCAAATCATTCTGCAGCAAAGAATTTCTCACACACTATATTAAAGTTTTCACCTTTTTAGAACTATAGGGGGTGACCTGTGATAAATATGCAGGATAAAGTGTCTGTAATAAGCGGCCCCTTCCCCCGAGGATCCCCCCTGTCCATCGCCGCCCCGACAGGTGTCTATGGAGGGTACAGACTGGATGCTTCCACATCCAGAGGTGAAGACATCTTGCAGTGTGACGAGGAGGTACAGTCAGCATTCTCCACAATCCGTCCAATGAGCCGATGAAGAAGACCTCATACATCCAGTGCAGCTCGATATAGGACATCCCCCCTTCTATCACATTTACACTCCATCATTCTGATACAGGGAAGACTGCAAGAACAAGAGAGATACAGGCGTGTTACACATTATCAATCATACATGTTATCCATAGACAAAAACAAATGGAAAAAAATCTTCGATATTATTAACGAAAAGGGTCACAGAACCTGCCGAGGGCGGTATAGACATCATGTGTACATAGTCTTAAAGGAAACCTACCACTTGTAGTGGCTGGTTTCTGATGGAAATGCCTCTTCTCAGCTGTTCTGATTTGTTTTTTAATGCACTCTGATTAGGGGCCCGGTTTAGCTATCAGCTCTCTGCAGGGAGACGTAGTTTACATGAGAGACAGCTCTTAGAGCCAACTAGTTTGATGGAGAGCAGCCAAGGTAAAACCCCTGCTAGCAGGCAAATGGCCGCAGATTGCTAATGAGAGTAAATGAGAGAATTGTTTACTTTGGTTTAGTGCCGAGTTCGGCAAACGTTTTTATACTTTACAGTGGTTCTTTAAAGGAAACCTACCACTTGTAGTGGCAGGTTTCTGATGGAAAGACCGGGCACCAGCTCAGGGTGAGCTGGTGCGGAGATGATTTTTGTTAGTTTTTAAACGCAGGGTCATCGTTGGTCTAAACACTTTTTAAGACTTTATAGCCGCGCAGGGGAGGTACGCGGCTCGGCTGCCTACCGCGCGGCTCATAGGAATGAAGAGGAGACCGGCGCATGGTAAGCGACCGAGCGCGTCCTTCCTGTGCCGGGCGGCCTAAAGTTTTAAAGGAAGTGCTAGTTTTAAACCGCATACACAGTTTAACAACAGCTAACAAAAATAACTCCGCCCAGCCACCCTGGTGCCGGAGTGCATTAAAAACAAATCAGTAAGCGGGACGAAGAGAGGGCAAGATGTGCCTCACCACATTAGCTGTTAAACATGTGTCTACAAAATGCATGTGTTGAAAACACCCATGTTAACATTGTGTTAACATGATACAGAAATTATATTGGAAAACTTTTCTTTAACACAAGGAATATAAATTACCCAAAGGGAATTCAGATTTGTCACCAGATTTTACCCCGTTAAGAAACGTTTGCATTACAACCGCAATGCAAACGCCGGGGGCGACGCTAAGCCAGTCCGTATTTACCTTTCCAGTGAAACACACACAATGCAAAACACTGGGTGCTGGAGAACAATTTTATGCAGGAAATTCACATGTGATTGGGCTCAGCCCCTCTTCCGTGGCGATTGTGTTGCATTTGTAAATTTAACGCCACATGTGAAATCTCACCCATTTACCATTAACAAAAACTCCTTAAAGGGAACCAACCACCACGAATCTACCTATAAAGGTAGATCGGGTGGTAGGTGGATCAATAGGACGTGAGGATAGCCCTTTAAGGGCTATCCTCACGTCCCGCAATGTTTTGAAAAGTTTTATTGTGCCTATATTCAAATTATCTTATGCGGCTACTGGGGCATGGAGTAGCTTCATCTGAGGTTACACGAGGTGGCTACTCCACGCCCCAGTAGCCTCTTTTCTCCTCCTACCGAAAATCTTCGGCGTGCAGCTACGAGGAGCTGCGCGCCCTCGTCCGACGAACCTGCTGTCCCGTGCCTGCACTTTTCAAAACATTAAAACCTTAAAAGGGCTAGCCTCACGTCATATTGATCCACCTACCACCCGATCTACCTTTATGGGTAGTTTCGTGGTGGTAGGTTCCCTTTAAAAGCCATATGCAAATGAGCAGAGAAGAGTCATATTTTGAGATGAGTGAAGCTTAGAGTCTGCAGAGGAATGGCACATCAGACACCACTATCTATAGTCCCATAGCACCTAGATACATGCTGCTGGTGTCATACAGCAGCCACTTGCAGAGGAGAGAGCACTGTGGAGCCTCCTGTGCAGCAGGGAGCTGGTAGGAGACTAATGTGTGCAGGCCCAGTGCTGCAGCTGTGGTGGAGGCTCCGATGTCCCCCGGTCCATGTAGCTGTCACTCACCTTCCTGCTGTCCCCTGCCCTCCATGCGCTCCATGTGACAGCAGCCTCCCGGCATGCACTGCTTCCAGGCTGCTCTTAAAGTGGCAACACCACCAGAGCCATTAAAAGGGAAATGCCAGCACCGATGTCAGCAGTCCGTCTTTATATTCCTTTTATCTCACTATTCTATAAGCAACAGGAAAATAATTTAGTGGAATCTATGATTTGCCGCACACCCGCTTTAATAAAACTTTATTGATAAAACCCGCACGCACCTCCATGTTTCTCTGCGTCAGTTCACACTGTTCTTGTTGTATGTTGTTGCGTTTTTCTTTTGCAGGCTCCATGTCCCTTTCCTTTTGTGGACACAAATCATGTCATATGTTATACCTCTATCTAAAATGAGACACATTCTGCTGGGCATCCTACAGACACGGCACGACACTAATGGAGGAACAGGGCAGATTCAAGAAAACTACATACAAGGACACTAGTGTAAAATTACTTGCTGGGACATATGGAATCACCAGCAATGATATACAGAGGCAGGGTAGTGTATGGCATGTATACAGCGCCCAGTCACATGCTGCATAAAATCAATGGCGTGGGCGCAGGCTATTCTCTGGACGCAAACAATGGATCCGTATTCTGTTTTTGAAGTCTGTGTGTCGTCATATGTGTGTAATCTGTTGTTGAACCATATATCTACAAATACAGTAGGTGTATTATCTGTACACAGTCCATGGGTTACATACAGCCGGTTGGGGAGACAAGCTGCACCAAATTTTTTTCCCCGGGTAAAGTTACCCCCTCACCAGGATCCCAGGTAAAAAAAATAGGTTGCCACGCAAATTCTTCATGTCTAACCCCAACCCATATAATGTGCCATTTCCAGCAGTCCCCGGACAAAAATGCCCCCCTTCCTGCAGCTGCCCCACTTTTCTGTAGCCTCCCTACTGAAAGTGCCCCCTTTTCTGTAGCCCCCTTTTTCTGTTATCTGTCTATATAAAAAAGGGTCTGCAGAAAAGGTGACACTATAATACCCTTTTTTTTATAGCCCCCACACACATTTATAATTTCCCTTTGTCTTTGGCCTCATGAAAAATATGCATAGCGTATGTAACCGAGTTTAAGCCAAGGCACCAAATTTTACCACAAAAAAATAACTAGAAAAACGTATTGACTCAAATATAAGCCTATGGTGGGAAATGCAGCTGCTACGTTTTAATAAAAGAACGTTTAATAAGAAGTCTCCCCTCATCAATTGCAGCAGCAACCCCTCACTAGTAAAATGTCCATCAGTGGCCTCCCCTCACTAGTAAAATGTCCAGCGGCAGACTCACTTCATTAATGAAATTTCATTTAATTAAATGTCCACAGCAGAGCACCCCCTTTAATGAAATGTCCAAAGCAGAGCCCCCTCACTAATAAAAAATATCCACAGCAGAGCCTCCCTCACTAATGAAGTGTCCACCGCAGAGCCCCCTTTAATGAAATATCCATAGCAAAGCCACCCTTTAATGATATATCCACTACAGTATGCCTCCGGATGTTCAGCATTACCTGTGGCACCAGTCTTTTCCACTTGATAAAGGGGTCCTTGCGCCCCGAAACGCGTTGTGACTGAAAGACCTTATAAAATCAATTGTCAATAAAATACCTTTTACCAATACCCCAGAGTGCGCCATTCGATTAGACTACCCTCTTCAAATACCGCCCATACCTCCTGTGTCGTTTTTGGCGAACGACACATAGGAGATCTCTATCTGAAGGCAGCACCTGCAATACCTGAACGTAGTGTTGTGCCTACTCTCAGCGCAACCATACACGGTGAGCACATTTCTCTCCTATACCCTGTGATCATTTCCAATAAAGGTGTCACACTATTAGCGCTCTCACCCTATCCTTCCTTGCCATTCTATACCCCATATCCACTACAGAGACCCACCTTGCTAATGAAATATCCACAACAGAGTTCCCCCTCACTCGGTAAGCAGAGCTTCCTCCTCCCCAATTATTAAAGTGGCCAGAGCAGAGCCCCTTTAAAGAAAAAAAAACTAAAATTACCTCCGGCTTCGTCTCCTCATGGCTCTTGGTCCATGGGTCACGGGCCACAGCAGAGCCTGCTTCGCTAATGAAATGTCCACAACAGAGTCCCCCCCTCACTAATGAAATGAAATGTCCACAGCAGAGCCCCCTTTAATGAAATGTCCACAAAAGAGCCCCCTAACTAATGAAATATCCTCAACAGAGCACCTCCTTCCTCATTATTGAAATATCCATAGCAGAGCCCCTTTAAAAAAAAAACAACTCTAAACTCTGCAACTACCAGTGGTTGGGAGATGTACAGCACATAGGGTTTTTTTTAAAGTGACACTGGCACACTGCCACCAGCCGCCCCCCATCAGGCAAATATGACTTTTTTAATCCCATTTTCACATGCTATGAGTCAAGTTTAGAGGACCTAGAAACTTGCTTTATCATATTAACCTTTTCAAGACATGGCCCTTTTTAGTTTTTTCATTTCCATTTTTCACTCGCCATTAAAAATCTATAATTTTTTTAACTTGCACAAGGAAAAGTTGTAAAGATTTCTCCACCTAGAGATCCAGTGATACTTTCTAAAAGTTGCATTTTCTTATCGAAGAATTAACGCAGTCACTGCGCAATGTTGTATTGTAGCCCCGTGAGGTGCGTTTTGTGCACGTACTGCAAACCTCCAAGACGTCTATAAAGATTCCATTTCAGTCAGTTTCGTATTATGATGAAGGATCCAAAGTTTCAGGGTGGACGTTTTAGGGCTGCAAAACAACAACTGTGGTGTCACATACTTAAGGGCGGGAGATTTCATTACCGTCACGTCAAGAATTTCGCACACCATGCTCACTCTGAAGGTATTGAGTATTAAACACAGTTGAACCTGAGAAGAGAATCTTATGTCCTGAGGGTTAAGGGCTAAGGACCAGATCTTGTACTAATGGGGTTGTCTAACCACTAGGGTTGACTTTTTATGGAGAAGTCTGGAGGTAAAATCCATTGGTCTGTAGACATCAAAAAATAGGGGTGCAGACTCTAGAAAGTTAAGAATGCCAGAACTTTTGCTGTGTGTCGGTCCACAATCAAGCTACATACAAGGACAGAACAAGGGCACATGCCCCCCTCACTACGTGAGGATTAAGGGTCTTCCACTTACCGCTCCAAGGAAAGTTTTCCAATACAACCCTGGTCAAGAAGGTCCTGCGACATAACGAGACTACGTCGTGGGGCGGATACTGGCTGAGTAGTTCAAGAGTATGTATGACGGGGACATTGTGAATGGAGAGAAACTGGCTTGCGGGGAGTAAACGTGGACAAGATGGATTAGCCGGTGCTTGGCAGAGTTCAATTGATTTGGAGAGCATATGAGGTAATACCTGGGTAGACGCAGAGAAGAGTGTTGCAGTAGTCCAAGGGAATAAATAGGGATAGAAACTTTGTAACCGTGGATTGAAGGAAGGTCGGATGTGTAGATTTGTTCTCGAGTACATGGGGGGGCAGTATTATATTAAGTTTAAATTCTTGTATAATAGGGGGCGTATTATAGTAGTGTAATTTCTTGGACATAGGGGGCAGTATTATAGTAGTTTAGTATTTATTGACATTAGGGGCAGATGTATAGTAGTTATTTCTTGGACATAGGGGGCAGTGTTATAGTAGTTATATTCTTGACATAGGGGGGCAGTGTTATAGTAGTTATATTCTTGGACATAGGGGGCAGTGTTAAAGTAGTTATATCTTGGACATAGGGGGCAGTGTTATAGTAGTTATATTCTTGGACATAGGGGGCAGTGTATATAGAGTTATAAGTATCTGGCCAGTAAGTGGGCAGTAGAATAAATTATATTGGTAGTTTAGATTCATGTGTTGCCTTGGTGCTGTTGTGCTACCTGCACTTAATCATCATGGTGTCACACCGTGTTAGTCCAGTGTATGGACTGGCTGCACATCTATCCTTTGACCTCCAACTCTTTATTAGCTATGTCAAGAAATAGCGATTAACATTTGGTATCACATCCTCTGTCATAGCGTAGCATCAACATGCGCCCCCACAAACTGAAAGGCAAAAACACCGACCTCTGCGCTCTGGCCGTAAAAGTTCGCTGTGGAATATTTTAGAAAAAGTGAAAACAATTAGATTGCATCTATGGTTTGCTCTGTCCATGTCTGCAAGACAAATTCTAACGAGGAATAGGGTGTACATGGTAATCAAGATGTTGCCACCGCAGATTTTAACTAGTCTTCAATGGTTTATGTGGAAAGCTCTAATGTTTTCCAAATTGCTTGTTTATAGGGGGCAGTATTATAGTAGTTATATTCTTGTACTAGTGGGGCAGTAATTATAGTAGTTATATTCTTGTTATAGGGGGGCAGTCGTTATAGTGTATTTAATTCTTGTACATGTAGGGGGTGCAGTATTATAGTAGTTATATCTTGGTACACAGGGGGCAGGCAGTATTACTAGTATTTTTTTATATTCTCTGTCATAGTGGGCAGTATATAGCGTTATATCTTGTACACAGGGGCTCCAAGTAATATAGTAGTTATATTCTTTACATAGTGGGCAGTATTATAGTAGTTATATTCTTGTACACAGGGGCAGTAATATAGTAGTTATATTCTTTACATCGGGGCAGTATTGTATTATAGTTCTAGTTAGTCTCTGTACATAGGGGTGCAGTATAAGCAGTATATATTCTGTACATGGGGGGGCAGTATTATAGGGCTATATTCTTGCACATGGGGTGCAGATTATAGCGGCTATAGGGCTGCACATGGGGGCCGTATAGATGGAAGTAGGCTCCCATTATGTAGACTAAAGTTTAGGGCTTACTTTCTTGAACCAGGTGACTCTGTGCTCTGCTCCTATTCCCTGGCACTTCCTTATCTCTCATGGGTGGGATTAGAGCGGTTGTTTCCTGGTCCGCAGCTCCTGTTGGTTTAGCGGACTTGGCTAGGCGGGAATATTTACAGAAGGGGTTACTCCTGTTAGTCTTGTGTGACTCACACTCCAGACCTGATAGTCGTAGACCTGCTACCTAGTGCAGACATATAGGAATGGGGGCAGCAATGGCCAAAAAGCATAAAGCAAAACTGATTGTGTGTGTTGCTTGGTGCAGGGTCTGAAGCCTAGGGCATGACCTGTAGATTAATAAGGATGACGCTCACTAGTGGCCAACGTGTAGCTAGCATTCATCTGTGAATTGTGATATTATGCATTACTCACAGCATTCGGGTTGTGGCCCCAGCAATTATTTTCTTATTTAAAAATGGATTGTGTAAAAGTACCGTGTTACTTCTCATTGCTGAGGGTCCGTAAAATCTTACAAATGCTAACGGAATGAGTGCTGATGTTTACCTTGAGGTGCGAACGCGTTCAGTTTTTCAGGATGCAGGTTTTGATGACCAACCAGGAGGAGTAAAAGTATCAGGAGGAGCAGGACTTTCAATTATTGTCTTAATCCATTATCATCCATTATCAACACCTGTTTGGGTCTCCAAAAACTGCTTTGAAAAAACTGAACGTGCGCCGCACCTCAAGGTAAATCAGCAGCTCAATTCCCTTGGGGTGCGTTCCCATGCGGCGTTTGGACGCGTCAAAAGCATGGTCAGGACGTTTGCATCAGAAACGCATGCAGTTTTTTAATTGTTACAATGAGTTTGGCCACAGTGGAAGCATTTTTCTTCCATTGCTGAAAGTGTAAACATTTTCACAGCTGCTTACACTTACAGCAAGATGAGAAAAAACTCTTGGCCGGCGATCAGATGTAGAGCTTTGTCTGCGTTTGCAGAGCGCAGACAAAGCGCTACGTGTGGCGCGGCCTTCCAGAAGATTTAAAACGCTACGTAATTCTGACGCAAGGGTCATTTGTGCTTCACGCCATTTTTGCGCATCCAAAAACACCAGTGTGAACGCAGCCTCAAGGGCTTTTAAAAAGTTTGATGTTCTCCCCAATCACAAGCGATTCAGTGAGGGTCCGACTTCTGGGACCACACTGGTGCACAAGACTGGACTCTCGTGATTTGGACCGGAAGTTGTCATTCACT
Source organism: Engystomops pustulosus (assembly GCA_019512145.1). Classification (NCBI taxonomy): domain Eukaryota; kingdom Metazoa; phylum Chordata; class Amphibia; order Anura; family Leptodactylidae; genus Engystomops; species Engystomops pustulosus. The sequence goes on from CM033641.1 coordinate 39,494,759, forward strand.
AAATGGCAAGAAGAGATCTTGAACAGGTGTTGAGAAATACAAAAAAAGACAATGAATGACGGGTTACTATGTGGACGCAGGTTCTGGCAAACCTGCGCTGAGCGAATAGAAGATAACAAAGTCTGTAGCTATTGTAAGTCCTCGGGATGATGCTCTTCTCCTCTGAGAATAGTGTTTAAACCTGATCCACCATTATAAAGCTCTGAACGGGGTTAGAGATGGGATCGTAGAGGAAGCAGTTGCCTTAAGGGGTGTGGCACACGTTAGCGTTTTGAACCCGTCAGTTTTTAAAAGCAGTACGTTAAATAAAAATGCATTGTGTTTTTGAAAACTCATCCGTTTTTTACCATTTGTCCAAAAAAGGATGAGTTTTTCGAAATGCGTTTTTTAACGCGATGCTTAAAAAAAGGGTTCAAAACTCCACGTGTGCCACCACCTTTAATCTTTGAGTCGAAATAATTTAACGTGACACGTTTTCACCTTCCCTTTATGACCGGAGTGTCTCCATGTCCTACTGCGAAAACACCTGGTGGCTAGAGGTGTGCGGCCACTTGTTTACAAGTCAGTTGAGGATTCAGTAAAGGATTTGATCTTTGGATATGCAAGGATAAGATGAACCAGTCTTCATATAGCAGTGAAACCCATTCAGATAATGATTTGGGGGATTTAATAATCGGATATCTGCGGCCGTGCATCGCCACTACTTCTGTAGATTGGGCGACATAACAAGTGCCGAGAGTCCTCCCTTATGTTGTCACCACTCCTAGCAAACATGTCAGAAAATCTTTTAAATATTTGCCATTGCAAAGAAAATGTAACCAATGGTAACAATGTCCGGAAGGATATGTATAACAATGTAAGCCAGTGATGTGGAATGAGGTTGTGTATGGCAGCTGTTAGCGCGGTTCCCTTTCCGGAGAATCTCTTGCGCTTTTGTTTTGTTGGTGTAGATATTGGGGGACATTTACTATGGCGTTTCCGCCAGTTTTGTGGCGCTCTCACCACATGTTCTGCTCTCCTACCTATTTATTAGCTGTCGGGGACAGAAAAAATGCCTTTTTCCGTCTGCTCCGACTCTTCTCCGAAAAGGGGCGTGGCTTTGGCGGAGTGGAAACTCAGACACAATTAATATGTGTCACAGCCATTTTTGGGCGCTGTAAACTGGCGGAAAGTAGACCAAAAGAAAACTGGTCTAGCAGGGACTGTTGGACACATTTCTGGTGCTCGGGACAGATTTTGGTCCCGGGGACAGAAAATGGGCTCTGGGACAGAAATGTCTCTGCACAGCTCTACAATATTAAATGTGTATCTTCTTTCCGAGAGCAGGTCGGTAACAAAGCCAATGCAGACACCGACACTTTAAGTAAATGTCCCCCATTGTGTTCTGTCTTAAGGAGTGGTACGGAGCGGCTCTGCTTCCTTGTATTGTGTCAGCTCCCTATACATGGCACTTACAGCTTATGGTGGTTGATGACTGATGATACTAAGATCTACTTGTACGCTATGATCCTACATGGGTGTGACTCCGGTTATGGTTATTACAGCTCTGAACCCTCTTCACATTCGTTTGTGAGTAAATTTGGTGTTATGGCGATCTCTTTGGGCTCTACTGGCACCCTACTGACACTGTGCACACTCCTGAAAGCGGCCTTAAAGGGGTTGTCCGAGAGATCCGAAAAAAAACTATAGGTGGCGGGCTGCTTAAAATAATAGATGTACTTACCTTCCGGTGCCCTCCGGTATCCAGCGCTGCTGTCGCTCCGGTCCGGGCGCCATGTAAACAAACATGGCCGTCGGAGCAGCGCTGCATTCAGCTTCCGGCCGGCCGTGGCCGGGTACGCCTATCCGTCCCTATTCACAGCATTGTGAATGCGGGCCGGAAGGTCGTCGGGTCCGGCCGGAAGGCACCGAAAGGTAAGTACATCTTTATTGTTTTAAGCAGCCCGCTTCCGGCCACATAGTTTTTTTTCAAAACTCAGACAACCCCTTTAAAGGAATTGCCCATCATTAGAAAGTGGTGGCTGCTTTCATTTTGAGACAATGGGGCAGATTTACTTACCCGGTCCATTCGCAATCCAGGGTGCGTTCTCTGCGGACTACCCACTAAGGTAGTGCACCCGATGTCCACCAGGTGTCGCTGCTGCGCTGAATTCCGGCAGAGTTCACAGGAGTTCACCGTCCTACGTTGGTTGCAAGTAAGACACCTTTTTTTTTCTTACGGCCACGCCCCCCGATTTCCGTTGCGAGCATGCCAGCGCCGATGCGCCACAATCCGATCGCGTGCGCAAAAATCCCGGGGCAATTCAGGGAAAATCAGCGCAAATCGGAAATATTCGGATAACCCGCCAGAAAAAGAGCTATTTTCCGGGGCCCCTAGTAAAGTACCCTCCATTGTTTCACATGTACCTTAGATGCAATGTAAAGGGAATTGGCACAGGATTTAATTTTATGGGATAGGAATAAATTTGGGTCCAAACACAAGGGAGCGCAAGCTTGTTCCTAGAATGACTAAGTGGCAATCAATGTAACATTATTCATCCACTCTTCTCGCTCTCTACGGGACCACAATTCATCGGAATTAATCCATGAGAATGAAGGTTGTTGTAGCAAGGAGTCATGCCCATCCTCTTCTCCATTCATTAAGGAAGCAATGGTTCTCATTACCCAGTACAAATCCCACGGACTCAGCACCAGCAGGTTAATAGTAATTAGGGCCAGCCCACTTGAATGGACAGACCGCACACAACCGTAGTAACGTTTGGAGGTAATAGGACTATCTAATCCTGGAATACTCAAGGATTGGCTAGATCTCAGAGCGTTGTGTGTGATAGGACTTTGTATTCTTGAAACATACCTTGTAATAGTAGTCAATTGTCCGCACAATTAAGACTTTGCCCGTTACACAATACGTGTTAAATAATATAAAAGATGGCCCGTTGATTTGTCGCACTTTGGCAAAGTTGGGGAAGATTTAAGAGCGGCTTCAAAGAAGTTCTGCGGATTGTTTAAGAACTCCCTGTGTTGTAGGGCACCTTGGCCATTGGTCTTCTAGGGTTATCCAAAACCACCTATGGGGCAGCTTTAAGGAATGTAAAATAGTCAAGGGTTTATAAAATGATATAAATTTCTTTGTGTTTGCAATTTCCAATTACTTTTCTGAATCAGTTCCGTCACGATTTTCTGATCTCTGCTGCTGGTCTTCTACAAAGCTCTATGTTTGACTTCTATGAATAGAATCTGTCATGAACTTTGTGACGTTCCACAAGGTGCACGGCTCCGTTGCGCTCCCGCCAGGTGACATCACATAATTGGACAGTTGATATATTGCAGTAATTTACAAGCTGTTGTGTATAAAGACCGTGTGCACCTGGTTGTGACATCAATTCCTAGGAGGCTTATTAAGAGCCGGCACTGACTCCTGGCCTGATATTAAGCGTGCATTGACATCACACTGGCATTCCTGGATATGTATAAACGTAGCTATCGTGTTCACCTGTGTGTCACCCACCGGGCAATTATATATAAGTGATTCTTGCCTGGGGACTCATGCCGTTTGGAATGATAACAAGCCGCCCTGCCTCACATGCCCACCCCGTGGACTGCATACAGCCAAGGCCGTGTGACTAATCACATGAGGGGACATGTATAACGAGCCCTGTAGTCCACACTGTTGTGACATTCACATGACCGCGCGCGAGCAGTAATAACGAGCCTGCACCTGTGTGACATCACATGACCGGGGACATGTATAACGAGCCGTGCACCTGGGTGACATCACATGACGGGGACAGTATAAAGAGCCGTGCACCTGTGTGACATCAATGGACCGGGGACATGTATAATGAGCCGTGCACCTGTGTGACATCACATGACGGGTGGACGGGAAGGTATAACGAGAGCGTTGCACCTGTGTGACATCACATGGACCGGGGACAGTATAACGAGCCGTGCACCGTGTGACATCACATGACCGGGGACAGTATAACGAAGCAGGGTGCACCGTTGTTGACATCACATGACCGGGACGTATACACGAGCCGTTGCACCTGTGTGACATCACATGACCGGGGACATGTTATAACGAGCCGTGCACCTGTGTGACATTCACATGACCGGGGACATGTTTATAACGAGCTGCACCTGTGTGACATCACATGACGGGGACATGTATAACGAGCCGTGCACTGTGTGACATCACATGACCGGGGACATGTTATAACGAGCCGTGCACCTGTGTGACATCACATGACGGGGACATGTATAACGAGCGTGCACCTGTGTGACACCATGACCGGGGACTTGTAGTAACGGAGCCGTGACTCGTGTGGACATCACCAGTGGATCGCGGGGACATGTATAACGAGCCGTGCACCTGTGTGAACATCACATGACCGGGGACATGTATAACGAGCGTGCACCTGTGTGAACCTCACATGGACCGGGGACTTGTTAAACGAGCCGTGCACCTGTGTGACCACATGGCCGGGACATGTATAACGAGCCGTGCACCGTGTGACTCACCATGACCGGGGCCTGTATACGAGCCGGCACCGTGTGACATACATGACCGGGGCTGAAACGAGCGTGCACCGTGTGACATCACATGGACGGGCTTATACGGCGTGCACCCGTGTGAACATACGGGACATGTATAGACCGACGGGACTCACATACTGGCATTAACGAGCGTGACCTGGAACAAACATGACCGGGAATACGACGTATGATTTCTATCCAGCGGAAGTAAACCTGGAAAGCATTTCTAGAAGAACAGCCGCAGCGAGATCTAAAACGGCGGGATTGATACAGAAAGGGGAAAACTGCATAACTTTCATTACACAAACAATATTCAATTACACGGAAGTGGACAACCCCTTTAAAGGATCAATGAACAGTTTATGAGTAGACTTCTCCAGTATGGCACCACCTAATGAGTGCAGTGTGGGTAAGAGGTCGCACATCTCAGTCGTCGACCTCCACCCTCATACCCTGGTCTGAACATGTCCGTAATTACTAATCGTCCGTTTCACCTGCACCCCCCTTTACGCTAGTCCACATGAGTACATGGCACCTTTTCCTCGTCCTCCTTTGCGTGTGGATTACAAGGCAAGACGTAAGGGTGGAGAGCATACCGTGCTGATTCTGGTCTGGAGCAGCAATCAGCTTGTTTTTCTTCGTAGACACATTTACATTGTAATCTTCAATAGCTCTGTGAAAATGGACCACATGCCTCTAACTTAAGCAGTTGTTGTACAATCTGATCCAGTCGGGGCAACTCTTCGTGACCCCCCCCACATGTATTCACGTATTACCATCAGCACAGGCCTTTTATCTGTGCATCCCTTACTGAATAGTCCCTTACCCACGACAGCCACATTTCACGGACATTACTAGGTGCTACAACGATCAACCCGGTTACTTTAAAGGGGTTCGTTTTGCCAAAAATCATATTTGCAGATCCACTTGTCGAATCGCGATCCTATTAAAGCACACGCTGGAGATTAAGTCCGGTGTGCAGGATTTGAACATTTCACAGCTATGCAGGAGGCGTCATACAGTCACACAGCACTTGATTAGAGCTGATTCTTATAAGTTTTCTAGCGACTCGCAATCACGTGGACGCCTCCCGTACCCTATATAAGCCCATGCCAGACGCTGCATGAGTTTCATCTGTCCAAGACTACTCTGTATACCGGAACCTAACTTGATATTTATTGAGCACATGACTGAATATCATGACTGTATCTGATTATAGCAACCAATATTGATTCACAGCAAGTAGTTAATGGTTTCTTACAAATGTATACGATGTCTCATCTATGCATCCAGCATTCACGTTGTGTAATATAAAGCGTGACTTTATAACGCATGCACACAGCTTCTTTCTGCTCATTCCTTTGCTGTTGGTACTAGGATAAGGCAAATGCTGGACCAAAACCTTAAATGCAACCCTAATCTAACTGCATGGGACCACGATGGACCACTGTGTAAGTCCTGTGTCTCTCTTCATGCGGCCCAGGTTATAGAGCAGGTAGGAGCTGAGCACATTGTTACATAGTGTCCTATCCTGCAGGCAGCATGTTAATAGGCGGAGGAGATGTGAAGCGATGTACAGTGTCCTGTCTGCATGGACAGCATGTTAGAGCAGGAGGAGCTGACACATTGTTACATGTGTCCTATCTGCAGCAGCATGTATAGAGAGCACAGGAGAGCTGAGCAGATGTTGTACATAGTGTCCCTATCTGCGGGCAGCATGTTCTATTGCTGAGAGGAGGAGCTGAGCAGATTGTACATAGTGTCCTACTCTAAAGCTGTTCGAGAATCTTATTTAACAAGTGCACTTAATTCCGTATATGGAAACATTTTCCAGGATTGCTCATTCCTGACTAGTTGTTTAGACTCTATTTCTCAAATTCTGACTCTCACCTCCAGCTTAAATTGTGGTATACAGACAGTTCAGTTGTAGGATGAAAATCTGTGTTCCTGCTTTAAATGATGTGATGTTAACTGTTCCTATGTTAACAAGCTATCTAGAAGCCTAGAACTAATGCTTCCATCTGCAATGTGGATGCATTGTTTTCTCCAGTTTTTCACAAACAATAAAGTTCAGATTCTTATTTCGTATCCTTGGCAGTAATGTTGCACAAAACATGCAAGCTATTATCACAGTATAGGTTTGTGCAGTCATATGCATTGAACTCACACTAATCTTGAGCATAAAATCCCTACGTGATGTACTACGATAATACCTGCCCCCTATAGTACAAGGATACAACTCCTATATCTACTGCCACCTATGAACAAGAATATAGACTACTATAATACTGGTCCCCTATGTAAAGAAATGAACTACTATAATTACTGCCCCTATGTACAAGAATATAACTACTACTAAACTGCCCCCTCATGTACAACAAGTATAACTACTATAATCCGCCCCATATGTCACAAGATAACACTACTAAATACTGTCCCCTATGTTACAAGATACAACCCTAAATACTGCCCCTATGTACCAAGATATAACTACATAATACTACTGGCCCCCCTATTGTACAAGAAATAACTATATATACTTGCCCCCCCTATGTACAAAGAATATAACTACTATAATACTGCCCCTAGTACAGGACTATACTATATAATACTGGTACCGCCCGATGTTACAGGAATATAATACTATAAGACTCGCCCTAGTGTCACAAGAATATATCTACTATAATACCGTCCCTATGTACAAGAATATAGCTACTAGAATATGTCCCCTATGTACAGAATATAACTACTATAATAACTGTCCCCATGTACAAGAATAATAATTATACTACCTTGTAACTAACGACTTAATACTGACCCCCTATGTACAGTAAATAATTAACGCTATAATACTGTCCCCCTAGGTACAAGAAGATAATCAACTATAATACTGCCCCTATGTAAAAGAATATAACTAGTATTATACTGCCCCCTATGTACAAGAATATAACTACTAAATACTGCCCATGTCGATATATGCTATAAAGTCTTACAGAATATAATGGCTATAATACTGCTCCTTATATACAAGAATAAACTGCTATAATACGCTTTATTACAAAAATAACTGTATAATACTGCCCCCCTATGTAAAAGATAGCACTCATAATACTGCCCATATGTACAAAGAATAATAACTACTATCAATATACTGCCCCTATGTACAAAGAATTAACATACTATCATACTGCCCTATGTACAGAATATAACGTTTAACCTATAAAAAACTGCTGTCTTTTGTACAATAATATAACTATAATACTGGCGCCCTATGTACAGAAGATAGCTTACGACGCAAAGGATATAACCTCTCCATCTCTTAGTGTTCATCTCGGTGGTGGGAATTGATAGGTCTCTGCATGAATAAATCTGCAGTATTCCCTGGAGCTTGGCATATGTCGGTAGTGTGCGGCCAGCGGTGTGTGGACTCTGTAGTTGGCGCGCTGGAGGGCAGTAATCCCCGTAAGGGATACTATATGAATGCCTCTGTGTTTTGCTGTCACATTCAGATCAATTAAAGCAAGAAGAGGAAACGCTCTGCTCCAAATAGGATGCGCGCAGCCTCGACTGAGCCGCATTCTCTCCTGCTCGGAGCGAGTGTTGTCTTAGCTTTCATTTCTCGGTGTACTCCTTTTTTTTGCTTCTTAACATAAATATTTAAATATGGTAATGTCCAGGGTGCGACACACCTACAATCTTTTCAGTAGATCTATCAAGGACACCACGTGACTCCCACACTGGATCTGTGCAGAAATGCCGGGCAGCCAGTGCGTCATATCTCTCACTCCAAACGGGAGGAAGTGGGTATACAACGTGTATGTGGGGATGTTAGGCTGATGTGCAACACCGCAGATCTTGCAGATTTTAGTGTCCTTTTAGTGTGGAAAATGAGTTACTAACAGCAAGCTTAAGTCGCATGGAATTTGTTTCCTTTTTACACGTAAAGAGCTGTGTGATGGCTTGTTTTCAGCGTAACAAATTGCACTTCATAGTGACGGTATTTAAAGGGGTTGTCCGAGTTTTAAAAAAAAAAAATATATATGTGGCCGGGAGCAGGCTGCCTAAAATAATAAAGATGTACTTACCTCCGGTGCCCTCCGGACTCAGCTTCCGGCCGGCCGTGGCCGGGTACGCCTATCCGTCCCTATACACAGCATTGTGTATGGGGGGCCGGAAGGTTGTTGGGTCCGACCGGAAGCTGAATGCATACGGGAGGGCACCGGAAGGTAAGTACAGCTTTATTGTTTTAGTCAGCCCGCTCCCGGCCACATATAGTTTTTTTTGAAAACTCGGACAACCCCTTTAATATTCCTTGTCGTCTTCTGGGAAGCTGGGAAAAAATTACAAATGCAGTGAAATTGGTGAAAAAACACATTTGCGCTGTTTTCTTGTGGCTTTTACGTCTTTCATTGTGCGCCACAAATGACATGTCTACTTTATTCTTAATGCCTTTATTGACTTCAGGAGCTATTTTCCGTTACGGGGTTAAATGCAGTGAAAAAACGTTATTATATTTTAATAGACCGGGCATTTTCGGACGCGGTGTGTTTTTTAAAACTTTTTTTTATTTTTACTTTTACTATTTTTCAGCTCCCCTAGGGTACTTTAACCCTAGGTTGTCTGATTGATCCTACCATATACTGCCATACTACAGTATGGTACAGTATCTACACCAAGATGGCGGTGCCCGTTTTTGAAACTATGTATGGAATGACACCTATGATCTGGGTTGACCCGCGACATGCTAATACGTCACGGGTCGTTAAAGGGTTAAAGGAAATCTACCATCAGATTACTTCATGGTAGGTAATCATTATTTACCTCCACATCCCTTCCCTGTGTGTAGTAAGCTTCATTTCTAGTAACTTTGCATGGGTGCATTTATGTGAAAAAGAAGTATGTTACATATGCAAATTAGTTTGTGGTGCTCTTCTGAGCACCACCAGGCTCCACCGTAATATAATGTATTTACACATTGGAGCATTCTGAGTTCTGCTGATGTCTACAATGGTAGCAGCCATGGTAGCTGTTATAGGGTCCATAGTGTCAGGGGAGCCCCATCATCCGATCTGACACACTAAAGAGTGGAGCATGTGCATAATGCTGCACATTGTACAGCATAATATGTATATAACATAGATATGATGTATATGTGCTGTACGTTTATATGAGGTATGGTGTGTGTATAAACTGTGTGTATGTATATATGCTGTACGTTTGTTTATGGCACTGTATGCTTATGTATATGCTCTAAATGGGTGCACATGAATGTATAAATCTATGATCGTAACTCGCATGTGTCAGTGCTACAAATATGTATATTATTTTAAGTGGGAAGGAGAGCCCCATTCAGAAGCCTGCTATGGGGCCCTACCTCTCCTAGTTATGCCCCTGGGCTTTCTATTCAAATCTCATGCTGGGCAGAAAGCCTGCAGCGCAGGGAATGTGAAAATCGGGCGCATGTGCATGGATAACATTCCCTGCGCTGCAGGACTGCTGCCCAGTGCTAGATTAGAATAGAGAATGGTCTCGGTGCAGAGCACCACAGGCTTATTTGCAGATGTAATAAACTTGTTTTTTATCGAAATGTGCCCATGCAAAGATATAAGAATTGAAGCTTGGGACACACGGGGAACGTAAGTAATAATCATGGTAGATGTCCTTTAAAAAAAGAATTTGCCGCCACCATCTGCCAATAGAGTTTTTTTTATTGAGACCCTTATCGATACCTATGGATAAAGGGTCCACCCCTAACTGCAAGCCTTTACAGGTAAAATCATGAATTTAATAGAGAATTGTGGGTATATATAATCCCAGGAAGAGACAGTTGGGAAATAAATTTCTAAGAGAAATGCAACATAACTGCCATCCTCTGGTTGATGTGTTAACATGACTGCCTGAGGTCTGACAAGCAGGGACTGCCACACAGTAGAAAATAGTCAAAGTTCCTCCAAAGTAGCCAATAGTCACACAGCCCCCAAAGTAGTAAATAGTCACAGGGGCCCATGTTAGGAAAAAAATAGTGAATACCTCTCTGCTGTTTTAAGTTTTCACCCTTTGTGTCACCACAGTGTGAAGATGTCATCATGTCCACCTATTAAGGCCCATGGCCGGGGAAACTTGTGAAACACTGTGCAGGTGGACTTGATCATATGATTACATTACCGGTACAGGCCCTCCATCTCACAGGCTTGAGGCTTACTGTGGCATGTGACATGGTGAAGCTATCAGGTCCTCTGCTGAACACTATGGATGGTAAATACAGATCCCACCCTAGATGCATGCAACACGATTATGTGTAACCCAAACTCAGTTTATGGTTCCAAGTACCTAGAGACACCTTTACAATTGATCAGGGCCATGGGCCCCAGGTCTCCATTTCATTGTAGAACTGGCCAGGCCAGTGACAAGCAGGGCCGCATCTGCCATGAGACGAGAAGAGCATCTCGCCTCAGGCGGCAGATGCCTGAACCCTGATGGGGACAGCAGACTGGGTGAATATAATGTGGGTGATTCGGGTTTCCAATGCCGCCCGAATCACTCATCATGAAATTAAATGCATCTTAATTTCTTTAAGATCACAGATGCAATTAATATACAGAGTGGCGGAGGCATGTTTGGCAGCGCCGCTCTGTTGCTCTGGAGTACCCAGGCGCGTATAATGACTTCACACCACCTGCGTGAGCAATATTGGAGGTGAGTAAATTATTTTTATTTTATTTCCGCATATTGGCGGAATGGCTGTGCATACTGGGGGGGTGGCGTGTACATACGAGGGGGTGTGAGCATACAGCCTATGTTCGCTGGAGAGGCATAGCTATGTATAGTGTTTATGGGTATCTGTATACAGGGGCTGGATTTTAATTAAACCGGTTGGCTTTATATGGAGTACTGTATATAACTTACTTTGTAAGTATGTATAATGGGGCTGTTATAAATAAATTAGGGGAACTGTATATAAATAATACAGGGGGATATATATATTTATAAATTAGCTGGGTGCTGTAGTTCAGGGCATGTGATATATATAATTCTCGGAGCTGTAGATACTATAATTTGTTTGGGGGGGTTACATAAAGGATGTTTTATGTAGGAAATAGTGGATTACATGTATTTAGGAACACAATCCATTATACTGTAAGTGACTGTGGTTTTTTTAGAAGCGCCGTGTGGAGTTGTGCTGCATGGAGCTGACATCTGACTGAATTCAGCAGAGATAAACCATGGCCGGGAGATATTGTAAAGAAGTCCTCTTCCTGATGGAGCAGATCATCACCTGTAAGGTACTAGATACTAGATGTCACTAATGTCTGTGTCGCTTACTGACTACAAGTGTTTAAAGTAGCATCTTTTGGCTCAAGGGGGGGGGGGGCAGCATTTTCAATTTCCGCCTCTGGCAGCAAAAAGTCTTGAATCGGCCCTGATGACAGCAGTCACACTATTGTCCCCCTGACTGTACCACACCGCAGATTTTCTACACACAAATCCAGTCATATTACATATTATATGCGCCTAATAAGCTGAAGTTAAGTATTTGACAATTATCCCTCATACCCAAAAAACTTGTACCTGTAAAATGTACCTTGTACTTGTTTGGCACAAATCAATATTTCCTTTCCCAGAACAAGCCCTGTGGGATGCAGTTCATGGTCTAACTAACGCCTTTGTTCCTAAATATTGCTGTTATTTAAAAAAAGAACTGAAATGTCAATGATTTCCCAGTTGGGCTTCAGATCTATTTTGCTCAGTTACTATTCTGCCAAATCCCCAGAGTGAAGCAATTCACAAGAAATTGTATTTCAGCAATTTGACCGATTCAAGGAAAAGCTTAACAGACCATCATAACGCGGCGCGGATATCATTGTCTGAGGTAAATCACAAAAATTTCATGCACAAAAGCAAATAGTTATTCTGGGAAGGAGAGAAATTAGTGTTCAGATGCCAAGGAGAAGGAGAATCTGAACATGATACAGGACTGATGGACTGAGACCGGTGGTTTGTTCCTTGGTCTTACTTTTGATTTCTGCAGTTTCTGGAGGTTGTGACCTTTTAATAATTCTTCATTAATTGCTTTATCTCACAGTAAATCTGGCAGTAAATTCTGGCCCACCTTACTTCCTGCCCCCAAAGTTGCCACGCTTGACTTGCTCCAGAACTGAAAGACATGGCATGATCCATTGCCACGTTATGTCAGTGTCAGAAAGGAGTTCTTGGGCCCACCAGATAGCATTATTCTGAAATCCCGCTCTTCGTTTCTCATTTGAAAACTGACCCCTGTAGCCCCCAATTTGAGTTGTCTTTTGCTTGCCCTCTGGGATCAAGCATTTGTTTAGAGTTTGGGTCCACGAGAGGTTCCCCTTCCTAAACACAAGCATCTAGGTCTAAACACATCTTCATTTAGGAAGGAGATATTCTGGATGTGCTTGATATGTGTTTCAAAGCGCAATTCAGTCGCATCTTGTGAACACAGACTTAATGTACAACATAAAGCAGGACCTCTTATTAAAAGCAATTGGTGTTATTTCTATCTCCCCCTCATATTGTGGCCCCTCTCATTTTCCCCTCATATTGTGGCCCTTCATCTCCCACTCATATTGTGTCCCCTCATCTCCCACTCATATTGTGGTCCCTCATTTCCCACTCATATTGTGGCCCCTCATCCCCCACTCATCTTGTTTCCCCTTATCTCCCACTCATAGTGTGGCCCCTCATCCCCCACTTATATTGTGTCCCCTCATCTCCCACTCTTATTGTGTCCCCTCATCTCCCACTAATATTGTGGCCCCTCATCCCCACTTATATTGTGTTCCCTCATCTCCCACTCATATTGTGGCAGATTTACTTACCTGGTCCTGTCCTGTCCTATGTGGATTCGGGTCCGGTGCGATTCACTAAGGTCGTGTATCCGAGTTCCAGCATGTGTCGCTGCTGCGCTGAGGTCTGCCGGAGTTCACCTTCTTCTTCACAGTGCATGTGAGTGCTTGATCTTGCGACACAAAACCTTTTTTAAATTCAGCGGTTTGTCCCAATCCGTAGGGTTGTCCGACGGCCACGCCCCCCAATTTCTGTCGCGTGCAAGCTGGCGCCGATGCGCCAAAATCCGATTGCGTGCGCCAAAATCCTGGGGCAATTCGGCACAAAACGGAAATTGTTGGGAAACCTGATGAAAGTGCGGCGTTTGGACTCTTAGGAAACAAACCCCAATGTGTCCCCTCATCTCCCACTCATATTGTGGCCTCAATCATCTCCCCCTCATATCTCCCCCTCTTATTTTGGCTTCCTCATCTGCCCCTCCTATTGTAGCCGCCTCACCTCCCACTCATATTGCGGCTTCTCATCTCCCTTCTTAATGAAGCCCCTCTCATATCCTCCTCATATTGTGCCCCTTGGTATCTCCCCTCTTATTGGAGCCCCCTCTAATTTTCTTCTCATATTGTGGTCCCTCATTTCTCCCCTCTTGTTTTGGGTCCCCTTTTATCTCCCCTTCTTATGACCTGCTATCTTGTTGCCCCTCCCCTCATTTGTGGCACCCTCATCTCTACCTCTTATTTTAGCCCCACTCATCTCCCTCTCATGTTCCCCTCTTATTGTGGCTCCTCTCATCTCCCCTTATTTGTGGCCCCTCTCATCTTGCCCTCCATTGGTGACCCTTCTAAACTCCCCCTAGTATTGTGGTCCCTCTCCACTTTGCAATTTAGTTAAAAAAATAATAAACACCATATACTTACCTTTTCACGTGGTGACATCATCATATTGCGCCATACATCATGGGCGGAGCCAGTGGAGATCAGGGCGGAGTCAGCAGGTGTCGGGGCCCACTGAATATTTCACCAGCACCACAGTGGGCAAGTCTAGCCCTGAGGCACTGTGACTGTGGTAATCTTCTTATATTTGTTATCTATGACCTCTTTCCTTTTAAAAACAACTTTAAAAGTTATGCTAAGGAACCAGAAGGGCAGTGTAGTGTGTTACCAGAGCACCTTTGTGCTTCTTCCCCTCCGCCTGCTACCTTGAAACATCCACCCTCTTTCTGCCTGTTGTAATCTCATGGCAATTGGAAGTTTTAGCACACAGCATGAGGGGGGAAGTGCTCCAGAACAGTGTGGGAAGCTACAGCATGGAGGGGCTCTAGTAATGCCTACCAGAGCACTTTTGACTTGTTTACATCATTTTAAAAGGAGGGCACAAGAAAACCCTTTAACCCCTTAACGACCAGGCCCTTTTTTGTTTTTCCGTTTTCATTTTCCACCTGCAAAAATTCATAATTTTATTTTTCCATGTAAAGAGCCATGCCATGTACTGGGTAGCGGGAAAATAATTCTGAAGACAAATAAAATGATGAAAAAACACATTTGCACCATTTTGTTTTGGGCTTGGATTTTAGGTCTTGCATTTTGCGCCACAAATGACATGTCTTCTTTAATCTTTGGGCCAGTGCGATCATGAGGATAACAAATTTGTATATGTTTTCATACATTTACAAAAATTAAAACCTGCACAAAAAAAGAATTCTTCATTTTCGTTGTCAATGCTACCATTTTGAGGACTGTTTGGCCTTTTTATCACTTTTATTAAATTTTTTTATATTTTGCAAAATGGCAAACAAGTGGCTTTTTCGACTGTGGGTGCTATTTTCCGTTACAGGGTTAAACTATGATTTTTACTGTTTATATATATTTATATCAGTTCTAGGGAAAACAAGGGTGATTTGAATTTTTAGGTTTTGTAACGGGTCACACAGACACCTGAACTAAAAGTCTCTTTGGGAAGAGTTCGGAGGGAGGAGTCTGTGGACCAGTGGACCCTCTGGACCACCGCGGGAGATGGTATGCGGCCTGCGGTGGCAGCCAAGGTACAGGGATGTGCAGGAAACAGTCCAAGCCTGGGATGACAGCAGCAACACAGAGGAACACTGGTAATGCTGGCACGGACTGCAGACACCGCTGGACTGGAACCCTGGAAGGCACAGCAGGAAGCGTAGGGGAACGCTGGAGACGGGAGACACGGAGGCGTCTGGAAACGCTGGAAGACAGGACACACCAGGAGCGTATGGGAACGCTGGAGACACACAGAAACACAGGAAAGCGTCTGGAAACGCTTGGGCTTTCTCTTCCACAGGAACGGCTTAGGGAAGCCTGGCATGGAAACCATAGGAGATCCTAGGAGAAGATCCGGCGGGACCGAAGGAAGGGACGGCGCCGGTATAGGGGCGAGTGGATTAGCAGGAGCCAATCAGGAGAACGCTGGCCTTTAAGGTGAGAAGTCCGGCGCGCGCCCTCTAGTGGTGGAGAGCGTGCGATGCAGGCAAGGAGAACATGCGGCCTACAAGCCGGAGGGCCGGAGCACAGACAGCGAGCCAGGAGAGGTACGGTGAGGGCGGGAGACGGGGAACGGCAGGCAGCAGGAGCACGGGTGTACCCACGTTCCGTGACATGGACATGGGAGCACCCGTGACAGTACCCCTTCTTTAGGGCCCCTCTTCTTCTTCTTCAGCCTCTTCTTCGCCCTCCAATTCATTTTGGGACAGAACACCTAAGGAGAAAAGCAGAAAAAGAAACAGGACAAACTTGCCTAGACTCCTCAGCAAGCAGTAAACGGAGGCTGACGTGGCTCTGGAAGCCGGAAGTAGCACTGGGAAGTGCGGAGGCTGGAGCGGCTCTTGGAAAGCTGGACACAGCTTTAGGAAGCTGCGGAGGCTGGAGCGGCTCTTGGAAGCGGAACAGCTTTAGGAAGCTGCGGAGGCTGGAGCGCTCTTGGAAAGCTGGAAACAGCTTTAGGAAGCTGCGGAGCGTGGGGCGGCTCTTGGAAGCCGGAGGCCGGAGTGGGTTCTAGGAAAGCCGGAGACTCTGGAGAGGCCTCTAGAATGGCCGGTGAAGACATGGAGGGACCTCGGGTAAGGCGGCAGAGAGACAGGAGGACCTCGGGAAGGCAGGTGGGGACACTGGAGCGACTCGGGAAGGTGGTGGAGACACTGGAGGCGACTCTGGGAAGGCGGTGGGGACACTGGAGCGGACCTCTGGGAAAGGCCGGGATGGAGACACGGGAGGACTCTGGGAAGGGCCGGTGGAGACACTGGAGCGACCTCTGGGAAGGCGGTGGAGACACTGAGCGACCTCGGGAAGGCTGGTGGAGACACTGGAGCGACCTCTGGGAAGGACGGTGGAGACACTGGAGCGACCTTTTAATAGGTGTACGTGGCTACCATCTATGTCTATGATTTCATAAGATTTACGCTATATCTAGGCTGATTCTTTTGAAAATAAATATGAGCGTTTATTGTATTTGTTATTTATGAGCTTGACCTGTTAAAACCTCTGTCTGTTATGTGAAGAATGGAGGTAAATGGTTAATAGAGTACCTCTATTTTAGAAGCCAGATGTAGTTATTGACAGAAACGCTTTGGGGTGAATGATGCGATGTGTCTGCTTCACCTGTTCTCCGTGCAATCTTCTTTGTCCAATCAATTTGTCACACTGGATGCGTCCTGATCTTCCAACAAAAAACCTTTGTAAACAGAATATACACAGTGTTATGTGTGTTCAGGACCTCCAGGTGCCACACAGATTCTAAGGTTTCTTCTATAGTATTTATTCAAAACAAAATACTAGAATGTCAGTTGATGTTTGCAGAAATATGTTCATTACGAATGAATGGGGAATTTTTTGTCCAATAGGTAAAACATTCTCTCATTTTTTTAAAGGTAATGAATGGTGTGCAATTAAAGAGTTTTTACTACATATAAACGTTGGCGTAATTAACTGCTAATCAGTGGGGGGTCTAAGTGCTAAGACCCCCACAGATCATGAAAACGAGGGGTCCGATGGGGTCCCATGTACCTCCTTCGGACCCCCGCCGCTCCGTCAGACAATGGAGAGCTGGCTGCACATGACTGTTCTGCTCCATTAATCTCTATGTATGATGGAGATCGGTCAGCTCCATAGGGATTGATGGAGCAGCACGGTTCAGGCAGCCACAGCTCCATTAGTCTGAGGGAGCGGCGAGGGGTCCGAAGGAGGTACAGGGACCCCATTGGATCCCTCGTTTTCGTGATCCCTAGGATAGGGCCTAACTTTTTTTTGGGAAAACCCCTTAATCTCCAGACGTTGTCTCAAGATTTTCAAAAGTAGTTTGACTCACTTATGTGCAGGGGAGCATATTATGGAAAACGGCATACGGCCTTCAATATCTGGCGCTCATACCTTGATTGAAAAGTTGATATTAGGAGGAAGGCGCCATGGATAACAAATAAGAAGATTATCACAGTCACGGTGCCTGGACTCATGTGAAGTGTCCTTGGTTTATCATGATTTTGATGGTGATCCCTTTAACCCAAGGGGTGCTTATAAAAAATAGATGGCATTGGGTGCTTCATTTTTTCGTGCAAATGTTTAAAGAAAACAGCTCAGGGATGTGAAAATCATATGTGAAAATCTGACAACTTGGATGGACACTGGGAATACATACATGGTTGGATAGACTAGGATAAATCCAACCAAGTCTCGACCAAATCGTGATTCTCACTTGACGCTGGTGTAGGACTTATGCAAGTGAAGTTGAGAAAGCAGCAACTCTACAGTTAAAAAGTAGTGTCTAAAATATGTTTGTATTGATAAAACATAGCGACATTTTCTATGAAAACCCAAGAACAAAATTGGTTTTAGGTCAAATCACTTACAATTCAAGAATTGGAATGGAAAACATTTGCAACAAATGTGTATAAAGCCTTATTCCTGGGAGTGAATGCTGAGGTATGCTGGGGGAGGAGCATAATTTGGAAATTAATAATAAATGGAGCAGTAGTGGAATGTTACAATGATCGGTAATGACTGATCTGCACCACTAGAGTGTCACTGTTGGTCATTCTGTACGATATGTGATCTGACTCACCAGGTATTAGGAATGCAGGAGTGAAATCCAAAACCTATACAGCGAATAATGCAGAGAATATCACATATAGTGTAGCCTTAAGGAAAGTCACGTTCAGATTCATCATTTACACTCTCTAAAGTACATGCAGAGCTGGAAATGTTCTGATGAAAAAAAAATTACTATGTTGTGTGTTGTAAATGTGTGCGCACGCAGAGCTCGAAGGGAAGCTTATACACCATCAATTATCTTAGGGATCCTATAATTACATGTCGTGCCATATAAATAGTATATGTGACAATATTAACTACATCAGGGACCAGTGCAACTGTAATTCCCTGATAGATGGCCAGGATACACAAGAGAATGTTACTTGGCTCATTATTGTAGAAAGGTTTTGCAGATATTTTGTAAAGATTACCAAGGGTTGGAAAATAAGAAAAAGGAAAATAAAGAAACAATGTACGATTACAATGTCTTGCATTCCACTGCAGTGCTCTTGGTTCCTCTAGTTTTTCTGGCAATTATGTCACGTTCATCATTACATGACATCTACAGCCAACCACAGGCTACAAATTTACAGTTTGAATGTATTCATGTGACTAACGAGACAGATTTTCAGTGATGGATGTGTAACTTATCTGAGGAGCGAACGACGGGATATGACATTCAGCTGCTTGCCGGCGTCATAGGATGAGGGGGGGTATTACTAAGGGCCCGATTCGCGTTTCCTGACGTTGTACCCGATATTCCAGATTTGCGCGCTTTGTACATGAATTGACCCGGGTTTGGCGCACGCGATCGGATTGTGGCGCATCGGGGCGGCATGCGTGCGACAGAAATCGGGGGGCGTGGCCGACCGAAAAACCGACGTATTCGGAAAAAAAACGGCGGATTTAAAAACCGAAAATGTGTGCTTTTGGGAGCGCTCACCTCATTCTATGGGATGGTGCATTTCCGTGGGCGGTTAGATTATTTTCGGCGCTTGCAGCGCCACTGGTGGATGGCGGAGGAACTACCATCTTAAATCCCAGACGGACCCGAATCCTGGGCAGAGAAACGCGCCGCTGGATCGCGAAGGGCGGGTAAGTAAATGTGCCCCTGTGTGCCTGTAGACACACGGACCCGGTGATGCCAAAAAGCCATGGACCAAGAAGAGGATAGTGTGGCAAGTACAGAGTTTAAGTTTTAAATTAAAACTCGTACTCAGTCTAGGGTGAGCGTGCTTTTTCAGCACAAAAATGTTGCTGAAAAACTGGGATTATATTTGACTATATACGGATATCGGCAGGAGATATATGATAAGCATCTTCACCCGGGGCATTAAATCAAGGAATATTAAAGGAGCAAAACATCCTATTGCCACAAGGTACCACATGAATGGGCCCATTTTAGAACAGGGTGCCTAGACAAATGCCCAGTTTCCATGCCCTAACGCCCACAGCCCTGGTTTGTAAGGACAAATCGGATAGATATATTGTATGCACATACAGTGGGATACGTTGCCCCGGTTGCCGCTCTTTCCTCAGAATGCGGGTGGAGAGTCAACATGAGCAGCAGCCACCATTGGTGAGTTTAGGGTGTGTCCCGAATTATGTCATTGTCCTCATCGAGCAGGTGACACATGGGGAAACTCCCAACCATATGCCTCAGCAGAGGACAGGCGGTGCAATACTGGTGCATCCGTTTTATGCAGGCTTCAATGGGCTCTGATGGAGCTATAAGTGGCCAGCAGGAGGGAGCAGGATGTGTTTTGCACAGCTCAACTATGTTTTTATCAGCCAATGGTGACAATGAACTAATCTTAGATGTGCTACCTTTTACAATTACAGTTTCACCTTGTTATGATAGAGATACGAGCTTCTTGCAGTCAAATTGGCACTGGAGGGATATGTACATTGCTGAAGATCCTGTCGCTCTGTTACACACCAAGGCCAATGTGTCTTTCTTCTTTGTCCTTGTTTTCAACTTCAATTTTCGTCCCAAACATGACGGCAGACCCCTGGCCATGGTCTCTGACCCTACTGACGGAGCTTCTGAGCCACAGAACATTATGATCAAGTTGCAGAACACTCGTCTACAAGGAGGGAATAAAATCCTATAAAAGCGATGTGTATTTTACTATGTCAAACAAGAAATTCTTGGGCATTAGAGAAATGGCTGCAGCATTAGTTTTATTAGTACTAAGGCCAACACACAAGTCTGTGTATGGAGATTATAGTAATGTTCACAAACCATGAGTGGATGTACATAATCTTATCTCCAGAGAAAGAAAAAATATCTACATTATATTTACACTCCAGTGTCCTCAAAGAAAGCCTTATCCTCAAGGAAGACACTCCATTCAATAGTTTCTTGTAATGTTGTGAAAGAGTGAAATAATTATTGCAAGTAATAGACGTCTGTAAGGGATTCAGGAGGTAAAACAATTCTTCTCAGCAAAGTACATGTATATCTGAAATGAAAAGGGGTTTCCAACAAACTGGAAAAACCCTGTGCGGGCAGGGATGGACAGCCCCCCTCCCAAAAGTGTAATTAACCTGCGCGCATCGTACTTGGCGAGGACAGAGAACCCATTTTGGCAATTCCTCGCCTCCTGTACCAAAAAATGTAAGGGAGGTGATGGTCTATGTCCAAAGAGACCACAGTTTGGCTGAAGCAGGCCCCGTGTAGTCTAGCATTGGGACCACAAGCAGTTACAGGAAACAGGAAAGTCCCCCCATAAAAGGGAGACAGAACAGTTTAAGTACACTTGGGTAGGAAGGGGAGTTACACCTTCCCCAGCCCCAAGGGTCCAAGAAGACCTGGAAAATGACCTTCTCCGACTCTACATCACACCTCTACTTCTGATTTCCGAATTGCCCAGTCCAAAGTGAATTGGGCTTTGGGTATGAGGGTCCTTTCTTGTATGTTTGGTAGTATTGCCCGATATAGATAAATTGGGAGAAAGTTTGGGATCTCATTGAATTCTTGATGTTTTCCCCCAAAGAAAAATCCCCTATCATAGAATTTTAGGGTGAGTTTGTGCACCTACCGAAAGCCCACACGGAAATTGGTTAGGTTTATCTTACTAGTGGCAAAAATAGCCATTGCCCGAGTATGGAGTCCCCCACGATTCCATTTACATTTGTGAATCTAAATTGAAATGGATTACGATTATTGACCAATAAGTCACTTATTGGCCAGAATGAATGATAACCTTTGCGATACAGGAGCAGTAAGAGGGTGAATGTGAACAATACGTCAGTTCCCTAAATCCCTCCTCCCATACCCTATTTCCCACTTCCCCACTTTCGTGATGGTCCATAGGCACATTTGTTTATGGTCTATGCTACTTTCACCTCTCTATTTCTCTCAACTCAAATGCAGAGGAAGATGAAGGGAGAAATTTACTCAGTGAGATGGTCTTATAATTGTCTTGTAATGTCCTTCCAGTATGACTTCCTGGAATCTACACTGATACTGTTCATCGCTGGGTATTATTTGTTCTCTTTTTTGATTGTCTTTCTTTTACATGGCCTGTATTAAAGTTGATACTCAAGATTACACTCCAGTAGGTAGGCATTCTGTTCTGTAATATGAATTTCTTTGCCCTTCTTAATAAATCTGAGTTGAAAACTTAAAGTGAATGTGGAGGCGGATTCCGTGACCTCCGTGGATATGGGATGTAAGGTTGAAATTCAGAAGCAGGTCCCATGTAGTCCAGCATTACCAGAAAGAAGCGTGGGCAGGGACACTTTGGGGGTGGGTTTGCTATACCCCCAAGGGCTATACCTTAACAATGTTTGCCATACATTTAGGCCCATGAGTGGATATCTGACAGTTATCCTTCCACACTTCATCCCAATGCGGCTAACATTTACTTACCTGGTCCATGTTGGATCACTGATTCTGACGGTCCGACGAAAGTCCGGCGCGATTAACGTAGCTCGTGCGCCCGTGTTCCTGCATCCAGCGCTCCCGCCGAGGTCCGCCGAAGTTCACCTTCTTCTTCCCCGTGCTTGTAAGTGCGTGTCTTGCGACACAATTCGAAATGTTAAATCTGTGCGTAGTCCGAATCCAACGGGTGTCCAACGGCCCACCCCGTTTGTATCGCGTGCAAGCCGGCGCCGATGCACCAAAAATCCGATCACGTGCGCCACAAAAACCCCTATTAAATGAGGCACAAAACAGAAATTTGGGAGAAACCGGCGAAAAATGCGCTCGCGGACCCCTAGTAAATGAGCCCCCAATGTCCCTAAATGGTTTATCCCTTTGATGCCATTGCATTGTCTGGCCGTACTATTGGGCCGTCCCACTGACTAGCAAACCTTTTTCACCCAAGTTTATACTGTGTGCAGTGTGATAAAAATAAATCAGACACAATCCATACACATATGTTTTATAATTGTATACAATGAGATGTAAGTCTAATGTGATCACAGTGTGAAGATATATCAATTCTCTATATAATAAGGAAGGAATAGTAATCTCCGCCAGTGAGTATGGCGTCCAGAGGAGGAGCGAGTACTGAGCGATACATATAATTACCCACGGCAAGGCATGATAAATAACGGGAGATTAAAGTACTTATCGTTGATCTGTGGTATTAGACTTTAAGAAAGAAATATGCAGCAATTTAGCTTCATTTTATTGCCTTTTAATTACCCGTTAATTGAGATAAACCTGTTTATATCTAATGATATGGAAGTTATTGTTTTCTCATTATTGTTCGGCTTGGTACATTGATTTCTGGTAATGTTCTAGAACATAATACGAGAGGATCACATGGTTATCACACGATGCATAATGTATCTCAATGTTGATTTTGTCAGTATCAAGAAAACTAAAGAAAAATTCTTATTAGAATTATTCATCTAAAATAATTTACATTTACAAAAGTTTCCTATCTGGTGAATATTGTGACCTCCAAGCAACTATGACCATCATATGATCTATCCTCTAGAGCAGAATCTAGTCTTTGCATAGGTTTGTTCGCTAAGTTTGTGGAACTGAATGGATACTCTCTGTGACATAAGTATGACCAGAAATGTAAGGGTACTGATTGGGGCAATAAAAACGGACCAACAATATTTATCCTTTTTTGGATAAGTACACTATCCTCAGTGCCAGGACAAGATTATACATATAGTTATCTTGCAGAATCCAGAAGTTTTTTATAGATTCTTACTGTATTTGACTGGAACCATTCTGTCTCTTTTACAAGTCATATTAAGTATTAATATATAATGCCAGTACCAGCACAGAACCTATGGTAATTGCATCATGCTGCTGTAGCTGTGTCTATTCTCCTCATGCATTGTTCTGTACTATACACCATATCTCTACCGCTCAAGTGCATGTCATGGTTCGGGGTCAGTGGAACCCCGGACCACCGCGGGAAGATGGTACTAGCAATACCTTGGACCGGAGTCTAAGTGGCACATGGTCTGCTGCTGTGCTCGCACCAGTTCAATTCAAAGGTGCGACTAGCCCGTTGTGGCAGCTAAGGTGTGACAGTACAGAGACGTGATCCAGGCTCAACGTTGGAGACAGGCACGGAGGTCGGGCAGGCGGGCCAGCGATGGAGAGTCAGAGTCAATACGGAGTCAGCAACGGGAGGTCCAGGCAGATGGGAAAATGGAACATGGGAACACTGGGAAAAACTGAACGAGCGGGAACACAGGAACAGACTGGAACACCGGTAACAGCATGCAGGAACAAAGGAACGCACAGAAGCTCAGGAACACTGGGAATCAAGAACACAGGAATCACGAGGAGGGATTCTCTAAGGTTTTTTGAATCAAGATCCGGAGGCGAAGATGGGAGCCACCAGTCTTTAGGGAACTCGGACATGGTCAGTGTCAATGAACAGTGATGGCTCTTTAAATTTTCGAGTGCAATGCACGCGCGCCATAGGGCGGGGGTGCTTGCTCGCTAGCGGGGACGGGAGCCGGAAATGTGGAAGGTAGGTAAGTTCGAGCCGGGGGGAGCCACACCCAGAGAAAGGACAGGGTGCCCATGCTCCGAGACATGGTTCGTGGGGCGGCACCGTGAAAATGCACATGACAGTACGTAGGGAGGGAGCTGCAAAGTTGTAGGAGGAGAGGAGACTGACACAGGCACACACAAGAAACTCACCTCATGCTGATGGCAGGGAGCTAGGTTATGTGAATTAAAGTTATATAAAACTACTGAAATAATTCAGAATCTGTGACAAAGGCATTATAGCATAGCATGACTACTGGAACATGACATCAGCTAAAAATAATTACTGGAGACAGGTTCACTTTAAATCTATAGAAGGGGGGACAGTGGGTGTTTTTATATATAGATCTCAGTTATAGTTTTAATATCTGATCGCTTCGTTAACACTGACCAAAATTACAAATAATGACATTTGTGAGAGTAAGAGGTTGTTTGTGTGGGAAAAACACCGCGTTTACAGGCAGATAAAAGCTGCAGGTAGTAAAGCCCTGGGTTTGTCTGCAGTAACTCAAGGGTTAATGCAGACATGTGGTAAAACAGGAGTAGTCTGTTTGGTCTATGTTGGCCTAGCTACATGGACACATTGGTAATGTCCATACTGGGGCCGTTATTATGGAGTAGGGGTAGGCTGGTAGTGGGACTCCTACTCCCATACGGGGTCTGTCTGGGCTTTGATAGCCCACAGGGCGGGGCACAGGCCTCGTTAGAGCCTGAGATCTAAGCAGGCCAGAAGGCACTAGGATAGGCACTACCTGGAGAGCTGAAGGCTGGGACGTGTTCACACAGCAAAGGTCCTGAGTGCTACTGTATTCAGCTGGCCAAGAGCGTGGGTGCAGGCAGCCTGGGACCCGTATAGCTAGGATTGATATGTATTAGGCAGTGCCTAGCCGGGCAGGGTTTTTGTGTGTTTATATGTGCCAAAACCAAGGCTGAATTTAGTGGTTTTTGAAGTGTGAAAAAACACTTTATTTGGCCTGTAATCCGCATGTGTCCCTGCTTTCTGCCACTACTTACCAGGCATCTACCTGAGCAATTCCCACATAATTGGTTGTCTTTATGGTGACCTCAATTGTCGCTTTTTAAGGGGATGTGCGCAGACAGTGTCTGGGGCAGTATGTAAATATGATCTTATCATCACTGACACATTTTTTTTTGATTATGGTTTATTTATGATTCTAGTACAGGCTAGGTGGTGGTGCCAACGACCTCCTTATCATATCTGTGCCCGCGCCTTCTCTGTGCTTTTGATATATCAGGGGGCTATGGCTAGATCTTGGTAGAAAGAAGAGCATCAGGACTTTCTGATAACAGCTAAGGCCATAATTCGCATATTATGAGGCAGAACCCTTACCTCTTAATTTATGTTGGCATAACACAGCCTGTAATAACAAGGACTAGTGCAAGTCATCTTCATTGAAAGTGGATTTACTATGCAGATAATCTGCAAACTCTCAGGGAGCAACTCATTTTATCCGGAAACAAAATGATTTATTCTCAAAGTGATGCCCCTCGTGCTCTTCCCATTGAAAAATAATTAGGGGATGACAGAATGCGCTGTCAGAACTGCTTGCCGGTGCAGGGTGGGCAGAGATTTGTTCCCAAAAAGAATTAGTAATGACAGTAGATAGAAATCCTCCGGAACATGGAAGACGGACAAACTGATACATTACATTATGGGATTAATATTAGCATTTATTAATTTTTTATTATTTACATAATAGCAATTTTGGGGGTGCGATAATAATATGTATGATAAAGTCCTCGCCCCTCTGGTTACACACGGATACATCAGGGGTTCTGTATCTTCATGTATGCAGCAAGGCATAGGCATTACAATTTTGACTGGTCCTGTTCAATGTACATTTGCGCCACAGCCACCACACAGACTCACTCCACCATTGTAAGCTCCCCTCTTCACGCCCCCCATCCCCCCAATTGCCATGGAGGGGGCCTCTAAGAGGGAAAATATAGCATTTACTGCCAGTTCGCTAGTAAATCTCCCAATTTAAAAGGGGTTTCC
The DNA here is from genome assembly GCA_019512145.1 of Engystomops pustulosus. Classification (NCBI taxonomy): domain Eukaryota; kingdom Metazoa; phylum Chordata; class Amphibia; order Anura; family Leptodactylidae; genus Engystomops; species Engystomops pustulosus. Next base: position 39,521,148 of record CM033641.1, read on the forward strand.
CAAAAACACAAGTCAGGCCACTATCCACAGGATAGGGCCTAAGTGGTGATGACAGGGGTCTCAGTCATGGACCACAGATCATGGAAAACAAGGGGTCTGATGGGGTCCCTATACCTCCGCCGAACCCCTCCTCGCTCCGTCGTAGCGCTCTATTCATCTCTTTGGAGCTGTCGGAAATTGCGAGACTCGCTCACCGATCTCGTCAACCAAATAGAGATTAATATAGCAGAAGGGTAATGCGCTGCCATCTTGCTCCATTACTTTGACAGAGCGACAGACAGAGCGACGAGGGTTCCGAGGGAGGACGTGGGACTTTGTACGTGGGAACCCTGTTTTAGTGGATCTGTGGGGGCTCATCACTGGAGCCCCAACGATCAGCACGTTAGGCCGTTATCCTGTGAATAGGGCCTAATTGTGTTCGGGAAAACCCTTTAATGTATATTTATTGGATAATTTTAATCACTGGAGTAGAATTTTGTGCAACTTTTGCAGTTGGTTAGAAACGAAGATGGGTATTGAAGTGAACAGCAACTAATTAATAAAGGTTCACAAAATCTGGATGTAGTATATTAAATATTAACCATCATTTCAGTGATTTTGATCTGAAGGAGGTGTTTTGAACTTTTTTTAACATACTTCATGGAGAGAAATGCTGCTTAGTTGTAAAGGAACAGAGGCTGAATGTGCCCCTTACTGACAAACGTTACTTGTCAGTGTCTATGGTAGATCTGTCAGATCCGATGGAGACAACACGCGTTCTGGTCCTTTCTACCTCCATGCTATAATGCTACACGGTCATCACCAAAGTTTTGGCGTACCTCTGCGGTGGCTGCGCCCCCGGTCCGCAGCGAGTTAATCGCTGCACGCATGGGGCAGCCGGGCATCCAGGACGTGCGCCTGCACTTTAGGGAAATAAAGCGTCGGTATCAGCTCGCTTGAGTCATGCCATGTGGATGTCACTGATCCACGCTGATGGGATTGTGGGGGTGATCTCAGGCTAAGTAATTGGATCTGGACCTTCCACCGTGCCAGTGTTTGTCTTCTGGACTTAAGCATAGTGGATTCACTGGCTCGCTGTAGCATTGGTGCTTCACCATAGGTAATGTATTCACACAGTAGGTTACTCTTCTTGTCTGGTGGTTTGACTTGACGTACCTCTGGTGTGACGGGCAGTTATTTGCTTAGTTTTATGTCAGTGTCGTGGCATCTGTAGTTCTTCTCCAGTGGCTCTTGGTTTCGCTATGCTGTCTTGAACCCAAGCTTGTCATCTTGTTTGGGTCTCTCACCTCCAGGGCTTGAGGTTAGTTAGGGTTTACATGCAGGCAAGAGGTCCCTACTTCAAGGGGGGTTTTGCCTGCCGTAGGGTCTAGTGGTAGATCAGCAGGCTTAGTTAGCGCCCTCTTGCTCTGGTCTGTAGCATGCACTAAGAATGTGTGGTAGTTGGCGTCCAGTATTACCAAGACGTAAGTTTCGTTACAAGATACTGTCTACAGATTGCAAGAAGGTCTGTCTTGCTGGTGTCACAACACTGTGAGTGGGAAACCTTTATGCTCTCTCCCTGGCCTGCAGTATGCTAAAAGCAGTGTTACCAAAGACAAGACGGAAAGCCAAAGCGCGAGGAATCCTCAGTGCCCGAGCTGTTTAACCAACACAGGATCTCTGATGGGCGGGAGTAGCTTGATATTTTTTACAAAATTCTATTATTAGAAAAAGTCACCACAATCCTCCTGCATACATGATAAAAACTTATCATCAATGACGGTACGGTTTTAGCCTGAAATAATTCTTACTGCCAGCCTCCACTACTCAGCTGGGAGTGGGTAGGTAGAGAACTAATTCTGGCAATGGGGAGAAGAAATGCGAGAAGAAAAGACATAGTAATAACAAAAAAGTGCATTCATTCATGCCCCCATACCACTTTTAAAGGGAACCTGTCATTACAGGTACCCCTCCAAATCTACAAAGAGAACCTTGCCTAGCAGGTTGGGAAGTCCTTAGAGCATATTTATAATAGGAGGGCAATGGTGCTACTTACTATCAAAAACAACTTTAATTATTGCCCAAGATGATCAAGATCAGGGTAGCTGACCAGGCAAGAATGACCACCCGGACCTCGGTTGCCCGTGTCCGCACCGAAACCCCTCCAGCGGACGTCACTCTTTGGTTTGCCAATTCTCACGTAGTGAAGGGGCGTCTGGAGGCTTGGGGCAGAGGAGATGTGATCGGCAGTATGTGCAGGGCCAGAGACGACGGATCAAGGTTCAGTGGAGGGCAGTGCCTATAAAAAGGTAGAGATGGGGAGGCGTTAACTGTGGTCGAGACTACCCCACCTCTTTACTGCATCTGCGGAAGAAGAAAAGTAGTTGTGGAATATGTCAGCAATTGTTACCCACTTAAAAACAGTTTGGGGCACTTCCACCCGGAAGGAAAAGGTACTATTTGATTGGAACAAGAGAATACTATAAAGCGGGAGAGATATGTTAAAGATTTCGGTAGGAGTTTTTCTCCTATGATACCCCTTGTAGGTGCCGCCTAGTATGAGAGCAGTTGGCTGTTTAAGTGGTGTAAAGAAAGAGAGGACTCACTATAAATGTGGTATTGTGATAAGGTCTTTAGAAAGTGAGGTACCAAGAGGAAAGCCACATTAAGGGAGGGGGGGCCAGTATTGATGATGTAGAGGTACCACTTTAAAGAAGGGAACAGAGATGGGGGCCACTTGAAAGATTTTATGGTTTGAGCAGGCTGGAGGACAATGGTCAGTTGGGGGTGAATGGTACATTATGAGCCTCAATAAGGGGCAATCTACAGTGGCTGTAAAGGGCGTGCCAGATACCGTTTTTATTTTTACTATGGCTACTCTGAAACCTTTTAGACTCAGACAATTGTATTTTCTGGAGCGTGTCACAGTTGCACTCATTTAAATGAGGTTCTCCCTATGTGTCAATTACGGACATCTCTATTGGTCGTGGGAGAACTTAACAATGGTGGCTATATAAATACCTTTTCCCATACTGGTGGATTAGCACTAGATTGTGAGGAGAAGCATAGGGCAGTGGTGCGAAACCATGGCACGGGGCCAGAGGTGGCACTCAGAGCCCTTTTTGTGGGCACCCGGGCCATTGCCCCATCACACAGACAGGACTCAAGCCAATATTCCTGCAGTTCCAAGCAACATTCTAAAAGAGGCTGCGTTTAGTCATATATTGTAAGTGATACTTACTTTGTACTTGGGTTTAGGAAAGAGGGAGACTGAGTAGACGGGTTTTTACGGTAGATATCTTGGAATACCTTCTGCTGGCCCCAATTCTCTGTGTGCAGAGGCGACACTGGAAAGAAGGCTAAAATGATGCAAATGTTCCATCTGTCCTCAGGAGCGCCAATATGACGAAGTGTTGAAGAGCGAGGAGCAATAACAGCAATAAAAAGTCCTGCTTTAATTTTGGGTTAGCACCTCGCCATCAATAAGGGGGGTTTGGGCTTGCAGTTGGGCCTCGGCTGCTTTAAAAGGTGCCATCCACTGTATAGGTATTCAGATTGTTAGGTTCGATAGTGAAACTGTGTAACCAATACCAAAACAGCTTTAATTATTCAAGAATTCAAAGCTGGGTAAACAATTAGTGAATTTACAAAACGCAATAAAGGCCGTTATTGATGCGTTAAACATCACGTTTTATATGCGTTTTGTAAATGCAAATGTTAACAGTAGGGGGTAATGAAGCAAATCACCCTCTCTAGTACGTGCGTCAAACTGCAATTAAAAACGCAATAAAAAACGCAACCTGCGACCAAACCCTTTTTTCACATGTGACCACAGATTATACATGTAGTAATCCCCAATGGGGTGGGACTAGAGGGTGATTAAAAATGGCAGGAATTCGCCTCAAATCAAATTAACAGTTGTGTCCTCGCTGACATAAACACCATCAATGACTCTATATGTCCTCTCCTATATATTAAAACCTCTTCACCTGCTTGTGTCATCTCTGTATTATAACTGCTCAAATGGCTTGGGCTACTCTCCTGTATATAACATCTAAAATGGTTGTTTCGCTGTGTATCTCATGTAATATAACACCCTCACATGACTTTGTCCTTCCGTTTTTATAACCTCACATGGGGTTTCCTCTGCTTAGATAATCCCCTCATCGACTTGCGTCCCTTCTCATGGAATATCCCCTAACATGACTTGCGTCATCTCCTATATATACCCTCACATGACCTTGCGGTCCCTCTCCTGTACAAACCCCCATCACATTGACTTGGTTCCTCACTCAGTATAAACCCCTCACCTGACGTGGTTCCCTTCTGTATATAAACCCATAACATGAACGGGCGTCCTCTCCTGACGTATAACCATCACATGGCTTGTGTTCATTCCTGTATATAACCCCTCAGTGCCCCCATGTGTATTATTCATTATCATTGTATAAGTGAATTGAAATTTTGTCTTTTCAATTCATATCAGTCGTAAAAGGACGAAATCTACTAACCTCATGTATCAGAGAATATGCAACCGGATGACACAAAGACACAAACAGACACCAAAAATCGCCTGTTCTGTAGTAGAATCAATCGAAATTCTGATTTTCTGTACTTTGTGAATGCGAATAGTTTAAGGCGTGGGACGCGGTCGTTATGGATATCGTGGTCCGCGCCAGAAATGACGCCAATATGTGGATGGATTCCTGTTAGTGGCTCTATGGAAATAATGCGTGGGAACAGTGTTATGTTCACTTTTCAGGTCTTAAGTCAGCATTTGAGGATCCCTGCTGGATATTGGTGGTCACAGCTAGTAATGTCTGAAATTGGATGGATTGTAAACAATGTCAGAATTATAGCATTGAGCAGAGATGACTTGCGTAAGTAGAGAGAATTGCTCATTTCTATGGAATGGGGCTTAGGATTATACATCATCAATGAAGATAACCTCCCGCTCACCTTTGAAGTTTACTGTAATCACATCTGCTTATCAATGGAAAGCATGGCTGAACGAAACATTTCCAACTGTGTTTACATACATCATGTATACTGTATTATCTAGACATTATGTTATAACGGATTTTTCCTCATTTTTGTGTATTCAATTGTTTTTTATTTGCAATCGAGAAGTAAAATAAAATGTCACCTACCTATGCCTGGGCCTTGACTGCCTGGCCTCTGAGCACACAGGAAGAACAAGGAACGGACCCTTCCACCAGTGCTGCCAGTCCAGTGATTGCGGGGGAACCAGTTACTGGTTGAGAGCAGTGACCCTTCGGGTCAGTGACTTTGCGGGGCGGGGACGTTACTGGTTGGAGCAGTGACCTCCCAGAGTCAGTGATTTGTGGGGGACAGGTACGGTGGAAGCAGTGACTCCGAATCAGTGATTTGCTGGGGGGCCCAGTACTGGTGGAGCAGTGACCTTTCGGAGTCAGTGATTTGCTGGGGGACCACGGACTGGTGAGACAGTGACTTCCGAGGAGTCAGTGATTGCGAAGGCAGACAGTAACGGCTGGAGCAGTGACCTGCCACAGCCAGTTATTTGATGGAGACAGTTACTGGCTGGAGCAGTGGACATTCCTCATTCGGTGGTGATGCGCTGGGTGACAAGTACTGGCCGGGAGAAGTGAACTGACAGAGTCAAATGATTTGACGGGAAACAGTATGGCTGGAGCAGTGACCCGCTGGCGTGAGTGATTTGTGGGTGACACTATGGATGCAGCAGTGGGCACCCAGGCGTGATTTGGTGCGGAGAACAGTCACTATATGGAGAAGTGACCACCTCAGGCCGTGATTTGTTTGGTGGCCATAATGGCTATACAAGAAGCAAAGTAACCAATCCCAGCTGGTTCCCGCCCCCCCCTCTCCCAGCCCCCCCCCTTCCCGTCCTCCACTCCTTTCGCCCTCCCCCTATTCTAGTGATTGCCAAATTGGCGTTTCCTTGCACATGTGAGACATGTGCATGCAGTAGGGGCGGCAGTGTAACCGTGAGTGGGGGTGCGTGTACCCTAGTATGGAATTATAAATAAATATCTGTACTAAAACATATCATCAGTGCATTAAATAGGACATAGACGAGTTTGAGTACTGGCGTCGACACATCATTTCAGTTAAACCATCTGATAACAATGGGGCTCACTGCACATCAATAGGTCCAGTGCATGCGCTGTATTATGTCGGCTTCATGTAATGATGCGCAGTAACAGGAAACCAGAGATGGGTCCAATGTGTCCTATAGGATTTATCTCCAATGTTAAGTATAAAATTTGTTGTATTCCAAGAGGACAAAGGTTCGTTTTAATTGATTAAAAGTTTGGAGATCACGCAGTGACACAGTCATTGTAGACCTGGCTCAGCTCAATGGTAGGACCAGAATCTGTGCACACCTTTGCATTATGAGTTGGGTAAGTGAGGGTAGAAATGTCACTTTGATACTTAAAATCCACAGGATTCATGAATATTATCTGCTGGATTCAGCTTATACAGTCTGATTTAGTCTGCCATACAGAGATCTATACGGGAGTACAAGCTGTATATAACCACAATAGAACAAACCTGATACTAGCGTATACCACGCTGAGATACATACTATCACCCTAATGCTACAACACAATTTATCGCTAATATCTAGTTCTAGCCAGTAGGACTTCCAATGCCAACATGGCCCATCTATATCCTATATCTGAGGTGCACTTCTCTAGTGTGACAGTTGGATGCCAGGGGCCCTTGGGGACACTGCGGGCCCCCTAGAAACTGTCAACTTCTACCGCTTGTAGTTGTTCCATATCGTATGGCATACTATACTCAATCCTAACTCCTTGCCTTTATACCAGGCAATGTCATAGTTATTCCTGCAAGATTGCATTGGAGTCCAATATTGTTTATTGGTGTACTACATCTCCATTTACATTAAAAACTTCTTCACATTAAGGCTGCTGTCGTTTTATAATTTCTTACTGATTCCGACAAGGCATCAATGTAATGGATTGTTTGAACAAAAATACTTTTTGACGACTGGATGTGCTTGGGTTCTAATTTACAATAAGGCAATTTGTTCCAGAAAAGACTATCAGTGAAATCAGAAACGATGATAGTATATTACAATGCCACTGATGAGATCATACAGTAAATATAGTGGATGTGTTGTACAAAATATATACCGTATATACTGTACACCTTGTTTGCCCCAAAAATAAGACCCCCTCCCAAATTAGACCGAGTGCAATTTTTTGAAAGTATATGCCTACCCTGATAATAAGACCTATTCGGCAGTCATTGCTACAGTCCCCCGGCCATACAGTAGTATTAGTAGATGTGTTCCACGCTGCAGAGGTGTTGTGACATGGAGGAAGGACCTTTATGGATTAAATCACGTTGTTTACGTGTGCAAATGTGGCTATGAGCAGGATAACGGACAGAAGGACGATTTAGGAAAAGTAACTACAGCATGAGAGATTGGGACCTAAAGTATACAAGAGGAAGAAATGGCCAAGGTCACAAGAAATTCAGCATGAAATCAGGTTCCAGAAGAGGATATATCCCTTTACAATATACTGATTGGTAAATGTACCCATAGAGTCTGTAATGCACATAGGTCACAAGAAAATTCTGATGTAAATCGAGTTGGCTGGTCTACTGATTCCTATGTGCTGAATGACTACACGTACATAAAAAAATTGAATCTGTACATCTAAAGTAAGACCATCCCTTTGAAAACGTAAGACCGAGTGCTGTTTTAAGCGAGCCAAAATATCAAGAAATGGTGTCGGATTCTTCAAGGAGGAAACAAGGTACAGGCCGCTCCCCTACCTTAAGGACACCCGACTACAGACAATCCTAGTTAAAGACTGAACCCCTATGCCCCTGGGACCTCTTGGAAGTCCTGGATGCTTTACATCAGTCCAAGGCTGCAATAATCATTGTAGGTGTCTGTAATGAAGCGTTATTGAAAAGTAAAATATTACCAGAAAATCCAAATTGCCCTGGGAAAAAAAAATGCCGGAGTTGCAATTATAAAATATAGAGTGTGGACTACAAGAAATCACTTAAGTATAAACCCCAAGGACATATGTATACGTAACCAGGGACCTGCCTTGTGTATATATCTATCTATAGATATAATGTGTTGGGGCATGATATATTTTTGTCTTTTAACCCATTGGGAATATAAAAATAGAGTTTGTATTTCTTCGTTCCTCCCAGAGTAGCATTGCAGAGACGCTGCCTCAGGCGGCCTATTTACAGATACTCCCAGCTCTACTATTCCAGATATGTCTCGTCTACCTCTCACTACCTCTCTAATACGTTTGCTGGATTTCACTGCTACTTTTAGAGTTCTAAAATCCCTTATCAAAAACGTCTTGCTTCATTTCTTCAGACAAAAACTTAACCCGTGAGATGTGCAAGGAAAACCTTGCCGCCCCATGCTATACAGTGTATGCGCTAGGTATTGACAATTCGTGTATCTTGAAGACTTTTGAAATATATTTGATAATTATTTTATATTTATTATTGTGACAAAGCAAAAACACAGTGAGTGTTCCTAGAATTGTAATTCATGTTGTATGACATTTTTGTCTAAACTTGGTGATGGTTAAGCCCACTTATCCGAGCATATAATAAGAAGGCACTGGACAACAGTCCCCAATGTGGGTTAGCCGCATCACCTCGGTATGTAGGCAGGGACAGAGATTGCAGGGGTTATATAAGGGCCTGCACCTTCTTCTTCGACGATGACAGGTTTTTGTCATGCTGGCATGTCAGCGTCATCCTCCTTTCCAGTGCTAGGCGGTTTTGGAGATTGAGTTTTACTCCCTAGTGTGTCATCCACGCAGGTCTCGGAAACTGGGCTCTAGTGGATGACTGAAATGATATCTGCCACACCCCATAACTTTCTGGTCGTTTGTTATTGTTGCTCTTTCACCTGCCGGCAGGGATAGCCTCCTATAAGGCCCCTCACATTTGTGACGTGTATGATACGTTGGAACTAGCATCACACCGCAGCGGAAGTGATGCCTTGTCGCCGGCCCGAACGCTGCAAACCGGGAATGAACTCAGCATGTCAGTTCATTCAGTTTGTAGCGTGGGGCAGGGCGACCAGGCAGCACTGGGTGCGAGGTGATGCAAGTTCAGCATTATCACATCGCACGTGTGGCAAGAGCCTAAGTGTTCAGAACAGCTAACCACTTTGACTGGTCAAGCTTGTCATATATAGATATATATTACAATATATATATATATTATAGATGGACAAAGCACTCACTGCTACTCCTACCTGTATAATATGGGCAAGCGCTGCATTACCACTGCCATCCTGTATCATATGGGCACAGCTTAGTACTACTACTCCTATCCGTAATATGGGTACAGCTCTAAGTACTCCACTCCCTTCCTGCATTATAAGGCACAGCACATAGTAGTAATGATGATCAATGAACTAAAGTTATATTTATTATATTATACTTATAGTAATGAGAATGGATATCAATTGGGGGAAATGAACCACCCACAGTCCTAATTATTGTCATTACGCATATGTAAACAAATGACCTCAGTCCAGGGTGGTCGCAGGGCCTGTGGATGCTGCTTGTGAAGCCGGAAGAAGTACACCCGGCTTTGGTTAGCTACACATCTGACACAAAAAAGCCGAGTGTTACAGCTTCAGGAGCATGAGATAGTGGAGGCACAGAGCTCCAGAGGTGATCCTTCTGTGCCTCATCAAGACTCACCATCTAGGTAAGTATAACAAACACCCGGTAGGACCACTGGTGGGCTGTTTAGTTTGTCCCAAATCCACATGGCAGGCGTCACTTTAAAAAACCCAAGATAAACTGTAAATAGAAGCAGAGCCAGCATGGTCATAAGGAAGAGAAAGGACATGGTATGACGCACAGAGATGATTATGATAAGGAGGCCTGAGAAGAACTAGTATCTACCACTATTGGTCACTGTAGGGTCTGGTGGTAATGTTTGCATGCAGATTATCATATACTAGACGTAAAATTATATAAGCCATGTGGTACACAGGTATAGTGAACATTAATAAGCATTCTTCTAATAACAAGTGTCATTTGACAAAGATACTTGGTTGACATCTTGCGACCTAGCTATAGTTTTAAACAGTTTTATCCGCTTACACTATAAATCAGTAAACTAAATAAAATAACAGTACCCCCAATCCCTACAATGATCCCTACCAGAAATAATGCTGTAATGGGTGGATTGTAGCGTGTATAGATGTCAAATGGAAATTTAGACAATACATAGTAATTATGGGTAGATTGTTTATATATTATGGCTTTCATTTAGAAAGTCTCTTCGAGCTATAACTAGTTTCCATGGAAAATGAAAAAAAAATTTGGGTTTTCAGAAGCTGTCACAACGTCTTATTTTTTTTTTCCTTTGGATTGTAAACCCATCCCAGTAACGTGTGATAAACAGCAAAAGATTGACATCCTGCCAAATAACCTGAATTAGTCAACATACAAAATATTGGAGGAAATGCGAGGGTAATGGCCCAACCACAGGCAATCCAGAGAAGGAAAACAAGTCTGCAGAATTGGGTACAAATCAAACTCCGTACAAACCGCAAAAAAAACAACGATGAAGCAGGTCACCAAATCAAAAAAAGATTTTATTCCACCGCCCGCTCCTACTACAGCACAATTGTTGCACTGAATGAGGGCTTTCAGAAGGTATCTGTCCGGGGAACTGTCTGGATAGGGTTGCTGATGCTCTATAGGCGTGGGGGATGTTGTGCTGTCTGTTTGGGTTTGTTAATACAGAGCAGTGATTGCATGGGATTTAGGAAAGCCCATAAAACAAAAGGCAAAAGATTCTGCAGGGGAGAGGCCCGATGCTATGGCTCGGGGATGTTGTGAATCCCCGCAGAAGGGCTGGGTTTCATTGATAGTGTATGAGCTGTCGGGATTCCCCCAATATCCATAAAATCCTTGCAGCCATTATGCTATGCTACAATAATCGTTGCAAAAGTGCTGATTTGGGATGGGACACATATGACGTTTCTTCATGTGTATTATGCAAGCTGTAGCAGGCTTAATTTCTTCCAGACATGGCCATACAGAATATGATTTTTGGTTCATTATTTATACTCAGGCTACAAAGAACGAGGTGAGTTGGGAATAACTTTTAGGTTCGAAATTGTGTGTTTTAACTCTTCTTGTTGCTTTTTTTTTACTTTAACCCTAGGCTGGTCTATCATTCCTTGCCATGATACTGCCCAATACGCTGTATTGCGGGTGTGTTTGTTCTTCGTGTGATAATCGGAACATTGTAACAAATATACTAACAAATCACAATGTGGAGCAGTTCCCGTTACAGATCTGGCTGTTATGTTTACGGATTGCTACTCCCCATGAGTCCTTGCATTACACGACAACCCCAAGGTGGCCAATTAACCAGTGTATGTAAATACTACCGCAGGTGGACAGGGAATGCTGTTATTGAAACGATCATGGGGGATGTTTTGTTGAATTATGACTGAGAGCCGTCGTCAAACGTTTAAGGGCACCAGTCACAATGAAACACCAGAATAGAGAAAGAAAAGCTCTGCTCCTGGGTGTGTGACCCTAGGAACACCACGTGGTCAAAACAGGACCACAGTGAATACGTGGGTGCCAGAGGAGCTTGCAATCCACAGGTGCGATGGTGTTGCATGTGTAACTATCCTACTTCGCGGTCCCCTAATTAAAAAACACACTCACGACTTAAGACGACCCTAGTACAAATGCCACCCCTCGGATGTGGTATTATTTACTGTACTTGAGCTGTTAGATACAATAATCATCTGTAACAGTTATCAGATTGGTGTCTGCACTGAAGCTTATTTTTAATCCTGGTTCTATGAAAACTCACATTTTTATAATCCAATTGTCACCGAGAGCAAAAAAAAATTTGGCTGGGGGTTACAATTATAATACTATCAGTTCCGCTTGTTAAGAACCCGGGGGGACTCGTGCATTAGGTCACGTCATGGGAAAGGGACCCATCAAATATACGTGCACTGCACAAAATAAGCAGTGCATTATAACATTTATAAGAGAATCTACAATCTCATGTAAGTCCCAATATTGGTTACATAAAAAAAAAGTAAGTCTAAAAAAAGATTGCAAAACGGCAGCAACAAAAATTGCCTGGCACCTTAAAAAATGTAAAATACCACACAATTCTGTTACTCCGTAATACTTACATCCAGGCAAAAATTAATAGTATTTATCCAAATGACAAAAAACGTTAAAAATATAAGGAAAAAAGAGGCCAAGAGTGACACCTCATTTGTGTTTGCGTTTCCCTTTTAGTGTTGCACACCAGGTTTATAAAACCTGTCCTTTACACAAACAAATGTCGGAAGGGTTAACCGTTGTAGTTTGTGATGCCCATTTCCTATGTAGATATGGACCCAGTCCCCTTGCGCATTGCTCCGCAACATCTGCTTACTGACCCCAGGGTTCACTGCACAGTAGTCATCTATGGATTTGGGAGACTTGGTTACGTGATATGCTTGATAGGCAGCTGCCATGAATATTACAACAAGCTTGTGAGGCGGCGAGGGAGATTCCATACAATATACACAATCACCTCTAAGTAAATGAGCATGGAATAAATTAACTCCAAAATTGTGGAGATGTAGTTTGTCTGTTAAGGCAGAAGCGTGTGGGGAAACATTGTTACGTGTTCTATAAAAAAGACGCCAGATGTGCATTACGTGTATTAACTGTTTGAAAGAATCAGCTAAAAGGACTGTGTAAATGGGAAAAAAAATAGGGAAACTACACGAACAAACGATCATGTGACAGTCCACCGCCACTCTGATGCTCCGTACTCAAAAATCACAGGAAATATAAGTTTTATAATGGAGTAGTAAAAGACGGTTACTTAGCGACTAGGGGGCACCCAGCCGGTACAGGACAGACTGTGTGCGCCTCCCCTCCCCGGTGACGAAAGGGTCAGAAAAAAATCCTCTGATGATCATGGTAGATCCAATATTATCTAAAAACCTTCTATTGTAGACAGAAGCCCGCTTAACTGGTGACCCAAAGCACACAGAAAGGCTGCAGGAGGGGGTGGCTAAAACCCCAAATTGTGCGAGGAGTCGCCTGCCTCCAGATTACAAAGTTCCTCCTGGTGCACTTGGCAGGAAGTGGCAGAGGGGTTGTGGGACACAGGACAGTCACTTCTCGTACCCAAGGCTTAGGAGTTGTGCTAGCGATATTCACTGAGTAGCTTTTTACTAAAGCTAAGTACCCACCATCAGATAGTTAACCTCATAGATCGCCTGTGGCACCAGTCCAAGAGACATCTACCGACAGTTTATCGAGTATAACCGTTATTAAGGTCATAATAGTAGATCCCAGGGTCTTTACTCCTTGCGACACTGAGAGTCCCACAAATAGTACAGCTCCAACACCGAGTTGTGCCCAAGAAGAATGATAGATCAAGCCCATGCTTTTTAGCCATAATTTAATAAAATACATGACTTAATTCGTTTCCAGTACTCCTTACTTGCATATCACTTTCTAACTAACGTATCCATGCCATGATGTCGCCACCTGATGGTATAGACAGCACTGTGCTTGGCTGTTCCGGTTATGTAAGAAAGAACGAAGTGCCAACACACCCTTAAGGGGGACGGGGGGGGGCGGGGGGTGAGTGAGGGCAGAAATGATGAGACCACAGAATATATATTATATATTCCCAACAAAGAGGTGGGGCCCTTGACACAGCAATGGATACCGGTTGTTGTATAGACACAAAATGCCAACAATTGTGTACAGAAAAGGCATTCGTCAAGGACAACCGAACTATAAGCAAAGTATCAAATTATTTACACATACTGGAATATTTGCCCACCAAAACACCGACCAGTTTAAAAAAAATCTTAAAACGTGTGTAACAAGACACAACACAAAAGGACTATCACATGGGAGAAGTGGTAGAATCATCCCAAGGGGAAAAAGGAAACCACATGACTGCAAAAGTGTATTGGTGTCATAGTGAAATACAATAAAGAGCTCAAAAGGATTCAGTACATAAAGTGCCATACTAACATACAAACAATAGTCATAAAGTGTAAAGCGCGCATATAGCCATATACAAGAAGAATAATAGCAGTTTCGGACCACAACACACAGAGCAAGCCAAAGGGGTCGTGGATGCCCCACGGTCGCTACGAAGGTGATTTCATCAGGGGGAGAGCATCTAACTGAGCGGATATGTGGTGTTTGTGGCGGGCCTGTTATGGTAGCAGTGGGAGTCCCCTTACTGTCGAGATGCTCAGTCCGCATACGGGTACTTGCCACCGGAAGGTCAGGCTTTGTCGTAATTAGATTTATGCGCATGCCGACACAAACAGCGCCAAAAAGTAATTTTATGGCGCCGCTAAGGATAGCTAATGGGAAAACGCCTGATCACATTTAGCGAACGTTCAAATTAAATCTAGCGCATCGGGATATTCATATCACACTTTAGTGAACTGGAAAGAAAGAAAACTCTTAAGTCAACCCCTTAAGGAAAACATACATTTCAAATGTAAGGGTATGTAGCTGTAAACACCGAGAACCCAGCCTACAGGGTGAGCTGGTGACGGTGTTAGCTTCGTAGTGTTAAAACCGCGGATCAAGGTTTTAACACTTTTTAAACTTTATTACGCAGAAACTGCTTCGGCGCTGCAGTGCGCACGATATGCGCGCGCCTACACATAGGGAAATGCCAGCAGGCGTATGCGCGCGCACGGTCGCGCGCAGCGCCGAAGCAGCTTCTGCTCATAAAGTTTAAAAGTGTTAAAAACTGCGATTACCGCGGTTTTAACCTAACAAATAAGCACTGGCACAGCTAACCCTTGAAATGGTATGTTACTTTAAAGCTTTTATGGCTGCCACTTTTATAGTATCTTGCAAGAAGAAGGTAGCAACTCCGTTCAGGTACGATAAAGCCATTATTGACTAAGATGTACCCACACCATTGCGTAGGGTTGCCAACTGAACCCATGAAATGTCCTCCAACCCACTGTGCCCTCACAGCTCCATGAAGTGGAACATGTAAAAAACTCTGTGGTCTACTTTATACGGGGTGGGCTAGTTTCTGAAGAGCCTGTTCTTTAATGGTTTGTACAAACTGCTCTTGCACAGGTAATTCAAAGAAGGTCCCCACACCACAAAGTTTGTCTGCCGAGGATACATATGTATTAATGGGACAATGCTACCTAGCTATGTACATACTGGGGGCTTTGCCTAGTATGGGAGGTGTGCTGGTTACTATCTAAATACTGGGGACATGTGATGCGGGGCTACCATCTAATACTGAGGGGGCATGTGCTGGGGTTATCTGTGTTTCTATATAATGGCGGCGTGTGCTGGGGTTACCGATCTATATACTGGAGGCATGTGCTGGGGGTACCTATTGTGGGGTGATTGACTAAGGTATAAGCTATTCCGGTAGCGGTCGCCGGACGAGGGAGAAGAGACAGTTTCAGTTCAGTTCAGGTTTGATTCACACCACAAAACAAAATGGAACAAACAATCAGCATGTCTTCATGCTGGTTTAAAACATTTAAAACATACAGACCAGGCTTGGCCTTCTCACCCCAGTAGCAGGGCCCACCCTCTTCCACAAAGGTCCAAATTGTTGGTGTAAGTCACAACCACTGCAGAAGCTGCCGTATAGCCATTAGTCACATTTAAAGTTCAAAAACCGCCCCCTGTCCTCCTAGACAGGACACGTGTTTGACTCTTGGAAAAAGCTTTCTCCCTCCGAGACTAAGCTCACTCCACTTTCGTGCACACTTCCGTCGCTTTGTTAGCTGGAACACCCACCTGAAAACCCCGGTTGGACCGGTGCCTGAGCTTCTAGGTTGGTGCTTGCATTTCAGCTGCTGCATATCTGGAGAAACAAAAGCTGAGGAGGATAATACCTCATCCCAGCCCAGCAAACAAACACCTGACTGTTTTGTCACATGTATCTACGACGGATGCGTGTGCTGGGGTCTTGGTTAATTAGCCTAATACTGAGGCGGTCCTGTAGGGCTACCTATCTATATATGAGGGGGGCATGTGTGGGGTATGATCATATTACTGGAGGCATGTGGCTGGGGTTCACCTTATTATGTACTGGAGGCATGTGATGGGGTTAAATATCTATATCAATCTGGAGGCGACTGTGCTGGCCCGTTACTATCTATTACTGGAGGCGGGGTGCAGTTTACCATCTATCTACTTTGATGGGGGCATGTGCTGGGGGGTATTCTTTCTTTATTATGGAGGGGTGCTATGCTACCTATCGATATACTGAGGGGCATGTGCTGGGGTTTATCCCTATCTAAAACCTGGAGGCATGTGTTGGGGTTGACCATCTATGTACTGGAGGCATGTGCTCTGGGGTACCTATCTATATACTGAGAGGAGCCTGGTGCTGGGGTTTTATCTATATACGGGGCGGGTTGGGGATAGTGCTAATTCTAATATGAGGGGCAGTGCGGGGTTACCATCTTATACTGGATGGAGCATGTGATGGGGGTACTTGATTATATACTAGAGGCGTGTTGCTGGGGTACTTATCTATTTACTGGCGGCGTGTGTGGGGTTTGGGGTTACTTATCTATATACGGAGGCTGTTGCGGGGTTACCTATCTCTATACTGGGGACGCCCTGACATTACAAATACTAGGGGTCCAGATTGCACTGGGGTGGCACAGGGACCTATCTATAGAGGGGACCCCGCGTGATATTTAATTAAGCGAAGGCATCAGATATACTGCAGGGGTGAGGCCTTAGTGGTATACGATATCAATGATATGGATGTATACAAAGCATCGCTCACATCTTCTACATATATATAGAAGATTGAGTATATACATCTACTAAAGGGGGATAGAGATAGAAGAGGCACCAGTATCTAATAAAGAAGGGGCACAACATTCTAAACCTATCTAAAGGAGGCGACTAAAGGTATTAATAATATAGGGGGTAAAGTATTCAATGTAAATAGAGGCTCCTGTACAAATGTATAAATCATTTGGGATAATGTAACTAGGGGCTGGGAATTGTTTATGATTGATGTTTAGTGTTTATGTTATGAAGATGCTTTTGGTGCTGTCCCAGTACTGTAATTACGTATTGATACGACCATATATCTGGCGGATTGTGTCACTTACTGTACTAATGCTTTGTTCTGGTGAAGCGTGTATTATGTAATCTCTGCGCCCCTTGTTATAATAATTTTTTATTTGATAACGGCCACAAGTTATTTATAATTTGTAATTTGTCGAAAGACAGTGTATTTATTGTTAATTAATGGCCCTTTTGGGGGCGCTGTACTATTTGTGTTTGTGATTATTTAATCAGTGTGCGCCATGGGTCTAAGCTCAACCATAGTGGGACCATGGTGCGCATACACTATAACCTTCCATTATAAAATTCTGTCTCTAAGATTTTCATTGGCCTGGGGGGCTGTTTGTTCTTAAAAGAGTGCACCATTTTGTAGCGCGCGCCCTCTAGTGGTGAGAGCGTGCGACTGCAGGCAAGGAGACATGCGGCCTACACGCCGGGAGCCGGAGCACAGACAGGAGCCAGGAGAGGTAAGTGAGGGCAGGGAGACGGGGACCGGCAGGCAGCGGAGCACGGGTGTACCCACGTTCCGTGACATGGATCATGGGAGCACCCGTGACAGTACCCCCTTCCTTTAGGGCCCCTCTTCTCTTCTTCTTCAGCCTCTTCTTTCGCCTCCTCCAATTCATTATGTCAAATTGGTAAAGCCGACATACCCCAGGTGGAGTGTATTGTCTCTCCAGTACGGTTTGCTTCACCAGCATCTGGCTACCCCCCCCCCCCTCCCCCCCTCCTCTCCCCCCCCATTTTTTAAATGTAAATATTTTTTGTGTTTCTTGTGTTGTTTTGTGTTTTCTTCAATAGGTTTATTATGTATCTTGCCATATGTAGTTTCCTCTAATATCTTGAGTTCCGTGTATGTGATTAATATTTATAAGTAGTGTCTATAAATGATGTTGTAGTGATAAAACATAGCTACATTTTCTATAAAACCCAAGAACAAAATTGGTTTTAGGTCAAACTACTTACAATTCAAGAATTGGAAACATTTGCAACAAATTTGTATAAAGCCTTTATTCCCTGGGAAGTGAATGCTGAGGTATGCTGGGGGAGGAGCATAATTTGGAAATTAATAATAAATGGAGCAGTAGTGGAATGTTCACAATGTTCAGGTAATGACTGATCTACACCACTAGATGTCACTGTTGGTCTATTCTATACTAATATGTGATCTGACTCACCAGGTATATAGGAATTGCAGGAGTGAATTCCAAAACCTTATACACGGAAATAATGCAGAGAATATCACATATACGTGTAGCCTTAAGGAAAGGTCACGTTCAGATTCATCATTTACACTCTCTAAAGTATACTGCAGAACTGGAAATGTTCTGATTAAAAAAAAATACTATTATGTTGTGTGTTGTAAATGTGTGCCGCACGCAGAGCTCGAAGGGGAAGCTTATAACACCATCAATTATCTTAAGGGATTCCTATAATTACATGTCGTTGCCATATAAAGTAGTATATGTGACAATATTAAATACATCAGGGCCCAGGTGCAACTGTAATTCCCTGATAAGATGCCAGGATACAACATAGAGAATGTTACCTTGGCTCATATTTGTAGAAAAAGGTTTTGCAGATATTTTTGTAAAAGATTACCAAGGGTTGGAAAATAAGAAAAAGGAAAATAAAGAAACAATGTACGCTTACAATGTCTCTGCATTCCACTGCAGCTGCTCTGGATCCCTCTAGTTTTTCTGGCATTATGTCACGTTCATCATTTACATGACGTCTACAGCCAACCACAGGCTACAAATTTACAGTTTGAATGTATATCATGTGACTAACGAGACAGATCTTCAGTGATGGATGTGTAACTTTATCTGAGCAGCGGACGGACTATGACATCAGCTGCTTGCCGGCGTCATAGACTGTGTGCCTGTAAGACACACGGACCTGGTGATGCCAACAGCCATGGACCAAGAAGAGGATCTGTGGCAAGTACAGAGTTTAATTATTATAAATTAAACTCTGTACTCAGTCTAGGCTGAGTGGTGCTTTTTCAGCACAAAAATGTTGCTAAAAAAACTGGGATTAAACTTGACTATGTACGGTATATAGGCAGGAGATATATGATAAGCATCTTCACCCGGGCATTAAACCAAGGAATATTAAAGGAGCAAAACATCCTCTGCCCACAAAGGTCCACATGCATTGGGCCCCTTTAGAACAGGGTGCCCTAGACAAATGCCCAGTTTTCCATGCCCTAACGCCAGCCCTGGTTGTAAGGACAAATCGGATAGATATATTGTATGCACATACAGTGGGATACATTGCCCGGTGCCTCCTCCTTTCCTCAGAATGCGGGGGGAGGAGTCAACATGAGCAGCAGCCACTCATTGGCTGATGTTTAGGGTGTGTCCCGAATGATATCATTGTCTTGTTGTCCATTGTCCATTGTGACTTCACTGGGAAACCTCCCAAGCATATGCTCGGCGGATGCAGTACTGGTGCATCCGATTTACTAGAGGCTTCAATGGCCTCAGGTGAGAATACAAGTCGCTCAGCAGGAGGGAGCAGGATGTGTTTTACACAGCTCAACTATGTTTCTATCAGCCAATGGTGATAGCGGATCTAATCTTAGATGTGCTAACCCTTTAAGAAACTCTAAACTCAGAATACAATTAGTTTCACCTTGTTATGATAGAGACTACGAGCTTCTTGCAGTCAAATTGGCACTGGAGGAATATGTCCATCTGCTTGAAGATCCTGCTCAGCTCTTGTTACCCCACCAAGGCCAATGGTCTTTCTTCTTTGTCTTTGTTCAACTTCAATTTTTGTACCAACATCAAGGCAGACCCCTGGCCATGGTCCTCTGACCCTACTGACCGAGCTTCTGAGCCACAGCACATTATTGATCAAGGTTGCAGAACACTCGTCTACAAGGAGGGAATAAAATCCTATAAAATCCGATGTGTATTACTCTGTACAAACAAGAATTACTTTGTGCATTAGAGAAATGGCTGCAGCATTAGTTTCTATTAGTTACTAAGGCAACACATCAAGTCTGTGTATGGAGAATTATATGTAATGTTCACATAACCATGAGTGGATGTACATAATCTTATCTCCAGAGAAAAATATCTTACATTATATTTTACACTCCAGTGTCCTCAAAGAAAGCCCTTATCCTCAAAGAAGACACTCCATTCCAATAGTCTTCTTGTAATGTTGTGAAAGAGTGAAATAATTATTACAAGTAAATAGACGTCTGTAAGGGATCTTCAGGGGTAAACAATTCTTCTCAGCCAAGTACATGTATATCTGAAATGAAAAGGGTTTTCCACCAAACCTGGAAAACCCTGTGGGGGCAGGGATGACAGCCCCCCTCCCCAAAAGTGTACTTAACCTGCGCCGCATCTGTACATCTATGTGAGAACCCATTTTGGCAAATTCCTCGCCTCCTTGTACCAGAAAATGTCAGAGGAGGTGATGGTCTATGCTCCAAAGAGACCACAGATTGGCTGAAGCAGGTCCCGTGTAGTCCTAGCATTGGGGACCACAAGCAGTTACAGGAAACAGGAAGTCCCACCATAAAACGGGAGACAGAACAGTTTAAGTACACTTTGGGTAGGAAGGGGATGTTACACCCTTTCCCCAGCCCCCAAGGGCGTCCAAGAAGTCCTGGGAAATTGACCCTTCTCCGACTCCTACATCACACCTCTACTTCTGATTATCAGCATCTGCCCCAGTCCAAAAGTGAATTGGTGCTTGTGGCTATGAGGGTTCCTTTCTTTATGTTTGGTAGTATTGCCCGATAGTAGATAAATTCTGGGAGAAAGTTTGGGATCTCATGTATTCCTTGACCATTTTCACCAAAGAAAAAATCCCCTATCATAGAATTACTTAAGGGTGAGCTTGTGCACCTACCGAAAGCCACACGGAAATTGGTTAGGTTTATCTTACTAGTGGCAAAAATAGCCATTGCCAGAGTATGCAGGTCCCCCACTATTCCATTTACTTTTGTGACATCTAAATTGACATGGATCACGATTAATGACCAACTAAGTCACTTATTGGCCACAATGGATGATAACCTATATGGCGATACAGGAGCGTAAGAGGGTGAATTGAAGCAATACGATCAGTTCCCTAATCCCTCCTCCCACTACCCTATTTCCCACTTCCCCACTTTCGTGATGGTCCATAGTCAATTATGTTTATGGTCTATGCTACTTTCTACCTTTCTATTTATCTCAACTCAATTGCAGGAACGGATGAAGTGAGAATATTTACTCAGTGAGATGGTCTTATAAATTGTCTTGTAATGTCCTTCCATATGACTTCCTGGAATCCTCACACTGATACTGTTCATCGCATGTTATTCATTTGTTCTCTTTTTTGATTGTCTTTCTTTTACATGGCCTGTATTAAAGATGATACTTCAAGATACACCTCCAGTAGGGAATATGAATTTGTAATATGAATTTCTTTTGCCATTTCTTAATAAATCTGAGTTGAAAACTTAAAGTGAATTGTTGGAGGCGGATTCCGTGACCTCCGTGGACTATGGGATGTAAGGTGAAATTCAGAAGCAGGTCCCATGTAGTCCAAGCATTTACCAGAAAGAAGCGTGAGGCAGGACACTTTGGGGGTGGGTTTGCTATACCCCCCAAGTGCTATACCTTAACAATGTTTGCCGTACATTTAGGCCATGAGTGGATATCTGACAGTTATCCTTCCACACTTCATCCCAATGGGCTAAATTTACTTACCTGGTCCTGTTGTGATCACTGATTCTGACGGTCCGACGAAGTCCGGCGCGATTAACGTAGCTCGTGCGCCCGTGTTCCTGCATCCATCGCTTCCCTGCCGAGGTCCGCCGGAGTTCACCTTCTTCTTCCCAGTGCTTGTAAGTGCGTGTCTTGCGACACAATTCGAAATGTTAAATCCTGTGCGTAGTCCGAATCCATCGGGTTGTCCAACGGCCCACCCCCCGATTTGTATCGCGTGCAAGCCGGCGCCGATGCACCAAAATCCGATCACGTGCGCCAAAAACCCCTATTAAATGCGGCACAAAACAGAAATAGTTGGGAAACCCGGCGAAAATGCGCTCCGCGGACCCTTAGTAAATGAGCCCCAATGTCCCTAAATGTTTATCCCCTTTGATGCCATTGCATTGATCTTGGCCGTACTATTGGGCCTTCCCACTGACTAGCAAACCTTTTTCACCCCAAGTTAATACTTGTGCAGTGTGATAAAAATAAATCAGACACAATCCATACACATATTTTCTATAATTGTATTCAATGTAGATGTAAGTCTAATTGTGATCACAGTGTGAAGATATATCAATTCTTCTTATAATAAGGAATGGAATAAGTAATCTCCGCCAGTGAGTAATGGCGTCCAGAGGAGCGAGTACATGAGCGATACATAATAATTACCCACGGCAAGGCATGATAAATAACGGGAGATTAAAGTACTTATCTTTGATCTGTGGTATTAGACTTTAAGAATAGAAATATGCAGCAATTTTAGCTTAATTTTTATTGCCTTTTAATTACCCGTTAATTGAGATAAACCTGTTTATATCTAATGATATGGAAAGTCTTATTTGTTTTCTCATTATTTTTTCTGCTTTGGTACATTGATTTCTGATAATGTTCTAGAACATAATACGAGAGGATCACATGTTTATCACACGATGCATAATGTATCTCAATGTTGATTTATGTCAGTATCAAGAAAACCTAAAGAAAAATCTATATTAGAATTATTCATCTAAAATAATTTTACATTTACAAAAGTTTTCCTATCTGTGAATATTGTGACCTCCAAAGCAACTAGACCATCATATGATCTATCCTCTAGAGCAGAATCTAGTCTTTGCATTAGGTCTTTGTTCGCTAAGTTTGTGGAACCTGAATGGGATACTTCTCTGTGACATAAGTATGACCCAGAAATGTATAGGGTCACTTGATTGGGGCAATAAAACGGACAACAACTATTTATCCTTTTTTGGATAAGTCACTATCACTTCAGTGCCAGGGACAAGATTATACATCATAGTTATCTTGCAGAATCCAGAAGTTTTTCTATAGATTCTTCCTGTATTTGACTGGCACCATTCTGTCTCTTTTACAAGTCATATTAAGTATTAATATAATGCCAGTACCAGCACAGAACCTATGGTAATTGCATCATAGCTGCTGTAGCTTGTGTCTCATTCTCCTCATGCATTGTTCCTGTACTCTACACCATATCTCTACCTGCTCAATGCATGTCATGGTTCGGGGTCAGTGGACCCCCGGACCACCGCGGGAGATGGTACTAGCCAATACCTTGGACCGGAGTCTAAGTGGCACCTGGTCTTGCTGCTGCTGCTGCACCAGTTCATTCCAAAGGTGCGACTAGCCCGTTGTGGCAGCTAAGGTGACAGTACAGAGACGTGATCCAGGCTCAACGTTGAGAACAGGCACGGAGTCAGGGCAGGCGGCAGCGATGGAGAAGTCAGAGTCCAATCCGGAGTCAGCAACGGGAGGTCCAGGCAGATGGGAAAATGGAACATGGGAACACATGGGAAAACTGAACGAGCGGGAACACAGGAACAGACTGGAACACGGTAACAGGAATGCAGGAACAAAGGAACGCACAGAAGCTCAGGAACACTGGAGAATCAAGAACACAGGAATCACGCAGGGGAGATTTCTCTAAGGTTTTTGACTCAAAGATCCGGAGGCGAATGATGGGAGCCACCAGTCTTTATGGGAACTCGGACATGGTCAGTGTCAATGAACAGTGCACTGGCTCTTTAAATTTTCGAGTGCCAATGCACGCGCGCCCATAGGGCGGGGGTGCTTGCTCGGCCTAGCTGGGACGGGAGCCGGAATGTGGAGAGGTAAGTTCGAGCCGGGGGGAGCCACACCACAGAGAAAGGCACGGGTGCCCATGATCCGAGACATGGTTCGTGGGGGCACCCGTGAAAATGCACATGACAGTACGTAGGGAGGGAGCTGCAAAAGTGAGGAGGAGAGGAGACTGACACAGGCACACACAGAAACTCACCTCATGCTGATGGCAGGGAGCTAGGTTATGTGAATTAAAGTTATATAAACTACTGAAATAATTCAGAATGCTGACAAAGGCATTCATAGCATAGCATAGACTACTGGAACCTGACATCAGCTAAAAATTACATTACTGGTGACAGGTTCACTTTAAATCTATAGAAGCGGGGGACAGTGGGTTTTATATATATATATCTCAGTTATAGTTTTATATCTGATCGCTTTCGTTAACACTGACCAAATATTACAATAATGACTTTTGTGAGAAAGTAAGAGGTGTTGTGTGGGAAAACCGCTGTCTTACAGGCAGATAAAATGCAGGTAGTAAAAGCCCTGGTTTTGTCTGCAGTAACTCAAGGGTTAATGCAGACATGTGGTAAACAGGAGTAGTCTGTTTGGTCTATGTTGGCCTAGCTAACATGGACACATTGGTAATGTCCATACTGGGCCTGCTTATTATGGAGTAGGGGTAGGCTGGTAGTGGGACTCCTACTCCATCCGGGCTTCTGTCCTGGGCTTTTGTATAGCCCACAGGTGCGGGGCACAGGCCTCGTTAGAGCCTGATATAATCTGCAGGCCAGAAGCACTAGGATAGGCACTACCTGGAGAGCTGAAGGCTGGACCGTGTTCACACAGCAAAGGTAACTGAGTGCCTCCTGATATTCAGCTGGCCAAGAGCGTGTGCCAGGCAGCCTGGGACCCGTATAGCTAGGATCTGATATTGTATTAGGCAGTGCCTAGCCGGGCAGGGTTTATTTTGTGTTGCTTTATATGTGCCAAAACCAAGGCTGAATTTATGTTGTTTTTTGAAGTGTGAATAAAACACTTTATTTGGACTGTAATCCTGCATGTGTCCCTGCTTCCTGCACTACTACCAGGCATCTACCTGAGCAATTCCCCACATAATTGGTTGTCTTTTATGGTGACCTCAATTGTCGCTTTTTAAGGGGATGTGCTCAGACTTAGTGTCTGGGGCAGTATGTAAATATGTCTCTTATCATCACTGACACATTTTTCTTTTTTGATTATGGTTTATTTATGATTCCAGTACAGGCTAGGTGGTGGTGGCACTGACCTCCTTATCATATCTGTGCCCGCGCCTTTCTCTGTGCTTTGCTATATCAGGGGGCTATGAGCTAGATCTTGGTAGAAAGAAGAGCATCAGGACTTTCTGATAAACACGCTAAGGCAATTCAGCAATATTTATGAGGCAGAAACCCTTACCTCTTAATTTATGTTGGCACTACACAGCCTGTAATATACCAAGGACTAGTGGAAGTCATCTTCATTGAAATTGATTTACTATGCAGATAATCTGCACAACTCTCAGGGAGCAAACTCATTTTTATCCAGGAAACAAAAATGATTTATTCTCAAAAGTGACTGCCCCACTTGCTCTTCCCATTGAAAAATAATTAGGGGATGACAGAATGCGCTGTCAGAACTGCTGCCGGCTGCAGGGTGGGCAGAGATTTGTTCCCAAAAGAATTATTAAATGAAGTAGATAGAAATCCCTCCAGGAAACATGGAGACGGAGACTGATACATTAACATTACTGGGATTAATTATTAGCATTTCTATTAATTTTTTATTATTTACAAATAATAGCTATTTTGGGGTGCGATAATAATATGTATGATAAAGTCCTCGCCCCTCTGGTACCACCGGATACATCAGGAGGTTCTGTCCTCTTCATGTATGCAGCAAGGCATAGGCTTACAATTCTTTGACTGGTCCTGTTCAATGTACATTTGCGCCACAATCCCGCACAGACTCACTCCACCATTGTAAGCTCCCCTCTTCACGCCCCCCATCCCCCCACTTGCCATGGAGGTGGCCTAAAGAGGGAAATAATAGCATTTACTGCCAGTTCGCTAGTAAATCTCCCCATTTAAAGGGGTTTTCCAACAAACACAAGTCAGGCCCTATCCACAGGATAGGGCCTAAGTGGCTGATTGACAGGGGTCTCAGTCATGAGACCCCCACAGATCATGAAAACAAGTGGTCTGATGGGGTCCCTCATACCTCCGCCGAACCCCTCCTCGCTCTGTCAGAGTAATGTAGCGCTCCATTCATCTCTTTGGAGCTGTCGGAAATTGCCGAGCGCCTCGCTCACCGATCTCCGTCAACAACATAGAGATTAATGTAGCAGAAGCGCTGCCATCTGCTCCATTACTTTGACAGAGCGACGAGGGTTCCGAGGGAGGTACGTGGGACTCCATCGGAACCCTTGTTTTAGTGATCTGTGGGGGTCTCATCACTGAGACCCCCACCGATCAGCACGTTAGGCCGTATCCTGTGAATAGGACCTAACTTGTGTTCGTGGGAAAACCCCTTTAATGTATATTTATTATGGATAATTTTAATCACATGGAGTAGAATTTTGTGCAACTTTTTGCAGTTGGTTCGAACGAAGATGGTATTGAATTGAACAGCAACTAATTAATTAAAGTTTCACAAATCTGGTGTAGTATTAAATATTAACCATCATTTCAGATGATTTTTGATCTGTAAGGGAGAGTGTTTTGAACTTTTTTCTAACATACTTCATGGAGAAATGCTGCTTAGTTTGTAAAGTAACAGGCTGCAATGTGCCCCTTACTGACAACGTTACTTGTACGTTGCTATGGTAGATCTGTCAGATCCGCTGGAAGGAACACCGCGTCTGCTGGTCCTTCTACCCTCCATGCTGATAATGCTACCGGTCCTCCCCAAGTTTCTGCGCGTCTCTGCGCTGGCTGCGCCCCCGGTCCGCAGCGAGTTAATCCTGCTGCACGCATGGGGCAGCGGGCATCCAGGACGTGTGCGCTTTAGGGAAATTAAAGCTGTCTGTCTGTCTGAGTCAGCCTGGATTCCTGCTCCTATGGGATTCTGGGGGTGGATCTCAGGCTACATAAATTGGATCTGGACCTTCCACCTGTGCCAGTGTTTGTCCTTCTGGAACTTACAGCCTAGCTGGATTCCTGGTCTCCTGTAGCATTGTTTGCTTCACCCTGGTAATGTATTCACCAGTTAGGTTACTCTTCCTTGTCTGGTGGTTTGACCTTGACGTACCCTCTGGTGTGACCCGGCGGTTTTGCTTACGTTTTTATGTTCAGTGTCTGTACATCTTTAGTTCTCTTTCCACGTTTCTGCTTTGGTTTCTTATGCTGTCTTGAACCCCGCTTGTTTCATCCTTGTTTGGGTTCCTCTCACCTCCCAGGGCCTTGCAGGGTAGTTAGGAGGTTCCTGCGGCAGAGGCTCCCTACCTTCAAGGGGGTTTCTGCCTTGGTAGGGTCTAGCTGGTAGATCAGCCCAGGCTTAGTTCGCCCTCTTGCTCTGTTCTGTCAGCCTGCACTCAGACTGTGTGGTAGTTTGGCGTACAGTATTCCAGACGTAAGTTTTCGTTACAAGATCTGTCTACCAGATTGAAGAAGGGTCTCTCTGCTCTCCTGTTTGTTACACAACTGTGAGTGGAAACCCTTTCTGCTCTCTCCCTGGCTGCAGTATGCTACAAGCAGTGTTTACAAAGACCAAGACGAAAGCAAAGGGAGGAATCCTCACTGCCAGAGCTGTTTAACCAAACACAGGGATCTCTATGGGAGGGAGTAGCTTGATATTTTTTACAAAATTATATTAGAAAAAGTTCACCACATCCTCCTGCATACAATATAAAAATTATCTCAATTGACGGTTACGGTTTAAGCCTGAAATAATTCTCTACTTCCCAAGCCTTCCCTCTACTGAAGTGGGGTATGTAGAGTCAATTGTTGCGATCTTTGACGCAAGTTTACATCTGGGAATGTTTGTAAATCCGCCTTTTTCCTCCTTCCCCACATTCACTTTATAGGAATTGTATGATTGTCGAAAACCTCTATTTGGGCGAAACTGGAGAAGAAATGGAGAAAAGTACATAAGCCAAAAAAGCATTAATTCATGCCCCCATACACTTTAAAGGGAACCTGTCATTACATGTACCCCTCCAAATCTACAAAGAGAACCTTGCCTAGCAGGTTGAAGTCCTTAGAGACATATTTTAATAGGAGGGCAATGTTGCTTCTTATCTTCAAAAACAACTTTTATTATTGCCCAAGATGCATCAAGAGAGGGTAGCTTGACCAGCAGAATGCAACCCTGGCCTACGGTTGCCTGTTTCCACCGCACACCCCGCCTCCTCCAGCGGATGTCACTCTTTGGTTTGCCAGAATTCTCACGTATGTGAAGTGCGTCTGGAGCTTGGGCAGAGAGACTGTGATCCGGCAGGTATGTCAGAGCCAGAGCCGCGATCCCAAGTTCAGTGGGCAGTCATTAAAAGGTAGGAGATGGGGGATGCTTAACTGCATGGTCGAGCTACCCCACCTCCTTTACTGCATCTGGGCATGAAGAAAATAGTTTGTGAAATATTAGCAATGTTCCCACTTATAAACATGTTCTGAGGACTCCCAACCTGCTGAGAAAACAAAATGAAAGCCACAAGGGACCCGATTACTATTGTGGATTGGAAGCCAGAATTCTATAGTGCAGGGATGAGATATTTTACAGCTTTCGGAGGATTTTATAATACCCCCTTGTAGGGTGCCGCATGTCTGAGATGCAGTCGTGTGTTGTAGGGGTGTAAAAGAAAGGAGACTCACTAAAAATGTGGTATAGTTGATAGGGTTCTGTAGAAGTGAGGCTTACTAAGTAGGAACCCCATAAAGGAGGTGGGGGGGGGCATTATAGTAGAGTCCACATTAAGAGGCGTAACAAATGGGGGCCACTTGAAATATTTCTATGTTTGAGTGCTGGAGAAAATGGTCAGTTTGGGGGTGAATGGGTAATTATAGCCATCAATAAGGGCAATCTACAGTGGATGTTAAAGGGCTGTGCAGGAATACAATTTTTATTTTTAATATGGCTAAATCCTTTAGACTCAGACAATTTTATTTTCTGGATCTGTTGTCACATTTTGTCACATTAACTGAGGTTCTACCTATGATGTCATTTGCATGATAACTTTGCATTTAAAAAACCAATATAAACGTGACGTTAATGCATGCGTTACATCACGTTTTTACCTATGCGTTTTGTAAATGCAATGTTAACAGTAATGTAATTAAGCAATTCCCCTCTCTTTAGATGTTGTAATTGGCTTCAAAATGCAATAAAACGCAATCAAAAACGCAACGTGCGACCACCCTTATTACCACATGTGACCAACCGCCTCATATGTCGTCATCTCCCTGGGGTTGTGACTAGAGGCTAAAAATCAGGACTTAGCCTCAATCCAAAATTAACAGTAGTGTCCTTGTGCATATAACCCCTCCACAACTATGTCCTCTCCCTATATATAACCCCCTCACTGGCTTGTTCCTCTCCTGTATATAACCTCTCACTGGCTTGTGTCCTCTCCTGTATATAACCTCTCACATGACTTCGTCCTCTCCTATATTACCCCTCACATGACTTGTGTCCTCTCCTGTATATAACCCCCTCACATGGCTTTTATCCTCCCCTGTAATAACCCCTCACATGACTTGCGTCCTCCCTGTAATAACCCCTCACATGACTTGCGTCCTCTCCTGTATATAACCCCTCACATGGCTGTGTCCACTCCTGTAATAACCCCTCCATGCTTGTGTCCTCTCCTGTATATAACCCATCACAATGCTTGTGTCCACTCCTGTATATAACCCCATCACATGGCTTGTGTCCACTCCTGTATATAACCCATCACAGGGCTTGTATCCTCTCTGTATATACCCCTCAGTGCCCCATGTATTATTCTATTATCCTTGTATAAGTGAATTGCTAATTTTGTTCTTTTCAATTCATAGTCCTGTAACGAGAATCACTGACATCATTTATCATAGAATATGCAACCGATGAACACAAGACCACAAACAGCCAAACGCTCCTGTTCTGTAGTAGAATCAATGAAATTCTGATTTTTCTGTACTTGATGAAGGCGAATATTTAATGAGTGGATGCGGTCGTTATGGATCGTGTCCGCGCCAGAATGAGACAATATGATGAATTCTGTTAGTTGGCCTCTCTGGAAATATGCTTGGAACAGCTGTTGTTCACTTTCAGGTCTAAATGTTCAGCATTTGATGATCCCTGCTGGGCTATCTGGTGTTCACAGCGAGTATGTCATGAAATTTTTGGATGTACACATGTCAAATTATAGCACTTTGAGCAGAGATGACTTCTACGTAAGTAGAGAGAATTGCTCATGTTCTCTGAAATGTGCTTTAGGTCTGATATACATCAATGAGATCAACCGATCACCTTTGAGTTTACTTTAATCACATCTGCTTATCAATGGAATCATTGCTGTAATGAAACATTTCCACTGTGTATCATTACATCATATACTGTATTATCTGACATAGACATGTGATAACAGTATTTCCTCATTTTTTGTTTATTCAAACTTGTTTTTTTTTATTGCAATTCGAGCAGTAAAATAAAATGTCACCTACCTCTGCCTGGGCTTGCTGACTCGCATCCCTGAGAACAGGAGCACAAGAACACCCTTCCCCGTGCTGCAGTCATGATTGCGGGGACCAGTTACTGGTTGAGACAGTGACCTTCCGAGTCGTGATTTGCTGGGGGACCAGTTACTGGTTGGAGCTTGCCTTCCGGAGTAGTGTGTTGCTGGTAGGATTACTGGTTGGAGCGTGACCTTCCGAGTCAGTGATTTGCTGGGGGACCAGTTACTGGTTGGAGCAGTGACCTTCCGGAGTCAGTGATTTGCTGGGGACCAGTTACTGGTTGGAGCAGTGACCTTCCGGAGTCAGTGATTTGCTGGGGGAGGAGTTACTGGTTGGAACAGTGACCTCCGGATCAGTGATTTTGCTGGGGACCAGTTACTGGTTGGAGCAGTGACCTTCCGGAGTCAGTGATTTGCTGGGGGACCAGTTACTGGTTGGAGCAGTGACCTTCCGGAGTCAGTGATTTGCTGGGGGACCAGTTACTGGTTGGAGCAGTGACCTGCCTCAGCCAGTTATTTGATGGGAGACCAGTTACTGGCTGGAGCAGTGACCTTCCGGGAGTCTTGATTGCTGGGGGACCAGTTACTGGTTGGAGCAGTGACCTTCGGAGTCAGTGATTTGCTGGGGGACCAGTTACTGGTTGGAGCAGTGACCTTCCGGAGTCAGTGATTTGCTGGGGGACCAGTTACTGGTTGGAGCAGTGACCTTCCGGAGTCAGTGATTTGCTGGGGGACCAGTTACTGGCTGGAGCAGTGACCTTCCTCATTCAGTGATTTGCTGGGTGACAAGTTACTGGCTGGAGAAGTGACCTGACAGAGTCAGTGATTTGCCGGGACACCAGTTACTGGCTGGAGCAGTGACCCGCTGGCGTGAGTTATTTGCTGGGTGACCAATTACTGGATGCAGCAGTGGGCCACCTCAGGCAGTGATTTGGTGGGAGACCAGTCACTAACTGGAGAAGTGACCCACCTCAGGCTGTGATTTGTTTGGTGGCCATTTAATGGCTAGAGCAGTAACCCAACTTATCTAGTGATTTGCCAATTGGCTTTTCCTTGCAGCATTGTGAGACATGTGCAGTGCAGTAGGGTGCGGCAGTAACAGTGCAGTGGGGTGCTGTACATAGTATGGAATTATAAATAAATATCTAGTACTAAAACATATCATCAGTGCATAAAATAGGACATAAGAGTTTGATTACTGGGTCCGCACATTCATTCAGTTAAACCATCCTATAACAATGGGGCTTCACTGCACATTCAACGTAGGTCCAGTGCATGCGCTGTATTATGTCGGCTTCATGTAATGATTGCGCAGTGAACAGGAACACCAGAGATGAGTTCAATGTGTCCTATAGGATTTATCTCCAAGTAAGTATAAACATTAGTTTTTTTTCATAGAGGCCACAGGTTCGTTTTAATTGATTAAAAGTTTGGAGATCCGGTGACTGTCATTGTAGACCTGGCTCAGGCTCCAATGGTAGGACCAGAATCTGTGCACACCTTTGCATTATGAGTTGGGTAAGTGAGTTAGAAATGTCACTTTTATACTAAAATACACAGTGATTCATGAATATTTCTATGATGGATTCAGCTATACAGTTCTGATTTAGTCCTGCCATACAGAGATCTAATACTGGAGTACAATGCTGTATATAACCACAATAGAAAAACCCTGATACTAGCAGTATACAGCGCTGGATACTACTATCACATAATGCTACAACACAATATAGCGCTAATATCCTAGTTCTATGCCAGTAGTGACTTCCAATGCCGCATGGCCATCTATATCTATATCTGATGGTGCACATTCTCCTAGTGTGACAGGTTGGATGCCAGGGGCCCCTTGACACTGCAGGCCCCATAGCAACTGCTACAAATTATACCGCTGTAGTTGTTCCCCTATCTGTATGGCATAACTCTACTCATCCTATACTCCTTGCCTTTATACCAGGCACATGCTCATTAGTTATTCCTGCAGATGCATGGAGCCATATCTTGTTTCATTGTTGTACTCCATCTCCACAATTTACGTTAAAAAAAAATCTTCACATTTAGAGGCTGCTGCAGTCTTTATATTATTTTATTTTATTACTGATTCTGACAATGTCATCTAATGTAATGGATTGTTTTTGCACAAAATATACCTTTTTGACGACTGAGATGTGCTATGGGTTCTATATTTAAAAATAAGAGCAATTTGTTCAAGAAAGACTATTCATTGATTCACAAAAGAGGATAGTATTTATATACAATGCACTGAATATATATACAGTAAATATATGTGTATGTGTGTACAAAATATATACCGTATATACTGTATACCTTGTTTCCCCCAAAATAAGACCCCCTCCAAATTTAAGACCTAGTGCAATTTTTTGAAGCTTAGAAATATAAGGCCTCCCCTGATAATAAGACCTATTGGCAGTCATTGCTACAGCTCCCCCCAGGCCATACATTAGTATTAGAAGATCTGTTACACGCTGCAAGAGGTTGTGACATGGAGGAAGAATTTATGGGATAAAAGCAATGTTTTTACGTTGCAAATGTGCTATGGGCAGGATAAACGGACAAGAAGGACTCATTTAGGAAAAGTACTACAGCATGAGAGATTGGGACCTCAAGTATAAAAGAAATGGAGTCACAAGAAATTCAGCATGAAATTCAGGTTCCAGAAGAGGATATATGCCTTACAATATACTGGGATTGGTAAATGTACCATAGATTCTTGTACATACAAATAGAGTCACAAGAAATTCTTGATGGAAATCAGAGTTTGGCTGGTTATACTGATGTATGTGCTGACATGACTACAGTACATAAAAAAATGGAATTCTTGTACATCTCAAAGTAAGACATCCCCTGAAAATAAGACCTAGTGCTTTTTAAGGAGCAAAAATATTCAAGGAAATGGGGTCTTATTTTCAAGGAAACAAGGTACAGGCAGTCCCCTACTTAAGGACACCCGACTTACAGACAACCCCTAGTTAAAGACTAACCCCTCTGCCCACTGTGATCTCTGGTGAAGCTCTCTGGATGCTTTACTATAGTCCCAGGCTGCAATAATCATCTGTAAGGTGTCTGTAATGAAGCTTTATTGAAAAGTAAAATATTAAGAAAATCCAATTGCCACTGGGAAAAAAAATTGTCTGGAGTTGCAATTATAAAATATAGAGTTTGGACTTACATAGAAATTCAACTTAAGTATAAACCCAAGGAACTTATGTTATACGTAACCCAGGGACTGCCTGTATATATCTATATATCTATAGATATATATGTGTGTGTGCATGTATATATTTATTTTCTTTTACACCTTTGGCATAAACAATAGAGTTTTCTATTTCTTCTTTCCTCCCCGAGTAGCATTGCATGAGACAGCTGCCTCAGGCTGCCTTATTACAGATACTCCCAGCTCTACTATTCCAGCTACATGTCTCGTCTACCCTCTCGCTACCTCTTCTACGTTCTGCTCTGATTCTCACTGCTCACTTTTAGAGTTTCTCTAAATCCCTTCTCAACAACGTCTCTGCTTCATTTTCTTCAGACAAAACCTTAAACCCTAGCGAGATGTGCAAGGAAACCTTGCCGCCCCATGCTATACAGTGTAGCTTATGTTATTGACAGATTCTTGTATCTTGAAGACTTTTTGAAATATATTTTATCACCATTTTTATATTTATTTATTGTGACAAAGAAAACACAGTGAGTGTTCCTAGAAATTTGTATTCATGTTGTTAATATTTTTGTCATAACTTGTGATGTTTAATCCCCTTTTCTGCTTTATCATCCTTTTGCTCTCCATCTCGGAGACTTCCCATCTAAGTGTATGTGGGGTGGCGTTGAGGAACTCCACATATACCGAATCCACATTTCACGCAGGTGCTGATTATGCTGGTATCCTGATACTTGTTGTATTCTATACGTATTGATGGGTTTTATGACCTGACCTTTACAATGTTCTTGACTATTCTTTGCCTCACAATTCTGTACCACCCCACCATCTTGATTTATCCTGACAATGCATGTTTCTGTCTGTATCTCTTTGGTTGTCATCTGTCCTGAGCATATAATAAGTAAAGGCAATGACAACCAGTTGCCACATGTGGGTTAGCGCATCACCTGGTATGTAGGCAGGGACAGAGATTGCAGGTTAGATCAGGGCCTGCACCTCTTCTCTGCACATCTTGAAAGGTTTTTGTCATGTCTGCATCAGCGTCCTCCTCTTTCAGTGCTAGGCGGTTTAGGAGACTTGAGTTTTACTCCTAGTGTGTCATCCAGCAGTCTGAACTGGGCTCTAGTGGCTGACTGACCTGATATCTGCCACACCCATCACTTTGTGTTCCTGTTATTGCTTGCTCTTTCCAACTGCGGCAGGGACTAGCCTCCTATAAGGCCCCTTCTACATTTGTGAGTGTGATACGTTGAACTCGCATCACACTCGCAGCGAGTGCTGCCTTGTCTCCCGGCCCGAACGCTGCAAACCGGGACTGAACTCAGCATGTCAGTTCAATTCCAGTTTGTAGCGTTCGGGCCGGGCGATCCAGGCAGCACTTGGTGCGAGTGTGATGCAAGTTCAGCATATCACACTCGCAAGTGTGGAAAGAGCCTAAGTGTTCAGCACAGGCTACCACTTTGCTGGCAAGACTTGTTCCCATAATATATATATATATATGACACCGCACTTCCTGCTACTCCCTATCCTGTATAATGGCACAGAGACGTGCATACCACTGCCATCCTGTATATATGGGTACAGCTTAGTACTACTACTCCCATCCTGTATATATGGGTACAGCTCGGTACTACTACTCCTATCCTGTATATAAAGGCACAGCACAGTAGTAGTAATGATAATAATGATACTAAAGTTATTATTATTATAATTATTATTATAGTAATGATAATGGATATAAATTGGGGGAACTGAACCACCCACAGGTCCTAATTATTGTTCATGACCGCATTAAACAAATGACCTCAGTCCAGGGGGTCTCAGTGCCTGTGTGATGCTGCTTGTGAAGCCGGAGTAGTACACCCTGGCTTTGGTGTGTAGCCGGAGTGTTCCAGCTTCAGGGAAGCAATGATAGTGGAGGCACAAGAACTCCAGAGGTGAATCCTCTGTGCCTCATCAGACTCACATCTAGTTAAGTATAAACACCCGGTTAGGATCCACCTGGCAGATTCACTTTAACAAATCCAAGATCCCACTGGTAGAAGTCAGAGCAGCACTGGTCATAAGGAAGAGACAGGACATGTGTATGAGCACAGAGATGATTATTGATAAGGAGGCCTGAGAAGAACTAGTATCTACCACTATATGGTCACTGTATGGGGTAATGTCTTTGTCATGCAGAACTATCATATAATATGCCTGTAAATAATATAAGACATGTAGTACTACAGTATAGTAACATTAATAAGCATTTTCTAATAACAGGTTTCATTTGACAAAGATCCATTGGTTTACATTTTTACCAGATATAGTTTTAAGTTTTATCGCTTTACACTAATAAATCAGTAAACTAAATAAAAATAACAGTACAATCCCTACAATGATCCCTACCAGAAATCATTCTGTTAATTGGGTGATTTTGTATTAGTGTATAGATGTAAATGGAATTTATACACATACATAGAATTTCATGGGTAGATTGTTCTATATTTGGCTTTCATTTAGATAAGATATCTTTAGCTATAACTAGTTTCCATGGCAAATAAAAAAAAATTCTGTGTTTTCAGAAGCTGCAAAGGGATTAAACCATCCCAGTAAAGTGATAAAAATGCAAAATGATTGCATCCTGCAAATAATACTGAATCATTCACAATACAATATAATCTGGAGGACATGCGAGGGTAATGGCCTTTCTGCAGGATAAAAACTCAGCATTTTCAATTTCCCATTTTGTTATAAGAAGATTTGCAAACATTCCTAATTTTTTTTTTTTCTGCAAAACAATAATACACTAAAGCTTATGTCCTATAAAGTAGTTCATGTATAGGCATTTTGGAAAGAACACCAACTATTCTAACTTATGGATTTTTACTATCCTGGCTGCACAATAACAGTGATTGTATAGAATAAATTAAAGGGGACCTCTAGTGAAAACATGACTCCCCCCCTCTTCAACCATACATGTCTATGCACAGTTTGCACTTATTTATACTTAGCAAATTTGCAGTGCACAGGCCCTCTGCTTAAAATACCAACTAGATTTTAAGATTTCCCCTTCTTTATCTTTTTATCTTGATCATGTGATTGATAGCTGTACTATCAATCCCATGATATCTCAGTAAACCACCACATGGCCATCCAGAGAAGGAAACAAGTCTGCCATAATTGGGTACATAATCAACTCCTTACAAACAGCAAAAAAATCAACGATGAAGCAGTTCACCAAATCCAAAAATAGATTTATTCCACCGAGTCCTACAGCACAATGTTTCACTGAATGAGGGCATTTTCAAGAAGGTAAATGCCTTCACTAACAAATCTGTCCTGGATATGGGGTGCTGCTCTATCGCTGATTTTGTTGCTGTCTGTTTGTGTTTGTAATACAGTAGCAGTGTATTGCATGGGATTTAGGAAAGCCCATACAAACAACAAGGCAAAGATCTGCAGGGGAGAGGCCCGCTGCTTATTGGTGGGGATTGTTGTGCAGCAGAAGGGGCTGGTTTCTCATTCTGATAGTGTATTAGCTGTGGGATTACCCCAAATTATCATAAATCCTGCAGCCATTCTGCTATGCTACCCTAATCGTTCAAAGCTGCTGATTTGGATGGGAACATCTGACTTTTCTTCATATGTATTTATGCACAGATGTAGCAGGCTTAACTTCTTCCAGACATGGCCATACCGAATATGATTTTTTGGTTTATTTATTTTTATATCAGTCCTAAAGAAAGAGGTGATTTGAATAACTTTTAGGTTCTAAATTTTTTTTTAACTCTTTTGTGTATTTTTTTTTTTTAACTTTAACCCTAGGGGGTCTGATCATTCCTTCCATATACTGCAATACAGCTGTATTGCGGGTGTGTTGTTCTTGGTGATAATCTGGCACATTGTAACAAATCTTCACAAATCACAATGCTTGGAGTCTCGTACAGACTCCTGGCTGTCATGTATACGGATTGCTACTCCCCAATGACGTTGCATACACCGACAACCCCAAAGGTGGCCCATATACCAGTGATGTAAATACTACCGGCAGGTTGACAGGGATTGGTGTTAGAAACGATCACTGGTGTTCCTGGTGGGTGTTTGTTGCATTATGCCTGAGAGCCGTCGTCAAACATTCTTAAGGGCACCAGTCACACGAACACCCAGAATCAGAAAAGCTCTGATCCTGGGTGTGTGACCCCTTAGACACCATGGTCAAACATGGACCACAGTGACTACGTGGGTGCAGAGGGAGCTGCAATCACAGGGTGCCGATGGTGTTGCATGTTAACTATCTACTCGCGGTCCCCTACTTAAACAAACCCGACTTACAGACGACCCCTAGTTACAAATGCACCCCTGGATGTTGGTAATTTACTGTACTTTAGCTGTAGACTACAATAATCATCTGTAACAGTTATCAGAGGTGTCTGCAATGAAGCTTTATTTTTAATCCTGGTTCTTATGAAAACTCAACATTTTTAAAATCCAATTGTCACAGAGAGCAAAAAAAATTTGGCTGGGGCTACAATTATAATATATACAGTTCCGACTTGTACATAACCCTGGGACTGCCTGCATTAGGTCAGTCAGGGAAAATATAGTGCACTGCACAACATAAGCAGTGCAATACATTATATAAGAAATCATACAATCTCATGTTAATGTCCCCATATTTTTTACATAAAAAAAACTAAGTCTAAAAAAGATTTGCAAAACGGCAGCACACAAAAATTGCCTGCACCTTAAAAAAATGTAAAATCACACACATTCTGTACCTCCGTAATACTAATCCAGGCTACAAAACTATAATAGTATTTATACCAAATGACAAAAAACGTAAAAATATAAAGGAAAAACGATGCCCAGAGTGACACCTGATGTTGGTTTCCCTTTTAGTGTTGCACACCAGGTTTATAAACCTGTCATTGTACAC
The DNA here is from genome assembly GCA_019512145.1 of Engystomops pustulosus. Taxonomy (NCBI): domain Eukaryota; kingdom Metazoa; phylum Chordata; class Amphibia; order Anura; family Leptodactylidae; genus Engystomops; species Engystomops pustulosus. Next base: position 39,559,813 of record CM033641.1, read on the forward strand.
AAAACAAATGTAGGAAGGTTAACCGTTTATTTTGTGATGCCATTTCCTATGTAGATTGGGAGCCCTTGTGCATTAGCTCCTGCATACATCTGCTTACTGACCCCAGGGTTCACTGCACATGTAGTACATCTTATGGATTCTGGGAGCTTGTTAACGTGATATGCTTGATAGGCAGCCTGCATGAATATTACAACAAGCTCTGGGAGGCCGGCGAGGGAGATTACCATACAATTATACACAATTCACTTCCTCCGTAAATGAGCAATGGAATAAATAACTCAAACTTGTGAGATGTAGTTTTCTGTTAGAAAGCGTGGAAACCATTTACGTGTTCTACTAAAAAGACGCAGATGTGCATTACGTGTATTAACTGTTTGAAAGAATAGTAAAAGGGATTGTGCTAAATGGGAAAAAAAATAGGGAAACTACAGAAAAACGAGTTCATGTGACAGCTCCACCGCACTGACTGCTCCGTACTCAAAAATCACAGGAATCTCAGCTTTATAATGGAGTAAAAGCAGGTACTTAGCGATAGGGGGCACAGTGGGTACAGACAGGCCCAGACTGTGTGGTGCGGAAAGGGTCAGAAAAAACTCCTCTGATGATCATGTAGACACCAATATTATCTAAAAACATTCTATTGTAGACAGGAAGCCCGGTTACACTTGACCAAAGCACACAGAAAGGCCGCAGGAGGGGGTGGCTAAAAACACCCAAATTGTGCTAGGAGTCCCCTGCTCCAGCTTCCAGTCCTCATGTTGCACTTGGCCAGAAGTGGCAGAGGGTTGTGGGACCACAGGACGTCACTTCTCTTACCCAAGGCTTAGGAGTTGTGCCTAGCATCTTCAATGAGTAGCATTTTCTACTAAAGCTAAAGTACACCCAGATCTGTTAACCTCATAGATGCTGTGGCCACCAGTCCAAGAGGCATCTAAGACATTTTATCGAGTATACCTTTATTATGTCATAAATAGTAGATCCCCAGGGTCTTTCTCCTTGCGACCTGATAGTCCCCCAAATAGTACAGCTCCATACACCGAGTCGTGCCCAAGAATGATAGATCAAGCCCAGTGCTTTTTAGCTCATAATTTGATAAATATTACATGACTAATTAGATTTCCATTACTACCTTCCTTGCATTATCACTTTCCTAACCTACGTATCCATCCATGATGTAGCCACCTGATGGTTATAGACAAGCACTGTGCTTGGCTGTCCGGTTATGTAAGGAAAGAACGAAGTGCCCAACACACCCATTAAGGGGGGGGGGGGGGGGTGAGTGAGGGCAGAATGATGAGACCACCAGATATTATATATTATATATTCACGACAAAGAGGTGTGGGCCCTGCACAGCAAATGTATACCGGATACCGGTTGTTTTATAGACACAAAATGCCAACAATTGTGTACAAGAAAAGAGCATGTCAAGACAACCGAACTATAAGCAAAGTATCAAACTTTATTTACACATACTGAATATTTTGACAAACACTGACCAGTTTAAAAACACTTTAAACGTGTAACAGGTACACAAACACAAAAGGACTCAATGGGATGAAAGTGGTAGAATCATCCCAAGGAAACCACCCTAATTGCAATAAATTGTATCTGGTGTCAATAGGTAAATACAATAAGAGCTCCAAAAGGAATCAGCTACATAAAGTGCATACTAACACAATGGTACAGTAAACTTTCCTACATAACAATAGTCATAAAGTACAAAGCGCTGCATATAGCCCATATACAAGCAGAATCATAGCAGTTTACCGGACCACAACACCAGAGACAGCCAAGGGGTCATGATGCCCCACGCGTTCCGTCACCTAAGGTGATTTCATCAGGGGAGAGCAATCAACTGAGTCGGTGTGGCGGCTTTTATGGTAGCAGTGGGAGTCCCCTTACCTGTGAGATGCTCAGTCCGCATCCGGTTACTGCACCGGAAGTGTCAGGTGTCGTAATTAGGTTTATGCGCATGCGACACAAACAGCGCCAAAAAGTAATTTTTATGCGCACGCTTAAGGAACGCTATGTAGAAAAGCGCCTGATTCACATTTAGGCGCACGTTCAAAAAAATCAGTCGCATGGTATATTATATATTCATCACTTTAGTGAAATGGAAAGAAAACTCATAAGTCAACCCCTTTTCATGGCCTGCACTTTTATAGTATCTAGCAACAAAAAGGTAGACAACCTCGGTCAGTGTAGTAGTATGACATTGTTGCTAAGGATGTTCCCACACCATTGCTTAGGGTTGCCAACTGCACCCATTAAATGTCCCCCAACCACTGTGCCCTCTCACAGCTCCATGCACCCATTAAATGTCCCCCAACCACTGTGCCCTCTCACAGCTCCATAAATGGAAAAATTAAAAATTCTATGGTCTACATTTACTAAGGGCTGTGGGCTAGTCTTCTGTCAGACTTTGTATGTTCTTTAAGGTGCAAACTGCTTGCACAGGTATTCAAGAAGTGTCCACACCACAATTTTGTGCCGAGGCTACATATGTATATAATGGGGACATATGCTAGGGCTAGCTATTTATATACTGAGGGCTTGTGCTAGTACTGGGAGGTGTGCTTGGGTTACCTATCTAAATACTGGGGACATGTGATGGGGCTACCTATCTATATACTAGGGGTGTGTGCTAGTGCTACCTATCTATATACTGGGGGCATGTGCTGGGGTTACCTATCTATATACTGGAGGCGTGTGCTGGGGTTACTTATCTATATACTGGAGGCGTGTGCTGGGGTTACCTATCTATATACTGGGGGCTACCTATTACTTACATATACATATACTAGGGGGGCAGTGTGCACTGGGGGTGGCACAGGAACTATCTAATAGAGGGGACATTGTGTATATTTAATTAAGGAAGCATAGTATATACTGCAGGGGTGATGCCTTAGTGGTATACAGCATATCAATGATATGTACTGTATACAAATGCATCGTCACATCTATACATATATATAGAGATCGCTGAATATACATCTAATAAAGGGTGCATAGTATGTAATAGAGAGGGCACAGTATATAACTAATAGAAGGGGCACAACATCTACCTATCTAAATGAGGGACTAAATGTATTAATTCATTATAGGGGGTAAAGTATACATGTAAATTAGAGGGCTCTGTACAAATGTAAAATCATTTGGGATACTGTATATAGGGAGCGGGAATTGTTTCTGATGCTGTATTTCTGTATGAAGCTTGGTTCTAGTACTGTACATATGTATTGAACTCCATACTGGTGCTGTATTTATGTACTAAGCTTTGCCTTTTGGGACAGAACACCTAAGGAGAAAAGCAGAAGAAGAAGAAACAGGACAAACTTGCCTAGACTCCTCAGCAAGCAGTACAACGGAGGCTGACGTGGCTCTGGAAGCCGGAGTAGCACTGGGAAGTGCGGAGGCTGGAGCGGCTCTTGGAAAGCTGGAACAGCTTTAGGAAGCTGCGGAGGCTGGAGCGGCCTCTTGGAAGCTGGAACAGCTTAGGAAGCTGCGGAGGCTGGAGCGGCTTGGAAAGCTGGAACAGCTTTAGGAAGCTGCGGAGCGTGGGGCGGCTCTTGGAAGCCGGAGGCCGGAGTGGGTTCTAGGAAGCCGGAGACTCTGGAGAGGCCTCTAGAATGGCCGGTGAAGACATGGAGGGACCTCGGGTAAGGCGGCAGAGAGACAGGAGGACCTCGGGAAGGCAGGTGGGGACACTGGAGCGACTCGGGAAGGTGGTGGAGACACTGGAGGCGACTCTGGGAAGGACGGTGGGGACACTGGAGCGGACCTCTGGGAAAGGCCGGGATGGAGACACGGGAGGACTCTGGGAAGGGCCGGTGGAGACACTGGAGCGACCTCTGGGAAGGCGGTGGAGACACTGAGCGACCTCGGGAAGGCTGGTGGAGACACTGGAGCGACCTCTGGGAAGGACGGTGGAGACACTGGAGCGACCTTTTAATAGGTGTACGTGGCTACCATCTATGTCTATGATTTCATAAGATTTACGCTATATCTAGGCTGATTCTTTTGAAAATAAATATGAGTGCTTTATTGTATTTGTTATTTATGAGCTTGACCTGTTAAAACCTCTGTCTGTTATGTGAAGAATGGAGGTAAATGGTTAATAGAGTACCTCTATTTTAGAAGCCAGATGTAGTTATTGACAGAAACGCTTTGGGGTGAATGATGCGATGTGTCTGCTTCACCTGTTCTCCGTGCACATCTTCTTTGTCCAATCAATTTGTCACACTGGATGCGTCCTGATCTTCCAACAAAAAACCTTTGTAAACAGAATATACACAGTGTTATGTGTGTTCAGGACCTCCAGGTGCCACACAGATTCTAAGGTTTCTTCTATAGTATTTATTCAAAACAAAATACTAGAATGTCAGTTGATGTTTGCAGAAATATGTTCATTACGAATGAATGGGGAATTTTTTGTCCAATAGGTAAAACATTCTCTCATTTTTTTAAAGGTAATGAATGGTGTGCAATTAAAGAGTTTTTACTACATATAAACGTTGGCGTAATTAACTGCTAATCAGTGGGGGGTCTAAGTGCTAAGACCCCCACAGATCATGAAAACGAGGGGTCCGATGGGGTCCCATGTACCTCCTTCGGACCCCCGCCGCTCCGTCAGACAATGGAGAGCTGGCTGCACATGACTGTTCTGCTCCATTAATCTCTATGTATGATGGAGATCGGTCAGCTCCATAGGGATTGATGGAGCAGCACGGTTCATGGCAGCCACAGCTCCATTAGTCTGAGGAGCGGCGAGGGGTCCGAAGGAGGTACAGGGACCCCATTGGATCCCTCGTTTTCGTGATCCCTAGGATAGGGCCTAACTTTTTTTTGGGAAAACCCCTTAATCTCCAGACGTTGTCTCAAGATTTTCAAAAGTAGTTTGACTCACTTATGTGCAGGGTGAGCATATTATGGAAAACGGCATACGGCCTTCAATATCTGGCGCTCATACCTTGATTGAAAAGTTGATATTAGGAGGAAGGCGCCATGGATAACAAATAAGAAGATTATCACAGTCACGGTGCCTGGATTCATGTGAAGTGTCCTTGGTTTATCATGATTTTGATGGTGATCCCTTTAACCCAAGGGTGCTTATAAAAAATAGATGGCATTGGGTGCTTCATTTTTTCTGCAAATGTTTAAAGAAAACAGCTCAGGGATGTGAAAATCATATGTGAAAATCTGACAACTTGGATGGACACTGGGAATACATACATGGTTGGATAGACTAGGATAAATCCAACCAAGTCCGACCAAATCGTGATTCTCACTTGACGCTGGTGTAGGACTTATGCAAGTGAAGTTGAGAAAGCAGCACTCTACAGCTTAAAAAGTAGTGTCTAAAAATGATGTTGTATTGATAAAACATAGCTACATTTTCTATGAAAACCCAAGAACAAAATTGGTTTTAGGTCAAATCACTTACAATTCAAGAATTGGAATGGAAAACATTTGCAACAAATGTGTATAAAGCCTTATTCCTGGGAGTGAATGCTGAGGTATGCTGGGGGAGGAGCATAATTTGGAAATTAATAATAAATGGAGCAGTAGTGGAATGTTACAATGATCGGTAATGACTGATCTGCACCACTAGGTGTCACTGTTGGTCATTCTGTACGATATGTGATCTGACTCACCAGGTATTAGGAATGCAGGAGTGAAATCCAAAACCTATACAGCGAATAATGCAGAGAATATCACATATAGTGTAGCCTTAAGGAAAGTCACGTTCAGATTCATCATTTACACTCTCTAAAGTACATGCAGAGCTGGAAATGTTCTGATAAAAAAAAAATTACTATGTTGTGTGTTGTAAATGTGTGCGCACGCAGAGCTCGAAGGGAAGCTTATCACACCATCAATTATCTTAGGGATCCTATAATTACATGTCGTGCCATATAAATAGTATATGTGACAATATTAACTACATCAGGGACCAGTGCAACTGTAATTCCCTGATAGATGGCCAGGATACACAAGAGAATGTTACTTGGCTCATTATTGTAGAAAGGTTTTGCAGATATTTTGTAAAGATTCCCAAGGGTTGGAAAATAAGAAAAAGGAAAATAAAGAAACAATGTACGATTACAATGTCTTGCATTCCACTGCAGTGCTCTTGGTTCCTCTAGTTTTTCTGGCAATTATGTCACGTTCATCATTACATGACATCTACAGCCAACCACAGGCTACAAATTTACAGTTTGAATGTATTCATGTGACTAACGAGACAGATTTTCAGTGATGGATGTGTAACTTATCTGAGGAGCGAACGACGGGATATGACATTCAGCTGCTTGCCGGCGTCATAGGATGAGGGGGGGTATTACTAAGGGCCCGATTCGCGTTTCCTGACGTTGTACCCGATATTCCAGATTTGCGACGCTTTGTACATGAATTGACCCGGGTTTGGCGCACGCGATCGGATTGTGGCGCATCGGGGCGGCATGCGTGCGACAGAAATCGGGGGGCGTGGCCGACCGAAAAACCGACGTATTCGGAAAAAAAACGGCGGATTTAAAAACCGAAAATGTGTGCTTTTGGGAGCGCTCACCTCATTCTATGGGATGGTGCATTTCCGTGGGCGGTTAGATTATTTTCGGCGCTTGCAGCGCCACTGGTGGATGGCGGAGGAACTACCATCTTAAATCCCAGACGGACCCGAATCCTGGGCAGAGAAACGCGCCGCTGGATCGCGAAGGAGCGGGTAAGTAAATGTGCCCCTGTGTTGCCTGTAGACACACGGACCCGGTGATGCCAAAAAGCCATGGACCAAGAAGAGGATAGTGTGGCAAGTACAGAGTTTAAGTTTTAAATTAAAACTCGTACTCAGTCTATGGTGAGCGTGCTTTTTCAGCACAAAAATGTTGCTGAAAAACTGGGATTATATTTGACTATATACGGATATCGGCAGGAGATATATGATAAGCATCTTCACCCGGGGCATTAAATCAAGGAATATTAAAGGAGCAAAACATCCTATTGCCACAAGGTACCACATGATGGGCCCATTTTAGAACAGGGTGCCTAGACAAATGCCCAGTTTCCATGCCCTAACGCCCACAGCCCTGGTTTGTAAGGACAAATCGGATAGATATATTGTATGCACATACAGTGGGATACGTTGCCCCGGTTGCCGCTCTTTCCTCAGAATGCGGGTGGAGAGTCAACATGAGCAGCAGCCACCATTGGTGAGTTTAGGGTGTGTCCCGAATTATGTCATTGTCCTCATCGAGCAGGTGACACATGGGGAAACTCCCAACCATATGCCTCAGCAGAGGCCAGGCGGTGCAATACTGGTGCATCCGTTTTATGCAGGCTTCAATGGGCTCTGATGGAGCTATAAGTGGCGCAGCAGGAGGGAGCAGGATGTGTTTTGCACAGCTCAACTATGTTTTTATCAGCCAATGGTGACAATGAACTAATCTTAGATGTGCTACCTTTTACAATTACAGTTTCACCTTGTTATGATAGAGATACGAGCTTCTTGCAGTCAAATTGGCACTGGAGGGATATGTACATTGCTGAAGATCCTGTCGCTCTGTTACACACCAAGGCCAATGTGTCTTTCTTCTTTGTCCTTGTTTTCAACTTCAATTTTCGTCCCAAACATGACGGCAGACCCCTGGCCATGGTCTCTGACCCTACTGACGGAGCTTCTGAGCCACAGAACATTATGATCAAGTTGCAGAACACTCGTCTACAAGGAGGGAATAAAATCCTATAAAAGCGATGTGTATTTTACTATGTCAAACAAGAAATTCTTGGGCATTAGAGAAATGGCTGCAGCATTAGTTTTATTAGTACTAAGGCCAACACACAAGTCTGTGTATGGAGATTATAGTATGTTCACAAACCATGAGTGGATGTACATAATCTTATCTCCAGAGAAAGAAAAAATATCTACATTATATTTACACTCCAGTGTCCTCAAAGAAAGCCTTATCCTCAAGGAAGACACTCCATTCAATAGTTTCTTGTAATGTTGTGAAAGAGTGAAATAATTATTGCAAGTAATAGACGTCTGTAAGGGATTCAGGGGTAAAACAATTCTTCTCAGCAAAGTACATGTATATCTGAAATGAAAAGGGGTTTCCAACAAACTGGAAAAACCCTGTGCGGGCAGGGATGGACAGCCCCCCTCCCAAAAGTGTAATTAACCAGCGCGCATCGTACTTGGCGAGGACAGAGAACCCATTTTGGCAATTCCTCGCCTCCTGTACCAAAAAATGTAAGGGAGGTGATGGTCTATGTCCAAAGAGACCATAGTTTGGCTGAAGCAGGCCCCGTGTAGTCTAGCATTGGGACCACAAGCAGTTACAGGAAACAGGAAAGTCCCCCCATAAAAGGGAGACAGAACAGTTTAAGTACACTTGGGTAGGAAGGGGAGGTTACACCTTACCCAGCCCCAAGGGTCCAAGAAGACCTGGAAAATGACCTTCTCCGACTCTACATCACACCTCTACTTCTGATTTCCGAATTGCCCAGTCCAAAGTGAATTGGGCTTTGGGTATGAGGGTCCTTTCTTGTATGTTTGGTAGTATTGCCCGATATAGATAAATTGGGAGAAAGTTTGGGATCTCATTGAATTCTTGTGTTTTCCCCCAAAGAAAAATCCCCTATCATAGAATTTTAGGGTGAGTTTGTGCACCTACCGAAAGCCCACACGGAAATTGGTTAGGTTTATCTTACTAGTGGCAAAAATAGCCATTGCCCGAGTATGGAGTCCCCCACGATTCCATTTACATTTGTGAATCTAAATTGAAATGGATTACGATTATTGACCAATAAGTCACTTATTGGCCAGAATGAATGATAACCTTTGCGATACAGGAGAGTAAGAGGGTGAATGTGAACAATACGTCAGTTCCCTAAATCCCTCCTCCCATACCCTATTTCCCACTTCCCCACTTTCGTGATGGTCCATAGGCAATTTGTTTATGGTCTATGCTACTTTCACCTCTCTATTTCTCTCAACTCAAATGCAGAGGAAGATGAAGGGAGAAATTTACTCAGTGAGATGGTCTTATAATTGTCTTGTAATGTCCTTCCAGTATGACTTCCTGGAATCTCACACTGATACTGTTCATCGCTGGGTATTATTTGTTCTCTTTTTTGATTGTCTTTCTTTTACATGGCCTGTATTAAAGCTGATACTCAAGATTACACTCCAGTAGGTAGGCATTCTGTTCTGTAATATGAATTTCTTTGCCCTTCTTAATAAATCTGAGTTGAAAACTTAAAGTGAATGTGGAGGCGGATTCCGTGACCTCCGTGGATATGGGATGTAAGGTTGAAATTCAGAAGCAGGTCCCATGTAGTCCAGCATTACCAGAAAGAAGCGTGGGCAGGGACACTTTGGGGGTGGGTTTGCTATACCCCCAAGGGCTATACCTTAACAATGTTTGCCATACATTTAGGCCCATGAGTGGATATCTGACAGTTATCCTTCCACACTTCATCCCAATGCGGCTAACATTTACTTACCTGGTCCATGTTGGATCACTGATTCTGACGGTCCGACGAAAGTCCGGCGCGATTAACGTAGCTCGTGCGCCCGTGTTCCTGCATCCACGCGCTCCCGCCGAGGTCCGCCGAAGTTCACCTTCTTCTTCCCCGTGCTTGTAAGTGCGTGTCTTGCGACACAATTCGAAAGTTAAATCTGTGCGTAGTCCGAATCCAACGGGTGTCCAACGGCCCACCCCGCTTTGTATCGCGTGCAAGCCGGCGCCGATGCACCAAAAATCCGATACACGTGCGCCACAAAAACCCCTATTAAATGAGGCACAAAACAGAAAGTTGGGAGAAACCGGCGAAAAATGCGCTCGCGGACCCCTAGTAAATGAGCCCCCAATGTCCCTAAATGGTTTATCCCTTTGATGCCATTGCATTGTCTGGCCGTACTATTGGGCCTTCCCACTGACTAGCAAACCTTTTTCACCCAATGTTATATACTGTGTGCAGTGTGATAAAAATAAATCAGACACAATCCATACACATATGTTTTATAATTGTATACAATGAGATGTAAGTCTAATGTGATCACAGTGTGAAGATATATCAATTCTCTATATAATAAGGAAGGAATAGTAATCTCCGCCAGTGAGTATGGCGTCCAGAGGAGGAGCGAGTACTGAGCGATACATATAATTACCCACGGCAAGGCATGATAAATAACGGGAGATTAAAGTACTTATCGTTGATCTGTGGTATTAGACTTTAAGAAAGAAATATGCAGCAATTTAGCTTCATTTTATTGCCTTTTAATTACCCGTTAATTGAGATAAACCTGTTTATATCTAATGATATGGAAGTTATTGTTTTCTCATTATTGTTCGGCTTGGTACATTGATTTCTGGTAATGTTCTAGAACATAATACGAGAGGATCACATGGTTATCACACGATGCATAATGTATCTCAATGTTGATTTTGTCAGTATCAAGAAAACTAAAGAAAAATTTTATTAGAATTATTCATCTAAAATAATTTACATTTACAAAAGTTTCCTATCTGGTGAATATTGTGACCTCCAAGCAACTATGACCATCATATGATCTATCCTCTAGAGCAGAATCTAGTCTTTGCATAGGTTTGTTCGCTAAGTTTGTGGAACTGAATGGATACTCTCTGTGACATAAGTATGACCAGAAATGTAAGGGTCACTGATTGGGGCAATAAAAACGGACCAACAATATTTATCCTTTTTTGGATAAGTACACTATCCATCAGTGCCAGGACAAGATTATACATATAGTTATCTTGCAGAATCCAGAAGTTTTTTATAGATTCTTACTGTATTTGACTGGAACCATTCTGTCTCTTTTACAAGTCATATTAAGTATTAATATATAATGCCAGTACCAGACACAGAACCTATGGTAATTGCATCATGCTGCTGTAGCTGTGTCTATTCTCCTCATGCATTGTTACTGTACTTACACCATATCTCTACCGCTCAAGTGCATGTCATGGTTCGGGGTCAGTGGAACCCCGGACCACCGCGGGAAGATGGTACTAGCAATACCTTGGACCGGAGTCTAAGTGGCACATGGTCTGCTGCTGTGCTCGCACCAGTTCAATTCAAAGGTGCGACTAGCCCGTTGTGGCAGCTAAGGTGTGACAGTACAGAGACGTGATCCAGGCTCAACGTTGTGAGACAGGCACGGAGGTCGGGCAGGCGGGCCAGCGATGGAGAAGTCAGAGTCAATCCGGAGTCAGCAACGGGAGGTCCAGGCAGATGGGAAAATGGAACATGGGAACACTGGGAAAAACTGAACGAGCGGGAACACAGGAACAGACTGGAACACCGGTAACAGCATGCAGGAACAAAGGAACGCACAGAAGCTCAGGAACACTGGGAATCAAGAACACAGGAATCACGAGGAGGGATTCTCTAAGGTTTTTTGAATCAAGATCCGGAGGCGAAGATGGGAGCCACCAGTCTTTAGGGAACTCGGACATGGTCAGTGTCAATGAACAGGATGGCTCTTTAAATTTTCGAGTGCAATGCACGCGCGCCATAGGGCGGGGGTGCTTGCTCGCTAGCGGGGACGGGAGCCGGAAATGTGGAAGGTAGGTAAGTTCGAGCCGGGGGGAGCCACACCCAGAGAAAGGCCAGGGTGCCCATGCTCCGAGACATGGTTCGTGGGGCGGCACCGTGAAAATGCACATGACAGTACGTAGGGAGGGAGCTGCAAAGTTGTAGGAGGAGAGGAGACTGACACAGGCACACACAAGAAACTCACCTCATGCTGATGGCAGGGAGCTAGGTTATGTGAATTAAAGTTATATAAAACTACTGAAATAATTCAGAATCTGTGACAAAGGCATTATAGCATAGCATGACTACGGGAACATGACATCAGCTAAAAATAATTACTGGTGACAGGTTCACTTTAAATCTATAGAAGGGGGGACAGTGGGTGTTTTTATATATAGATCTCAGTTATAGTTTTAATATCTGATCGCTTCGTTAACACTGACCAAAATTACAAATAATGACATTTGTGAGAGTAAGAGGTTGTTTGTGTGGGAAAAACACCGCGTTTACAGGCAGATAAAAGCTGCAGGTAGTAAAGCCCTGGGTTTGTCTGCAGTAACTCAAGGGTTAATGCAGACATGTGGTAAAACAGGAGTAGTCTGTTTGGTCTATGTTGGCCTAGCTACATGGACACATTGGTAATGTCCATACTGGGGCCGTTATTATGGAGTAGGGGTAGGCTGGTAGTGGGACTCCTACTCCCATACGGGGTCTGTCTGGGCTTTGATAGCCCACAGGGCGGGGCACAGGCCTCGTTAGAGCCTGAGATCTAAGCAGGCCAGAAGGCACTAGGATAGGCACTACCTGGAGAGCTGAAGGCTGGGACGTGTTCACACAGCAAAGGTCCTGAGTGCTACTGTATTCAGCTGGCCAAGAGCGTGGGTGCAGGCAGCCTGGGACCCGTATAGCTAGGATTGATATGTATTAGGCAGTGCCTAGCCGGGCAGGGTTTTTGTGTGTTTATATGTGCCAAAACCAAGGCTGAATTTAGTGGTTTTTGAAGTGTGAACAAAACACTTTATTTGGCCTGTAATCCGCATGTGTCCCTGCTTTCTGCCACTACTTACCAGGCATCTACCTGAGCAATTCCCACATAATTGGTTGTCTTTATGGTGACCTCAATTGTCGCTTTTTAAGGGGATGTGCGCAGACAGTGTCTGGGGCAGTATGTAAATATGATCTTATCATCACTGACACATTTTTTTTTGATTATGGTTTATTTATGATTCTAGTACAGGCTAGGTGGTGGTGCCAAGACCTCCTTATCATATCTGTGCCCGCGCCTTCTCTGTGCTTTTGATATATCAGGGGGCTATGGCTAGATCTTGGTAGAAAGAAGAGCATCAGGACTTTCTGATAACAGCTAAGGCCATAATTCGCATATTATGAGGCAGAACCCTTACCTCTTAATTTATGTTGGCATAACACAGCCTGTAATAACAAGGACTAGTGCAAGTCATCTTCATTGAAAGTGGATTTACTATGCAGATAATCTGCAAACTCTCAGGGAGCAACTCATTTTATCCGGAAACAAAATGATTTATTCTCAAAGTGATGCCCCTCGTGCTCTTCCCATTGAAAAATAATTAGGGGATGACAGAATGCGCTGTCAGAACTGCTTGCCGGTGCAGGGTGGGCAGAGATTTGTTCCCAAAAAGAATTAGTAATGACAGTAGATAGAAATCCTCCGGAACATGGAAGACGGACAAACTGATACATTACATTATGGGATTAATATTAGCATTTATTAATTTTTTATTATTTACATAATAGCAATTTTGGGGGTGCGATAATAATATGTATGATAAAGTCCTCGCCCCTCTGGTTACACACGGATACATCAGGGGTTCTGTATCTTCATGTATGCAGCAAGGCATAGGCATTACAATTTTGACTGGTCCTGTTCAATGTACATTTGCGCCACAGCCCCACACAGACTCACTCCACCATTGTAAGCTCCCCTCTTCACGCCCCCCATCCCCCCAATTGCCATGGAGGGGGCCTCTAAGAGGGAAATATAGCATTTACTGCCAGTTCGCTAGTAAATCTCCCAATTTAAAAGGGGTTTCCCAAAAACACAAGTCAGGCCACTATCCACAGGATAGGGCCTAAGTGGTGATGACAGGGGTCTCAGTCATGGACCACAGATCATGGAAAACAAGGGGTCTGATGGGGTCCCTATACCTCCGCCGAACCCCTCCTCGCTCCGTCGTAGCGCTCTATTCATCTCTTTGGAGCTGTCGGAAATTGACGAGACTCGCTCACCGATCTCGTCAACCAAATAGAGATTAATATAGCAGAAGGGTAATGCGCTGCCATCTTGCTCCATTACTTTGACAGAGCGACAGACAGAGCGACGAGGGTTACGAGGGAGGAACGTGGGACTTTGTACGTGGGAACCCTGTTTTAGTGGATCTGTGGGGGCTCATCACTGGAGCCCCAACGATCAGCACGTTAGGCCGTTATCCTGTGAATAGGGCCTAATTGTGTTCGGGAAAACCCTTTAATGTATATTTATTGGATAATTTTAATCACTGGAAGTAGAATTTTGTGCAACTTTTGCAGTTGGTTAGAAACGAAGATGGGTATTGAAGTGAACAGCAACTAATTAATAAAGGTTCACAAAATCTGGATGTAGTATATTAAATATTAACCATCATTTCAGTGATTTTGATCGGAAGGGAGAGTGTTTTGAACTTTTTTACTCAACAGTACTTCATGGAGAGAAATGCTGCTTAGTTGTAAAGTAACAAGGCTGAATGTGCCCCTTACTGACAACAAGTACTTGTGTTGCTATGGTAGATCTGTCAGATCCAGCTGGAGACAACACGCGTTCTGGTCCTTTCTACCTCCATTCGCCTGATTAATGCTACACGGTCCTCACCAAAGTTTATGGCGACCTCTAGCGTGGCTGCGCACCCCGGTCCGCAGCGAGTTAATCCGGCTGCACGCATGGGCAGCCGGGGCATCCACGGACGTGGCGCTGCCTTTAGGGAAATAAAGCGTTGCGTTCTCAGACTGTGAGTCAGCCCTATGCGTGCGATCCCTGATCGCGCTGTGTGCGATTTGGGGGGTATCCAGGCTAAGAAATGGATCTGGACCTTCCACCGTGCCAGGTTTGTCATTCGGCGACTTACAGCTAGTGGATTCCTTGGTCTCCCTGTAGATTGTGTGCTCACCATGGTAATGTATTCACAAGTAGGTTACTCTTCCATTGTCTGCGTGGTTGTGACCTATGACGACCTCTGGGTGGAACCGGGCAGTAGTTTGCGTTAGTTTTATGTCAGTGTCTAGCAGTCTTAGTTCTTCTCACAGGTCGTGCATTTGGTTTCCTATGCTGTATGAAACCCCAAGCTTGTTTCATCTTGTTTGGGTCTTACTCAACTCCAGGGCTATGCAGGTTAGTTAGAGGTTTTTTACATGGGCAGAGGCCTCCCTACCATTCAAGGGGGGTTTCTGCCTTGCGTAGGGTCTAGTGGTAGATCAGCAGGCTGAGTTAGGCCCTCTTGCTCTGTTATTTCAGCTGCACTAAGAATGTGTGGTTAGTTGGGCGTACCAGTATACCAAGACGTAAGTTTCGTTACAAGATACTGTCTACCAGATGAAAGAAGGGTCTTCGCTCTCTCATGGTGTCACAACTGTGAGTGGGGAAACCTTTTGCTCTTCCCTGGCCGCAGTATGCTACAAAGCAGTGTTTACCAAAGACAAGACGAAAGCCAAAGCGAGAATCCTCATGCCGAGCGTTTAACCAAACACAGGATCTCTGATGGGCGGGAGTAGCTTGATATTTTTACAAAATCTTATATTAGAAAAAGTCACCACAAACCTCCTGCATACAAATAAAACACTTATCATCAATGACGGGTACGGTTTCTAGCCTGAAATAATTCTCTACTTCCCAAGCGCCACTACTCAAGATGGAAGTTGGTATGGTAGAGATAAATTCTGGCAACTGGAGAGAGAAGAAAATGCGAGAAGAAAAGTACATAGTAAAACCAAAAATGCATTCATTCATGCCCCCATACCACTTTAAAGGGAACCTGTCATTACAGGTACCCTCAAATCTACAAAGAGAACCTTGCCTAGGCAGGTTGGAGTCCTTGAGAGCATATTTTAATAGGGGGCAATGTGCGTCTTACTATCAAAAACACTTTATTATTGCCCCAAATGCATCAAGATCAGGGTAGCTTGACCAGGAAGAATGCAACCCTGGGCTCGGTTTGCCCGTTTCACCCACCCGCCGACCCCTCCCAGCGGACGTCACTCTTTGGTTTGCCAGATTCTCACGTATGTGAAGGGTGCGTCTTGGAGGTTGGGGCAGAGAACTGTGATCGGAAGGTATGTGCAGCGGCACAGAGCCGACGGATCAAGGTTCAGTGGGAGGGCAGTGCACTATAAAAAGGTAGGAGATGGAGGCTTTAACTGACTGGTCGAGCAGCTACCCCACCTCGTTACTGCATCTGCGGCAAGAAGAAAAAGTAGTTTGGGAAATATTCAGCAATTCGTTACCCACTTAAAACAGTTCTGGGGCTTCCCCCGGCTAGGAAAAGGTACTATTTGATTGGAAGCCGAGAGAATACTATAAAGCAGGGAGAGATATGTTAAAGATTTCGGTAGAGTTTTTCTCTATTGATACCCACTTGTAGGGTGCCGCCGTATGAGAGCAGTTGGTCTTGTTACGTGGTGTTAAAGAAAGGAGAGGATCTCACTATAAATGTGGTATAGCTATGATAAGGTCTGTAGAAAGTGAGGTACCAAGAGGAAAGCCACATAAAGGAGGGGGGGCAGCAGATATGTAGAGGTACCACTTTAAAGAAGGGAACAGAGATGGGGGCCACTTGAAAGATTTTATGGTTTGAGCAGGCTGGAGGACAATGGTCAGTTGGGGGTGAATGGTACATTATGAGCCTCAATAAGGGGCAATCTACAGTGGCTGTAAAGGGCGTGCCAGATACCGTTTTTATTTTTACTATGGCTACTCTGAAACCTTTTAGACTCAGACAATTGTATTTTCTGGAGCGTGTCACAGTTGCACTCATTTAAATGAGGTTCTCCCTATGTGTCAATTACGGACATCTCTATTGGTCGTGGGAGAACTTAACAATGGTGGCTATATAAATACCTTTTCCCATACTGGTGGATTAGCACTAGATTGTGAGGAGAAGCATAGGGCAGTGGTGCGAAACCATGGCACGGGGCCAGAGGTGGCACTCAGAGCCCTTTTTGTGGGCACCCGGGCCATTGCCCCATCACACAGACAGGACTCAAGCCAATATTCCTGCAGTTCCAAGCAACATTCTAAAAGAGGCTGCGTTTAGTCATATATTGTAAGTGATACTTACTTTGTACTTGGGTTTAGGAAAGAGGGAGACTGAGTAGACGGGTTTTTACGGTAGATATCTTGGAATACCTTCTGCTGGCCCCAATTCTCTGTGTGCAGAGGCGACACTGGAAAGAAGGCTAAAATGATGCAAATGTTCCATCTGTCCTCAGGAGCGCCAATATGACGAAGTGTTGAAGAGCGAGGAGCAATAACAGCAATAAAAAGTCCTGCTTTAATTTTGGGTTAGCACCTCGCCATCAATAAGGGGGGTTTGGGCTTGCAGTTGGGCCTCGGCTGCTTTAAAAGGTGCCATCCACTGTATAGGTATTCAGATTGTTAGGTTCGATAGTGAAACTGTGTAACCAATACCAAAACAGCTTTAATTATTCAAGAATTCAAAGCTGGGTAAACAATTAGTGAATTTACAAAACGCAATAAAGGCCGTTATTGATGCGTTAAACATCACGTTTTATATGCGTTTTGTAAATGCAAATGTTAACAGTAGGGGGTAATGAAGCAAATCACCCTCTCTAGTACGTGCGTCAAACTGCAATTAAAAACGCAATAAAAAACGCAACCTGCGACCAAACCCTTTTTTCACATGTGACCACAGATTATACATGTAGTAATCCCCAATGGGGTGGGACTAGAGGGTGATTAAAAATGGCAGGAATTCGCCTCAAATCAAATTAACAGTTGTGTCCTCGCTGACATAAACACCATCAATGACTCTATATGTCCTCTCCTATATATTAAAACCTCTTCACCTGCTTGTGTCATCTCTGTATTATAACTGCTCAAATGGCTTGGGCTACTCTCCTGTATATAACATCTAAAATGGTTGTTTCGCTGTGTATCTCATGTAATATAACACCCTCACATGACTTTGTCCTTCCGTTTTTATAACCTCACATGGGGTTTCCTCTGCTTAGATAATCCCCTCATCGACTTGCGTCCCTTCTCATGGAATATCCCCTAACATGACTTGCGTCATCTCCTATATATACCCTCACATGACCTTGCGGTCCCTCTCCTGTACAAACCCCCATCACATTGACTTGGTTCCTCACTCAGTATAAACCCCTCACCTGACGTGGTTCCCTTCTGTATATAAACCCATAACATGAACGGGCGTCCTCTCCTGACGTATAACCATCACATGGCTTGTGTTCATTCCTGTATATAACCCCTCAGTGCCCCCATGTGTATTATTCATTATCATTGTATAAGTGAATTGAAATTTTGTCTTTTCAATTCATATCAGTCGTAAAAGGACGAAATCTACTAACCTCATGTATCAGAGAATATGCAACCGGATGACACAAAGACACAAACAGACACCAAAAATCGCCTGTTCTGTAGTAGAATCAATCGAAATTCTGATTTTCTGTACTTTGTGAATGCGAATAGTTTAAGGCGTGGGACGCGGTCGTTATGGATATCGTGGTCCGCGCCAGAAATGACGCCAATATGTGGATGGATTCCTGTTAGTGGCTCTATGGAAATAATGCGTGGGAACAGTGTTATGTTCACTTTTCAGGTCTTAAGTCAGCATTTGAGGATCCCTGCTGGATATTGGTGGTCACAGCTAGTAATGTCTGAAATTGGATGGATTGTAAACAATGTCAGAATTATAGCATTGAGCAGAGATGACTTGCGTAAGTAGAGAGAATTGCTCATTTCTATGGAATGGGGCTTAGGATTATACATCATCAATGAAGATAACCTCCCGCTCACCTTTGAAGTTTACTGTAATCACATCTGCTTATCAATGGAAAGCATGGCTGAACGAAACATTTCCAACTGTGTTTACATACATCATGTATACTGTATTATCTAGACATTATGTTATAACGGATTTTTCCTCATTTTTGTGTATTCAATTGTTTTTTATTTGCAATCGAGAAGTAAAATAAAATGTCACCTACCTATGCCTGGGCCTTGACTGCCTGGCCTCTGAGCACACAGGAAGAACAAGGAACGGACCCTTCCACCAGTGCTGCCAGTCCAGTGATTGCGGGGGAACCAGTTACTGGTTGAGAGCAGTGACCCTTCGGGTCAGTGACTTTGCGGGGCGGGGACGTTACTGGTTGGAGCAGTGACCTCCCAGAGTCAGTGATTTGTGGGGGACAGGTACGGTGGAAGCAGTGACTCCGAATCAGTGATTTGCTGGGGGGCCCAGTACTGGTGGAGCAGTGACCTTTCGGAGTCAGTGATTTGCTGGGGGACCACGGACTGGTGAGACAGTGACTTCCGAGGAGTCAGTGATTGCGAAGGCAGACAGTAACGGCTGGAGCAGTGACCTGCCACAGCCAGTTATTTGATGGAGACAGTTACTGGCTGGAGCAGTGGACATTCCTCATTCGGTGGTGATGCGCTGGGTGACAAGTACTGGCCGGGAGAAGTGAACTGACAGAGTCAAATGATTTGACGGGAAACAGTATGGCTGGAGCAGTGACCCGCTGGCGTGAGTGATTTGTGGGTGACACTATGGATGCAGCAGTGGGCACCCAGGCGTGATTTGGTGCGGAGAACAGTCACTATATGGAGAAGTGACCACCTCAGGCCGTGATTTGTTTGGTGGCCATAATGGCTATACAAGAAGCAAAGTAACCAATCCCAGCTGGTTCCCGCCCCCCCCTCTCCCAGCCCCCCCCCTTCCCGTCCTCCACTCCTTTCGCCCTCCCCCTATTCTAGTGATTGCCAAATTGGCGTTTCCTTGCACATGTGAGACATGTGCATGCAGTAGGGGCGGCAGTGTAACCGTGAGTGGGGGTGCGTGTACCCTAGTATGGAATTATAAATAAATATCTGTACTAAAACATATCATCAGTGCATTAAATAGGACATAGACGAGTTTGAGTACTGGCGTCGACACATCATTTCAGTTAAACCATCTGATAACAATGGGGCTCACTGCACATCAATAGGTCCAGTGCATGCGCTGTATTATGTCGGCTTCATGTAATGATGCGCAGTAACAGGAAACCAGAGATGGGTCCAATGTGTCCTATAGGATTTATCTCCAATGTTAAGTATAAAATTTGTTGTATTCCAAGAGGACAAAGGTTCGTTTTAATTGATTAAAAGTTTGGAGATCACGCAGTGACACAGTCATTGTAGACCTGGCTCAGCTCAATGGTAGGACCAGAATCTGTGCACACCTTTGCATTATGAGTTGGGTAAGTGAGGGTAGAAATGTCACTTTGATACTTAAAATCCACAGGATTCATGAATATTATCTGCTGGATTCAGCTTATACAGTCTGATTTAGTCTGCCATACAGAGATCTATACGGGAGTACAAGCTGTATATAACCACAATAGAACAAACCTGATACTAGCGTATACCACGCTGAGATACATACTATCACCCTAATGCTACAACACAATTTATCGCTAATATCTAGTTCTAGCCAGTAGGACTTCCAATGCCAACATGGCCCATCTATATCCTATATCTGAGGTGCACTTCTCTAGTGTGACAGTTGGATGCCAGGGGCCCTTGGGGACACTGCGGGCCCCCTAGAAACTGTCAACTTCTACCGCTTGTAGTTGTTCCATATCGTATGGCATACTATACTCAATCCTAACTCCTTGCCTTTATACCAGGCAATGTCATAGTTATTCCTGCAAGATTGCATTGGAGTCCAATATTGTTTATTGGTGTACTACATCTCCATTTACATTAAAAACTTCTTCACATTAAGGCTGCTGTCGTTTTATAATTTCTTACTGATTCCGACAAGGCATCAATGTAATGGATTGTTTGAACAAAAATACTTTTTGACGACTGGATGTGCTTGGGTTCTAATTTACAATAAGGCAATTTGTTCCAGAAAAGACTATCAGTGAAATCAGAAACGATGATAGTATATTACAATGCCACTGATGAGATCATACAGTAAATATAGTGGATGTGTTGTACAAAATATATACCGTATATACTGTACACCTTGTTTGCCCCAAAAATAAGACCCCCTCCCAAATTAGACCGAGTGCAATTTTTTGAAAGTATATGCCTACCCTGATAATAAGACCTATTCGGCAGTCATTGCTACAGTCCCCCGGCCATACAGTAGTATTAGTAGATGTGTTCCACGCTGCAGAGGTGTTGTGACATGGAGGAAGGACCTTTATGGATTAAATCACGTTGTTTACGTGTGCAAATGTGGCTATGAGCAGGATAACGGACAGAAGGACGATTTAGGAAAAGTAACTACAGCATGAGAGATTGGGACCTAAAGTATACAAGAGGAAGAAATGGCCAAGGTCACAAGAAATTCAGCATGAAATCAGGTTCCAGAAGAGGATATATCCCTTTACAATATACTGATTGGTAAATGTACCCATAGAGTCTGTAATGCACATAGGTCACAAGAAAATTCTGATGTAAATCGAGTTGGCTGGTCTACTGATTCCTATGTGCTGAATGACTACACGTACATAAAAAAATTGAATCTGTACATCTAAAGTAAGACCATCCCTTTGAAAACGTAAGACCGAGTGCTGTTTTAAGCGAGCCAAAATATCAAGAAATGGTGTCGGATTCTTCAAGGAGGAAACAAGGTACAGGCCGCTCCCCTACCTTAAGGACACCCGACTACAGACAATCCTAGTTAAAGACTGAACCCCTATGCCCCTGGGACCTCTTGGAAGTCCTGGATGCTTTACATCAGTCCAAGGCTGCAATAATCATTGTAGGTGTCTGTAATGAAGCGTTATTGAAAAGTAAAATATTACCAGAAAATCCAAATTGCCCTGGGAAAAAAAAATGCCGGAGTTGCAATTATAAAATATAGAGTGTGGACTACAAGAAATCACTTAAGTATAAACCCCAAGGACATATGTATACGTAACCAGGGACCTGCCTTGTGTATATATCTATCTATAGATATAATGTGTTGGGGCATGATATATTTTTGTCTTTTAACCCATTGGGAATATAAAAATAGAGTTTGTATTTCTTCGTTCCTCCCAGAGTAGCATTGCAGAGACGCTGCCTCAGGCGGCCTATTTACAGATACTCCCAGCTCTACTATTCCAGATATGTCTCGTCTACCTCTCACTACCTCTCTAATACGTTTGCTGGATTTCACTGCTACTTTTAGAGTTCTAAAATCCCTTATCAAAAACGTCTTGCTTCATTTCTTCAGACAAAAACTTAACCCGTGAGATGTGCAAGGAAAACCTTGCCGCCCCATGCTATACAGTGTATGCGCTAGGTATTGACAATTCGTGTATCTTGAAGACTTTTGAAATATATTTGATAATTATTTTATATTTATTATTGTGACAAAGCAAAAACACAGTGAGTGTTCCTAGAATTGTAATTCATGTTGTATGACATTTTTGTCTAAACTTGGTGATGGTTAAGCCCACTTATCCGAGCATATAATAAGAAGGCACTGGACAACAGTCCCCAATGTGGGTTAGCCGCATCACCTCGGTATGTAGGCAGGGACAGAGATTGCAGGGGTTATATAAGGGCCTGCACCTTCTTCTTCGACGATGACAGGTTTTTGTCATGCTGGCATGTCAGCGTCATCCTCCTTTCCAGTGCTAGGCGGTTTTGGAGATTGAGTTTTACTCCCTAGTGTGTCATCCACGCAGGTCTCGGAAACTGGGCTCTAGTGGATGACTGAAATGATATCTGCCACACCCCATAACTTTCTGGTCGTTTGTTATTGTTGCTCTTTCACCTGCCGGCAGGGATAGCCTCCTATAAGGCCCCTCACATTTGTGACGTGTATGATACGTTGGAACTAGCATCACACCGCAGCGGAAGTGATGCCTTGTCGCCGGCCCGAACGCTGCAAACCGGGAATGAACTCAGCATGTCAGTTCATTCAGTTTGTAGCGTGGGGCAGGGCGACCAGGCAGCACTGGGTGCGAGGTGATGCAAGTTCAGCATTATCACATCGCACGTGTGGCAAGAGCCTAAGTGTTCAGAACAGCTAACCACTTTGACTGGTCAAGCTTGTCATATATAGATATATATTACAATATATATATATATTATAGATGGACAAAGCACTCACTGCTACTCCTACCTGTATAATATGGGCAAGCGCTGCATTACCACTGCCATCCTGTATCATATGGGCACAGCTTAGTACTACTACTCCTATCCGTAATATGGGTACAGCTCTAAGTACTCCACTCCCTTCCTGCATTATAAGGCACAGCACATAGTAGTAATGATGATCAATGAACTAAAGTTATATTTATTATATTATACTTATAGTAATGAGAATGGATATCAATTGGGGGAAATGAACCACCCACAGTCCTAATTATTGTCATTACGCATATGTAAACAAATGACCTCAGTCCAGGGTGGTCGCAGGGCCTGTGGATGCTGCTTGTGAAGCCGGAAGAAGTACACCCGGCTTTGGTTAGCTACACATCTGACACAAAAAAGCCGAGTGTTACAGCTTCAGGAGCATGAGATAGTGGAGGCACAGAGCTCCAGAGGTGATCCTTCTGTGCCTCATCAAGACTCACCATCTAGGTAAGTATAACAAACACCCGGTAGGACCACTGGTGGGCTGTTTAGTTTGTCCCAAATCCACATGGCAGGCGTCACTTTAAAAAACCCAAGATAAACTGTAAATAGAAGCAGAGCCAGCATGGTCATAAGGAAGAGAAAGGACATGGTATGACGCACAGAGATGATTATGATAAGGAGGCCTGAGAAGAACTAGTATCTACCACTATTGGTCACTGTAGGGTCTGGTGGTAATGTTTGCATGCAGATTATCATATACTAGACGTAAAATTATATAAGCCATGTGGTACACAGGTATAGTGAACATTAATAAGCATTCTTCTAATAACAAGTGTCATTTGACAAAGATACTTGGTTGACATCTTGCGACCTAGCTATAGTTTTAAACAGTTTTATCCGCTTACACTATAAATCAGTAAACTAAATAAAATAACAGTACCCCCAATCCCTACAATGATCCCTACCAGAAATAATGCTGTAATGGGTGGATTGTAGCGTGTATAGATGTCAAATGGAAATTTAGACAATACATAGTAATTATGGGTAGATTGTTTATATATTATGGCTTTCATTTAGAAAGTCTCTTCGAGCTATAACTAGTTTCCATGGAAAATGAAAAAAAAATTTGGGTTTTCAGAAGCTGTCACAACGTCTTATTTTTTTTTTCCTTTGGATTGTAAACCCATCCCAGTAACGTGTGATAAACAGCAAAAGATTGACATCCTGCCAAATAACCTGAATTAGTCAACATACAAAATATTGGAGGAAATGCGAGGGTAATGGCCCAACCACAGGCAATCCAGAGAAGGAAAACAAGTCTGCAGAATTGGGTACAAATCAAACTCCGTACAAACCGCAAAAAAAACAACGATGAAGCAGGTCACCAAATCAAAAAAAGATTTTATTCCACCGCCCGCTCCTACTACAGCACAATTGTTGCACTGAATGAGGGCTTTCAGAAGGTATCTGTCCGGGGAACTGTCTGGATAGGGTTGCTGATGCTCTATAGGCGTGGGGGATGTTGTGCTGTCTGTTTGGGTTTGTTAATACAGAGCAGTGATTGCATGGGATTTAGGAAAGCCCATAAAACAAAAGGCAAAAGATTCTGCAGGGGAGAGGCCCGATGCTATGGCTCGGGGATGTTGTGAATCCCCGCAGAAGGGCTGGGTTTCATTGATAGTGTATGAGCTGTCGGGATTCCCCCAATATCCATAAAATCCTTGCAGCCATTATGCTATGCTACAATAATCGTTGCAAAAGTGCTGATTTGGGATGGGACACATATGACGTTTCTTCATGTGTATTATGCAAGCTGTAGCAGGCTTAATTTCTTCCAGACATGGCCATACAGAATATGATTTTTGGTTCATTATTTATACTCAGGCTACAAAGAACGAGGTGAGTTGGGAATAACTTTTAGGTTCGAAATTGTGTGTTTTAACTCTTCTTGTTGCTTTTTTTTTACTTTAACCCTAGGCTGGTCTATCATTCCTTGCCATGATACTGCCCAATACGCTGTATTGCGGGTGTGTTTGTTCTTCGTGTGATAATCGGAACATTGTAACAAATATACTAACAAATCACAATGTGGAGCAGTTCCCGTTACAGATCTGGCTGTTATGTTTACGGATTGCTACTCCCCATGAGTCCTTGCATTACACGACAACCCCAAGGTGGCCAATTAACCAGTGTATGTAAATACTACCGCAGGTGGACAGGGAATGCTGTTATTGAAACGATCATGGGGGATGTTTTGTTGAATTATGACTGAGAGCCGTCGTCAAACGTTTAAGGGCACCAGTCACAATGAAACACCAGAATAGAGAAAGAAAAGCTCTGCTCCTGGGTGTGTGACCCTAGGAACACCACGTGGTCAAAACAGGACCACAGTGAATACGTGGGTGCCAGAGGAGCTTGCAATCCACAGGTGCGATGGTGTTGCATGTGTAACTATCCTACTTCGCGGTCCCCTAATTAAAAAACACACTCACGACTTAAGACGACCCTAGTACAAATGCCACCCCTCGGATGTGGTATTATTTACTGTACTTGAGCTGTTAGATACAATAATCATCTGTAACAGTTATCAGATTGGTGTCTGCACTGAAGCTTATTTTTAATCCTGGTTCTATGAAAACTCACATTTTTATAATCCAATTGTCACCGAGAGCAAAAAAAAATTTGGCTGGGGGTTACAATTATAATACTATCAGTTCCGCTTGTTAAGAACCCGGGGGGACTCGTGCATTAGGTCACGTCATGGGAAAGGGACCCATCAAATATACGTGCACTGCACAAAATAAGCAGTGCATTATAACATTTATAAGAGAATCTACAATCTCATGTAAGTCCCAATATTGGTTACATAAAAAAAAAGTAAGTCTAAAAAAAGATTGCAAAACGGCAGCAACAAAAATTGCCTGGCACCTTAAAAAATGTAAAATACCACACAATTCTGTTACTCCGTAATACTTACATCCAGGCAAAAATTAATAGTATTTATCCAAATGACAAAAAACGTTAAAAATATAAGGAAAAAAGAGGCCAAGAGTGACACCTCATTTGTGTTTGCGTTTCCCTTTTAGTGTTGCACACCAGGTTTATAAAACCTGTCCTTTACACAAACAAATGTCGGAAGGGTTAACCGTTGTAGTTTGTGATGCCCATTTCCTATGTAGATATGGACCCAGTCCCCTTGCGCATTGCTCCGCAACATCTGCTTACTGACCCCAGGGTTCACTGCACAGTAGTCATCTATGGATTTGGGAGACTTGGTTACGTGATATGCTTGATAGGCAGCTGCCATGAATATTACAACAAGCTTGTGAGGCGGCGAGGGAGATTCCATACAATATACACAATCACCTCTAAGTAAATGAGCATGGAATAAATTAACTCCAAAATTGTGGAGATGTAGTTTGTCTGTTAAGGCAGAAGCGTGTGGGGAAACATTGTTACGTGTTCTATAAAAAAGACGCCAGATGTGCATTACGTGTATTAACTGTTTGAAAGAATCAGCTAAAAGGACTGTGTAAATGGGAAAAAAAATAGGGAAACTACACGAACAAACGATCATGTGACAGTCCACCGCCACTCTGATGCTCCGTACTCAAAAATCACAGGAAATATAAGTTTTATAATGGAGTAGTAAAAGACGGTTACTTAGCGACTAGGGGGCACCCAGCCGGTACAGGACAGACTGTGTGCGCCTCCCCTCCCCGGTGACGAAAGGGTCAGAAAAAAATCCTCTGATGATCATGGTAGATCCAATATTATCTAAAAACCTTCTATTGTAGACAGAAGCCCGCTTAACTGGTGACCCAAAGCACACAGAAAGGCTGCAGGAGGGGGTGGCTAAAACCCCAAATTGTGCGAGGAGTCGCCTGCCTCCAGATTACAAAGTTCCTCCTGGTGCACTTGGCAGGAAGTGGCAGAGGGGTTGTGGGACACAGGACAGTCACTTCTCGTACCCAAGGCTTAGGAGTTGTGCTAGCGATATTCACTGAGTAGCTTTTTACTAAAGCTAAGTACCCACCATCAGATAGTTAACCTCATAGATCGCCTGTGGCACCAGTCCAAGAGACATCTACCGACAGTTTATCGAGTATAACCGTTATTAAGGTCATAATAGTAGATCCCAGGGTCTTTACTCCTTGCGACACTGAGAGTCCCACAAATAGTACAGCTCCAACACCGAGTTGTGCCCAAGAAGAATGATAGATCAAGCCCATGCTTTTTAGCCATAATTTAATAAAATACATGACTTAATTCGTTTCCAGTACTCCTTACTTGCATATCACTTTCTAACTAACGTATCCATGCCATGATGTCGCCACCTGATGGTATAGACAGCACTGTGCTTGGCTGTTCCGGTTATGTAAGAAAGAACGAAGTGCCAACACACCCTTAAGGGGGACGGGGGGGGGCGGGGGGTGAGTGAGGGCAGAAATGATGAGACCACAGAATATATATTATATATTCCCAACAAAGAGGTGGGGCCCTTGACACAGCAATGGATACCGGTTGTTGTATAGACACAAAATGCCAACAATTGTGTACAGAAAAGGCATTCGTCAAGGACAACCGAACTATAAGCAAAGTATCAAATTATTTACACATACTGGAATATTTGCCCACCAAAACACCGACCAGTTTAAAAAAAATCTTAAAACGTGTGTAACAAGACACAACACAAAAGGACTATCACATGGGAGAAGTGGTAGAATCATCCCAAGGGGAAAAAGGAAACCACATGACTGCAAAAGTGTATTGGTGTCATAGTGAAATACAATAAAGAGCTCAAAAGGATTCAGTACATAAAGTGCCATACTAACATACAAACAATAGTCATAAAGTGTAAAGCGCGCATATAGCCATATACAAGAAGAATAATAGCAGTTTCGGACCACAACACACAGAGCAAGCCAAAGGGGTCGTGGATGCCCCACGGTCGCTACGAAGGTGATTTCATCAGGGGGAGAGCATCTAACTGAGCGGATATGTGGTGTTTGTGGCGGGCCTGTTATGGTAGCAGTGGGAGTCCCCTTACTGTCGAGATGCTCAGTCCGCATACGGGTACTTGCCACCGGAAGGTCAGGCTTTGTCGTAATTAGATTTATGCGCATGCCGACACAAACAGCGCCAAAAAGTAATTTTATGGCGCCGCTAAGGATAGCTAATGGGAAAACGCCTGATCACATTTAGCGAACGTTCAAATTAAATCTAGCGCATCGGGATATTCATATCACACTTTAGTGAACTGGAAAGAAAGAAAACTCTTAAGTCAACCCCTTAAGGAAAACATACATTTCAAATGTAAGGGTATGTAGCTGTAAACACCGAGAACCCAGCCTACAGGGTGAGCTGGTGACGGTGTTAGCTTCGTAGTGTTAAAACCGCGGATCAAGGTTTTAACACTTTTTAAACTTTATTACGCAGAAACTGCTTCGGCGCTGCAGTGCGCACGATATGCGCGCGCCTACACATAGGGAAATGCCAGCAGGCGTATGCGCGCGCACGGTCGCGCGCAGCGCCGAAGCAGCTTCTGCTCATAAAGTTTAAAAGTGTTAAAAACTGCGATTACCGCGGTTTTAACCTAACAAATAAGCACTGGCACAGCTAACCCTTGAAATGGTATGTTACTTTAAAGCTTTTATGGCTGCCACTTTTATAGTATCTTGCAAGAAGAAGGTAGCAACTCCGTTCAGGTACGATAAAGCCATTATTGACTAAGATGTACCCACACCATTGCGTAGGGTTGCCAACTGAACCCATGAAATGTCCTCCAACCCACTGTGCCCTCACAGCTCCATGAAGTGGAACATGTAAAAAACTCTGTGGTCTACTTTATACGGGGTGGGCTAGTTTCTGAAGAGCCTGTTCTTTAATGGTTTGTACAAACTGCTCTTGCACAGGTAATTCAAAGAAGGTCCCCACACCACAAAGTTTGTCTGCCGAGGATACATATGTATTAATGGGACAATGCTACCTAGCTATGTACATACTGGGGGCTTTGCCTAGTATGGGAGGTGTGCTGGTTACTATCTAAATACTGGGGACATGTGATGCGGGGCTACCATCTAATACTGAGGGGGCATGTGCTGGGGTTATCTGTGTTTCTATATAATGGCGGCGTGTGCTGGGGTTACCGATCTATATACTGGAGGCATGTGCTGGGGGTACCTATTGTGGGGTGATTGACTAAGGTATAAGCTATTCCGGTAGCGGTCGCCGGACGAGGGAGAAGAGACAGTTTCAGTTCAGTTCAGGTTTGATTCACACCACAAAACAAAATGGAACAAACAATCAGCATGTCTTCATGCTGGTTTAAAACATTTAAAACATACAGACCAGGCTTGGCCTTCTCACCCCAGTAGCAGGGCCCACCCTCTTCCACAAAGGTCCAAATTGTTGGTGTAAGTCACAACCACTGCAGAAGCTGCCGTATAGCCATTAGTCACATTTAAAGTTCAAAAACCGCCCCCTGTCCTCCTAGACAGGACACGTGTTTGACTCTTGGAAAAAGCTTTCTCCCTCCGAGACTAAGCTCACTCCACTTTCGTGCACACTTCCGTCGCTTTGTTAGCTGGAACACCCACCTGAAAACCCCGGTTGGACCGGTGCCTGAGCTTCTAGGTTGGTGCTTGCATTTCAGCTGCTGCATATCTGGAGAAACAAAAGCTGAGGAGGATAATACCTCATCCCAGCCCAGCAAACAAACACCTGACTGTTTTGTCACATGTATCTACGACGGATGCGTGTGCTGGGGTCTTGGTTAATTAGCCTAATACTGAGGCGGTCCTGTAGGGCTACCTATCTATATATGAGGGGGGCATGTGTGGGGTATGATCATATTACTGGAGGCATGTGGCTGGGGTTCACCTTATTATGTACTGGAGGCATGTGATGGGGTTAAATATCTATATCAATCTGGAGGCGACTGTGCTGGCCCGTTACTATCTATTACTGGAGGCGGGGTGCAGTTTACCATCTATCTACTTTGATGGGGGCATGTGCTGGGGGGTATTCTTTCTTTATTATGGAGGGGTGCTATGCTACCTATCGATATACTGAGGGGCATGTGCTGGGGTTTATCCCTATCTAAAACCTGGAGGCATGTGTTGGGGTTGACCATCTATGTACTGGAGGCATGTGCTCTGGGGTACCTATCTATATACTGAGAGGAGCCTGGTGCTGGGGTTTTATCTATATACGGGGCGGGTTGGGGATAGTGCTAATTCTAATATGAGGGGCAGTGCGGGGTTACCATCTTATACTGGATGGAGCATGTGATGGGGGTACTTGATTATATACTAGAGGCGTGTTGCTGGGGTACTTATCTATTTACTGGCGGCGTGTGTGGGGTTTGGGGTTACTTATCTATATACGGAGGCTGTTGCGGGGTTACCTATCTCTATACTGGGGACGCCCTGACATTACAAATACTAGGGGTCCAGATTGCACTGGGGTGGCACAGGGACCTATCTATAGAGGGGACCCCGCGTGATATTTAATTAAGCGAAGGCATCAGATATACTGCAGGGGTGAGGCCTTAGTGGTATACGATATCAATGATATGGATGTATACAAAGCATCGCTCACATCTTCTACATATATATAGAAGATTGAGTATATACATCTACTAAAGGGGGATAGAGATAGAAGAGGCACCAGTATCTAATAAAGAAGGGGCACAACATTCTAAACCTATCTAAAGGAGGCGACTAAAGGTATTAATAATATAGGGGGTAAAGTATTCAATGTAAATAGAGGCTCCTGTACAAATGTATAAATCATTTGGGATAATGTAACTAGGGGCTGGGAATTGTTTATGATTGATGTTTAGTGTTTATGTTATGAAGATGCTTTTGGTGCTGTCCCAGTACTGTAATTACGTATTGATACGACCATATATCTGGCGGATTGTGTCACTTACTGTACTAATGCTTTGTTCTGGTGAAGCGTGTATTATGTAATCTCTGCGCCCCTTGTTATAATAATTTTTTATTTGATAACGGCCACAAGTTATTTATAATTTGTAATTTGTCGAAAGACAGTGTATTTATTGTTAATTAATGGCCCTTTTGGGGGCGCTGTACTATTTGTGTTTGTGATTATTTAATCAGTGTGCGCCATGGGTCTAAGCTCAACCATAGTGGGACCATGGTGCGCATACACTATAACCTTCCATTATAAAATTCTGTCTCTAAGATTTTCATTGGCCTGGGGGGCTGTTTGTTCTTAAAAGAGTGCACCATTTTGTAGCTGGAACAGCTTTAGGAAGCTGCGGAGGCTGGAGCGGCTCTTGGAAAGCTGGAACAGCTTTAGGAAGCTGCGGAGGCTGGGGCGGCTCTTGGAAGCCGGAGGCCGGAGTGGGTTCTAGGAAAGCCGGAGACTCTGGAGAGGCCTCTAGAATGGCCGGTGAAGACACTGGAGGGACCTCTGGGAAGGCCGGCGGAGACACTGGAGCGACCTCTGGGAAGGCCGGTGGAGACACTGGAGCGACCTCTGGGAAGGCTGGTGGAGACACTGGAGCGACCTCTGGGAAGGACGGTGGAGACACTGGAGCGACCTTTTAATAGGTGTACGTGGCTACCATCTATGTCTATGATTTCATAAGATTTACGCTATATCTAGGCTGATTCTTTTGAAAATAAATATGAGTGTTTATTGTATTTGTTATTTATGAGCTTGACCTGTTAAAACCTCTGTCTGTTATGTGAAGAATGGAGGTAAATGGTTAATAGAGTACCTCTATTTTAGAAGCCAGATGTAGTTATTGACAGAAACGCTTTGGGGTGAATGATGCGATGTGTCTGCTTCACCTGTTCTCCGTGCACATCTTCTTTGTCCAATCAATTTGTCACACTGGATGCTCCTGATCTTCCAACAAAAAACCTTTGTAAACAGAATATACACAGTGTTATGTGTGTTCAGGACCTCCAGGTCCCACACAGATTCTAAGGTTTCTTCTATAGTATTTATTCAAAACAAAATACTAGAATGTCAGTTGATGTTTGCAGAAATATGTTCATTACGAATGAATGGGGAATTTTTTGTCCAATAGGTAAAACATTCTCTCATTTTTTTAAAGGTAATGAATGGTGTGCAATTAAAGAGTTTTTACTACATATAAACGTTGGCGTAATTAACTGCTAATCAGTGGGGGGTCTAAGTGCTAAGACCCCCACAGATCATGAAAACGAGGGGTCCGATGGGGTCCCATGTACCTCCTTCGGACCCCCGCCGCTCCGTCAGACAATGGAGAGCTGGCTGCACATGACTGTTCTGCTCCATTAATCTCTATGTATGATGGAGATCGGTCAGCTCCATAGGGATTGATGGAGCAGCACGGTTCATGGCAGCCACAGCTCCATTAGTCTGACGGAGCGGCGAGGGGTCCGAAGGAGGTACAGGGACCCCATTGGATCCCTCGTTTTCGTGATCCCTAGGATAGGGCCTAACTTTTTTTTGGGAAAACCCCTTAATCTCCAGACGTTGTCTCAAGATTTTCAAAAGTAGTTTGACTCACTTATGTGCAGGGGAGCATATTATGGAAAACGGCATACGGCCTTCAATATCTGGCGCTCATACCTTGATTGAAAAGTTGATATTAGGAGGAAGGCGCCATGGATAACAAATAAGAAGATTATCACAGTCACGGTGCCTGGATTCATGTGAAGTGTCCTTGGTTTATCATGATTTTGATGGTGATCCCTTTAACCCAATGGGTGCTTATAAAAAATAGATGGCATTGGGTGCTTCATTTTTTCTGCAAATGTTTAAAGAAAACAGCTCAGGGATGTGAAAATCATATGTGAAAATCTGACAACTTGGATGGACACTGGGAATACATACATGGTTGGATAGACTAGGATAAATCCAACCAAGTCACGACCAAATCGTGATTCTCACTTGACGCTGGTGTAGGACTTATGCAAGTGAAGTTGAGAAGCAGCAACTCTACAGTTAAAAAGTAGTGTCTAAAATGATGTTTGTATTGATAAAACATAGCGACATTTTCTATGAAAACCCAAGAACAAAATTGGTTTTAGGTCAAATCACTTACAATTCAAGAATTGGAATGGAAAACATTTGCAACAAATGTGTATAAAGCCTTATTCCTGGGAGTGAATGCTGAGGTATGCTGGGGGAGGAGCATAATTTGGAAATTAATAATAAATGGAGCAGTAGTGGAATGTTACAATGATCGGTAATGACTGATCTGCACCACTAGCGTGTCACTGTTGGTCATTCTGTACGATATGTGATCTGACTCACCAGGTATTAGGAATGCAGGAGTGAAATCCAAAACCTATACAGCGAATAATGCAGAGAATATCACATATAGTGTAGCCTTAAGGAAAGTCACGTTCAGATTCATCATTTACACTCTCTAAAGTATATGCAGAGCTGGAAATGTTCTGATAAAAAAAAATTACTATGTTGTGTGTTGTAAATGTGTGCGCACGCAGAGCTCGAAGGGAAGCTTATAACACCATCAATTATCTTAGGGATCCTATAATTACATGTCGTGCCATATAAATAGTAATGTGACAATATTAACTACATCAGGGACCAGTGCAACTGTAATTCCCTGATAGATGGCCAGGATACACAAGAGAATGTTACTTGGCTCATTATTGTAGAAAGGTTTTGCAGATATTTTGTAAAGATTACCAAGGGTTGGAAAATAAGAAAAAGGAAAATAAAGAAACAATGTACGATTACAATGTCTTGCATTCCACTGCAGTGCTCTTGGTTCCTCTAGTTTTTCTGGCAATTATGTCACGTTCATCATTACATGACATCTACAGCCAACCACAGGCTACAAATTTACAGTTTGAATGTATTCATGTGACTAACGAGACAGATTTTCAGTGATGGATGTGTAACTTATCTGAGGAGCGAACGACGGGATATGACATTCAGCTGCTTGCCGGCGTCATAGGATGAGGGGGGGTATTACTAAGGGCCCGATTCGCGTTTCCTGACGTTGTACCCGATATTCCAGATTTGCGACGCTTTGTACATGAATTGCCCGGGTTTGGCGCACGCGATCGGATTGTGGCGCATCGGGGCGGCATGCGTGCGACAGAAATCGGGGGGCGTGGCCGACCGAAAAACCGACGTATTCGGAAAAAAAACGGCGGATTTAAAAACCGAAAATGTGTGCTTTTGGGAGCGCTCACCTCATTCTATGGGATGGTGCATTTCCGTGGGCGGTTAGATTATTTTCGGCGCTTGCAGCGCCACTGGTGGATGGCGGAGGAACTACCATCTTAAATCCCAGACGGACCCGAATCCTGGGCAGAGAAACGCGTCCGCTGGATCGCGAAGGCGCGGGTAAGTAAATGTGCCCCTGTGTTGCCTGTAGACACACGGACCCGGTGATGCCAAAAAGCCATGGACCAAGAAGAGGATGTGTGGCAAGTACAGAGTTTAAGTTTTAAATTAAAACTCGTACTCAGTCTAGGTGAGCGTGCTTTTTCAGCACAAAAATGTTGCTGAAAAACTGGGATTATATTTGACTATATACGGATATCGGCAGGAGATATATGATAAGCATCTTCACCCGGGGCATTAAATCAAGGAATATTAAAGGAGCAAAACATCCTATTGCCACAAGGTACCACATGATGGGCCCATTTTAGAACAGGGTGCCTAGACAAATGCCCAGTTTCCATGCCCTAACGCCCACAGCCCTGGTTTGTAAGGACAAATCGGATAGATATATTGTATGCACATACAGTGGGATACGTTGCCCCGGTTGCCGCTCTTTCCTCAGAATGCGGGTGGAGAGTCAACATGAGCAGCAGCCACCATTGGTGAGTTTAGGGTGTGTCCCGAATTATGTCATTGTCCTCATCGAGCAGGTGACACATGGGGAAACTCCCAAGCATATGCTCAGCAGAGGCCAGGCGGATGCAATACTGGTGCATCCGTTTTACTGCAGGCTTCAATGGGCTCTGATGAGCTTATAAGTGGCTCAGCAGGAGGGAGCAGGATGTGTTTTGCACAGCTCAACTATGTTTCTATCAGCCAATGGTGACAATGAATCTAATCTTAGATGTGCTAACCTTTTACAATTACAGTTTCACCTTGTTATGATAGAGACTACGAGCTTCTTGCAGTCAAATTGGCACTGGAGGAGTATGTCCATTGCTGAAGATCCTGTCGCTCTGTTACACACCAAGGCCAATGTGTCTTTCTTCTTTGTCCTTGTTTTCAACTTCAATTTTCGTCCCAAACATGACGGCAGACCCCTGGCCATGGTCTCTGACCCTACTGACGGAGCTTCTGAGCCACAGAACATTATGATCAAGTTGCAGAACACTCGTCTACAAGGAGGGAATAAAATCCTATAAAAGCGATGTGTATTTTACTATGTCAAACAAGAAATTCTTGGGCATTAGAGAAATGGCTGCAGCATTAGTTTTATTAGTACTAAGGCCAACACACAAGTCTGTGTATGGAGATTATAGTATGTTCACAAACCATGAGTGGATGTACATAATCTTATCTCCAGAGAAAGAAAAAATATCTACATTATATTTACACTCCAGTGTCCTCAAAGAAAGCCTTATCCTCAAGGAAGACACTCCATTCAATAGTTTCTTGTAATGTTGTGAAAGAGTGAAATAATTATTGCAAGTAATAGACGTCTGTAAGGGATTCAGGAGGTAAAACAATTCTTCTCAGCAAAGTACATGTATATCTGAAATGAAAAGGGGTTTCCAACAAACTGGAAAAACCCTGTGCGGGCAGGGATGGACAGCCCCCCTCCCAAAAGTGTAATTAACCAGCGCGCATCGTACTTGGCGAGGACAGAGAACCCATTTTGGCAATTCCTCGCCTCCTGTACCAAAAAATGTAAGGGAGGTGATGGTCTATGTCCAAAGAGACCATAGTTTGGCTGAAGCAGGCCCCGTGTAGTCTAGCATTGGGACCACAAGCAGTTACAGGAAACAGGAAAGTCCCCCCATAAAAGGGAGACAGAACAGTTTAAGTACACTTGGGTAGGAAGGGGAGGTTACACCTTCCCCAGCCCCAAGGGTCCAAGAAGACCTGGAAAATGACCTTCTCCGACTCTACATCACACCTCTACTTCTGATTTCCGAATTGCCCAGTCCAAAGTGAATTGGGCTTTGGGTATGAGGGTCCTTTCTTGTATGTTTGGTAGTATTGCCCGATATAGATAAATTGGGAGAAAGTTTGGGATCTCATTGAATTCTTGCTGTTTTCCCCCAAAGAAAAATCCCCTATCATAGAATTTAGGGTGAGTTTGTGCACCTACCGAAAGCCCACACGGAAATTGGTTAGGTTTATCTTACTAGTGGCAAAAATAGCCATTGCCCGAGTATGGAGTCCCCCACGATTCCATTTACATTTGTGAATCTAAATTGAAATGGATTACGATTATTGACCAATAAGTCACTTATTGGCCAGAATGAATGATAACCTTTGCGATACAGGAGAGTAAGAGGGTGAATGTGAACAATACGTCAGTTCCCTAAATCCCTCCTCCCATACCCTATTTCCCACTTCCCCACTTTCGTGATGGTCCATAGGCATATTTGTTTATGGTCTATGCTACTTTCACCTCTCTATTTCTCTCAACTCAAATGCAGAGGAAGATGAAGGGAGAAATTTACTCAGTGAGATGGTCTTATAATTGTCTTGTAATGTCCTTCCATTATGACTTCCTGGAATCTCACACTGATACTGTTCATCGCTGGGTATTATTTGTTCTCTTTTTTGATTGTCTTTCTTTTACATGGCCTGTATTAAAGCTGATACTCAAGATTACACTCCAGTAGGTAGGCATTCTGTTCTGTAATATGAATTTCTTTGCCCTTCTTAATAAATCTGAGTTGAAAACTTAAAGTGAATGTGGAGGCGGATTCCGTGACCTCCGTGGATATGGGATGTAAGGTTGAAATTCAGAAGCAGGTCCCATGTAGTCCAGCATTACCAGAAAGAAGCGTGGGCAGGGACACTTTGGGGGTGGGTTTGCTATACCCCCAAGGGCTATACCTTAACAATGTTTGCCATACATTTAGGCCCATGAGTGGATATCTGACAGTTATCCTTCCACACTTCATCCCAATGCGGCTAACATTTACTTACCTGGTCCATGTTGGATCACTGATTCTGACGGTCCGACGAAAGTCCGGCGCGATTAACGTAGCTCGTGCGCCCGTGTTCCTGCATCCATGCGCTCCCGCCGAGGTCCGCCGAAGTTCACCTTCTTCTTCCCCGTGCTTGTAAGTGCGTGTCTTGCGACACAATTCGAAATGTTAAATCTGTGCGTAGTCCGAATCCAACGGGTGTCCAACGGCCCACCCCGCTTTGTATCGCGTGCAAGCCGGCGCCGATGCACCAAAAATCCGATCACGTGCGCCACAAAAACCCCTATTAAATGAGGCACAAAACAGAAATTTGGGAGAAACCGGCGAAAAATGCGCTCGCGGACCCCTAGTAAATGAGCCCCCAATGTCCCTAAATGGTTTATCCCTTTGATGCCATTGCATTGTCTGGCCGTACTATTGGGCCGTCCCACTGACTAGCAAACCTTTTTCACCCAAGGTTTATACTGTGTGCAGTGTGATAAAAATAAATCAGACACAATCCATACACATATGTTTTATAATTGTATACAATGAGATGTAAGTCTAATGTGATCACAGTGTGAAGATATATCAATTCTCTTATAATAAGGAAGGAATAGTAATCTCCGCCAGTGAGTATGGCGTCCAGAGGAGGAGCGAGTACTGAGCGATACATATAATTACCCACGGCAAGGCATGATAAATAACGGGAGATTAAAGTACTTATCGTTGATCTGTGGTATTAGACTTTAAGAAAGAAATATGCAGCAATTTAGCTTCATTTTATTGCCTTTTAATTACCCGTTAATTGAGATAAACCTGTTTATATCTAATGATATGGAAGTTATTGTTTTCTCATTATTGTTCGGCTTGGTACATTGATTTCTGGTAATGTTCTAGAACATAATACGAGAGGATCACATGGTTATCACACGATGCATAATGTATCTCAATGTTGATTTTGTCAGTATCAAGAAAACTAAAGAAAAATTTTATTAGAATTATTCATCTAAAATAATTTACATTTACAAAAGTTTCCTATCTGGTGAATATTGTGACCTCCAAGCAACTATGACCATCATATGATCTATCCTCTAGAGCAGAATCTAGTCTTTGCATAGGTTTGTTCGCTAAGTTTGTGGAACTGAATGGATACTCTCTGTGACATAAGTATGACCAGAAATGTAAGGGTACTGATTGGGGCAATAAAAACGGACCAACAATATTTATCCTTTTTTGGATAAGTACACTATCCATCAGTGCCAGGACAAGATTATACATATAGTTATCTTGCAGAATCCAGAAGTTTTTTATAGATTCTTCCTGTATTTGACTGGAACCATTCTGTCTCTTTTACAAGTCATATTAAGTATTAATATATAATGCCAGTACCAGCCACAGAACCTATGGTAATTGCATCATGCTGCTGTAGCTGTGTCTATTCTCCTCATGCATTGTTCCTGTACTCTACACCATATCTCTACCGCTCAAGTGCATGTCATGGTTCGGGGTCAGTGGAACCCCGGACCACCGCGGGAAGATGGTACTAGCAATACCTTGGACCGGAGTCTAAGTGGCACATGGTCTGCTGCTGTGCTCGCACCAGTTCAATTCAAAGGTGCGACTAGCCCGTTGTGGCAGCTAAGGTGTGACAGTACAGAGACGTGATCCAGGCTCAACGTTGGAGACAGGCACGGAGGTCGGGCAGGCGGGCCAGCGATGGAGAAGTCAGAGTCAATCCGGAGTCAGCAACGGGAGGTCCAGGCAGATGGGAAAATGGAACATGGGAACACTGGGAAAAACTGAACGAGCGGGAACACAGGAACAGACTGGAACACCGGTAACAGCATGCAGGAACAAAGGAACGCACAGAAGCTCAGGAACACTGGGAATCAAGAACACAGGAATCACGAGGAGGGATTCTCTAAGGTTTTTTGAATCAAGATCCGGAGGCGAAGATGGGAGCCACCAGTCTTTAGGGAACTCGGACATGGTCAGTGTCAATGAACAGCGATGGCTCTTTAAATTTTCGAGTGCAATGCACGCGCGCCATAGGGCGGGGGTGCTTGCTCGCTAGCGGGGACGGGAGCCGGAAATGTGGAAGGTAGGTAAGTTCGAGCCGGGGGGAGCCACACCCAGAGAAAGGCAGGGTGCCCATGCTCCGAGACATGGTTCGTGGGGCGGCACCGTGAAAATGCACATGACAGTACGTAGGGAGGGAGCTGCAAAGTTGTAGGAGGAGAGGAGACTGACACAGGCACACACAAGAAACTCACCTCATGCTGATGGCAGGGAGCTAGGTTATGTGAATTAAAGTTAATAAAACTACTGAAATAATTCAGAATTGTGACAAAGGCATTATAGCATAGCATGACTACGGAACATGACATCAGCTAAAAATAATTACTGGGACAGGTTCACTTTAAATCTATAGAAGGGGGGACAGTGGGTGTTTTTATATATAGATCTCAGTTATAGTTTTAATATCTGATCGCTTCGTTAACACTGACCAAAATTACAAATAATGACATTTGTGAGAGTAAGAGGTTGTTTGTGTGGGAAAAACACCGCGTTTACAGGCAGATAAAAGCTGCAGGTAGTAAAGCCCTGGGTTTGTCTGCAGTAACTCAAGGGTTAATGCAGACATGTGGTAAAACAGGAGTAGTCTGTTTGGTCTATGTTGGCCTAGCTACATGGACACATT
Organism: Engystomops pustulosus; assembly: GCA_019512145.1. NCBI lineage: Eukaryota > Metazoa > Chordata > Amphibia > Anura > Leptodactylidae > Engystomops > Engystomops pustulosus. The sequence continues at coordinate 39,599,517 of CM033641.1, forward strand.
GGTAATGTCCATACTGGGGCCGTTATTATGGAGTAGGGGTAGGCTGGTAGTGGGACTCCTACTCCCATACGGGGTCTGTCTGGGCTTTGATAGCCCACAGGGCGGGGCACAGGCCTCGTTAGAGCCTGAGATCTAAGCAGGCCAGAAGGCACTAGGATAGGCACTACCTGGAGAGCTGAAGGCTGGGACGTGTTCACACAGCAAAGGTCCTGAGTGCTACTGTATTCAGCTGGCCAAGAGCGTGGGTGCAGGCAGCCTGGGACCCGTATAGCTAGGATTGATATGTATTAGGCAGTGCCTAGCCGGGCAGGGTTTTTGTGTGTTTATATGTGCCAAAACCAAGGCTGAATTTAGTGGTTTTTGAAGTGTGAATAAAACACTTTATTTGGCCTGTAATCCGCATGTGTCCCTGCTTTCTGCCACTACTTACCAGGCATCTACCTGAGCAATTCCCACATAATTGGTTGTCTTTATGGTGACCTCAATTGTCGCTTTTTAAGGGGATGTGCGCAGACAGTGTCTGGGGCAGTATGTAAATATGATCTTATCATCACTGACACATTTTTTTTTGATTATGGTTTATTTATGATTCTAGTACAGGCTAGGTGGTGGTGCCAACGACCTCCTTATCATATCTGTGCCCGCGCCTTCTCTGTGCTTTTGATATATCAGGGGGCTATGGCTAGATCTTGGTAGAAAGAAGAGCATCAGGACTTTCTGATAACAGCTAAGGCCATAATTCGCATATTATGAGGCAGAACCCTTACCTCTTAATTTATGTTGGCATAACACAGCCTGTAATAACAAGGACTAGTGCAAGTCATCTTCATTGAAAGTGGATTTACTATGCAGATAATCTGCAAACTCTCAGGGAGCAACTCATTTTATCCGGAAACAAAATGATTTATTCTCAAAGTGATGCCCCTCGTGCTCTTCCCATTGAAAAATAATTAGGGGATGACAGAATGCGCTGTCAGAACTGCTTGCCGGTGCAGGGTGGGCAGAGATTTGTTCCCAAAAAGAATTAGTAATGACAGTAGATAGAAATCCTCCGGAACATGGAAGACGGAAAACTGATACATTACATTATGGGATTAATATTAGCATTTATTAATTTTTTATTATTTACATAATAGCAATTTTGGGGGTGCGATAATAATATGTATGATAAAGTCCTCGCCCCTCTGGTTACACACGGATACATCAGGGGTTCTGTATCTTCATGTATGCAGCAAGGCATAGGCATTACAATTTTGACTGGTCCTGTTCAATGTACATTTGCGCCACAGCCCCACACAGACTCACTCCACCATTGTAAGCTCCCCTCTTCACGCCCCCCATCCCCCCAATTGCCATGGAGGGGGCCTCTAAGAGGGAAAATATAGCATTTACTGCCAGTTCGCTAGTAAATCTCCCAATTTAAAAGGGGTTTCCCAAAAACACAAGTCAGGCCACTATCCACAGGATAGGGCCTAAGTGGTGATGACAGGGGTCTCAGTCATGGACCACAGATCATGGAAAACAAGGGGTCTGATGGGGTCCCTATACCTCCGCCGAACCCCTCCTCGCTCCGTCGTAGCGCTCTATTCATCTCTTTGGAGCTGTCGGAAATTGACGAGACTCGCTCACCGATCTCGTCAACCAAATAGAGATTAATATAGCAGAAGGGTATGCGCTGCCATCTTGCTCCATTACTTTGACAGAGCGACAGACAGAGCGACGAGGGTTACGAGGGAGGTACGTGGGACTTTGTACGTGGGAACCCTGTTTTAGTGGATCTGTGGGGGCTCATCACTGGAGCCCCAACGATCAGCACGTTAGGCCGTTATCCTGTGAATAGGGCCTAATTGTGTTCGGGAAAACCCTTTAATGTATATTTATTGGATAATTTTAATCACTGGAGTAGAATTTTGTGCAACTTTTGCAGTTGGTTAGAAACGAAGATGGGTATTGAAGTGAACAGCAACTAATTAATAAAGGTTCACAAAATCTGGATGTAGTATATTAAATATTAACCATCATTTCAGTGATTTTGATCTGGAAGGAGAGTGTTTTGAACTTTTTTATCTAACAGCTACTTCATGGAGAGAAATGCTGCTTAGTTGTAAAGTGAACATAAAGGCTGCAATGTGCCCCTTACTGACCAAGGTTACTTGTAAGTTGATCTAGGTAGATCTGTCAGATCCAGTGGAGACACACGCGTTGCTGGTCCTTTCTACCTCCATTCGCTTGATTAATGCTACCGGTCCCATCCCAAAGTTTATGCGCGTGCTCGGCTGTGGCTGCGCACACCGGTCCGCAGCGAGTTAATCTGCTGCACGCATGGGGCAGCCGGGCATCCAGGGACGTGCTGCCACTTTAGGGAAATTAAAGCGTTGCGTTCTCCAGCTGGATCATGCCACGTGGATGCACTGATCAGCCGTGTGTCGAGATTTGGGGGTATCTCAGGCTACAGAAATGGATCTGGACCTTCCACCGTGAGTGGTTTGTCTTCTGGACTTAAGCCATAGTGGATTACTGGCTCCTGTAGATTGGTGCTTCACATAGGTAATGTATTCACACAGTGTAGGTACTCTTCCTTGTCTGCGTGGTGTGACCTTGACGACCATCTGGGTGACCGGGCAGTTTTGCTATAGTTTATGTCAGTGTCTGGCAGTCTGTAGTTCTTCTCACAGTCGTGCTCTTGGTTTCGCTTATGCTGTTTGAACCAGCTTGTTCATTTGTTTGGGTTCTTCACCTCCAGGGCTGTGAGGGTAGTTAGAGAGTTTTTATGCGGCAAGAGGCCTCCCTACCTTCAAGGGGGTTTCTGCCTTGCGTAGGGTCTAGTGGTAGATCAGCAGGCTAGTTGCGCCCTCTTGCTCTGTCTGTTCAGCTGCACTAAGAATGATGTGGTAGTTGGCGTCCAGTATTTCCAGACGTAAGTTTCGTTACAAGATCTGTCTACCAGATTGAGAAGGGTCTTGCTGCTTGCTGGTTGTCACAACTGTGAGTGGAAACCTTTCTGCTCTTCCCTGGCCGCAGTATGCTAAAAGCAGTGTTACAAAGACAAGACGAAGCCAAAGCGCGAGGAATCCTCACGTGCCCGAGCGTTTAACCAAACACAGGATCTCTATGGGCGGGAGTAGCTTGATATTTTTTACAAAATCTATTATTAGAAAAAGTCACCACAAATCCCTGCATACATGATAAAACTTATCTCAATGACGGTACGGTTTGTAGCCTGAAATAATTCTTACTTCCCAACTGCCCTTACTCAAGTGAAAGTTGGTATGTAGAGAACTACAATTCTGGCAATGGGAGAAGAAAATGCGAGAAAGAAAGAGTACAAGTACAAACAAAAAGCATTCATTCATTGCCCCCATACACTTTAAAGGGAACCTGTCATTACAGTACCCCTCAAATCTACAAAGAGAACCTTGCCTAGCAGGTTGGAGTCCTTAGAGCATATTTATAATAGGGGGCAATGTGCTCTTATCTATCAAAAACACTTTATTATTGCCCAAATGCATCAAGTCAGGGGTAGCTTGACCAAGGCAGAATGACCCCGGGCTCGGTTTGCCCGTTTCCGCACCCGCCGACCCCTCCAGCGGACGTCACTCTTTGGTGTTGCCACATTCTCACGTAGTGAAGTGAGTCGCTTGGAGGCTTGGGGCAGAAGAACTGTGATCGGAAGGTATTGTGCAGGCAAGAGCCGACTGGGATCCAAGGTTCAGTGGGAGGGCAGTGCATATAAAAAGGTAGAGAGGGGGGCTTAACTGCTGGTCGAGCACTACCCCACCTCCGTTACTGCATCTGGGAAGAAGAAAAAGTAGTTTGGGAAATATTCAGCAATTGTTACCCCACTTATAAAACAGTTCTGGGGCACTTCACCCGGTAAGGAAAAGGTACTATTTGGATTGGAACCAGAAAATACTATAAAGCAGGGAGAGATATGTTAAAGATTTCGGTAGAGTTTTATTGATACCCACTTGTAGGTGCCGCGTATGAGATGCAGTTGGTTCTGTTGTAACGTGTGTAAAGAAAGGAGGATCTCACTATAAATGTGGTATTCAGCATGATAAGGTCTTAGAAAGTGAGGTTACCAAGAGGAAAGCCACATAAAGGAGGGGGGGCAGCAGATATGTAGAGGTACCACTTTAAAGAAGGGAACAGAGATGGGGGCCACTTGAAAGATTTTATGGTTTGAGCAGGCTGGAGGACAATGGTCAGTTGGGGGTGAATGGTACATTATGAGCCTCAATAAGGGGCAATCTACAGTGGCTGTAAAGGGCGTGCCAGATACCGTTTTTATTTTTACTATGGCTACTCTGAAACCTTTTAGACTCAGACAATTGTATTTTCTGGAGCGTGTCACAGTTGCACTCATTTAAATGAGGTTCTCCCTATGTGTCAATTACGGACATCTCTATTGGTCGTGGGAGAACTTAACAATGGTGGCTATATAAATACCTTTTCCCATACTGGTGGATTAGCACTAGATTGTGAGGAGAAGCATAGGGCAGTGGTGCGAAACCATGGCACGGGGCCAGAGGTGGCACTCAGAGCCCTTTTTGTGGGCACCCGGGCCATTGCCCCATCACACAGACAGGACTCAAGCCAATATTCCTGCAGTTCCAAGCAACATTCTAAAAGAGGCTGCGTTTAGTCATATATTGTAAGTGATACTTACTTTGTACTTGGGTTTAGGAAAGAGGGAGACTGAGTAGACGGGTTTTTACGGTAGATATCTTGGAATACCTTCTGCTGGCCCCAATTCTCTGTGTGCAGAGGCGACACTGGAAAGAAGGCTAAAATGATGCAAATGTTCCATCTGTCCTCAGGAGCGCCAATATGACGAAGTGTTGAAGAGCGAGGAGCAATAACAGCAATAAAAAGTCCTGCTTTAATTTTGGGTTAGCACCTCGCCATCAATAAGGGGGGTTTGGGCTTGCAGTTGGGCCTCGGCTGCTTTAAAAGGTGCCATCCACTGTATAGGTATTCAGATTGTTAGGTTCGATAGTGAAACTGTGTAACCAATACCAAAACAGCTTTAATTATTCAAGAATTCAAAGCTGGGTAAACAATTAGTGAATTTACAAAACGCAATAAAGGCCGTTATTGATGCGTTAAACATCACGTTTTATATGCGTTTTGTAAATGCAAATGTTAACAGTAGGGGGTAATGAAGCAAATCACCCTCTCTAGTACGTGCGTCAAACTGCAATTAAAAACGCAATAAAAAACGCAACCTGCGACCAAACCCTTTTTTCACATGTGACCACAGATTATACATGTAGTAATCCCCAATGGGGTGGGACTAGAGGGTGATTAAAAATGGCAGGAATTCGCCTCAAATCAAATTAACAGTTGTGTCCTCGCTGACATAAACACCATCAATGACTCTATATGTCCTCTCCTATATATTAAAACCTCTTCACCTGCTTGTGTCATCTCTGTATTATAACTGCTCAAATGGCTTGGGCTACTCTCCTGTATATAACATCTAAAATGGTTGTTTCGCTGTGTATCTCATGTAATATAACACCCTCACATGACTTTGTCCTTCCGTTTTTATAACCTCACATGGGGTTTCCTCTGCTTAGATAATCCCCTCATCGACTTGCGTCCCTTCTCATGGAATATCCCCTAACATGACTTGCGTCATCTCCTATATATACCCTCACATGACCTTGCGGTCCCTCTCCTGTACAAACCCCCATCACATTGACTTGGTTCCTCACTCAGTATAAACCCCTCACCTGACGTGGTTCCCTTCTGTATATAAACCCATAACATGAACGGGCGTCCTCTCCTGACGTATAACCATCACATGGCTTGTGTTCATTCCTGTATATAACCCCTCAGTGCCCCCATGTGTATTATTCATTATCATTGTATAAGTGAATTGAAATTTTGTCTTTTCAATTCATATCAGTCGTAAAAGGACGAAATCTACTAACCTCATGTATCAGAGAATATGCAACCGGATGACACAAAGACACAAACAGACACCAAAAATCGCCTGTTCTGTAGTAGAATCAATCGAAATTCTGATTTTCTGTACTTTGTGAATGCGAATAGTTTAAGGCGTGGGACGCGGTCGTTATGGATATCGTGGTCCGCGCCAGAAATGACGCCAATATGTGGATGGATTCCTGTTAGTGGCTCTATGGAAATAATGCGTGGGAACAGTGTTATGTTCACTTTTCAGGTCTTAAGTCAGCATTTGAGGATCCCTGCTGGATATTGGTGGTCACAGCTAGTAATGTCTGAAATTGGATGGATTGTAAACAATGTCAGAATTATAGCATTGAGCAGAGATGACTTGCGTAAGTAGAGAGAATTGCTCATTTCTATGGAATGGGGCTTAGGATTATACATCATCAATGAAGATAACCTCCCGCTCACCTTTGAAGTTTACTGTAATCACATCTGCTTATCAATGGAAAGCATGGCTGAACGAAACATTTCCAACTGTGTTTACATACATCATGTATACTGTATTATCTAGACATTATGTTATAACGGATTTTTCCTCATTTTTGTGTATTCAATTGTTTTTTATTTGCAATCGAGAAGTAAAATAAAATGTCACCTACCTATGCCTGGGCCTTGACTGCCTGGCCTCTGAGCACACAGGAAGAACAAGGAACGGACCCTTCCACCAGTGCTGCCAGTCCAGTGATTGCGGGGGAACCAGTTACTGGTTGAGAGCAGTGACCCTTCGGGTCAGTGACTTTGCGGGGCGGGGACGTTACTGGTTGGAGCAGTGACCTCCCAGAGTCAGTGATTTGTGGGGGACAGGTACGGTGGAAGCAGTGACTCCGAATCAGTGATTTGCTGGGGGGCCCAGTACTGGTGGAGCAGTGACCTTTCGGAGTCAGTGATTTGCTGGGGGACCACGGACTGGTGAGACAGTGACTTCCGAGGAGTCAGTGATTGCGAAGGCAGACAGTAACGGCTGGAGCAGTGACCTGCCACAGCCAGTTATTTGATGGAGACAGTTACTGGCTGGAGCAGTGGACATTCCTCATTCGGTGGTGATGCGCTGGGTGACAAGTACTGGCCGGGAGAAGTGAACTGACAGAGTCAAATGATTTGACGGGAAACAGTATGGCTGGAGCAGTGACCCGCTGGCGTGAGTGATTTGTGGGTGACACTATGGATGCAGCAGTGGGCACCCAGGCGTGATTTGGTGCGGAGAACAGTCACTATATGGAGAAGTGACCACCTCAGGCCGTGATTTGTTTGGTGGCCATAATGGCTATACAAGAAGCAAAGTAACCAATCCCAGCTGGTTCCCGCCCCCCCCTCTCCCAGCCCCCCCCCTTCCCGTCCTCCACTCCTTTCGCCCTCCCCCTATTCTAGTGATTGCCAAATTGGCGTTTCCTTGCACATGTGAGACATGTGCATGCAGTAGGGGCGGCAGTGTAACCGTGAGTGGGGGTGCGTGTACCCTAGTATGGAATTATAAATAAATATCTGTACTAAAACATATCATCAGTGCATTAAATAGGACATAGACGAGTTTGAGTACTGGCGTCGACACATCATTTCAGTTAAACCATCTGATAACAATGGGGCTCACTGCACATCAATAGGTCCAGTGCATGCGCTGTATTATGTCGGCTTCATGTAATGATGCGCAGTAACAGGAAACCAGAGATGGGTCCAATGTGTCCTATAGGATTTATCTCCAATGTTAAGTATAAAATTTGTTGTATTCCAAGAGGACAAAGGTTCGTTTTAATTGATTAAAAGTTTGGAGATCACGCAGTGACACAGTCATTGTAGACCTGGCTCAGCTCAATGGTAGGACCAGAATCTGTGCACACCTTTGCATTATGAGTTGGGTAAGTGAGGGTAGAAATGTCACTTTGATACTTAAAATCCACAGGATTCATGAATATTATCTGCTGGATTCAGCTTATACAGTCTGATTTAGTCTGCCATACAGAGATCTATACGGGAGTACAAGCTGTATATAACCACAATAGAACAAACCTGATACTAGCGTATACCACGCTGAGATACATACTATCACCCTAATGCTACAACACAATTTATCGCTAATATCTAGTTCTAGCCAGTAGGACTTCCAATGCCAACATGGCCCATCTATATCCTATATCTGAGGTGCACTTCTCTAGTGTGACAGTTGGATGCCAGGGGCCCTTGGGGACACTGCGGGCCCCCTAGAAACTGTCAACTTCTACCGCTTGTAGTTGTTCCATATCGTATGGCATACTATACTCAATCCTAACTCCTTGCCTTTATACCAGGCAATGTCATAGTTATTCCTGCAAGATTGCATTGGAGTCCAATATTGTTTATTGGTGTACTACATCTCCATTTACATTAAAAACTTCTTCACATTAAGGCTGCTGTCGTTTTATAATTTCTTACTGATTCCGACAAGGCATCAATGTAATGGATTGTTTGAACAAAAATACTTTTTGACGACTGGATGTGCTTGGGTTCTAATTTACAATAAGGCAATTTGTTCCAGAAAAGACTATCAGTGAAATCAGAAACGATGATAGTATATTACAATGCCACTGATGAGATCATACAGTAAATATAGTGGATGTGTTGTACAAAATATATACCGTATATACTGTACACCTTGTTTGCCCCAAAAATAAGACCCCCTCCCAAATTAGACCGAGTGCAATTTTTTGAAAGTATATGCCTACCCTGATAATAAGACCTATTCGGCAGTCATTGCTACAGTCCCCCGGCCATACAGTAGTATTAGTAGATGTGTTCCACGCTGCAGAGGTGTTGTGACATGGAGGAAGGACCTTTATGGATTAAATCACGTTGTTTACGTGTGCAAATGTGGCTATGAGCAGGATAACGGACAGAAGGACGATTTAGGAAAAGTAACTACAGCATGAGAGATTGGGACCTAAAGTATACAAGAGGAAGAAATGGCCAAGGTCACAAGAAATTCAGCATGAAATCAGGTTCCAGAAGAGGATATATCCCTTTACAATATACTGATTGGTAAATGTACCCATAGAGTCTGTAATGCACATAGGTCACAAGAAAATTCTGATGTAAATCGAGTTGGCTGGTCTACTGATTCCTATGTGCTGAATGACTACACGTACATAAAAAAATTGAATCTGTACATCTAAAGTAAGACCATCCCTTTGAAAACGTAAGACCGAGTGCTGTTTTAAGCGAGCCAAAATATCAAGAAATGGTGTCGGATTCTTCAAGGAGGAAACAAGGTACAGGCCGCTCCCCTACCTTAAGGACACCCGACTACAGACAATCCTAGTTAAAGACTGAACCCCTATGCCCCTGGGACCTCTTGGAAGTCCTGGATGCTTTACATCAGTCCAAGGCTGCAATAATCATTGTAGGTGTCTGTAATGAAGCGTTATTGAAAAGTAAAATATTACCAGAAAATCCAAATTGCCCTGGGAAAAAAAAATGCCGGAGTTGCAATTATAAAATATAGAGTGTGGACTACAAGAAATCACTTAAGTATAAACCCCAAGGACATATGTATACGTAACCAGGGACCTGCCTTGTGTATATATCTATCTATAGATATAATGTGTTGGGGCATGATATATTTTTGTCTTTTAACCCATTGGGAATATAAAAATAGAGTTTGTATTTCTTCGTTCCTCCCAGAGTAGCATTGCAGAGACGCTGCCTCAGGCGGCCTATTTACAGATACTCCCAGCTCTACTATTCCAGATATGTCTCGTCTACCTCTCACTACCTCTCTAATACGTTTGCTGGATTTCACTGCTACTTTTAGAGTTCTAAAATCCCTTATCAAAAACGTCTTGCTTCATTTCTTCAGACAAAAACTTAACCCGTGAGATGTGCAAGGAAAACCTTGCCGCCCCATGCTATACAGTGTATGCGCTAGGTATTGACAATTCGTGTATCTTGAAGACTTTTGAAATATATTTGATAATTATTTTATATTTATTATTGTGACAAAGCAAAAACACAGTGAGTGTTCCTAGAATTGTAATTCATGTTGTATGACATTTTTGTCTAAACTTGGTGATGGTTAAGCCCACTTATCCGAGCATATAATAAGAAGGCACTGGACAACAGTCCCCAATGTGGGTTAGCCGCATCACCTCGGTATGTAGGCAGGGACAGAGATTGCAGGGGTTATATAAGGGCCTGCACCTTCTTCTTCGACGATGACAGGTTTTTGTCATGCTGGCATGTCAGCGTCATCCTCCTTTCCAGTGCTAGGCGGTTTTGGAGATTGAGTTTTACTCCCTAGTGTGTCATCCACGCAGGTCTCGGAAACTGGGCTCTAGTGGATGACTGAAATGATATCTGCCACACCCCATAACTTTCTGGTCGTTTGTTATTGTTGCTCTTTCACCTGCCGGCAGGGATAGCCTCCTATAAGGCCCCTCACATTTGTGACGTGTATGATACGTTGGAACTAGCATCACACCGCAGCGGAAGTGATGCCTTGTCGCCGGCCCGAACGCTGCAAACCGGGAATGAACTCAGCATGTCAGTTCATTCAGTTTGTAGCGTGGGGCAGGGCGACCAGGCAGCACTGGGTGCGAGGTGATGCAAGTTCAGCATTATCACATCGCACGTGTGGCAAGAGCCTAAGTGTTCAGAACAGCTAACCACTTTGACTGGTCAAGCTTGTCATATATAGATATATATTACAATATATATATATATTATAGATGGACAAAGCACTCACTGCTACTCCTACCTGTATAATATGGGCAAGCGCTGCATTACCACTGCCATCCTGTATCATATGGGCACAGCTTAGTACTACTACTCCTATCCGTAATATGGGTACAGCTCTAAGTACTCCACTCCCTTCCTGCATTATAAGGCACAGCACATAGTAGTAATGATGATCAATGAACTAAAGTTATATTTATTATATTATACTTATAGTAATGAGAATGGATATCAATTGGGGGAAATGAACCACCCACAGTCCTAATTATTGTCATTACGCATATGTAAACAAATGACCTCAGTCCAGGGTGGTCGCAGGGCCTGTGGATGCTGCTTGTGAAGCCGGAAGAAGTACACCCGGCTTTGGTTAGCTACACATCTGACACAAAAAAGCCGAGTGTTACAGCTTCAGGAGCATGAGATAGTGGAGGCACAGAGCTCCAGAGGTGATCCTTCTGTGCCTCATCAAGACTCACCATCTAGGTAAGTATAACAAACACCCGGTAGGACCACTGGTGGGCTGTTTAGTTTGTCCCAAATCCACATGGCAGGCGTCACTTTAAAAAACCCAAGATAAACTGTAAATAGAAGCAGAGCCAGCATGGTCATAAGGAAGAGAAAGGACATGGTATGACGCACAGAGATGATTATGATAAGGAGGCCTGAGAAGAACTAGTATCTACCACTATTGGTCACTGTAGGGTCTGGTGGTAATGTTTGCATGCAGATTATCATATACTAGACGTAAAATTATATAAGCCATGTGGTACACAGGTATAGTGAACATTAATAAGCATTCTTCTAATAACAAGTGTCATTTGACAAAGATACTTGGTTGACATCTTGCGACCTAGCTATAGTTTTAAACAGTTTTATCCGCTTACACTATAAATCAGTAAACTAAATAAAATAACAGTACCCCCAATCCCTACAATGATCCCTACCAGAAATAATGCTGTAATGGGTGGATTGTAGCGTGTATAGATGTCAAATGGAAATTTAGACAATACATAGTAATTATGGGTAGATTGTTTATATATTATGGCTTTCATTTAGAAAGTCTCTTCGAGCTATAACTAGTTTCCATGGAAAATGAAAAAAAAATTTGGGTTTTCAGAAGCTGTCACAACGTCTTATTTTTTTTTTCCTTTGGATTGTAAACCCATCCCAGTAACGTGTGATAAACAGCAAAAGATTGACATCCTGCCAAATAACCTGAATTAGTCAACATACAAAATATTGGAGGAAATGCGAGGGTAATGGCCCAACCACAGGCAATCCAGAGAAGGAAAACAAGTCTGCAGAATTGGGTACAAATCAAACTCCGTACAAACCGCAAAAAAAACAACGATGAAGCAGGTCACCAAATCAAAAAAAGATTTTATTCCACCGCCCGCTCCTACTACAGCACAATTGTTGCACTGAATGAGGGCTTTCAGAAGGTATCTGTCCGGGGAACTGTCTGGATAGGGTTGCTGATGCTCTATAGGCGTGGGGGATGTTGTGCTGTCTGTTTGGGTTTGTTAATACAGAGCAGTGATTGCATGGGATTTAGGAAAGCCCATAAAACAAAAGGCAAAAGATTCTGCAGGGGAGAGGCCCGATGCTATGGCTCGGGGATGTTGTGAATCCCCGCAGAAGGGCTGGGTTTCATTGATAGTGTATGAGCTGTCGGGATTCCCCCAATATCCATAAAATCCTTGCAGCCATTATGCTATGCTACAATAATCGTTGCAAAAGTGCTGATTTGGGATGGGACACATATGACGTTTCTTCATGTGTATTATGCAAGCTGTAGCAGGCTTAATTTCTTCCAGACATGGCCATACAGAATATGATTTTTGGTTCATTATTTATACTCAGGCTACAAAGAACGAGGTGAGTTGGGAATAACTTTTAGGTTCGAAATTGTGTGTTTTAACTCTTCTTGTTGCTTTTTTTTTACTTTAACCCTAGGCTGGTCTATCATTCCTTGCCATGATACTGCCCAATACGCTGTATTGCGGGTGTGTTTGTTCTTCGTGTGATAATCGGAACATTGTAACAAATATACTAACAAATCACAATGTGGAGCAGTTCCCGTTACAGATCTGGCTGTTATGTTTACGGATTGCTACTCCCCATGAGTCCTTGCATTACACGACAACCCCAAGGTGGCCAATTAACCAGTGTATGTAAATACTACCGCAGGTGGACAGGGAATGCTGTTATTGAAACGATCATGGGGGATGTTTTGTTGAATTATGACTGAGAGCCGTCGTCAAACGTTTAAGGGCACCAGTCACAATGAAACACCAGAATAGAGAAAGAAAAGCTCTGCTCCTGGGTGTGTGACCCTAGGAACACCACGTGGTCAAAACAGGACCACAGTGAATACGTGGGTGCCAGAGGAGCTTGCAATCCACAGGTGCGATGGTGTTGCATGTGTAACTATCCTACTTCGCGGTCCCCTAATTAAAAAACACACTCACGACTTAAGACGACCCTAGTACAAATGCCACCCCTCGGATGTGGTATTATTTACTGTACTTGAGCTGTTAGATACAATAATCATCTGTAACAGTTATCAGATTGGTGTCTGCACTGAAGCTTATTTTTAATCCTGGTTCTATGAAAACTCACATTTTTATAATCCAATTGTCACCGAGAGCAAAAAAAAATTTGGCTGGGGGTTACAATTATAATACTATCAGTTCCGCTTGTTAAGAACCCGGGGGGACTCGTGCATTAGGTCACGTCATGGGAAAGGGACCCATCAAATATACGTGCACTGCACAAAATAAGCAGTGCATTATAACATTTATAAGAGAATCTACAATCTCATGTAAGTCCCAATATTGGTTACATAAAAAAAAAGTAAGTCTAAAAAAAGATTGCAAAACGGCAGCAACAAAAATTGCCTGGCACCTTAAAAAATGTAAAATACCACACAATTCTGTTACTCCGTAATACTTACATCCAGGCAAAAATTAATAGTATTTATCCAAATGACAAAAAACGTTAAAAATATAAGGAAAAAAGAGGCCAAGAGTGACACCTCATTTGTGTTTGCGTTTCCCTTTTAGTGTTGCACACCAGGTTTATAAAACCTGTCCTTTACACAAACAAATGTCGGAAGGGTTAACCGTTGTAGTTTGTGATGCCCATTTCCTATGTAGATATGGACCCAGTCCCCTTGCGCATTGCTCCGCAACATCTGCTTACTGACCCCAGGGTTCACTGCACAGTAGTCATCTATGGATTTGGGAGACTTGGTTACGTGATATGCTTGATAGGCAGCTGCCATGAATATTACAACAAGCTTGTGAGGCGGCGAGGGAGATTCCATACAATATACACAATCACCTCTAAGTAAATGAGCATGGAATAAATTAACTCCAAAATTGTGGAGATGTAGTTTGTCTGTTAAGGCAGAAGCGTGTGGGGAAACATTGTTACGTGTTCTATAAAAAAGACGCCAGATGTGCATTACGTGTATTAACTGTTTGAAAGAATCAGCTAAAAGGACTGTGTAAATGGGAAAAAAAATAGGGAAACTACACGAACAAACGATCATGTGACAGTCCACCGCCACTCTGATGCTCCGTACTCAAAAATCACAGGAAATATAAGTTTTATAATGGAGTAGTAAAAGACGGTTACTTAGCGACTAGGGGGCACCCAGCCGGTACAGGACAGACTGTGTGCGCCTCCCCTCCCCGGTGACGAAAGGGTCAGAAAAAAATCCTCTGATGATCATGGTAGATCCAATATTATCTAAAAACCTTCTATTGTAGACAGAAGCCCGCTTAACTGGTGACCCAAAGCACACAGAAAGGCTGCAGGAGGGGGTGGCTAAAACCCCAAATTGTGCGAGGAGTCGCCTGCCTCCAGATTACAAAGTTCCTCCTGGTGCACTTGGCAGGAAGTGGCAGAGGGGTTGTGGGACACAGGACAGTCACTTCTCGTACCCAAGGCTTAGGAGTTGTGCTAGCGATATTCACTGAGTAGCTTTTTACTAAAGCTAAGTACCCACCATCAGATAGTTAACCTCATAGATCGCCTGTGGCACCAGTCCAAGAGACATCTACCGACAGTTTATCGAGTATAACCGTTATTAAGGTCATAATAGTAGATCCCAGGGTCTTTACTCCTTGCGACACTGAGAGTCCCACAAATAGTACAGCTCCAACACCGAGTTGTGCCCAAGAAGAATGATAGATCAAGCCCATGCTTTTTAGCCATAATTTAATAAAATACATGACTTAATTCGTTTCCAGTACTCCTTACTTGCATATCACTTTCTAACTAACGTATCCATGCCATGATGTCGCCACCTGATGGTATAGACAGCACTGTGCTTGGCTGTTCCGGTTATGTAAGAAAGAACGAAGTGCCAACACACCCTTAAGGGGGACGGGGGGGGGCGGGGGGTGAGTGAGGGCAGAAATGATGAGACCACAGAATATATATTATATATTCCCAACAAAGAGGTGGGGCCCTTGACACAGCAATGGATACCGGTTGTTGTATAGACACAAAATGCCAACAATTGTGTACAGAAAAGGCATTCGTCAAGGACAACCGAACTATAAGCAAAGTATCAAATTATTTACACATACTGGAATATTTGCCCACCAAAACACCGACCAGTTTAAAAAAAATCTTAAAACGTGTGTAACAAGACACAACACAAAAGGACTATCACATGGGAGAAGTGGTAGAATCATCCCAAGGGGAAAAAGGAAACCACATGACTGCAAAAGTGTATTGGTGTCATAGTGAAATACAATAAAGAGCTCAAAAGGATTCAGTACATAAAGTGCCATACTAACATACAAACAATAGTCATAAAGTGTAAAGCGCGCATATAGCCATATACAAGAAGAATAATAGCAGTTTCGGACCACAACACACAGAGCAAGCCAAAGGGGTCGTGGATGCCCCACGGTCGCTACGAAGGTGATTTCATCAGGGGGAGAGCATCTAACTGAGCGGATATGTGGTGTTTGTGGCGGGCCTGTTATGGTAGCAGTGGGAGTCCCCTTACTGTCGAGATGCTCAGTCCGCATACGGGTACTTGCCACCGGAAGGTCAGGCTTTGTCGTAATTAGATTTATGCGCATGCCGACACAAACAGCGCCAAAAAGTAATTTTATGGCGCCGCTAAGGATAGCTAATGGGAAAACGCCTGATCACATTTAGCGAACGTTCAAATTAAATCTAGCGCATCGGGATATTCATATCACACTTTAGTGAACTGGAAAGAAAGAAAACTCTTAAGTCAACCCCTTAAGGAAAACATACATTTCAAATGTAAGGGTATGTAGCTGTAAACACCGAGAACCCAGCCTACAGGGTGAGCTGGTGACGGTGTTAGCTTCGTAGTGTTAAAACCGCGGATCAAGGTTTTAACACTTTTTAAACTTTATTACGCAGAAACTGCTTCGGCGCTGCAGTGCGCACGATATGCGCGCGCCTACACATAGGGAAATGCCAGCAGGCGTATGCGCGCGCACGGTCGCGCGCAGCGCCGAAGCAGCTTCTGCTCATAAAGTTTAAAAGTGTTAAAAACTGCGATTACCGCGGTTTTAACCTAACAAATAAGCACTGGCACAGCTAACCCTTGAAATGGTATGTTACTTTAAAGCTTTTATGGCTGCCACTTTTATAGTATCTTGCAAGAAGAAGGTAGCAACTCCGTTCAGGTACGATAAAGCCATTATTGACTAAGATGTACCCACACCATTGCGTAGGGTTGCCAACTGAACCCATGAAATGTCCTCCAACCCACTGTGCCCTCACAGCTCCATGAAGTGGAACATGTAAAAAACTCTGTGGTCTACTTTATACGGGGTGGGCTAGTTTCTGAAGAGCCTGTTCTTTAATGGTTTGTACAAACTGCTCTTGCACAGGTAATTCAAAGAAGGTCCCCACACCACAAAGTTTGTCTGCCGAGGATACATATGTATTAATGGGACAATGCTACCTAGCTATGTACATACTGGGGGCTTTGCCTAGTATGGGAGGTGTGCTGGTTACTATCTAAATACTGGGGACATGTGATGCGGGGCTACCATCTAATACTGAGGGGGCATGTGCTGGGGTTATCTGTGTTTCTATATAATGGCGGCGTGTGCTGGGGTTACCGATCTATATACTGGAGGCATGTGCTGGGGGTACCTATTGTGGGGTGATTGACTAAGGTATAAGCTATTCCGGTAGCGGTCGCCGGACGAGGGAGAAGAGACAGTTTCAGTTCAGTTCAGGTTTGATTCACACCACAAAACAAAATGGAACAAACAATCAGCATGTCTTCATGCTGGTTTAAAACATTTAAAACATACAGACCAGGCTTGGCCTTCTCACCCCAGTAGCAGGGCCCACCCTCTTCCACAAAGGTCCAAATTGTTGGTGTAAGTCACAACCACTGCAGAAGCTGCCGTATAGCCATTAGTCACATTTAAAGTTCAAAAACCGCCCCCTGTCCTCCTAGACAGGACACGTGTTTGACTCTTGGAAAAAGCTTTCTCCCTCCGAGACTAAGCTCACTCCACTTTCGTGCACACTTCCGTCGCTTTGTTAGCTGGAACACCCACCTGAAAACCCCGGTTGGACCGGTGCCTGAGCTTCTAGGTTGGTGCTTGCATTTCAGCTGCTGCATATCTGGAGAAACAAAAGCTGAGGAGGATAATACCTCATCCCAGCCCAGCAAACAAACACCTGACTGTTTTGTCACATGTATCTACGACGGATGCGTGTGCTGGGGTCTTGGTTAATTAGCCTAATACTGAGGCGGTCCTGTAGGGCTACCTATCTATATATGAGGGGGGCATGTGTGGGGTATGATCATATTACTGGAGGCATGTGGCTGGGGTTCACCTTATTATGTACTGGAGGCATGTGATGGGGTTAAATATCTATATCAATCTGGAGGCGACTGTGCTGGCCCGTTACTATCTATTACTGGAGGCGGGGTGCAGTTTACCATCTATCTACTTTGATGGGGGCATGTGCTGGGGGGTATTCTTTCTTTATTATGGAGGGGTGCTATGCTACCTATCGATATACTGAGGGGCATGTGCTGGGGTTTATCCCTATCTAAAACCTGGAGGCATGTGTTGGGGTTGACCATCTATGTACTGGAGGCATGTGCTCTGGGGTACCTATCTATATACTGAGAGGAGCCTGGTGCTGGGGTTTTATCTATATACGGGGCGGGTTGGGGATAGTGCTAATTCTAATATGAGGGGCAGTGCGGGGTTACCATCTTATACTGGATGGAGCATGTGATGGGGGTACTTGATTATATACTAGAGGCGTGTTGCTGGGGTACTTATCTATTTACTGGCGGCGTGTGTGGGGTTTGGGGTTACTTATCTATATACGGAGGCTGTTGCGGGGTTACCTATCTCTATACTGGGGACGCCCTGACATTACAAATACTAGGGGTCCAGATTGCACTGGGGTGGCACAGGGACCTATCTATAGAGGGGACCCCGCGTGATATTTAATTAAGCGAAGGCATCAGATATACTGCAGGGGTGAGGCCTTAGTGGTATACGATATCAATGATATGGATGTATACAAAGCATCGCTCACATCTTCTACATATATATAGAAGATTGAGTATATACATCTACTAAAGGGGGATAGAGATAGAAGAGGCACCAGTATCTAATAAAGAAGGGGCACAACATTCTAAACCTATCTAAAGGAGGCGACTAAAGGTATTAATAATATAGGGGGTAAAGTATTCAATGTAAATAGAGGCTCCTGTACAAATGTATAAATCATTTGGGATAATGTAACTAGGGGCTGGGAATTGTTTATGATTGATGTTTAGTGTTTATGTTATGAAGATGCTTTTGGTGCTGTCCCAGTACTGTAATTACGTATTGATACGACCATATATCTGGCGGATTGTGTCACTTACTGTACTAATGCTTTGTTCTGGTGAAGCGTGTATTATGTAATCTCTGCGCCCCTTGTTATAATAATTTTTTATTTGATAACGGCCACAAGTTATTTATAATTTGTAATTTGTCGAAAGACAGTGTATTTATTGTTAATTAATGGCCCTTTTGGGGGCGCTGTACTATTTGTGTTTGTGATTATTTAATCAGTGTGCGCCATGGGTCTAAGCTCAACCATAGTGGGACCATGGTGCGCATACACTATAACCTTCCATTATAAAATTCTGTCTCTAAGATTTTCATTGGCCTGGGGGGCTGTTTGTTCTTAAAAGAGTGCACCATTTTGTAAGTGGCTTTTTCGACTGTGGGTGCTATTTTCCGTTACAGGGTTAAACGCCTATGATTTTTACTGTTTATATATATTTATATCAGTTCTAGGGAAAAGAAGGGTGATTTGAATTTTTAGGTTTATTTACTTTACTTTATTTATTTATTTTTTTTACTATTTTTCAGGCCCCCTAGGGTACTTTAACCCTAGGTTGTCCAATTGATCCTACCATATACCGCCAAACTACATACAGTATGTGGGGGTTTTGTACATCATCTATTACAATGTGCAAATCAGACAGCCTCGGGTCTTAGTTTGACCCAAGGCTGACATGTCAACAGATCGCCACTCCCCGATGAAGCCAACTTTTTAATGCCACCCAAAAGGGTTGTTTGCTGCATTGTGCAGCAAACACCTGGTGAGTATGAAGAGGGTTCAGCCTGTGAGCTCTCTTTATACTCCCCCTACCACAACAGGATGTTCAGGAACGTCCAAATGTGGTAAGGGGTTAAGGTCCCTATGCTTATAGACATATTAAAGCTCAATTTTCTATGTAGCTGATCTTTTATATAGGTGCACGTGGCTGTACCATCATATGTCTCTGATTTCATAAGATTTACGCGATATATTCTGATTCTTTTTGAAATTAAATATGAGATGCTTTATTGTATTTGTTATTTATGAGCTTGACCTGTAAAACCTCTCTCTGTTATGTGAAGACTGGAGGTAAATGGTTAATAGAGTACCTCTTTTTAGAAGCCCAGATATAGTTATTGACAGAACACGCTTTGGGGTGAATGATGCGATGTGTCTGCTTCACCTGTTCTC